>OX451736.1:881918219-882602206 GCA_948472305.1 Vicia faba
TGGCATCTTAACAATGTCTTTCGATTGGCATCTGAACAAAGGAGTCTTCGATTGGCATTTTAACATCACTTTGATTGGTCCAAACTGAAGGGAATCAAAGAGGGCAGAATGGAGTTTTTGATCGATCAACAAGGTACTTCGATTGGCGTCTGAGCAAGGCACTTCGATTGGTATCAGGACAAAGTTTCTTTCGATTGGCATCTCCAAAATTCCTTTTGATTGGCATCTATATAACGCCCTTCGATTGGCATGAACATAGATCCTTCGATGGGCACTTCAACAAGGCCTTCGGTTGGCATTTCAACAAAGCCTTTTGATTGGCCTTGTAACAAGATCATTTGATTGACATTTCAACAAATCCTTTCGATTGTCCTTGTAGCAAAATCCTTCTATTGGTATTTCAACAAGGCCTTCAATTTATATGGACAAAGGCCCTTCGATTGGCATTCCAAAAGGTCCTTCGACTAGAACTTCAGAGTGTCCTTCGACTGGAACTTCAGGTTTTCCCTCAATCAGAACATCAGAATGAAATAACCTTCGAATGGCATTTCAGTGCAGAGTTTGTCTTAATCTAAGATGCTCTGATGAAGGAAGTTATGAACACTTCATATTAGAACTTAGACTCATCACAAGGCCAAAGGCTGGTCAAAGTTGTCTAATAAGGAATGTTCTGAATAAATTCAAATTGGACTTTGAAGTTGGCAAAGAAAGCCATTTGAAGGAAGTAACAATGACTCATTCGAAGAACATGTAGAAGTACATTCGAATATGCATTCAGAAGACCAATTCGAAGGGTGCATAAGAAGTCCATTCGAAGGAGGCAACTCATAGGCCAATCGAAGAGAAACGCTGGAGGGTGTTCGAAGGAGTCAAGTGTCCAGGTTCATCCAAGATTTCCAAAGAGACGTGCATGTTTCAAAAAGGAATACTTTTAATATGTCTGATTCTTGTCTCATGGCTTTAAAGGTCTGCTTAAATGGATTTCTCTTGTTGTTACTATGCACCCTCATACTCCTATATACACAAGAGCAAGGACACAATACCGGGGAGGACGAAAAACCAGAGAGAGGGTCACACGAAATTGCAAATACACTCTTGGAGTTCTCCTGAAACTGCGCCAGTCATCACCAGCCCCTAAGCAAGCCCACATCCAGAAGCCAAATCGAAGCAATCCTTAACAAGGGTATCCACACCCATCACCATAAATTCATACACCACTGTTGGTGAGGAAAATGTAAGGAATCAAATTTTATACTTTCTTTGCATATCATAGTCATTCGATTTTCATTCATGATCGAAGGACCTGGGTGTGGTACCCATGCATGTATTTGTTTCTTTTTGTTTCTAACACTTGTTACAGATCTAGCATAAATAAGGCCACAGCGTGCATGATCGAAAGACCTGGGTTTAACACCCAGGTCATGCTTTTCGTTTTTGCCAGCATACATTTACAGATTCATTGTCCTCATAGCGTCTACCCCTGGATCGAAAGACAATTATCTCTCCCTGGGTCGAAGGACACCCATCTCTCATGGATCTAAAATTCCATCTATCTCCGAATCGAAAGGTCATTTCCCCTCTAAATTGAAAAGACCATAACTCTCCTTGGATCGAAGCTCCCCTTTTCTCCCTGGATCGAAGGGTGTCCCTTGCATTTTATTTTTGTTTTTGTTGACTTCTTTTTATTTTTACATTAAATCCAAAATCACAAAAAAGACATTAGGCTAGTATTTTTCTAATTAAGTTAATTTTGAAAACAAATTAATTAATTATTTTAACATCTTTTTTCTTAAAATTAATATTAAATAGACTTAGGCTTTATTTTCTTTTATACCAAAAACAACAAAAAGATTTTCTCTTTACATTTTCAGACGTGTTTTCAACTTTGCGCGCATTTATTTAATTTCATATTTTTACTATTATTGTATCTGTTTACTGGGTGTAATAGATAAAATTAGGATATTTACTGCTTTATCCCCCCTTTATCTTTGTATAATGTAAATCCCTTCCCCGAAGTATTGTAATATCGTAGATTTGGAAAGGGTGCTAACACCTTCCCTTTCCATAATCTACCCCCCTTACTTAGAAAACTCTCGAAAAGGTCTTTTCTGTTCTTTTCACCCTTTCCTTTGTTGGATAAAAGAAAAGACGGTGGCGACTCTTGCTTACCACGACATTTGCAAACAAAAAACGCAAAACCAGTATATAACAGTCAGTTCTGCCACCATATCACAGATGCAAGCATTGGAGGGAATCTTTGTTCTGTTTTGAAGAAATTTCATTTGAATTCAAAAGATAAGATTTCTAGATGCTAGAAAACAAAAGAAGGTACAATTGTATACTGTGCAGCCTATTGCATTGCCAACAATATGCCACATGTTACTTTGTCCCCCACAATTTTCCTCGTGTACCTGATTCCTTGTTGGCTAAGAATTGAGGTGATGAAGTTGATCCAATGCAACCAAAACCCTGCTTAAGTATATAAATAGGACCTTGAAGATTGAAGAAAACAAGTTTATCATTATAAGAGAAAATATAAAAGATACAAAGTGTGAGGAAGTGGATAGTTGATAGAGTTTTCTTCTTCTCACCCAATCATGTACCTGCTGCTGAGTGCTGGCGTGACTGGAAGCATCTCTTGAAGATTATCTGTCTCAAGAAGCTTCTAAGTTCCTCTTAGGTTTATATCTCTTTTCATATTTTGTTTAGAGATGTTGCTTCTGAGAATCATGCTTGTAGTTTGTACTCAGCTCATCATAAGCTAAACCTTTTGTGGTTGAGCAATGTGAAGTTAATATTAAGTTGTTTTTATGTTACATGTTGTGTGGTTTGGTGACTTGTTTTATTATATGTTAACTTATTTATAAATATTTTTCTTTTCTGGCCAACTTATGAATAGATAACAACTTGTTATTGTGAGAGATCCAACAATAAGTGGTATTCTTAATAAAAATGGTTGAATGAGTAGGATGGAGATGTTCACTTACCTAGCTTGCTTAGAGATAAGGAGCTACAACTATTGAGGATTTCAGAAGACAAATAGACGCATATTAGCGTTATGAGTGAGGCTTAGATATTTGTTCCCTTGCTCTTTATTTATATACTTTACTGTTGTAAAGATACACCACAAGATCATCTAACCTCACATGTCACGACTCTACACATCATCATACATATTTACTTTTAAAATATTAATGGATCATGGCTCAATTTATTCACTCTTCATATATATTTAACACTCTCTTACTTTGTTTTAGATATGTTTTAAGTGAAATTGAATGTGACACATACCATTATTTTATCACTTTTTCTCATGTTTACTTTACAACTTCTTGTATGAAAATCATTATGCTTAATACAATCTCTGTGGAATCGACACTCTTTCTTATCACTTGCTACTAATTTGACTGTGTATACTTGCACATACATAAATTAGTCCATCAAGTTTTTGGCGCCGTTGCCGAGGATTGTTCATTAACATTTTGATTTTTCATTGAAGTTTGTAAAATTTACATTTGAGCATTTAATCTTTTCTTTCTTTTATTGACACGACAGGTGTGTAAGAGTGTTATATACACGTTAATTTCTGCAGAATAAAGGTCAATCAAACCACTATTTTGACTGTTCAATTGGCTGAAATACACAACATGCTGAAGTTCCTTATGATGCCACTTGTTGTGACAATTCATGCACCACTAAATGTCATGATATATGACACTGGTTTTTCTTATGGAGGATTGATGAATCACCCTAGTTCTTCTCCTAATGCAAGTTGAAGTCTATTTTGAAAACTTTCATGCAAGAAACAAAGTTGTAATTTAAAGCTCAAGGGGAAAGTATAAAAAATTTGGAGTCTATTATTGGTCAAATTTCTACTACTTTAAGCTCATGGGAGTATGAGGAGCCAAAGTCCTCTGATATATCAGATGAACAGATTCCAGAAGTTTAACTAGTACAACCCATTATTGTCATAAAAATTCTTGATTTATCAAATCCAAATGTGCAGAATGTGAAGTCTTCTGTCACGTCACCTACAGTTGTAGAGACAACAGGTGATGTGCCAGAATCTAGCTGTAATACGGTGCAAGAACTAACTTTTTGGTTTTGCATTTTATCGCAAATGTTGCAGATAGAAAGAGTAGCCATCGACTTTTCTTTTATCTAATAAATGAAAGGGTGAAAAGAACAGGAAAGACCTTTGAGAATTTTCCTGAGTAATGAGGGTAGGTTATGAAAAGGGAAGGTATTAGCACCTTTTTCATCCATATTTATCTACAGGCTCTTAATCGCTAGCTCACTTTTGAAAATGCTTAGTGAATGTGTAAGTTTGGAAATATTTTGAAAATGCCTAAGTTCAGAAACTTTGTAATGATTCTCATATCAGTTGAGAACGCATACAAATTGTTTGTTTTGAAAATATTTTATAAGAGAAGTGTATTGTGTGATAAATGTTTTAAAATATTCACGAGCAAGTGATTAAGAACTATCTACCTACTCAAAAGTCTTTTTTTCTTTTCCTCTTCCTTCATATAGTGTTATCCTACCATTGGTTAGTAGGAAGCCCTATCGTTGGATTTTTGAGGGACAGGCGCGAGTCATCATACAGTCATAAAGGCAACATATAGGGATACCTTTAGCAATTCGAAGGGACTATCATCATGTATTCATAGGAAACATCGAGGGACAAGATCATTTACCAAAGGCAGCATCAATGGGTCATCAAGGGACTGTGATCTTTATGATAATTTTTAACCGAAGGTCTTTGCTAATGGTATCCCTATGTTCGAGGGACATGACTGTTTTTTATCCGAAAGCAACAAGGGAGGTTACCCTAGAGGTATACGTGTGCATAGTGTGTTCAGTTCAATTATATTGTCTTAATTAGTTAGGAGTTATCTACTGATTGATTTTAAATCTTGTCATATAAGCCTATTTACTAACAGTTATATATACATGCATATAATTATAAGTGTAGAAAAATAGAGGTGCGGAAAGTAAAACACGAGAAAGTAAAGGCCTACAACTATTATAGGACTTTGGTACAGTTACATAATTAGGAAAAAGTGCGAGAATGTAAATCTAAGTTATTACATTTAAACTGCGTGAACTATACAATTTCTCTAGGAATTTAAATAGCAAAAAAAATAAATAAGAGAAAGTGTTAGAAAAGAAATGTTTTTTTTTGTATTTTTATGGAAAATAGTTTGATGTTAATTAAATAATTAAAGACTACTTGTTTCTTATTAATTTTAATAAAGAAATTTGTTAATTAAATTTAATTAAAGAGATGTCAAAATTGATTATTGATAAAAAGATTTAAACAACAAAATCAAACCACTGAGATCCACTAATTTGGACCTTGTGAATCTGGTGGTTAGGTTTGTTTGGTTTAAAAGTGACCGCATCTATGGATCTGAGGCTTCATCGAAACTTTGCCCTAACAATGGTGACTTGTTGTTCTTGCATCAAATCTAAAAAAATGATGGTTCCAAACGGTTTTGGACATCATTAGAACATACACACACACACACACACACACACACAGAGACACACACACACACACACACATATATATATATATATATATATATATATATATATATATATATATATATATATATATATATATATATATATATATATATATATATATGCTTAAAATTAATTTATATAGCATGGATGGAAAGTTTGAGATTGAAGAACATTACCAAGCCGGAGCCACTTGGTTGGCATGACATGGGATCGCTTGAGCATGAGTAAGGATTGGAATATGCTCCTGGGATCTTCAGGAGTGTGATGGAATACATGGAACCGCTTGAGAGTGGCCGAAAATAGGGGTTTGTGTTTGCCCTAGTTTTGATAAAATTTGAGAAATTTGGAGTGTGTTCTTGAGAGGAAAATTTCGTGTCCTATTGTAATTTGAGGGCTTGAGTATTTATAGAGGAGGAGATTTAAGTCACCAAAGAAGGAAAGAATCAAGTGATCACGGTGTTACCAAAAATCAATGAAACATGCTTTCTAACTTTTCATTTATCAATGAAACATGTTTTCTAACTTTACATTTTTGAAGATCCTTGTCTCCAACGTGTCTCTCACGGTTTTGGCAAGCTCTTATGAGGTCTTGGGCCTTTTAGAAGATATCCAAATGAAGCTCACACGCTCTTTGGTCCATCAACTCATATTTTATTTGATTTATTTTGAATTAATTTGAATAGAATCAAAATAAATAAAATAAAAAATTAAAGTAATTTATAAATGGACTTAGAGGTCCTATAACATGTTATAAACATGTTTAAACCTCAAAAGTTAGACCCATTAGTCCAAAAGTTCAAGATTGCTCAAATGAAGTTTCATGCATTTTTTCAAAAATTAACCAACTTACACAAACCATATCTCACTCAATTTTTATCTTTTTAAGGTGATCTAGGACTTTTTGGAAATCAAAAGGTCTCCGTTTAAATTTCTCTTTTTTAATCATTTTTGTATTTGGAGACTTTATCATGATTTAAGTTGCCTTGACAAAAAGTCTCTTTTTGTTGACTTTTGAAATGACCTATAATGTATAGGCTCATATCTTTCAAATGAAACACTTTTTGGACTTGAGCATAAATACAAAGTTGTAGAGAATTTAATTTCCTTCAAAATGGGATTTGGTTGGGGAAAATTTGATGAAGCATGTGATACGGTGGGAGAACTGACTTGAGGTTTTGTGTTTATTTTCGCAAATGTTTCGGTTGAGCAAGAGTCGCCACCGAATTTTTATTTTATCCTAAGGAAAGGTTAAAAAGCACAGGAAAAACCTTTGAGATGTTTTCGTGGGTTCGGGGAGTAGATTATAGAAAGGGAAGGTATTAGCACCCTTTCTATCCATGGTTATCCATGGGCTCTTAGTTACTTGCTTAGATCACTTGCCTTTTCTTTTCAATTGTTTGAAATGGTGCTTTGTGTGTGTGGTTTTGAAAATGTTTTGAAAAAGATGCCTTGTCTAGGAAACCATTGTAACAATTCTTTACTCGAATGTTTTACAAAGGTGTTTGTATTTTTGAAAAGATGTTTCAATGTTTTTGAAGTTGTGTAGTGATGTGTGTTTTGAAAAATGGCAAGGATTGTTTTGCAAGTTTGGTCAAGTAACCAAGATCTATATACCCTAAATTTCTCAAAGATCTTTATCATGTTTTAACCCTTTTAACAATGTTGTTTCACCATTGTATTTGGTGAACAACCTTGTGTTAGGATGTTAACGGGACGGGCGCGGGTCATCGTATAGACCATGAATGCAATAGTGTCAAGTGTTTTGGTAATTTTCTTGAGGGACTATGATCATTTGGTTTAGGCAACTTGATAGCGTCATCGAGGGACTATGATCATTTGATTCGTTTTTGTTTTGTTTTGCCAAAGTACTTGACATGCAAACATGGCCTATTTTTGAAGGCAACAAGTGGTGTAACCCTAGGGGTGCAAGTGTGCATTGTGTTTGTTTTTCATGCATGTTTATCTTGAATTAGGTCAAGCTATTTGTTGATTTTATTTGCATACAAACCCTTGTTAGAACAATGTTTGAATCTACTACCCTATATTTAAGTTTTGATGATAACAAAGTGAAAAGATATAGTATTTATAAGTGTCATGAATGAACTATCTGCTGCCTAAAATTATTACGTTCTGACTTGCAGATACGCTGATTGAAATAAGCAAGATCACATCTATTCAGCATCAGAACTTGATTTCAGACACCAGCATCAGAAGTTGCTACATCAGAACGTCAAAATCAGATGATCAACTCACGTACATGCTGAAGCCTGATGAACAAGACTGCGCTTAATACTCTGATACAGAAACACAATAGTTCATCAGCAGCGAAGCAGAATCAGAATGAGCCAAGCCAGAACTTGCATTAAGTAAGCAACAGTACTGTGCATTGAAAGCAAATTAATTCCAACGGCTTCATTCCAGACAAGATCTGCTCAATAAGGAAAGTTTGTTATTAGCATTGAATCAAGAATATTGCATCCAACGTTCATCATCTCAATGCTATATAAACAAGGCTTTGGAGATTGAAATGGTTAATGCTCTCCAAGATCTCTACACGCACAAAAGATGAACCATAATCTTCGTTATACCAGTTTTTCTAAACCACACACTCTGATATTCCATTACTGTTTAGCAATCTAGTTTCTAAGCTTCATTTTGTGTATACATCACAGTTGTGATACAGTTTTGTAGAAAACATCTACACACATAGTTTTATCTCTTTGTAAGAAAGTGTTACCTTGACAAACCGGGTTGTGGTTTGAATCAAGAAGGCTTTAGCAGTTGTTAAAGCAGTCTGTAATATTCAGTTGAATATAGTGGATTAAGACCTCGTTGGAGAGAGGCGAAATCACCTTGACGGGTGGACTGGAGTAGTTTGAGATCAAACGAACCAGGATAAAAATATCGTGTTCATTGCTTTAGATTTCAGTTTTACAATTCAACCCTCCCTTCTTGTGTTTTTCACCACTTCAATTGGCATCAGAGCGCCTGGTTCTGAGCTAAAACACTTAACCGTGTCAGTACAAGATCCAGCGTCAGAAAAACACAATGGCAGGAAACAATTCTCACATCAGCAATGACAACAATGAGGACAGAGACAGATTCAGTGGTAAACCTCCAGTCTTTGATGGAGAAAACTTTGATTACTGGAAAGATAGAATTGAAAGCTTCTTTCTAGCACATGATGCTGATCTGTGGGATATGGTGACAGATGGATACACGCACCCTGTGAATGCAAGTGGTCAGAAGATTGATAGAAAATCAATGTCTGATCAACAAAAGCGTGACTTCAAGAATCACCACAAGGCCAGAACCATCCTCCTCAGTGCCATCTCCTATACTGAGTATGAAAAGATCTCCAACAGAGACACAGCAAAAAATATCTTTGATTCTCTCAGAATGACGCATGAGGGCAACGTTCAGGTCAAAGAAACAAAAGCTCTGGCGCTCATTCAGAAGTATGAGGCGTTCAAAATGGAAGAATCTGGATCCATTGAAACTATGTTCTCTAGATTCCAGATTCTGGTAGCTGGTCTCAAAGTTCTGGACAAAGGGTACTCCACTGCTGACCATGTCAAGAAAATAATCAGAAGTTTACCCAAGCAGTGGAGGCCTATGGTTACTGCTCTGAAGCTCGCTAAAGATCTCAACAAAATCACTCTGGAGGAACTTATCAGCTCCCTCAGAAGTCATGAGATAGAGCTAGAAGCTGATGAGCCTCAGAAGCAAGGTAAGCCTGTAGCATTAAAATCTAACAGAAAATTTGAGTCTAAAGTTTTGCAGGCAGTTGAAGAAACATCTGATGGATCCTCATCAGAAGAAGACGAACTTTCCCTTCTCTCCAGAAGAGTAAATCAACTGTGGAAGCAAAGACAAAGGAAGTTCAGGAATCCCAGAAGATCTGATCAGAACGAGTCTTCTTCCAGATACAGAAGGACAGATTCTTCCTCTGGATACAGAAGATCTGAAGGCTCCTCCAGTAGCAAGAAGCCAAACACCAAAGACATCATCTGCTATGAGTGCAATGAGCAAGGACACTACAAAAGTGACTGCCCAAAGCTTCAGAGGGAAAAGCCCAAAAAGAAGTTTGGAAGAGAGAAGAAGAAAAGTCTCATGGCTACATGGGATGACTCTGACTCGTCTGAAGCTGACTCAAAATCAGATGATGAAAGGGCAAACATAGCTCTCATGGCAAACATTTCAGAAGATAGTGAAGCTTCTGAATCAGAATCAGAATCAGACACAGAAGAGGTATTTCCTAACTTCGCTGTTAACTTTACAAAGGCTGAACTTGCTGAAAGCCTTAATGAGATTCTGGAACGTTATCAACAAATTAGAGCTAAATTCAGAGACCTGAAAAGGAATCTTGAATCTGACTCTAATAAGTCTGAGAGTCTAAAATTGGAAAATTCTGAGCTGAGAAATAAGATTTCAAAATTAGAAAACACTTTACAAAACTCTCAGAAGGAACCAATTTCTGAAACTCCCAGCAACGCTGATGAGATCATCAAGGAGTATGATCACAGTTTCCAGAAGTTCCTAGCTAAAAGCATAGATAGAAGCAGAATGGCTTCAATGATCTATGGAGTTAGCAGAAACGGCAGGAAAGGAATAGGATACCAAGGTAAGGTTCCTACACCAAAGAATGTCATGGACTTAACCATTAAACACACTCCTCTAAATTCACACTTTGTGTATGGTCACACACATGATATCAAATATACTAGCAGTAAGCACTCTGTGAAACCAAAATTCAACCAGAGTTTTGGTAAAACTAACAAATCAGGACCCAAGAAAATCTGGGTACCTAAGGATAAAATAATACATGTTGTAGATATCTTTAGCAGCAAGTCAGAAACACCAGTCAAGGTACCTGGACTCTGGCTGCTCACGACACATGACGGGAAGAAGGCATATGTTCCAAAGCCTGGAACTTAAGCCTGGAGGCCACGTTGGCTTTGGAGGCAATCAGAGGGGAAAGATAATTGGCTCTGGAACTGTAGGTAATGGAAATCTTCCCTCTATTAATAATGTTCTGCTAGTAGATGGATTGATGCATAATCTGTTATCCATAAGTCAATTAAGTGATAACGGTTATGATATAATCTTTAATCAAAAATCATGTAAAGCTGTTAGTCAGAAAGATGGGACTATCCTGTTTAATGGTAAGAGGAAAAACAACATTTACAAAATCAAACTTTCTGAACTAAAGAGTCAGAATGTAAAATGTCTTCTGTCTGTTAACAACGAGCAGTGGATCTGGCACAGAAGATTGGGGCATGTTAGTATGAGAAGAATATCTCAGATTAACAAACTCAATCTGGTCAGAGGACTTCCTAATTTGAAGTTCAATTCAGATGCTCTGTGTGAAGCATGTCAGAAAGGCAAATTTGCAAAACCTTCTTTTAAATCCAAAAATGTTGTTTCCACCTCTAAGCCATTAGAACTTCTGCACATTGACTTATTTGGACCAGTTAAAACTGCTTCAGTCAGTGGTAAGAAGTATGGGTTAGTAATCGTAGATGACTATAGCTGATGGACATGGGTAAAGTTCTTAAGACACAAGGACGAGTCACACTCTGTGTTTGTTACCTTCTGTAACCAAGTTCAGAATGAAAAAGATCTTAGAATCGTTAAAGTCAGAAGTGATCATGGTGGAGAATTTGAAAATAAAGATTTTGAGTCACTCTTTAATGACAGAGGCATTCTGCATGATTTCTCTTGTCCTAGAACTCCCCAACAAAATGGAGTTGTAGAATGAAAGAACAGAACATTGCAAGAAATGGCCAGAACCATGATCAATGAGACAAACGTTGCTAAGACTTTCTGGGCAGAGGCAATAAACACAGCGTGCTACATTCAGAATAGAATCTCAATAAGACCTATTCTGGAAAAGACTCCATATGAATTGTGGAAGAACAGAAAGCCCAACATTTCATATTTTCATCCATTTGGATGTACTTGCTTTATATTAAATACAAAGAATTATTTGAACAAGTTTGACTCTAAGGCACAGAAGTGTATTATGTTAGGATACTCTGAACGCTCAAGAGGGTACAGAGTATACAATACAGAAACACAGATTGTGGAAGAATCAATCAGTGTTCGTTTTGATGACAAGCTTGACTCTGAAAAGTCAAAGCAGAATGAAATTTTTGCAGGTATAGAAATTGAATTTGCAGGTTCTGAAGACAAGTCATCAGAAGCTCTCAACACAGACATTCCTTCAACGTCTGAAAGGAGCACTGCTAGAAATCCTACAACAGCTGCTGATCAACCTCAGAAAAGATTACCCAGAAGCAGCTTGGATCACCCAGAAGAGACCATCCTAGGAAGAAAGGAAGATCCAATCAGAACAAGAGCAAGCTTCAGAAACTCTGAAGAAACTCTTATGGGACTGGTGTCTCTGATTGAACCTTCTTCTATTGATGAAGCACTTCTGGATAATGACTGGATTCTGGCAATGCAAGAAGAGCTGAATCAATTCACCAGAAACGACGTATGGGATCTCGTTCCCAGACCAAAAGGATTCAACGTCATTGGAACAAGATGGGTGTTCAGAAACAAGCTAAATGAACAAGGTGAAGTCATCAGAAACAAGGCACGACTGGTTGCACAAGGTTATAGTCAGCAAGAGGGGATAGACTATACAGAAACCTTTGCCCCAGTCGCCAGGTTAGAATCTATCAGACTTTTAATTTCATTTGCTGTTAATAGAGGCATCACTCTGTATCAGATGGATGTCAAAAGTGCATTCTTAAATGGTTATATAGAAGAAGAAGTTTATGTTCACCAACCCCCAGGTTTTGAAAATACAAAACATCCAGAACATGTTTTCAAACTAAAGAAGTCACTGTATGGTCTGAAACAAGCTCCCAGAGCTTGGTATGAAAGGCTAAGTAACTTTCTGCTTGAAAATGAATTCACCAGAGGGAAAGTGGACACTACTCTATTCTGTAAAACAGTTAAGAGTGACATCTTAGTCTGTCAAATCTATGTTGATGATATCATTTTTGGTTCTACTAATCCTTCTCTTGGAAGAAAATTTGCTAAGTGTATGCAGGCAGAATTTGAGATGAGCCTCATGGGGGAACTGGAATTCTTTCTAGGAATTCAGATCAATCAAACTCCAGAAGGAACTTACATTCATCAGAGCAAATACATCAGAGATCTTCTGAAGAAATTTGACCTCTCAGAATGTAAGCCATCAAAGATTCCAATGCATCCCACGTGCATTCTGGAAAGAGAAGAGGTAAGCAAAAATGTAGAACAGAAAGTCTACAGAGGTATGATTGGTTCTCTCCTCTATCTGACTGCTTCAAGACCTGACATATTATTCAGTGTTTGTATCTGTGCTAGATTCCAATCAGATCCTAGAGAATCTCACTTAACAGCTGTTAAGCGAATTTTCAAGTATCTGAAAGGTACTACTAATCTGGGTTTGTTTTATAGAAAATCTAGTGATTACAGCTTAGTAGGCTACTGTGATGCTGATTTTGCTGGAGACAGAGTGGAACGTAAAAGTACTTCTGGAAGCTGCCAGTTTCTGGGAGAAAATATGATCTCTTGGTCCAGCAAAAGGCAATCAACAATTGCTCTGTCAACATCAGAAGCTGAGTACATAGCAGCAGCAGGATGTAGCACACAAATGCTCTGGATGAAAAGTCAGCTTGAAGACTTCCAGATTTTTGAGAGTAACATTCCTATACTTTGTGATAATACTTCTGCTATTTGCTTAAGTAAGAATCCTATTTTACATTCTAGAGCTAAGCATATAGAAATAAAACATCACTTCATTAGGGACTATATTCAGAAAGGTATTTTGAACTTAAAATTTATAGATACAGACCATCAATGGGCTGATATCTTTACTAAACCCCTTTCAGAAGATAGGTTTAATTTCATTCTGAAACATCTCAGCATGAAAGTGTGTCCAGAGTGAAAATGTTTTAATTCCATATATTTACTTTCAGAATGTAATTATTTCACTGTGAACTTCTGATCAATCTTCTTTCAGAAAGATAGAACATGCAGATTGTATCAGATGCAAGTCAAAAGATCTGAGAGTCTATGCTCAAAGACAGACGTGCTGATCACTACATCAAACAAGTGTCATCCAATCATCAGCATATCTCTGAAGCAGAACGCGTGCACGCTTCTGAGAAGGCAAAGCGCTGATTGGGTACATTGAGACACATGTCTGGTAACCGTTTTTAAGTATCTTTCTCAAATCCCCCAAAATCAGCAAGCATTTAATGAAAAGTAATCATGCTTTTAAATGGCAATCATGATTTTTCTCTCTCTTAAAAACGTTTATCTTTTCAAAATAGTTTTGAAAAACTCTATTTAAGCACATTAATCTCTCATTCTTATTCTTTACGCTTTCTCACTAACACTCAAGTATTTTCTGCATATTTCTGAGTTCATCTCTTGCAAACCTTTTTCCTCAGTTCATTCTCAAAACCCTTTTAGTGTGAACATGGCAACCTCCAGTAGCGTTTCTGTAGGTAATCAGAAGAAAGCAACATCTGAGCAATATCAAGTGCCACTCAGAACTCTCCTCACTCCGGTGAAGAACCTTGAAGTGCTCTCTGAGTTAATCATTGATTTTGAAAGCTTGAAGGAGAATGGTTTTGACCTAACTGAAGAAGTTAGGGCTCAAAAGTGGGAAAGGTATTTCGATAGGTTGGTTGGACCAACATTCCCAGCGCTGGTCAAGGAATTTTGGATTCACGCCAAGGTTTCAACACATCTAGTCATCTCCTCTGTTATGGGGAAGAAGATTGTGATTTCTGAAGATCTCATTGCAAGGCTAATCGGTCAAAGTGGTGGTGGCGTCCGTTGTGTGGACATGGCTGAAAGATGTGATGATACAGGTGTGGTAGCTAACAGGATTTTCACTCTTGGGATGCCCAGCAGCAAGATTAAAGATCTGAAGGATCATTGCAGAGTATGGGCTAAGATTGTTCTGGGGTGCTTCAACCACAGGAAACCAACAAGTTCTCCTGATTATATAAATGTGGATCAGCAGTTTCTGATCTACTTTATTGATCAGAAGATAAAGATCAATCTGGCTCACTTCCTGTTCAACCATCTCAAAACCAGTGTGAAAGAAACAAGGGAAGAAGAAAGAACCAAGAGGGACTGGATACCTTTTGGAAGGTTGATATCAGATATTCTGACAGAGAATAGACTGATTGAGCATCTGATAGAAGCTCAAGAGCTGAGCACTATTGAACCAACAATTGGGAAACCTCTGAACGCAAAGAATCTGAAAAAGATGAAGCTGATAGAGAACATTCAGAAGGAACCCAGAGCTACTTCCACTGCTGATATCTCCAGCAGAAGAGTGCCTCTGAGTGATTTTCCGTTATTCTCTGAAACTGAATCAAAACCAGAGATGTTTCTCAGGTACCCAGATGCGTACAAGGCAGATGATACAGATCCAAAGCTGAATATCAGAGATCTGCGTCAACCCCAACCAGAAGTGACTCTGAAGAAGACAAAGAAGAGGAAAGCGCCATCAGAAGGATCATCTCAGCAGACTCCAAAGAAAAGAGGTATTTCATCTGCTGCCCCTATTTCAAATTCTTTTACTATTCCAACATCTATCCCTCCTCAAACCTCTCATAGAATATCAATTCCCATCCCTACCATTGATGAAACCGTACAAGAAGAAGACCCTTCTGAGGCATTAAAACTCAGAAGACCCAGAACCAAACACCCCAAACAACCAACAATTTCAACAACAACAGCACTTGACCAAGTGCTGTCTGATATTGAGCGTCAACATGCCTCTGCTCAACCAAACTCTGAACCACAAAATGTTCCTCCTCCACAACCAGAACAACAACAACAACCAGAACCAGAACCACAACAACAACCACTCTCAGAAGAACCTCTGATCCCTGAGCAATCAGAGATTCCACCTCCCTCTCCCCAACCAGAAATAAATCCACCTTCACCACAAACCGAGTTTCACCACTCTGAAACTCCTTCTCCTCATCAATCTGACCCTCACTCACCTCAACCATCACCGCTGGCAATTCAGTTGCCATGTGGAACCACTGTTGTCATGCCCCAGTTACCATCCTCATCAGAATCGACACCTCCAAATACTCCCAAAACACCACCCACTCCAATCGAAATATCTGACTCTGATACCCCTTCTCCAAAACAAACAGCCTCTCAGAAAACCTCTGAAAACCCCAGCAGGACTTTCATTGACTTAACCAGTCTTGACCGTCTTGCTGATCTAAAACACAAAATTGCCATCCCAAAACCAAAGCAACCAGATATTGGCTCTGGTATTTTGAATTTTGAAACAGGTGTGTTGCAATGGATTGCTTCTTTGAAGCAAGTCTGTCCTGGAATGATTGACCCAGCTGCTTCTGATCAGCTCTGGTCACAGTTCAGAATTTGGGTACGTGCTGAAGCCCTCAAGTTGCAGGATATCAACTATGAGCAGGCACAACAAAATTTCAGCAAGCTTCTGAATGAAGTTGGAAGTATGCTTCTGAAAGAGGACGTGCTCCCTCTGGACAGTGAACCTTGGTCTGAGAAACAACAAGCTGCAAAGGTGCAACCATCAGAAGAAGACAAGACCATTCAGGCTGAAAGTCAAGCAGAGGATGTTGCTGAAAGTTCTGAGAAGCCTCCTCCTTCTGATGCTTCTCAAGCTGCCTTGGACAGGCAGACTCTGGAAGAACTAAGGCTGAATGACATGCGTCTGCAGCAGCGGATGGATGAAAACGATCAGAAGATGAAAGAGAGAATGGATGTGCAGGACAGCAAGATTGACACTGTTGTCAGCATGGTGCATAAGCAGAATGAGACTTCTGAAAAGATTCAAGCCATACTGGAGAGCCTGTTCACACGCTTGCCTCCTCAACCTTAATCTTTTTTTCATGCATGACCTTTTTTATGTTTTCCCTGATTTTCTGATGTACTGTTTGATTATGTTTTGTAATATTTTCTCGTTTTGACTCTGAACTATCTTAATATGATCAGTTTTTTCTGATCTTCATTGTTTTAGCACATCACCAACACTTTTTGATTGCTGACAAAAAGGGGGAGAACAAGAATGATATTTAAATCAATAACGGCTAACTAGACAGAAATTCTCAAACATTCTAACTCTATTACTTGAAATGTTTTTTTTTCTGTTTTGCTTAAAGTCTACAGGCACAAGGAAGCTCCTGGACACTCTGAAGACTAGAAGCTCTGATCAATGTTGCTCTGATCAATATGAAGATCTGATCGTCCTAATACTCTGATCCAAAGCAAAGCTCTGACAAGAAAAGCTCTGAAGCTCTGCTCTCTGATAAGTCAAAGACTCTGATAATCTGATGTTCAAAGAAAGAAAAAGATCTGATCCTGAAGAACACGTATAATCAAAGGGAAGTAATAAAATCAGGGGGAGTATTTCCTTACTCCTTATTCTTTTACTTCTTATTCTGATACATATTCCAGATACCTTTTCACGTTATTTTCATTTAAAATATCTAGTTTTTGTCATCATCAAAAAGGGGGAGATTGTTAGAACAATGTTTGAATCTACTACCCTATATTTAAGTTTTGATGATAACAAAGTGAAAAGATATAGTATTTATAAGTGTCATGAATGAACTATCTGCTGCCTAAAATTATTACGTTCTGACTTGCAGATACGCTGATTGAAATAAGCAAGATCACATCTATTCAGCATCAGAACTTGATTTCAGACACCAGCATCAGAAGTTGCTACATCAGAACGTCAAAATCAAATGATCAACTCACGTACATGCTGAAGCCTGATGAACAAGACTGCGCTTAATACTCTGATACAGAAACACAATAGTTCATCAGCAGCGAAGCAGAATCAGAATGAGCCAAGCCAGAACTTGCATTAAGTAAGCAACAGTACTGTGCATTGAAAGCAAATTAATTCCAACGGCTTCATTCCAGACAAGATCTGCTCAATAAGGAAAGTTTGTTATTAGCATTGAATCAAGAATATTGCATCCAACGTTCATCATCTCAATGCTATATAAACAAGGCTTTGGAGATTGAAATGGTTAATGCTCTCCAAGATCTCTACACGCACAAAAGATGAACCATAATCTTCGTTATACCAGTTTTTCTAAACCACACACTCTGATATTCCATTACTGTTTAGCAATCTAGTTTCTAAGCTTCATTTTGTGTATACATCACAGTTGTGATACAGTTTTGTAGAAAACATCTACACACATAGTTTTATCTCTTTGTAAGAAAGTGTTACCTTGACAAACCGGGTTGTGGTTTGAATCAAGAAGGCTTTAGCAGTTGTTAAAGCAGTCTGTAATATTCAGTTGAATATAGTGGATTAAGACCTCGTTGGAGAGAGGCGAAATCACCTTGACGGGTGGACTGGAGTAGTTTGAGATCAAACGAACCAGGATAAAAATATCGTGTTCATTGCTTTAGATTTCAGTTTTACAATTCAACCCCCCCTTCTTGTGTTTTTCACCACTTCAACCCTAAGTCTATCATGGCATAATTTGAAAGCTTTTAAATGCGGAAATTTAAAGGCTAAGCTATTACAACAATGATTATAGGGATGGGGGTACAAGTTTGAATTTGGAGATATTTGGCAAGAAATTAAATTCTAAGCTATTACATCCATATCGAATATACAAATATTTAATTGTACAATATTAAAATAAATACAATAAATATGCAAAATGTATTATGCGCAAAATGATTTTTTATGTATGTGAAAGTATTTTTTCATGTGAAATATAAACAAAAATAAAAAGGTCAAATTTTGAATATTTTTGTCATTTAGGGCAAAACCCTAGTTTTTGAATAAATATCATTTATTTATTAATTATATACAATATTTGTTAATTATATACAAAAAATAAGAAGTATATTGTAAAAAGGTATTTTTGATGTCAAATATTAAATAAAAATAAAAATGTATTATTTCTATATTTTTGTCCTAAATATTTAATAAAATATGTATATGTATATTTATATATATTTAATAAGCTAAATATGTACAAAAATAAAATATTAATTATTTACAAAAAAAAGTATATTTTAGAAAATGTTTTCAAAATGTAAACAAAAAAATAATAACTAAAAAATATTTATTTTTTGTATTATTTTTTAGGGTTTTAAATAAAAAGGTTTTTATATTATTTACATATATATACTAAATAAAACAAATAAATGCCAAATAAATGCAAAAAAGTGAGGAAAAATATTTTTAGTGTTTTTTCATGTTTGAATAAAAATATAAAATTAGAATCAAAAAGAAAAATGCAAAAATGACAAGTATTTCACATAATGGGCCAAGGGGGTGCAAATGGAAAAAAAAGTGTGCAAAGAGCAAAACAAACTCAGGCCCAGCCCAAGCCAACTTTGTCTTCAACCTCCAGCAACCTGTTTGAAACAAAAACGCGCGCTTCTTTGATCCAGCACCATCTCCTGATTCCTTGACTTTTACACAAAACTCATAACACCAATATTATAGAGCATCAAGAGACGAATTCAGACATATAAAATACTTGACCTAACTCTAAGAAACCAGGGAGAATTTCTTCATCCCCAATTTCTGACCTAACTTTTCTTCAATGTTCATGGCTAAAATTCTCACAGCACGCATAATATAAATGAAAAGTAATCATATGTATGGCTTCAGGGCTATGAGTAGAGCATGTTTCATTCACAAACCTAAGCCTAACTCTTCCTAGATTGAGAGATAGAAGTCCATGGATTACCTGTCTCAGCTTGAATCGTGTACATCAATATGGCCAACTTCAATGGAGTCCATGGATTACCTGAAGTCCAAGGAAGCTTCTCCAACTCCTAACTTGCTTTGAATCACTCTATATCGTGCTGTGGAAGTTCACCTGCAAAACTGAAAAATGAAAATGGCAGATGGGGTTAGGGGTGTTACAGCTGGTATTTAGGGCTTGGAATAGTTTCAATGGATGGTATGGAATGTGTTTGCAAGGTTTTTAGCCAAAGTGCACGAGTGGATTGAGTTGTGGACCTCAATCTGCAGCAGGTACCCTGTTTTGGCAATAAGATGGTGTTTTTGTGTATGAGGAGGTATGAGGGGTAGTTCAGTCGTGCTTTAGGCTTGCTTGGATGTATGAAATATGTTTGCAAAGTTTGTGTTTGGCTGTGTTGACAAGAATGAGAGATTGGCCTTAGTTTGCAAGCTTTCTTCCAATGTAAGCAAAGAAATGTCAAGTTGTGATATAGGCTTGTACCAGGCTCTCAAGCATGCTGCAACATTTTCTCTTGATCAGTGGGATTTGTGGATTTGATTTGGCTCCAAGATCTGGCCTCGTGCCTCCAAGATTTGGAACTTGACATAAAGTGCAACTTTATCAAAATGGCATTCTACCTTTTTTCCATTTAAGGATTAATTTTGCATGTATTGTCCAAATGAAAAAAATAATGCATTAGCTCAGTGGATTTGCATTCAATTAAGGAGTGTAGAAGGGTTTAGAGGCCTGAAAGCAAGTACCAAGCATCCTGGTTTGAAAATGAAACTTGTATGAACATGTATTTGGTTATGAACAAAAGTGAGTTTTGGCCAACTTTGCAAATTTGATTCTCTCTAACCACAAGGGTGTTTGATGAGTTCTTGGACAATTTGGAAAGCTTGGAATTTTTACTACAATCCATATTTGTAATGCAAATTGAAACTCCAAGTGGAATCATGTGAAAAATGGCCAAGAAGTTGGACAAAAATCCTGCCTAGAATAGGGCAAAATTTCTCTAAGTTAAAAATGTTTTGCACCCTTGTTTCAAAAATCATAACTTGAGATACAAGCTTCCTTTGCGAAAATTTTGTGAATTAAAGTTGTAGATTTTGCAATGGACTACAACTTTCATGTTTCAAGTTTTGTTTTAATCCATTTGCATCTTGGTGAAAAAATGGGACAAAGTTAGGAAAAAATAAGGAAGTTTCATAACTTAGAAAAATTCTAAGTTATGAAATTTTCTCATTTTAAACCCTAATTTGCAATTTTGGGTTTCTTGATGAACAAGTTTCATAATTTGACATGTCTTGATGAAAAATGAACCTTGGCACTTGATTTTGACCAAAAAGTCAAAGTTCGACTTTTCAATATACAATCAAATTTTGATCAGTTGACTGAAAAATTCATCTGTCAATCCTATGCATTTGAGATTTTTTGAACTTGTTGAATGGGTCAAGACAATGCCATTGAGTCCTTGAGTCCATATGTGAGCTTGGTTTGCCATTGGTTAAGTCAAACAGTCAAAAATTGTCTTTGTGTAGTCAAAACCCTAAAAATAACCATTTTGCCCTTTTGGTGATCTGATCAAATTTCTTGTGGAATTGTGATCCAAACTTGATCAAATGGTTCATATGAGTTCATAATGTTGATGTGGGTCAAAAATCATGAGGTTTGACTGTCAATTGGCCACAATTGACTTTTCCCCCAATACAGCTGATTTCTAGGTCAACTGTCTAATTGACTGGGCAAAGATTGGAATCAAGGCTTGAAACTTGGTATGGATAAACTTGTAAGTCCAACATGAAGCATGAAAGTCATTTTGGGAATTTTAGATCAAAACATCCCTGTGCAACTTCAAACCCTAATTTGGGTCAACAGTGCAATGAGGGGTCTTAAGCAGAGCAAACCCTAACTTGATCTTGAGTTCCAAGAGTCTTGTGGTGAGAAAATGTTGATGAAATGAGAGAGCAAATTTTGGGGTAAAACAGTTGCCCCTATTCAATCTTCTTGAACCTGAAGAGTTAGATTGGCAAGTTTGCCTTTCGCGTCTCGAAGGTAAAAGGAGATTGGACACTAGAGTGCCCGTAAATTTGCACTCGTCAAAACATAGGTGCGGGAATGGGCTTGAAGATGCCATTTGGAGATGGGCTTAAAGATGCCATTTGGAGATGGGCTTAAAGATGCCATCTGGAAATGCGACAGAATCTTGTCGAGGGGTGGGCTTAGAGATGCCATCTGGAAATTGTTGGTAGGAGGATGGGCTTAGAGATGCCATCTGGAAATTGTTGGTAGGAGGATGGGCTTAGAGATGCCATCTGGAAATGTTTGTTGAACTGTATGTCGTTGGTGAGTGGGTGAGTATCAGAAAGGTATCCATGTTTTGGAACATCTCTGAACTGGGGGTCTGAATACGCAATAGATTGACATCCGTATCTGGAAGCATCCGTAAACTGTCTTCAAAAGTGGAATCTGAACAAGCGATAGATTAACATCTGTGTCTGGAGAATCCGTAAACTGTTTTCATAAGTCTTGAATCTGAACAAGCGATAGGTTAACATCCGTATCTGGAGAACCCGTAAACTGTTTTCAGTAGTTAAATCTGAACAAACGATAGATTAACATCCGTGTTTGGAGAATCCGTAAACTGTTTTCAGAAGTCTTGGAGTTGAATAAGCAATAGATCAGCATTCATGTTGGGAAGCATCCGTAAACTGTTTTCAAAAGTTGAATCTGAACAAGCGATAGATTAACATCCGTGTTTGGAGAATCCGTAAACTGTTTTCAGAAGTCTTGGAATGGAGAAGGAACCGGTGTAGGGTTGCCTCATGATGAGTCTGTGTAAAACTGAATCTGAAATTGAGAAGGAACCGGTGTAGGGTTGCCTGATGATGAGTCCGTGTAAAACTGCATCTTGGAAAGAGAAGGAACCGGTGTCGACCTTTTTGCTAAAAAAGGTAAATTGTTAGTTGAAACACAAAGTTATGTTGCATGAAATGTATGATGCAATGAAATTCATTTCGTCAATGTTTATGATATATGAATGTAGTGAATGCGCATTGTAAGCGGAGTAGCTGTCTTGCTGAGGAAGACGAATCCTGGATAATGAAATCTTTGACTGCTGTTAGGGAAAGTAAATCCTTGACTGCTGCAGGGGATTGAAAATCCTTTGATCGTTGAAAATGAGAAGTCCTGGGACCGCTGTTGGGGAATCAGGAGCTTGGGTTGTATGCCAATCTACTGGGGATTTTTGTCTCGAGGAGATCTTCACTGGGGAATATCTGAATATCCCGTGAGGAACTGAGAATGAGAGTCTTCATTCTGCTTGGGGATTGATAGTTGGAAGTTTTAGCTCCGCTGGGGATTGCAAGAATCTTTTGATTGCTGCAGGTACTGAGTTGGAATCTTGAAAAGGTTGGTCAAGGAGATACTGTCCTGGCTAGTTTCAGGTATTGATCTCTGACCTGAGAAAGAAAGATAGTTCTCCTGGCTTGTTACAGGTATTAATCTTCAATCTCTTCATGTAGATAGTTTTCCTAGCTGGTTTCAGCTATTAATCTACAATCAGTCGTCCACAGATAGTTTTCCTGGCTTGCTACAGGTATTAATCTGGAACTTGAAAAGGTTGGTCGAGGAGATAGTTGTCCTGGCTGGTTTCAGGTATTAATCTCTGACCTGAGAAAGAAAGATAGTTTTCCTGGCTTGTTACAGGTATTAATCTTCAATCTCCTCATGCAGATATTTTTCTTGGCTGGTTTCAGGTATTAATCCATAATCAGTCGTCCACAGATAGTTTTCCTGGCTTGCTACAGGTATTAATCTGGAACTTGGGTTACACGCCACTTTGAGAATGAGAATCTTCATTCTGTTGGGGGTCAGAAATTGGGAGTATACCAATCTTCTGAGGTTTTAAGGATGAGGATCTTCATTCTATTAACGGTTAACTGTTATCTGGTCGATCTCCAGGCTTTCACAGAAACTTGTATTGCCATCTGGTCGTAATCCAGGCTTCACAATAACTTGTTGAGCTACTATCCGGTTAAATCCGGGCTTCACGGCTTGTGTTAAAGATATACCAATATCTGGTCGACTCCAGGCTTCGTAGTATTCTTGGCTGCTGTCTGGTCGTAATCCAGGATTCACAGAAACTTGTATTGCCATCTGGTCGTAATCCAGGCTTCACAATAACTTGTTGAGCTGCTATCCGGTCAAATCCGGGCTTCACGGCTTGTGTTAAATATATACCACTATCTGGTCGACTCCAGGCTTCGTAGTATTCTGATACTGTAACTGGGATCTGAATGAGTGACATAATGGCAACCGTGTCTGGAGCGTATCTGAAACTGTATCTTGGAGTTGAGATCTGTATGAGTAGCAGAATGACTTCCGTATCTGGAGTGTATCTGAAACTGTAACTGGGATCTGAATGAGTGACAGAATGGCTACCGTGTCTGGAGCGTATCTGAAATTGTATCTTGGAGTTGAGATCTGTATGAGTAGCAGAATGACTTCCGTATATGGAGTGTATCTGAAACTGTAACTGGGATCTGAATGAGTGACAGAATGGCTACCGTGTCTGGAGCGTATCTGAAACTGTATCTTGGAGTTGAGATCTGTATGAGTAGCAGAATGACTTCCATATCTGGAGTGTATCTGAAACTGTAACTGGGATCTGAATGAGTGACAGAATGGCTACCGTGCCTGGAGCGTATCTGAAACTGTATCTTCCAACAGGTGATGAAGGAAATTTTGATGTTGATCGTAACTTCCAGCAGGTGATGAAGGAAATTTTGAACGACCGAGAGTTCCAACAGGTGATGAAGGAATTTGTGATGATGATTGTAACTTCCACCAGGTGATGAAGGAAATGTTGAACGACCTTGAGATTGACATTCGAATGCCCCAAGTGATGATGAAGGAGACTTGCCCCAAGTTCACTGAACTTTTGAGAGATTTGTTAAAATCTTGACTGGACTGCCCCAGGTTAAATGGACTTTGAAAGATTTATTGAAATCTTGTCTGGACTACCCCAGGTGTGCTGGATAGTGACATGTCATGCCCCCTTGTTGATAGGAGATTTGTCAATGGAAGTGTCATCCCACTTGAAGTGATTTTACTCACTGAGAGAGTTTTCGTTCCTCCGAACATTCACTGTATGAATTTCTTCGCTGTCAAACAACTAACCAAATGCAAACAGTGATATTCAAGTAATGCAAAGTTTATGTTTGTCTTGAAGTTTTGAAAAATGCGTTTTTAGCAGAAAACTTTTTATAAGACAATTTCAACACAAGATTTAGGGCAAAGCCTTACAGGAGTCAGGATACCTTTTGTAACAGTATGCTTTCGAACTAACCCATGCTTCAGTTAGGACTTTTGAAGGGTTGTAACATGGCTTGATTCACGGTTTAAGAAACAAAGGATAAAGGCTCAAAGTATATTTGTACCCACCCGCTCTTCGTGATGTTCTTCAATCCTAAACTCAGTTAATTGTGCGTCGAACTCTATTCGAATTTGGAACGAATTTTTGGTGATGGTTCACACCAATTGAATTTTATGGGAAGGCAGTCATTTTTGCAACATTTCTCATGTTGTTTGAGGATTTGTAGTGACCTCGTTCTTTTGATTTGTTATCCCTAACTTTTGCCTGACTGTTCCTGTTTCGAGATTACAGTCAGCGGGATGTCCCAGCTTTCTTAAGCCTCCTTTATAGGTTTTGGCTCAGTGGGCTTTTTCTTTTTTGAGAGATAATAACTGCCTATGAGATAAGGAACCATCATTGTCTTTTGATTCCAAAGGAATGTTTTTTGATGTTGTTCGTTGTATTACGAACTGAGAGTTTGCGACTTTAATGCGCATCTTTTTGAATTAACTGAGAGACTACCCTGCCCCAGGTTTAAATCAAAGGTTTCAATTTGTTTAGAACAGAAAACTCCTACTTCTTTGGCTCGAAGGGGTTGACTAGGGATTATCTTCCTTATAACTCCAGTGTTTACGATTTGAAAGAAATGCATGTACATCATCAGCGAGGTCTGTTCAAAAGCATACTGTATGAGATTATGGTATTGTTTCGTCATCCTCCCTCTAAAGGCTTGCAGCTTTTTATCAAGAGTTAAACATTATAAAGAAAGAATAAGAGTAGTGAAAACGAATGGATGAATTCAAGACAAACATATGCAATGCATTAATGAAACAGAGTTTGACATCAACAGATAATTGTTTGAATCACAAAAGAAATTACAACTTTGAAAATTCAAATGGAACAAAAGTCTCTCAGTTCGAGCTTTGTCATTTCAGGTGGAGAAACCCTTAACGGAAGATTTTCATCTCGCCATCGGGCATGAATCTCAGCACTCCAATGTCAATCAGATCTTGAATCTTGTTCTTCAAGGCCCAACAGTCGTCAGTGTCATGTCCCGGACTATAGGAGTGGTATACACAAAATGCGTCAGGATGATAGCTAGGAGCAGAGGTGTTGGGCTTCCGAATAGGATCCCTCAAAGCAGTCAGATTGACCTCCAACAAGCGTTCCAGTATTAGAGATGACGGTATGTCAGTCTCAGTGAACTGTCTTCTCGACGTATTTTGCTTACGCCGATTACCCCGTTGATGCTGACGCGGTTATTGGTGAGCTTGTGACCCTGAAGCAAGTAGAGGAGCTTTTCCTTTGTCTTCTTGTCTCAAAGGGGGTTGAATGATGACTTGCTCTTCAACCTCAGATGTTTGCCCCACTTGGTTGTCCTGAAGCAGTTGGTTGACGAGAACTCTGAGCTCCTCTTGTCTTTGAGCCAAGTCTTGGATGAGAGCCATCTGGCCCACCAGTTGTCCCATCATTTGGATCCTCATTGCAGTCAGCTCGAACTGAAGTTCTTCCAACTGGTCACTCCTGGCATTGCTTGAATTCCCCTGGACCATGACCCTTGTGAGGAGAGCTTTCACTTCTTCTTGCCCCTGGGACAGGTTCAAGAACATTTCCTGAAGCTGAGCATTTTGATCCTGGATATCCTTGACAGTCCTCTCTAGAGCCATCTCTACTGAAATAAACAGTAGGAGAATAAGGAAACCTGAAAAGGAAAAACTGTTATGATGCAATGCATGATATGTGGATGCATGTTTTCAAGAATCTCTTGGGGTAAACACAAGAAAATGTTAGAGGTTGAACTTTGATCAACATCTTTGATTGGAGAACCTTGCAACGGTGGATGTCTTTCCACGAGAATCAAGCTCACCATGTCAAGTGGGTCATAGCCCCTGATTCAAGTTGTTGCACTTGATCTTTGATGGCATTTGTTTAGAGGAGAAAACCTCTTGCCCCTTGGTAGACGTCTGGTTCAACATGACCCTGCATCAAAAGACCCTCGAGATCCTTGAAATGGTTATTGAAAATGCTATGGTATGATGTTATGATGTTATGTACATGTATGCAAAAGCAAGTAAGTGTATATACAGGTAATCATATTCACACAAAGCAAAAAAGTCCTTAGGTTTAGGCTTGCATGGGATTTGTAGGTAAGTACCCTCTTGAAGTTAGTTGGCTCATCCTGTCCTAAAATAGAAACCGGATTCTAAGGAGCACAATATCATTGGATTATTTTCTGTGTTCATTGTTTTGGTTTAGCCACTTAACTGGCGACCAAAATATTCCAAGAAAACAATCCTCAATGAGTGTAGTATTGAGTATCTACCAACTTAGGACTGCACCAAAGTCAGTCATCTCACTACCCCTAAAAAGGCTAAGATGGTCAATTAAGGTTCTAAGAGTTTGTTAGTGCTTCATAACATCACTCAGCGGCCCCATATTCTCCTTGACTACTCAAGGGCTACCGGTACTCACAAATATGTCACACTAACATAGCTACTACTTCAACCATGTCGGTATACCCCGCACAGTTCTCTCACAGTTTATTGCTATTTACCTAGAAAGGTTCCCCCAAATCCGGGTGTAGGATTTACAACAAACCCAAACAAGGACCCAAAAAGTAAAGCAATCAAAGCAAACAAAGCAAACATGTATGGGTGATCTAAAACCCTAAGGTAACCCCACTTTTAAATGCAATCCCCAGCAGAGTCGCCAGTTCTGTGATTCGGTGGGAGAACTGACTTGAGGTTTTGCGTTTGTTTTCGCAAATGTTTCGGTTGAGCAAGAGTCGCCACCGACTTTTTATTTTATCCTAAGGAAAGGTTAAAAAGCACAGGAAAAACCTTTGAGATGTTTTCGTGGGTTCGGGGAGTAGATTATAGAAAGGGAAGGTATTAGCACCCTTTCTATCCATGGTTATCCATGGGCTCTTAGTTACTTGCTTAGATCACTTGCCTTTGCTTTTCAATTGTTTGAAATGGTGCTTTGTGTGTGTGGTTTTGAAAATGTTTTGAAAAAGATGCCTTGTCTAGGCAACCATTGTAACAATTCTTTACTTGAATGTTTTACAAACGTGTTTGTCTTTTTGAAAAGATGTTTCAATGTTTTTGAAGTTGTGTAGTGATGTGTGTTTTGAAAAATGGCAAGGATTGTTTTGCAAGTTTGGTCAAGTAACCAAGAGCTATCTACCCTAAATTTCTCAAAGATCTTTCTCATGTTTTAACCCTTTTAACAATGTTGTTTCACCATTGTATTTGGTGAACAACCTTGTGTTAGGATGTTAACGGGACGGGCGCGGGTCATCGTATAGACCATGAATGCAATAGTGTCAAGTGTTTTGGCAATTTTCTTGAGGGACTATGATCATTTGGTTTAGGCAACTTGATAGCGTCATCGAGGGACTATGATCATTTGATTCGTTTTTGTTTTGTTTTGCCAAAGTACTTGACATGCAAACATGGCCTATTTTTGAAGGCAACAAGTGGTGTAACCCTAGGGGTGCAAGTGTGCATTGTGTTTGTTTTTCATGCATGTTTATCTTGAATTAGGTCAAGCTATTTGTTGATTTTATTTGCATACAAACCCTAAGTCTATCATGGCATAATTTGAAAGCTTTTAAATGCGGAAATTTAAAGGCTAAGCTATTACAACAATGATTATGGGGATGGGGGGTACAAGTTTGAATTTGGGGATATTTGGCAAGAAATTAAATTCTAAGCTATTATATCCATATCGAATATACAAATATTTAATTGTACAATATTAAAATAAATACAATAAATATGCAAAATGTATTATGCGCAAAATGATTTTTTATGTATGTGAAAGTATTTTTTCATGTGAAATATAAACAAAAATAAAAAGGTCAAATTTTGAATATTTTTGTCATTTAGGGCAAAACCCTAGTTTTTGAATAAATAGCATTTATTTATTAATTATATACAATATTTGTTAATTATATACAAAAAATAAGAAGTATATTTTAAAAAGGTATTTTTGATGTCAAATATTAAATAAAAATAAAAATGTATTATTTCTATATTTTTGTCCTAAATATTTAATAAAATATGTATATGTATATTTATATATATTTAATAAGCTAAATATGTACAAAAATAAAATATTAATTATTTACAAAAAAAAGTATATTTTAGAAAATGTTTTCAAAATGTAAACAAAAAAAATAATAACTGAAAAATATTTATTTTTTGTATTATTTTTTAGGGTTTTAAATAAAAAGGTTTTTATATTATTTACATATATATACTAAATAAAACAAATAAATGCCAAATAAATGCAAAAAAGTGAGGAAAAATATTTTTAGTGTTTTTTCATGTTTGAATAAAAATATAAAACCAGAATCAAAAAGAAAAATGCAAAAATGACAAGTATTTCACATAATGGGCCAAGGGGGTGCAAATGGAAAAAAAAGTGTGCAAAGAGCAAAACAAACTCAGGCCCAGCCCAAGCTAGCTTTGTCTTCAACCTCCAGCAACTTGTTTGAAACAAAAACGCGCGCTTCTTTGATCCAACACCATCTCCTGATTCCTTGACTTTTACACAAAACTTATAACACCAATATTATAGAGCATCAAGATACGAATTCAGACATATAAAATACTTGACCTAACTCTAAGAAACCAGGGAGAATTTCTTCATCCCCAATTTCTGACCTAATTTTTATTCAATGTTCATGGCTAAAATTCTCACAGCATGCATAATATAAATGAAAAGTAATCATATGTATGGCTTCAGGGCTATGAGTAGAGCATGTTTCATTCACAAAACTAAGCCTAACTCTTCCTAGATTGAGAGATAGAAGTCCATGGATTACCTGTCTCAGCTTGAATCGTGTACAGCAATGTGGCTAACTTCAATGGAGTTTGAGCTTCTGTACAGCTTGCCTGAAGTCCAAGGAAGCTTCTCCAACTCCTAACTTGCTTTGAATCACTCTATATCGTGTTGTGGAAGTTCACCTGCAAAACTGAAAAATGAAAATGGCAGATGGGGTTAGGGGTGTTACAGCTGGTGTTTAGGGCTTGGAATAGTTTCAATGGATGGTATGGAATGTGTTTGCAAGGTTTTTAGCCAAAGTGCACGAGTGGATTGAGTTGTGGACCTTAATCTGCAGCAGGTACCCTGTTTTGGAAATAAGATGGTGTTTTTGTGTATGAGGAGGTATAAGGGGTAGTTCAGTCGTGCTTTAGGCTTGCTTGGATGTATGAAATATGTTTGCAAAGTTTGTGTTTGGCTATGTTGACAGGAATGAGAGATTGGCCTTAGTTTGCAAGCTTTCTTCCAATGTAAGCAAAGAAATGTCAAGTTGTGATATAGGCTTGTACCAGGCTCTCAAGCATGCTGCAACATTTTCTCTTGATCAGTGGGATTTGTGGATTTGATTTGGCTCCAAGATCTGGCCTCGTGCCTCCAAGATTTGGAACTTGACATAAAGTGCAACTTTATCAAAATGGCATTCTACCTTTTTCCATTTAAGGATTAATTTTGCATGTATTTTCCAAATGAACAAAATAATGCATTAGCTCAGTGGATTTGCATTCAATTAAGGAGTGTAGAAGGGTTTAGAGGCCTGAAAGCAAGTACCAAGCATGCTGGTTGGAAAATGAAACTTGTATGAACATGTATTTGGTTATGAACAAAAGTGAGTTTTGGCCAACTTTGCAAATTTGATTCTCTCTAACCACAAGGGTGTTTGATGAGTTCTTGGACAATTTGGAAAGCTTGGAATGTTTACTACAATCCATCTTTGTAATGCAAATTGAAACTCCAAGTAGAATCATGTGAAAAATGGCCAAGAAGTTGGACAAAAATCCTGCCTAGAATAGGGCAAAATTTCTCTTAGTTAAAAATGTTTTGCACCCTTGTTTCAAAAATCATAACTTGAGATACAAGCTTCCTTTGAGAAAACTTTGTGAATCAAAGTTGTAGATTTTGAAATGGACTACAACTTTCATGTTTCAAGTTTTGTTTTAATCCATTTGCATCTTAGTGAAAAAATGGGACAAAGTTAGGAAAAAATAAGGAAGTTTCATAACTTAGAAAAATTCTTAGTTATGAAATTTTCTCATTTTAAACCCTAATTTGCAATTTTGGGTTTCTTGATGAACAAGTTTCATAATTTGACATGTCTTGATGAAAAATGAACCTTGGCACTTGATTTTGACCAAAAAGTCAAAGTTTGACTTTTCAGTATACAGTCAAATTTTGATCAGTTGACTGAAAAATTCATCTGTCAATCCTATGCATTTGAGATTTTTTGAACTTGTTGAATGGGTCAAGACAATGCCATTGAGTCCTTGAGTCCATATGTGAGCTTGGTTTGCCATTGGTTAGGTCAAACCGTCAAAAATTGCCTTTGTGCAGTCAAAACCCTAAAAATGACCATTTTGCCCTTTTGGTGATCTGATCAAATTTCTTGTGGAATTGTGATCCAAACTTGACCAAATGGTTCATATGAGTTCATAATGTTGACGTGGGTCAAAAATCATGAGGTTTGACTGTCAATTGGCCACAGTTGACCTTTTCCCCAATACAACTGATTTCTAGGTCAATTGTCCAATTGACTGGGCAAAGATTGGAATCAAGGCTTGAAACTTGGTATGGATAAACTTGTAAGTCCAACATGAAGCATGAAAGTCATTTTTGGCATTTTAGATCAAAACATCCCTGTGCAACTTCAAACCCTAATTTGGGTCAACAGTGCAAGGAGGGGTCTTGAGCAGAGCAAACCCTAACTTAATCTTGAGTTCCAAGAGTCTTGTGGTGAGAAAATTTTGATGAAATGAGAGGGAACATTTTGGGGTACAACAAAGCATGTGAAAGTTATGCTTGGTCAAAATTCAATTGACTTCTCATAAGGAAACCCTAATTTGGCAACTTTTGACTTTTGATGATTTGAGGGCTTTTCTTGAGGAATCATGATAAAACCTTTATCAAATGATGAATATCACTTAAAAATTTTGATGTTGACCAAAAATATTAAAGTTTGACTGTAAGTTGAACACAATTGACTTTTCACCCAATACAGTTGATTTTCAATCATGTGAGCAATTGACTGAGAAAACTTGTGATGCAAGGCTTGAAACATGAAATGAGATTTTTGAAGACCTATGGAGAACCATGGAAACCACTTGAGACCCTTGAAACCCATTCTTCCTTGTGCAAGATGAAACCCTAGTTATGGACCCATTGCCTAGGAGGAGAATTTGTCTGATCAACTCTTGAGCATCCTTGAGCAAATGAGGACCTCATGAGAATGTCTTAAAGAAAAATGGGAGGGAAAATTTTGGAGTACAATAGCTGCCCCTGTTCAATCTTCTTAAACCTGAATATTTAGATTGGCATGTATGTCATTCGTGACTTGAAGGTAGAAGATGGTCGAACACTTAAGTGCCCAGAAATTTGCACTCGCATGTGCATGAAGTAATATTGTTGGTTGATTATGCTGGGAATGGGCTTAAAGATGCCATTTGGAGAGGTGACAGAGAGTCGTCAGAGATGGGTTTATAGATGCCATCCAGGATAATTGTTGATAAGAAAATCAGACTAAGTCTACGCCTAACTTTGTCTTAGAAGATGTATTTGGAACGAGTCTACACCCGACTTGGTCCAAAAGAATATCAGAATAAATCCACGCTCAATTTTATCTGAACTAGAAGATGACTACGCCCGACATCAACTAGAAAAGGTATTGTAATGAGTCTTCGAAGGAACTGCATTTCAGAATTCAGTCTCTGAAGGAAATGCTTGTCAGATTAAATCTGCGGGAAATACTTTTCAGAATAAATTTCTGAGGTAAGTGCTTTTTCAGAATTCAGTCTCTGAGGAAGTGTTTTTCAGAACTCAGTCTCTGAGGAAGATGCTTGTCGGAATTTATTCTCCGAGGAAATGCTTGTCGAAATTCAGTCTCCGAGGAAATGCTTGTCGGAATTCAGTCTCCGAGGAAATGCTTGTCGGAATTTAGTCTCCGAGGAAATTCTTGTCGGAATTCAATTTCCGAGGAAATGCTTGTCGTAATTCAGTCTCCGAGGAAATGCTTTTCGGAATTCATTCTCTAAGGAAATGCTTCTCGGAATTCAGTCTCCAAGGAAATGCTTGTCAGAATTCAGTCTCCGAATAAATGCTTGTCGGAATTCAGTCTCCAAGGAATTTCTTGTTGGAATTCAGTCTCCAAGGAAATGCTTGTTAGAAATCAGTCTCCAAGGAAATGTTTTTAGGAGATATTTTTTAGAGTAAATCTTTGAAGGAAGTCATTTGGTCATGCATATGGTCGCCTCATCTTATTTCGGGAATTGATCTATAATTCTCTTTCATTGGTAAACTCGACATGTTTGGGGAATTCATACCACCGGGTCTTTGATAGTTTCCCCGACTTATTTGGGGAATTAATCTTTGAGCTATTTGAAAATTACTGATGATATTCTTCTTGTTTGTAGACTTTAACTGGAAATACAAAGTTAGGATTATGCAATGTCATGACGTATGTAATGCATTGCATAATGATATTCTCAAAATAAATGAGAGTGTGTTATATGCATTTCGTATGCATATTCTATGTGTTGTACCCCAAAATTTTCCCTCTCATTTCATCAACATTTCTCATCACAAGACTCTTGGAATTCAAGATCAAGCTAGGGTTTGCTCTGCTCAAGACACCTCCTTGCACTGTTGACCTAAATTGGGGTTTGAGTTTGCACAGTGATGTTTTGACCTACAATGCCCAAAGTTACTTTCATACATCATATTTGACTCACAAGTTTGTCCATACCAAGTTTCAAGCCTTGATTCAAATTTTTGCCCAGTCAATTGAGTAGTTGACCTAGAAATCAGCTGTATTGGGGAAAAAGTCAACAGTGGACAATTGTGAGTCAAACCTCATAAATTTTGACCCACATCAACATTATGAACTCATATGAACCATTTTATCAAGTTTGGATCACAATTCCACAAGAAATTTGATCAGATCACCAAAAGGGCAAAATGGTCATTTTTAGGGTTTTGACTGTACAAAGGCAATTTTTGACTGTTTGACCTATCCAATGGCAAATCAAGCTCAAACATGGACTCAAGGACTCAATGACATTGTCTTGACCCATTCAACAAGTTCAAAAGATCTCAAATGCATAGGATTGACAGATGAATTTTTCAGTCAACTAATCAAAATTTAACTGTATACTGAAAAGTCAAACTTTGACTTTTTTGTCAAAATCAAGTTCCAAGGGTCATTTTTCATCAAGACATGCCAAATTATGAAACTTGTTCATCAAGAAACCCAAAAATGCAAATTAGGGTTTAAAATGGAAAATTTTCATAACTTAGAAATTTTCTAAGTTATAAAATTTTCTTATTTTTTCCTAACTTTGTCCCATTTTTTCACCAAGATGCAAATGGATTAAAATAAAACTTACAACATGACAGTTGTAGTCCATCACAAAGTTTACAACTTTGATTCACAAAGTTTTCTGAAAAGAAGCTTGTATCTCAAGTTATGATTTTTGGAACAAGGGTACTTAAAACTTTTAACTTAGAGAAATTTTGCCCTAGTTTAGGCAGGATTTTGACCCATCTTCTTGGCCATTTTTCACATAGTTCCACTTGGAGTATTAAGTTGCCTTTCAAAGATGGATTATAGTACATGTTGCAAGATTTCCAAATTGTCCAAGAACTCCACAAACACCTTTGTGGTCGAATGCTTGAAGTTGGCAAAAACTCACTTTGCAACCATGGCCAATACATGTTCATACCACTTGCAAATCTAACCAAGCTAGATTTGTACACAATTACAGGCATCTAAACCAATTTGTACTCAACAATTAAATGAAAATCCATTGGTCTAAGGTTTTGTTTTGGACATTAGAGGATTGTACACAAGTTTAATCCCTAAATGGTAAAAGGCACATTGCCATTTTTGCAAAAGGATGCTTTATGTCAAACCACTAATCCTTGAGCATAGAGCCAAATCTATGGCAGCTAAACAAATACACTAATTAGAGGGGCCAAGAGGATTGTATGCAGGGTGATAAGATGGTCTGTACAAGCCTGTAACCTCACTTCCACTTTCTTGCTTCAAAAACAAGAAACTTGTCAAACACAAGGCATCTCACACATCTGATGAAACCAACTAAAACAAAGTTGTCAAACAAGTTTCATATACCCTAGCAAGCCAAAAACACGAGCCCTTGACCACTAAAACCTCCTTGTGCACAAAATCCCCATTTTCTTGCAAAACAGGGCCATTTCTGCATACTGCAAGCCACATTCAAATTCCCTCGTGCGTTTTGTCCAAAACTACTTCAAACACATTCTAATCGACCTACCTGAGCTATCCAGATCATTCACAAGTTGCTGTAACTCCATTAACACACATTTCCATTTTTGTTTGGAAGCTTTGCAGGTTGAGTTCTGTAGCACGATTCAAGCCACCTCAAAACAAACCAAGCATTGAGAAAGGTTCAGTGGACATCAGGTAAGCTCAAAAGAACCTCAAATACCATTGGAGGTTGCTGCATTGTCCAGCTTGAATTCAACTGAAACAGGTATTTCATGAACTTCCATCTCTCTATTTAGGAATAGTTAGACTTAGGTTTGTGAATGAAAGATGTGGTATTCATAGCCCCGAAACCATACATGTGCTTAGTTTTCATTTATATTAATCGTGCTAGGAGAATTTCACCCATGAATTTTCTGAAAAAAACTAGGTTAGAAATTAGGGCCAGAGAAATTCTCTCCGGTCTTTGAGAGTTAGCTTAAGTTTTTTATATGGTTAGATTCGTTGTTTGATGCTCTACAAGTTTTATGTTTTGAGTTTTGTCAAAAAAGCACTGAATCAGGAGATACAAGTTTGTGTGGAAAACGCGCGTTTTGGGTGTTTGAACAGAGGAAGAAGATGAAGTTCTTGGGCTGCGCCTGGTTATTTTTGCTTCTAACACTTGCATTTTCAATTCACACCCCCTGGCCCATTTCTTTGTATATTTTTCATTTTTGCATTTTTATTTTAATTCATACTTTATTATTTTATGTCTAAATATAAAAAAATGCCAAAAAAATTTTTTAATATTTTTTTTACATTTATTTGGTATTTATTTTTATTTTTACTAGTATAAAAATGTTTATATGCTTTTATATCATTTTGTTTAAATTAAAAAATAATATAAATAATTCTTTTATTTTCATTTATTATTTTTATACACATTTGAAAATATTTTCTTGAAATATATACATTTTTTGTAAATAATTTATTTTATTTTATACACTTAATATATTTAATACATATATATACATATACTATATTTTATTAAATAATTAGAACAAAAAACACAAAAATAATACATTTTTATTTTTATTAATATTTTATACTAAAAATACCTTTTTTTTCAATATACTTTTATTTTTTGTACAAATTGATACATTATTGTATATAAATAATAAATAATACTATTTATTTAAGAAATTAGGGTTTTTGCCCTAAAAAACAAAAATAATTGAAATTGACTTTTTATTTATTTACATTTCACATTAAAAATACTTTTTACATACATAAAAACTTTTTTTGCATAATACATTTTATTTAATATTTATTTATTGTATTTATTTAAATATTGTGCATTTAATTGTTATGCCTTATACATTCAATTTGGTTGTAATAATTTAGAATTTAATTTCTTGTCAAAATAATCTCCTATTCAAACTTGTACCCCCTCCCTATATCATGTTGTAATAGTGTAGAATTTAAATTCTCACACCTTTAAATGCTTTCAATTATGCCATGATTAGACTTAGGGTTTTGTATGCAAAATCAAATTAACAAATAATTTGACCAAATCCAAGACAAAAATGCATGAAAAGAACAAACACAATGCACACTTGCACCCCTAGGGTTACAATCCACTTGTTGCCTTAAAAAATGGGCCATGGTATGCATGTTAAATACTTTGGCAAAACAAAAACAAAACAAAAGATCATAGTCCCTCGATGACACTATCTGGGTTGCCTACACAAAATGATCAAGTCCCTCAAGAAAATTGCCAAAAATACTTAACACTATTGCTATCATGGTCTATACGATGACCCGCGCCTGTCCCGTTTAACATCCTAACACAAGGTTGTTCACCAAATACAATGGTGAAACAACACTGTTAAAATGGTTAAAAACATAAGAAAGATCTTTGAGTAAAATAGGGTAGACAACTCTTAGTTACTTGATCAAAACTTGCAAAAATATCCTTGCTATCTTCAAAACACACTTCACAACACAAATTTCAAAACCCTACTTTCAAAACATTGAAAAATTTTCAAAAGACAAAAACACCTTTGTATATATTCAAACAAGAATCATTACAAAGGTTGCCACAACGATGGCCTCTTTTCAAAACATCTTTCAAAACCACACACAAAGCACCATTTCAAACAATTGAAAAGCAAAGCAAGTGATCTAAACAAGTAACTAAGAGCCCATGGATAACCATGGATAGAAAGGGTGCTAATACCTTCCCTTTCTATAATCTACTCCCCGAACCCAAGAAAACATATCAAAGGTCTTTCCTATGCTTTTTAACCTTTCCTTAGGATAAAATAAAAAGTCGGTGGCGACTCTTGCTAAACCGAAACATTTGCGAACACAAACGCAAAATCCCAAGTCAGTTCTCCCACCGTATCACAGAACTGGCGACTCTGCTGGGGAAAACTTTAAAAGTGGAGTAACCTTAGGGATTAGATCACCCTTTGCATGATTATAATGTTTGCTTTGATTGCTTTACATTTGGCTCTCTTGTTTGGGCTTGAAATCCTCTACCCGGATTTGGGAAACATTCATAGGTAAATAGTAATACGTTGTGGAAACTGTGCGGGGTATACCGAAATGGTTGAAGCAATAGCTATATTAGTGTGACATATTTGTGAGTATCGGTAGCCTTTGAGTCAATCAAAGAGAATACGGGGCCGCTGAGTGATTTCATAAAGCACTAATGAACTCTTAGAACCTTACTTGACCATCTTGGCCTTTTTTAGGTGTAGTGAGATAACTGACTTTGGTGCAGTATGAAGTTGGTAGATACTCGATACTACACTCATTGAGGGTTGTTTTCTTGGAATATTTTGGTCGCTAGTTAAGTGGCTAAACCAAAACAATGAACATAGAAAACAATCCAGTGATATTGAGCTCCTTAGAACCCGGTTACTATTTATAGGACAGGTTTGAGCCAACTAAACTCAAGAGGGTATTTACCTATGAAACCTCATGCAAGCCTAAAACTAGGGTTTTGTGTGACTTGCTTGTACATGTGCTTGTGCATACATCATAAACATCATAAAGCATCATATGCATCCACTAACCATTTCAAGGGTGTGGATCTTCATCTTTGTTCTTGTTTTGTAGGTCATGGAATCTCTTCGCAGGAAAACAATTCAAGTCAACCTTGTGAGAATCCCTCCTCAACTCAAGGAGCTTACTTCCATGATTCTAGAGAATTCTCTCTTCAGTGAAAGACATGGTAAACTTCTCAACTTGGTCAACTCCAACATTGAAGAAGACATGGTGAAAGTTCTCTTCCAGTTCTTTGACCCCCTACACCACTGTTTCACAATTCCTGACTACCAACTAGTACCTACTTTGGAGGAATTTTCTCAACTCTTGAGAATTCCTATTCTTAATCAACTACCCTACAACGGTACGAAAAAAGAACCAAAGCCTGAAGATGTTGCTCAAGCATTACACTTGCGACCATCTGACATTAAGGGACATTGGGAAACCAGAAGTGGTGTCAAGGCTTTCTTGGCAAAGTTTCTGTTTGAGAAGGCCAAGACTGCTGGAATTCTCTTGATCTACAAGCCTTTGAAGAGATTGTGGCACTCCTCATCTATGGGTTGGTCTTGTTCCCAAACCCTGATCAACTTATAGATGTGAATGTTGTCAAGATTTTCATATCCAGGAATCCTGTACCTACACTTCTTGGGGACATCCTACACTTATTTTACACACGAACAATGAGGAAAAGAGGTGTTCTCATGTGCTGTACTCCTCTCCTAACAAGGTGGTTTATTTCTCACCTTCCACAATCAGTTTTGAAGAATGAGCAGGGTTTAAGGTGGTCACAACAATTGATGACCCTCACACATTCTGATGTACATTGGTGTTCTCGGTCCAGAGAAAATGTCATCATCATTGATCGTTGTGGGGAATTCCCTAATGTTCCACTACTTGGCATTAGGGGAGGCATTACCTACAACCCCTGTTTAGCTCTAAGACAGTTTGGATATGCTCGGAGGGATGGCCCTCATGAAATGCTGATTCCTGACCTAGTTTTTGACTTCGACAACGATGCGCAAGGACTTCGACAAAGGTTCTTCAGAGCTTGGAGGATGCCCAACAAGGTGGATAGTAAGACATTGGGGCACAAAAATTCCATCCCCCTTGAGCCTTACCTCAAGTGGGTACGAACCCGCGCCCAGAATCTTATGATGCCATACCCTCACATTCTCCCCTTGATCAAAGAGCCTGTTATGGAAGGAGAGGTTCCATACACCATCCTACATCCTGACATGCCAACATCATGGGAAGAAATGCAAAAGAGTTGGATCCATCTCAAAGAAGAACAGAATACTTTTGAAGCCAGCTTCTATGCCAGTGAGAAGAAGGTTTTGGAGCTTACCCGCCGACTTCATGAGGAGGAAACTCTGAACACTTACATCGCACCAAAGAGGATGCGCAATGTCTTTTTACATTAAGAATTTTGTAATATTTTGCCCATGGGGCACTTATGTACTAACAATTTCTTCTTAATATGACGTGTGTTCCTTTTTGTTTGCAACAAATTTGAATTTCTGAATCCTTGAATGCATTACATGAATAACATACCATTCATCATATGCATAAACAGGTCTTCACACCAGGTTTCCTTATCTTTCTGTTGTTTATTTCAGCAATATGGATTTGGAGCAGACGGTTAAGGATCTGCAAGCACAAAATTCTCAATTCCAGCAACTCCTCATGACCTTGGCAAAGGGTCAAGAGGACCTCAAAGCTCTGTTGGAGAAGAATAAAGAGAAAAAGAAGAAGAGGCCCGGAGTAGCCACTTTTGGAAGAAGGTTTGAAAGCAATGCCAGGAAGGCTCTCGAGTTCCCCTCAACGTATGACGAAGGGGCTGGTAAAGGGAAAAGGGTTGCTGTACCTTCTGAATCTGAGGTTGAAGAGGAAGAAGAGGAAGAAGACGAAGACTACTCCGAACAACAATATCCCCCGACGGATGATAAATATAAGAATCTTGAGGATAGATTGGCAGCCATGGAGTTGTAGAGGGTACCTGGTTTGGATTTTGAAGAACTAGGGTTGGTAGCTGGGATCGTTATCCCTCCCAAGTTCAAAGTACCGACATTTGCTAAGTATGACGGACTATCCTTCCCAAAGATGCACCTGAGATCGTATGTCAGAAAGATCCAACCCCACTCATCTGATAAAGACCTTTGGGTACACTTTTTCCAAGACAGTTTGCCAGGCACACAGTTGGACTGGTTCTATCAACTCGAGAGATCAGAGGTTCACAATTGGGAAGACTTAGCTGCTGCTTTTTACCGTCAATACCAATACAATGCTGATTTGGTGCCCACTCGTACTCAGTTACAAAGTATGGGGATGGCTTCCAATGAAGGATTTAAAGAGTATGCCCAGAAGTGGCGTGATCTGGCTGGAAGGGTGCAGCCACCGTTGTCAGATAGAGAGTTAGTTGACATGTTCCTGGGGACCCTGTCTTGCCCTTTCTTCAATCATTTAATCGGGAGTTCTTCCGCAGGATTCACCGAACTTATTTTGATCGGCGAAAGGGTCGAGGCCGGTATTAAAAGTGATAAGATTCAGAAGGATACCTCTGTGTCCGCTGCTGTTAAGAAAACCTTCCCAGCTAAGAAGAAAGCCTCTGCTGTGTATTCTCAGAAGGGTCAAGGAAGAACCGAGCGCCGACCAACTATAGGGGATGTGATGATTCAAAACTCGTCAAATGATCAACCTCGCGGCAATCAGTCAATACCTAATCAACAACGGGTAGAAAGGCCACAACGGCAGTTCACCCGAATCAACATGACGCCAGCTCAAGTACTCCCTCATTTGTTGAAACTGAATCTTATCAGTTTGAAGGAAGCGCCAAAGAACCCTAACACCTCCTCTTCATACTACCACTCCAATGCCAAGTGTGCCTACCACTCTGACAGTGCAGGGCATGATACTAATAATTGTTGGGCGCTTAAGAACAAAATCCAGGACCTGATTGACGCTATGGAAGTAGAATTTGATTCTCCTAAGAAGCCCAATGTGATTTCTGCTTCGATGCCCAAGCACAGTCATAATGTTCATGCCGTTATAGAAGACCTTCATGTTACTGATGTTACTGATCTTTTGACTCCGTTATTAGTGATTAAAGAGAAGTTGATGAGAGTCGGGATATTCCCAGGCTGTGGGAAGGACTGTTACTTTTGTTTAAACATACAAGCTGACTGCCCAATGTTGAAATCAGGTGTCCAATGCCTGATGGATACCCAAGAGATACTCTTCCAAAAAAACCCTGTTGATACCTTCACTCCTGTTACTCCTGATACTTTTGCTACTTCAACCAACGATATTGCAATCATAACCATTTCCGACAATCCTCCCAAGGCTTGCAAATGGCCTGTCAGGATTACGCCTGACCCTAAATTTGTACCATTAAAGATCACCATGCCGGGACCTGTCCCGTACCAATCCAGCAAAACGATACCATGGAACTATGGAGGAGAAATCTTCTATCATGGTATCAAACAAATTGAAGCAGTCCAAGAGAGTTCTGAAGAAGAAAACCATGACATAGGGAACATCGCGGGAACAAGCAAGATAACCCGCAGCGGATGGATTTTTTCTCCGGAGATTGCTCCTCCTCGAGTAGTCTTTGGACCCTCGAAAGCTTATGTACCTGTTAGGCCATTTGTGCAAGGCCCGATGATTGAAGAATTGGATACTTCTGAAGTAAGACCATCTGCGGATACTACCGATAAGTGTAAGGGGATAATAGAAGCTCCTGTTAGGACGAAGGCTCATGCTGTGGTTATCCCCGAAACCACCCAGAAAGAAATGGATGAAATCTTGAAAATAATCAGAAAGAGTGACTACGACGTCGTGGAACAGCTAGGGCAGACCCCTTCTAAAATTTCAATGTTGGCTCTTCTACTCTGCTCTGAGGCCCATGCTAAGGCCCTGATAAAATTCTTGAAGGCGACACATGTACCCCAAGAGACTTTGGCTGACCAGTTTCATGAGTGTGTGGCCAGTCTTACTGCTGATAATGGCCTAGGCTTTTCTGATGCTGACTTGACTCCCAAAGGAAGGAAACACAACGACACGCTATATGTCTCAGTTGAATGCAGGGGAACCACCCTCGCTCATGTCTTAGTTGATACTGGCTCTTCCTTGAATGTGCTGCCGAAGAAAGCCTTAAACCGTTTGGAATGCGAAGGATTGACCCTCAAACCTAGTAACATCATTGTTAGGGCTTTTGATGGGTCCAAAAGAATGGTTCACAGAGAAGTTGACATTCCTATCAAAGTAGGCACAAAAGTTTTCAACTCCACCTTTTACGTGATGGACATCCGTCTATCATATTCGTGTTTGTTAGGAAGACCGTGGATCCATTATGCCGGGGCAGTTACCTCCTCTTTACACCAAATGCTGAAATATCATGTTAAGGGTAAGATTATAATAGTGCACGGCGAGGAAGAGTACATGATAAGTCATCTCAATTCCTTCCTCTATGTGGAGTTGGATGGCGAGTTCATCGAAACGCCTTTCTAACATTTCGAGGAAGTTTCTCCTGAGGTAGCAGTTGCAAAGACAATGGTTGAGGTGCCTATTGTTCCCAATCATGTATCTAGGATGGCATCTCTCAAGGATGCAGAGGATGTAATTAAAGAGGGGAAGAGCACAGTGTGGGGGAAACTGTCTGATTTTCCCCATAAGACGAACAAGTTTGGGTTAGGGTTTACTGTTGCAGGACAGAAGGCTATGCGTCGCTCCAAGGCTGGAGGATCACCCGTCAAGATCACTCACCACAGAATCAATGCTGTAGAAGATGATGAAGAAGGCCACTTTGAGGATTGGATCTTTCCAACCGTCGAAGGGGGTTTAAGCAACTGGGAAGCAAAGGATTTTATTCCCATCACCTTTATCAACCGGTAATTTTATCTTTGAACAATTTCCCATTTATGGTCTATAATAACTAAACAATTCGCACATTGTTTTCACCTCATGCCTTGCCCGGGGCATGTAGGTCCATTTGTAAGGGCTTGATTTTCTTCATTATCATATTCCATGTTTTAATGAATCATTGGACGTTTTTCATCTATAAACTGTTGTGTTCATTTTCTTTCCTTTTGCATTTTTGTTTGTTTAAGGATGGTTACCCCTTACACACACCCACACTCACAAATGCAGGTACCCATCCACTCCGGATTCCATGGGTGACTATTCTGCTTTAGCCTTCGATAACTCTGAAGATTTGGTCAATCATGATGAGTACGAAGTTGACGAAGACTGTGAAGTGCCGGGAGAGTTAGCCAGACTTCTACAACAAGAAGAGAGGGCTATTCTGCCTCATGAAGAGTTGCTAGAAACCATCAACTTGGGGAAGGAGGAAGACAAGAAAGAGGTAAAAGTGGGTGCCAACCTGGAACCAAGTGTCAAGGAGCGCTTAGTGCAGTTGTTGAACGAATATGTTGAAATCTTCGCATGGTCTTATGAAGAAATGTCGGGACTAGACATAGATATCGTGGTCCACCATCTCCCTACAAGAGAAGACTGTCCACCGATCAAGCAAAAGGTTCGTCGAATGAGGCTTGACATGTCTGAGAAGATCAAGGCTGAGGTAATGAAGCAATTCAATGCTGGCTTTCTGGCTATTACTTCCTATCCATAATGGGGTGCTAACATTGTACCCGTGCCTAAGAAGGACAGCAAAGTCAGAATGTGTGTGGACTATCGGGATTTAAACAGGGCTAGCCCTAAAGACGATTTTCCACTGCCACACATCGACATCTTGGTTGACAACATAACTCAACACAAGTTATTTTCCTTCATGGATGGATTCTCGGGATACAACCAGATCAAAATGCCCCCCGAGGACATGGAGAAAACTACTTTTGTCATGCAATGGGGTACCTTCTGCTACAAAGTGATGCCATTCAGACTGAAGAATGCAGGGGCAACCTATCAACGCGCCATGGTAGCTTTGTCTCATGATATGATACATCATGAGATCAAAGTTTACGTAGACGACATGATAGCTCGATCACAGACAGAAGAAGAACACCTTGATCATTTGCAAAAGCTGTTTGCCATGTTGAAGGAGTATAAGCTCAAACTGAACCCAAGCAAGTGCACTTTTGGAGTTAGATCTGGTAAACGTTTGGGATTTATTGTCAGCAACAAAGGCATTGAGGTTGATCCAGCTAAAGTAAAGGCTATACAAGAAATGCCTGCCCCCCGTACTGAAAAGGAGGTTAGAGGATTCTTGGGACGCTTGAATTATATTGCGAGGTTCATCTCTCACCTGACATCTACCTGTGAGCCAATTTTCAAACTGTTGAAGAAAGATCAGGTAGTTGAATGGAACAATGATTGTCAAGTTACTTTTGATAAAATCAAGGAGTATTTATTAGAACCTCCTATTTTGATGCCACCCGTCGAAGGAAGGTCGTTAATCATGTATCTGACTGTTTTGGATAACTCAATGGGGTGCGTACTGGGCCAACATGACGAGTCTGGCCGAAAAGAGAATGCCATTTATTACCTTAGCAAAAAGTTTACCGACTGTGAGACTCACTACTCACTGCTCGAGAAAACTTGCTGCACTTTGGTATGGGCTACTCGCCGACTAAGACAGTATATGTTGACTAATACCACTTTGCTGATTTCCAAGATGGATCCGATCAAGTATATCTTCGAGAAGCCTGCTTTATCTGGGAGAATCGCTAGATGGTAAATGATCCTGACTGAGTATGATATCCAGTATACTACCCAAAAAGCTATAAATGGGAGTGTACTAGCTGACCATCTAGCTCATCAAGCCGTTGAAGATTACCAATCTATGAGATTCGACTTCCCTGACGAGGACATCATGACATTTGACAACATTAAAGGTGACAGACCGTATGACGGACCTGAACAAGGATCCCGATGGACCCTGTACTTTGATGGTGCTTCAAATGCACTTGGCAATGGTATCGGTGCGGTACTCATTTCTCTGGAAGGTTGCCATACACCCTTCACTACCCGACTTTGCTTCAGTTGTACCAACAACATGGCTGAATATGAAGCTTGCATCTTTGGTCTCAAGGCTGCTATAGACTTGGGAATCAAATCTTTGGTCGTATTTGGGGACTCGGCTTTGGTTATCAGTCAAGTCAAAGGAGAGTGGGACACCAAACATCCTAACCTTATCCCATACAAAGAACATGTCTTAACATTGTTGCCTCATTTCGAGTAGATTACCTTCGAGCATTTCCCGCGAGAAGAAAATCAGCTAGCAGATGCTCTAGCTACAATGTCTTCCATGTTTAAACTCAATTGGGATAACGAGGCTCCCCAAATTACCATCGAGCGAATGGAAGAACCTGCGCACTGTCATGAGATTAATACCGAAGAAATAGTGGAACAACCCTGGTTTCATGAAATCAAAAGGTATCTCCAGACTAGAGAATACCCTGAAGGAGCTTCCGTCAATGACAAAAAGTTCTTAAGGAGATTTGCTGCCAAGTTCTTCCTAAGCAATGGCATCCTTTATAAGCGCAGCCATGATTGTGTTTTACTTCGTTGTGTGGAAAAAGTTGAAGCAGAGTTGATCATGACCGAAATACATAGTGGCATATTTGGCACCCACTTGAGCGGAGATACGATGGCTAAGAAGATTCTGAGGGCAGGCTACTACTGGTTTACCATGGAAGCTGATTGTCATCAACATTCCCGTACTTTCCACAAATGCCAAGTCTACGCCGACAAGGTACATATTCCTCCTGTTCCTCTCAACGTTCTGACAGCTCCTATGCCATTCGCAATGTGGGGCATTGACATGATTGGAGAGATCAAGCCTACGGCATCCAATGGACATCGCTTCATCTTGGTCGCTATTGATTATTTCACCAAGTGGGTCGAAGCAGCTTCCTATGCCTCTGTTACAAAGAGTGTGGTTGCCCGCTTCATTAAGCAGAACCTTATATGTCGGTATGGTATCCCCGACAGGGTCATCACAAACAACGGTACAAATTTGAACAACACCATGATCACCGCTCTATGCGAACAGTTCAAGATTTATCATCACAATTCATCTCCCTATCGGCCGAAGATGAACGGTGTTGTTGAAGCCGCGAACAAAAATATTAAGAAGATCATTCAAAAGATGACAATCACCTATAAGGACTGGCATGTGATGTTACCGTTTGCTCTGCATGGATATCGTACCACGGCACGTACTTCAACAAGGGAAACCCCCTTTTCTTTGGTATATGGCATGGAGGCTGTTTTACCTATGGAAGTTCAGATTCCTTCCTTAAGGATTATGAAAGACGCTGGTTTGAGTGAAGACGATTGGATTCAGACCCGGCTTGATCAACTTAATTTGATCGACGAGAAGCGACTTACTGCTGTTTGTCATGGTCAGACGTATCAAAAATGGATGATCAAGGCTTTTAACAAGAAAGTCAAGCGTCAGGTATATCAAGTCGGAGATCTTGTAATCAAGCGGATCATCTTGCCGCAAAGTGATCCTTGGGGCAAGTGGACTCCTACTTACGAAGGACCATTTGTGATCAAAAGCATCTTTTCTGGTGGGGCAATGATTCTGACCACCATGGACGGTGATGACTTGCCGCACCCTACGAACGCAGACATAGTCAAAAGATACTACGCATAAGACGACCCGACAAGTTGAAAACCCAAAAGGGCGACTTGGGCAAAAATGGGCATCCCGGTGAATCGAAAACCCGAAAGGGAGGTTCGGGCAAAAATTAGGGATAAAACAAAAAATTTGTACACCCGGCAAGTTGAAAACCCGAAAGGGCAACTTGGGCAAAAAAAGGGTTTCCCGGTGGATTGAAAACCCGAAAGGGCGGTCCAGGCAAAAGTTAGGGAATTAAAGCGTATGACTATGTCTCGTCAGATCAATTTAAGAATAAGCTCTTCACCAGCAAGCTCCAAGCTTCTGATCAATCCAGTCATCAACGGATGAAGAAGCAAATGGACAAGATACTCAAAGTTATGAAGGCTATAGCAGAATGGGAATCCCATGGAATTGTTACACATAGCCATCTTTCTTTTGTATAAAATTTTCAATTTTTACGACAACATTCTCTTACTAGGATGTCTGCCTCCTTTGTATAAAGATACTCACAAAAGTTAATACAAAGATACTTCAAAGTGCAAAAAATTTCTTGCCTTTCTTTTCTTTTTACACTTATGTTTTATTTGAAAACGTCCAATGTTTTGTTGAATAGGCATATGCATTTGAATATAATCAGTGCTTAAAAAAACGAAATTGAGAAAGGATAATTACTGATAGGTTGAAGGTGTAGGAAGATATCCTTGTACTATTTTCAGAAGAAATCCCCTACAATACATCATTCAAATCCTTAACAAAGCTAAAAATTTGGAGTATTGTTCCCCAGCGGAGTTAAGCTTCAAGATCCCCAGCGGGGCCAGTGCATTCTAAACTTAATTCCCCAGCTGAGTTAAATTTCAAAGTTCCCATCAGAGTTCAAACTCCCGATCCCCAGTGGAGCCCGAAAACCCATAAATACCTATCCCCAGCGGAACCAGAATATTCTAAACCTTCTTCCCCAGTGAAGTCAAGTTTCCAACTATCGACCCACGATGGGAACTGTTCAACTTCCCCCAATTTCCCCGGCAAGCTATCTTAAAAAAATCTGAAAATCAAGCAAATAACAATTAACTTCTTGGCTTGTCCCCAACTAAGATGCTTCCCCAGTAGTTCAGCTTACAACCCAAAGCTCCTGATTTCACCGGCCGAGTATACATTCTCCCCACAGAGTTATCTCCCAACAGATCAAAGATTCTCGGTCTCATTTCTACAAGCAAAAGCCTCCTAGGTTTTAACTCCCCATTAGAGATTTTCAGAGTTTTCCCTATATCCCAGGAAAGTCATGAAGGATCCTCATTCCCTGCAGAAGTTGTCAAAGGCCTTGTTAATCCCCACAAATCGCCAAGGATTCTCAATCTCCAGCAGTGGTCCCAGGACTTCTCCTTCTCAACAATCAGAGATCTTTAATCCCCAAGCAGTCAGCAAGGATTTCTCATCTTCAATAAATCAAAGATTTTTGGAATCCCCAGCATCGGTCAAGGATTTAATTTCCCCGACGACAATCAAATATTTCATTATCTCCAAGTTATCAAAGATTTATTTTCCTCAGCGAGACAACTACTCAGCTTACATGCACATCCATTACATTCATATATCATAAACATTGATGAAGTACAGTTCATTGCATCATACATATCATGCAACATAACTTTGTGTTTTAGCTAACATTTTACCCTTTTCAGGATAAGGTTAGAAGGCTATCGTTAACAATTATTCAGATACAGTATGGATACACCCTATACACGACGGTCATTCTATTACTCATTCAGAATTTCAAGTCAAAATACAATACAGATACACCCCAGACACGATGGTCATTCTACTACTCATTCAGACTTCAACAATTCGATACAGACTAGATACGCTCCAGACACGGCGGCCATTCTATCTCTCATTCAGATTCAACTATCAACTTCAAGTTCAGATACGCTCCAAACACGGATGCCATTCTGTCCTTTACACCAACAATTTGATTCTCCCCAGTGCAGTCGCCACGGAAGTCATTTTATCACTTATTCAGATCCCAGTTACAGTCTCAGATACACTCCAGACACGGAAGTTATTCTGCTACTCATACATATCTCAACTTCAAATACAGTCCAGATACGCTCCAGACACGGTTGCCATTCTGTCACTCATTCAGAAGTTATCCCTAGCCCAGAGATGCTCCATACACAGATGTTTCTCTGTCGCCCATTTAGAATTCAGATACAATACAGATACACTCCAGACATGGCAGTCATTCTGATATTTATTCAAAGTTCAAATATAGTTACAACTCAGATATGCTCCAGACACAGACGCCATTCTTTCGCTCATACAGACTCAGTCTCCAGATACATTTCAAATGCATTCCAGACACGGATACCATTTTAATGCTCATTCTTCTAACCTACCACATTGCAATTCAAAAAAAATTCTTGGATGGCATATTTAAGCCCATCTCCAGCAATATTCTACCATCTCCAAATGGAATCTTTAAGCCCATTTCCTCAGCTATATTTTGACGAGTGCAAATTTACGGGCACTCTAGTGTCAAATCCTCTTTTACCTTCGAGTCGCGAAAGGCAGCTTGCCAATCTAACTCTTCAGGTTCAAGAAGATTGAACAGGGGCAACTGTTGTAACCCAAAATTTTCCCTCTCATTTCATCAGCATTTCTCATCACAAGACTCTTGGAATTCAAGATCAAGCTAGGGTTTGCTCTGCTTAAGACACCTCCTTGCACTGTTGACCTAAATTAGGGTTTGAGTTTGCACAATGATGTTTTGAACTACAATTCCCAAAGTGACTTTCATACATCATATTGTACTCACAAGTTTTTCCATACCAAGTTTCAAGCCTTGATTCAAATTTTTGCCCAGTCAATTGAGCAGTTGACCTAGAAATCAGTTGTATTGGGGAAAAAGTCAACTGTGGTCAATTGACAGTCAAACCTCATAAATTTTGACCCACATAAACATTATGAACTCATATGAACCATTTGATCAAGTTTGGATCACAATTCCACAAGAAATTTGACCAGATCACCAAAAGGGCAAAATGGTCATTTTTAGGGTTTTAACTGTACAAAGGCAATTTTTGACTGTTTGACCTATCCAATGGAAAATCAAGCTCAACCATGGACTCAAGGACTCAATGACATTGTCTTGACCCATTCAACAAGTTCAAAAGATCTCAAATGCATAGGATTGACAAATGAATTTTTCAGTCAACTGATCAAAATTTAACTGTATATTGAAAAGTCAAACTTTGACTTTTTGGTCAAAATCAAGTGCCAAGGGTCATTTTTCATCAATACATGTCAAATTATGAAACTTGTTCATCAAGAAACCCAAAAATGTAAATTAGGGTTTAAAATGGAAAATTTTCATAACTTAGAAATTTTCTAAGTTATAAAATTTTCTTATTTTTTCCTAACTTTGTCCCATTTTTTCACCAAGATGCAAATGGATTCAAACAAAACTTACAACATTAAAGTTGTAGTCCATCACAAAGTTTACAACTTTTAATCACAAAGTTTTCTCAAAAGAAGCTTGTATCTCAAGTTATGATTTTTGGAACAAGGGTACCTAAAATTGTTAACTTAGAGAAATTTTGCCCTAGTTTAGGCAGGATTTTGACCCATCTTCTTGGCCATTTTTCACATAGTTCCACTTGGAGTCTTAAGTTTAATTTCAAATATGGATTATAGTACATATTGCAAGATTTCCAAATTATCCAAGAACTCCTCAAACACCTTTGTGGTTAGGGAGAATCGAATGCTTGAAGTTGGCAAAAACTCATTTTGCAACCATGGCCAATACACGTTCATACCACTTGCAAATCTGACCAAGCTAGCTTTGTACACAACTACAATCCTCTAAACCAATTTGTACTCAACAATTAAATGCAAATCCATTGGTATAAGGTTTTGTTTTGGACATTAGAGGATTGTACACAAGTTTAATCCCTAATTGGTAAAAGGCACATTGCCATTTTTGCAAAAGGTTGCTTTATGTCAAACCACTAATCCTTGAGCATAGAGACAAATATCTGGAAGCTAAGCAAATCCACTAATTAGAGGGGCCAAGAGGATTGTATGCAGGGTGATAAGATTGCATGTACAAGCCTGTAACCTCACTTCCACTTTCTTGCTTAAAAAATAAGAAACTTGTCAAACACAAGGCATCTCACACATCTGATAAAACCAACTAAAACAAAGTTGTCAAACAAGTTTCATATACCCTAGCAAGCCAGAAACACGAGCCCTTGACCACTAAAACCTCCTTGTGCACAAAATCCCTATTTTCTTGCAAAACAGGGCCAGTTCTGCATATTGCAAGCCACATTTAAATTCCCTCGTGCGTTTTATCCAAAACTACTTCAAACACATTCCAATCAACCTACCTGAGCTATCCAGATCATTCACAAGTTGCTGTAACTCCATTAACACACATTGCCATTTTTGTTTGGAAGCTTTGCAGGTTGAGTTCTGTAGCACGATTCAGGCCACCTCAAAACAAACCAAGCATTGAGAAAGGTTCAATGGACATCAGACAAGCTCAAAAGAACCTCAAACACCATTGGAGGTTGCTGCATTATCCAGCTCAAAGTCAACTGAAACAGGTATTTCATGAACTTCTATATCTCTATTTAGGAATAGTTAGACTTAGGTTTGTGAATGAAAGATGTGGTATTCATAGCCCTGAAACCATACATGTGCTTAGTTTTCATTTATATTAATCGTGCTAGGAGAATTTCACCCATGAACTTTCTGGAAAAAACTAGGCTAGAAATTAGGGCCAGAGAAATTCTCTCTGGTCTTTGAGAGTTAGCTTAAGTTTTTTATATGGTTAGATTCGTTGTTTGATGCTCTACAAGTTTTATGTTTTGAGTTTTGTCAAAAAAGCACTGAATCAGGAGATAAAAGTTTGTGTGGAAAACGCGCGTTTTGGGTGTTTGAACAGAGGAAGAAGATGAAGTTCTTGGGCTGGGCCTGGTTATATTTGCTTCTAACACTTGCATTTTCAGTTCACACTCCCTGGCCCATTTCTTTGTATATTTGTCATTTTTGCATTTTTATTTTAATTCTGACTTTATTATTTTATGTCTAAATATAAAAAAATGCCAAAAAATTATTTTTATATTTTTTTACATTTATTTGGTATTTATTTTTATTTTTACTAGTATAAAAATGTTTATATGCTTTTATATCATTTTGTTTAAATTAAAAAATAATACAAATAATATTTTTATTTCATTTATTATTTTTATACACATTTGAAAATATTTTCTTGAAATATATACATTTTTTGTAAATAATTTATTTTATTTTATACACTTAATATATTTAATACATATATATACATATACTATATTTTATTAAATAATTAGAACAAAAAACACAAAAATAATACATTTTTATTTTTATTAATATTTTATACTAAAAATACCTTTTTTTTCAATATACTTTTATTTTTTGTACAAATTGATACATTATTGTATATAAATAATAAATAATACTATTTATTTAAGAAATTAGGGTTTTTGCCCTAAAAAACAAAAATAATTGAAATTGACTTTTTATTTATTTACATTTCACATTAAAAATACTTTTTACATACATAAAAACTTTTTTTGCATAATACATTTTATTTAATATTTATTTATTGTATTTATTTAAATATTGTGCATTTAATTGTTATGCCTTATACATTCAATTTGGTTGTAATAATTTAGAATTTAATTTCTTGTCAAAATAATCCCCTATTCAAATTTGTATCCCGCTCCCTATATCATATTGTAATAGTGTAGAATTTAAATTCTCGCACCTTTAAATGCTTTCAATTATGCCATGATTAGACTTAGGGTTTTGTATGCAAAATCAAATTAACAAATAGTTTGACCTAATCCAAGACAAAAATGTATGAAAAGAACAAACACAATGCACACTTGCACCCCTAGGGTTACAATCCACTTGTTTCCTTCAAATATGGACCATGGTATGCATGTTAAGTACTTTGGCAAAACAAAAACAAAACAAAAGATCATAGTCCCTCGATGACGCTATTTGGGTTGCCTACACAAAATGATCAAGTCCCTCAAGAAAATTGCCAAAAATACTTAACACTATTGCTATCATGGTCTATACGATGACCCGCGCCTGTCCCGTTTAACATTCTAACACAAGGTTGTTCACCAAATACAATGGTGAAACAACACTGTTAAAAGGGTTAAAAACATAAGAAAGATCTTTGAGTAAAATAGGGTAGACAACTCTTAGTTACTTGATCAAAACTTGCAAAAACATCCTTGCTATCTTCAAAACACACTTCACAACACAAATTCCAAAACCCTACTTTCAAAACATTGAAAACTTTTCAAAAGACAAAAACACCTTTGTATATATTCAAACAAGAATCATTACAAAGGTTGCCACAACGATGGCCTCTTTTCAAAACATCTTTCAAAACCATACACAAAGCACCATTTCAAACAATTGAAAAGCAAAGCAAGTGATCTAAACAAGTAACTAAGAGCCCATGGATAACCATGGATAGAAAGGGTGCTAATACCTTCCCTTTCTATAATCTACTCCCCGAACCCAAGAAAACATCTCAAAGGTCTTTCCTGTGCTTTTTGACCTTTCCTTAGGATAAAATAAAAAGTCGGTTGCGACTCTTGCTAAACCGAAACATTCGCGAACACAAATGCAAAATCCCAAGTCAGTTCTCCCACCGTATCACACTATGATATTTCGTAAATGATGTATGAGATGTAAGATGTTGTCGACGGTGACTGTAGCTTCGTATAACATCTTTGGCCAGGGAAAATAAATCCCTGACTGTCGCTGGGGATGAAGAGTATGGATCTTCAATCTTGTTTATAATGTCTTCGACGGAGATTCGCGTTTTCTGTTTTGGAGGATACTCCGCTAGGGGATTCCTACTTAATGTTTTGGAGGATACTCTACTGGGAATGTCTGACTTCTTCTTGGGAATAGAAGAGTTAGGAACATTGGTCGTTCATCGCTCTTTTGGGGAATTTAATTCTTATATACCCTGACTAGGGATAAAAGATATGGATAACCTTTCGAGGTGTTGCCCGGCTGGGTTTGTGATATGGATGCCGACTCGTCTAGAGAGAATAAGGTTGAATGATACCTGGTCTGATTTCCGATTCAGTAGCAACTCTCTAGGGATAGTAACCTTAACTGTCCTTTACGGGTAATTTGTGGTAGTTAGAGAAATAAACTCAAACTAGGGAGACTGTAATTTGTTGGGGGTAATAAACCCTGTTGGGGAAATAAACCCTAAACCTGCTGGAGAAACACTTTTATGAGGAAAACTCTTGCTGAGGAAATGAGTGTCGTTGGAGGAAAGAAATTTGCAGGGTTTTTTTACAGCTTTTAAGGAATAAGCTCAATTGGGGAAGAGAATTTCCATAAGTTATACTGATGTTGTAATCTACAATGGAGATTGGGACTCTGTAGGTTGGCGATATTGTCGGGGAAAAGATCATATTATTTATCCGCTAGGGTGATCTGCTGGTGAGTATGATCATGTTAACAGCTGGAAGATGCTCTAATTTCTGTCTTGAAGGCATATTAAACTTGCAGGGAATGTATCTCTGTTGAAGATGAGCTTGTGTAGATAGCTCTGTAGAGATAATTCCGTGGAAACTACTCTTTGGGAATTTATGGATGATTTGAACATCCACTCGACTCCTAGAGTTCTTGGTAAATTCCAATCAGAGTGATAAGCCTTCCACTGATACACAAGTGGTGAGATGATGGGACATAGTCATATGATTTAATCCCTGACTTTTGCTTGGACTTTCTTTTCAGATTTTCAGTCCACCGGGATACCCTTTTTTACCCAAGCCATCTTTTCAAGTTTTCGAATTGTCGGGTATAAAAATTTGTTTATATATCCCTAATTTTTGCCAAAAACTTTTTGGTTCGCCGAGATGCCCTTATTTTCGCTTAGGCCTGTCAACCTAGCGGGTCTCTTTCATGTGTAGTATTTTTTGACTATGTTTGTATTCACAGGGTGCGGAGAATATTCACTGTAAGTGTTATAGCATGCCAGAGAATGTTTTCTTGATCGCACGTGGCCCTTTTTTGGAACTTATGTTTAATGCCCCAAGTGATTCAGATGGAGGTCTGTCCCTGGCTATTCGACACTTTTGAGAGATTCCTTGAATCTTGACTTGACTACCCCTAGATCAGTTAGACACCATGTCATGCCCCCTTATTATGGAAAGGCCTGTTATAGGAAATGTCTTTCCATCTGAGGTGATTCTGTTCATTAAGAGGATTTCCATTCATTGAATATTCATCGTGCGATTTCTCTGCTATTGAATAGTTAGTCATATGCAAACAATGGCATTTAAAAATGCAAAGCTTATGTCTGTCTTGAAGTTTTGAAAATGCATTTTTAGTAAACAACAAAATTTTGTAAGAATATAGATTCAACTCAGGATTTATAGTAAGTCTTACAGGAGTCACAATACCTTTTGTAACAGTGTGCTTTTGAACTAACCCATGCTTCAGCTAGGACTTTTAAGGGTTGTAGCGTGGCCTGATTCACGGTTTAAGAAACATAGGATAAAGGCTCAAAATTTATTTGTACCCACCCGTTCTCCATGATGTTTTTCAGTCCTATACTTAGTTAATTGTGCATTTAGATTCCAATTGAGTCTGGAATCTTTGCCCTGATATTCTGGTGATGGTTCGGATACTGAAAGTTTATTTGAGAAGGCATTCATCATTTTTTTTGTAATATTTTTTGTTGTTGAGGATTCGTAGCGACCTCTTTTTTGACTTTATTATCCCTATTATTTTCCTGAACTATTTTGAGATTACAGTCAGCGGGATGCCCCAATTTATCCTAAATCTCTTTCATAGGTTTTGACTTAGCAGGATTTTCTTTTGAGAGACAATGACTGCCTGTTTTAGTGATTATGGGGAACCATCAATGTCTTTTTATTTAAAAGAGCATATTTGACACTATTCGTCGTGTATGAAGGTAGAGATTACGACTGAATTCACATTTGAATTAACTTAGAAACTACCCCGCCCTAGGTTATGATTAAAGGTTTCAATTTGTGTGAAAAAGAAAACTCCTACTTCTGAGGATCAACGAGGTTGACTAGGGATTATATTTCTTATAACTCCACTGTTTAGGATTTGAAAGAACACATGTACATCGTCAGCAGGGTCTGTTCCAAAGCATACTGTAGAGATTATGGTATTATTTTCGTCATCCTCCCTCTGAAGGCTTACAACTTTTAATGGAGAGTTAAATATCACAAAAAGGAAGTAAAAGCATATTTTAAATAGTCAAAACGAATGGATTACTTTAAGTCAAACATAAGCAATGCATTAATGGAATAACAAAGTTTGACATAAAATAAGTGATCGAACAATCAAAAGAAATTAAAATTTTAAAATTCAAATGAAATAAACGCTCTCAATCTTGGCCATGATTTGGCATGGGAACAGTGATCACATTGGGGGTATCAGGAGGGTCGAACTTAATCTCCTTATCATCAATTAAATCTTGGATTTTAGTTTTCAAATCCCAGTAGCTATTTATGTCATGTCCGAAACTATTGGAATGATAGACTCATCTCATATTAGGATTGTACCGAGGAGAGAAGGTGTTGGGATTCTGAGGAGGACCCTTTAATGTTATCAGCCATGCCTTTAACAAGTGTTTCAGTGCCTGGGACAATGGCATGTTGATCTTAGTAAATTGTCTCCTAGGTGCATCCGACCTATGCTGATTGCCTTGCTGTTGATGTTGCGTTGGTGCGGGATTGGAGATTAGCACGTCTCCCACGGATTGGTTGCGGTCACTTCTAACACGACCATTCTGGCCATAAATGACATTTGTTTCCTTCTTATCACTAGATGTCTTCTTCCCAGCACCTGAAGACGCAACCACTGGAATTTTTCCACTCTTGATACCATCTTCTACATGTTCCCCAGTTAGAATCAGCTCAGTAAAACCAAATGAGGAGCTTCTAATCAGATGGTTAAAGAATGGACTTGTCAGAGTTCCCATGAACATATCAACTAGCTCCCTATCGGACAAAGGAGGTTAAACTCTTCCAGCTAAATCCCTCCATTTTTGGCCATACTCTTTAAAACCCTCGTTTGAGCCCATAGTCATATTTTGTAATTGCACACGAGTCGGTGCAAGGTCAACATTGTATTGATAATGCTTGTAAAAAGTAGTAGCCAAGCCTTCTTAAGTACAAATGTTGGTTCCCTCCAGCTGTTAGAACCATTCAAGTTGTGTACCAGACAATGTTTCTTGAAAGAAGTGGACCCATAACTTCCTGTCAGCAGTATGGGGTTGGATCTTTCGAACATACGATCTCAAATGAAGCTTCGGACATGACACACCATCATATTTAGCAAAAGTGGGGACCTTGAACTTGTGAGGGATGACTACCCTCGGAATAAGACCCAACTCTTCAAAATCCAGTCCAGGAAATTTATGGATTTCCATGGCCTTAAGACGATGCTCCAACTGTTTGTATATTTCATCCGCAGAAGGGTACTGTTCATTGGAATAGTCTTCATCTTCAAGAATCTCCCCAAAACCTTGGTTGCTTCCACCTTCAGCCATGACACTTCTATCATCTTCCTCTTGGTTGTCGTCTTCATCAAAGGAGGTATCGGCAGTTGGAACTGATTTAGCAGGACCTTTGAATCTTCTCCCCATATTGAGAATAGCAACTGGCTTCTGAGTCTTATTTTTCTTGGCGATGAGTGCCATCATGTGTTTCTGTCCCTGTTCTAAGCTCAGGAGAGTCTCCTGGAATTGGGTGTTTTGTGCTTGGAGTTCCTTAACAGTATGTTCTAGAGCCATCTTTACTGAAATAAACAGTAAGAAGACGAGAAAACCTGTGATGTAACGATGCATGATATGTAAATGCAATGTTTTCAAGGATCTCGTGTGGTAAATAAAGAAAATGTTAGAAATTGCTGCAACTTTGACTGAAGAACTTTTATCTTTGAATTTCCTTCTATGAGAATCAAGCTCATCATGTCAAGTGGGTCCTAGCTTCTGACTCAAGAAAATGTTCTTCAATCTTGACTGCATCTGGCTAGAGGAAAATAAATCCTCTTAGCCCTTGCTAGACGTCTGGTTCATGATAAACCAGCATCACATGCCCTTGAGATCCTTGAAATGGTTAATGAAAATGACATGGCATGATTTTATAATGTTTATGCTATGCACGAAGCAAAAGCGTAAGGTGATGAAAACAAGCAAGTCTTGCAAGAAGTCAAAGTTATTGGATAATGGATACAAACGAGTCCCTGCAAGGAATTCCCGTCGTTAGATAATGAATAAAAACAAGCCCTGCAAAGAATAAATGCAAACAAATCACACAAGTAGCCTTAGGTTTAAAGGCTTGTATAAAGTTTGTAGGTAAGTACCCTCTTGAGTTAGTTTGCTCAACCTGTCCTAAGAAAAGTAACCGGGTTCTAGGAGCCTCAATATCAATGATCTTTCCTCCAGCCATTGTTTCAGCATAATGAGTGTAGCATCGAGTATCAACCAACTTCAGTCTGCACCAAAGCCGGCTATATCACTACTTTCTAATGGCTAAGTTGTGTCAACTAAGGTTCTACGGTTAGTTAGTGCTCCATAACACCACATGACAACCCAACATTCTCCTTGATTGACTCAAGGGACACCGACACCAACCAATGTGTCACACTAATGTAGCCATCACTTAAACCATTTTGGTATATACCGTATAGTTTCCATGATCTATTGCTACTTACCTAAAATGTCCCCAGATCCGATTATAGGATCTTTACAAAAATAAACCCTAGAAAAACCCCGAAATGTAAAGCATACTGTGATACGGTGGCAGAACCGACTGTTAATACTGGTTTGCATTTTTTGTTTGCAAATGTCGCGGTAAGCAAGAGTTGCCATCGAATTTTATTTTATCCAATCAGGAAAAGGAAAAAGAACAGAAAAAAAACCTTTTTCGAGATGTTTTTGAGTACGGGGGGTAGATTATAGAAAGGGAAGGTGTTAGTACCCTTTCTATCCGTGGTTTTCCACGGGCTCTTAGGTACTTGCTCATTTTGAAATTGCTTGTGCATGCTTGCTTTGAAAAGTTTTATTTTACTTCATTTTAACCCTTATTTCTGTCCTCAAGAGTGTTACAAAGTTGTTTTTGAAAGTTTTGTTTGGGAAAGTGTTAGTATGAAAAAGTTTTTGTTTGTTTGAGCAAGTATCTAGGAACTAATCTACCTACTCGCAAAAACTCTGTTCATTTTCCTTTTAGACAATCCTATCCAACTATTGAGGAATATGTAGCATCGTCATTGGAGTTTTTTAGGGACATTCGAAGGGACGAAATGGTCTCTGAAGGCAACAATTAAGAATACCTTAGCGTTTCGAAGGGACTACCGTCATAAGATCAATTCGTAGGCAACTCGAGGGACAAGTAGGGACTATGATCTTTATGACGACTTTGAATCGCGGGTCATTGCTAAGGTATCCCTACGTTCAAGGGACACGACCATTATTTTTGAGGCAACCAAGTGAGGCAAACCCTAGGAGTGAGCATGTGCATGTGTTTTATTTCAGTTATTTAATCTTTGCACAATTAAGGTGATCTACTGTATTAATTTTCAGTTAGTCTTTTCATACAATCCTATTAACATACAACTAAGCAGTTTATAATTTGCGGAAATTAAAAGTGCAGAAAGTTTTAAAGTCCTAACTATTACAGGGCTTTTGCAGATACATAATCATCTTGACTGAAAATAGAAATGCGGAAGTTTAAAACCCTAATTAATCTATTACAACCTCGAAGTAGTTACAATAATAATAAAATGAAATTAAAAAATACGCGCGGCGAATTAAATGCGAGAGTAACTAAAGAACCCTAAAAATTTAATTGAAAAAAATATTTAGGTTCTTTTTGAGAGAAAATTAATTAGGTTATGTACAAATTAAAACCCTAATTTCTAATTGATTTAAATTATATAGAAAAAAGAAATTTAATTCCCCTAGATTAAATTAATCTAATTAATTAAGGAAATAAAATATTTTATGAAAAAATAATTTTTGGTGTTTTTGTGATTTTTTTGATTAAATAAAAAAAACTAATTTTTGTGTTATTTTTGTAAAAAGAAAATAATTAACAAAATTAAAAAAGAATTAAAATAAAAAGATTTAGAGATGGGCCTGTATTGTTGAAAAAGGGAGATGTAAGTTGAATTTTGTAAGCCCATTATACTCAGCCCAGTCCTAGCGTGTGATCCTGTGCTGGTCAGGCCTAGAGAGTGTACCATGGTCCTTGACATGTGGGACGTTTGATTGGATTGATGAGGAATCCTTTGGATGGATTGTGAAGTGCATGGTGGACGCCTTGTATCGTAATACACGGAACCTGCATTCAAATGTTAAGAAAATAAAGAAAATTGTTGGGACCTGGGATCGAACCCAGGTCCTCCCACTCATACAACGCGCGCTTCACCAGTGGTCCACCTGTTCTATTTGTTATAATACTGAAATAAGAATAATATAATACAATATGAGTTAGTATGTTACAAAAACACGCGAAATTTAAATCGTCCACTCACGCCTCACAACGCCACTGTCTTCTTCGCTGAGACCGTCGTCTTAGGTCCTATACTTTTACCTACGGACAAGCTGCCATAACTAAAACCCTACAAGCTTCAAAAATCAATAGCACACAATATAAATGCAATGTAAGACAACAAATCAATTTGTTTTGACCTCACGAGTACGATGGTACCCTTTTCCTGGGCCAATTTAACTTGTAGAATAAAGCCCTAAAACGCAAGAACAAACCCTAATAATGGCAAATACACATACAGGCATCAAAATGCAAAATTGATTGAACGAAAATGTTCCAAATGATGATACAAACATAATGCTATGCTTAAAAGTAATTAATCATGCATAAATTGTAAAATCAAATTCAAGATTATATGAGCAAAACGTGGGTCTGTAGCTCGCGGTTCTGGGCTTGTGGAGGCGTGCAACCGGTCGTGTTAGCTTCAGAGAGGCTCCAGGAAACGATTGGAAGCGTTGGAATGGCTTGAATTTCCCTATAAGTTAGAAAACGATCCAACACTTTTGTCCAATTTTTTGAGTTTTGGTATGGCGTTTTTCCACTGTAAATCCTTGTTTTTGTGCATTGTTCTTGTTCAATATATATTAGAACAAATTAGGTTAACAAAAACGCATTGTATCTTGGTGAATTAAGGAGATTGGATTTGATTTTATCCTTGTATGATATCTTTCCAAAATACGCCTAATCATGCCAATTTTTGCTTCAATTTTCTTTGCACGGTTTGATCTGATATGCCAACTTAATTAGATTGTGATTCCTACAAAAAATTAGATCAAAAATCAATCTTTTGTATTTTTTGCAATTTATTTAATTTAATTTGAATTTTAAATAATAAAAAATCAAAATAAAATAAATAATGATGCAAATAAAGTGTAGATGCTGATTTGGGTCGTGGACCATGTCACAAGCAAGATGCAATCATGAAATGCTAGGCCCATTTGACAAAAAATGTATTTTTGAGTACATTTGACTTTTGGCAATTTTGCAAAAATGGTCAACTTTGACAAGGCATATCTCCTCCAATTTTGACCCTAGATAGGTGTTCTTGGACTTTTTAGAAAGCTTAGGATGTCCCCTAAACAACCCTTTTGGTTTCATCTCAATTGGGTCTTCCATGATCTTGTAAGAAGCTTTGACCCAAAAGGTATTTTTGTTGACTTTTCAAAAGGACCTATAATGTAGAAATTCATATCTTTTTATGAATGCATATTTTGAATTTGTGGGATGAAGATGAGTTGTAGGAAATTTCATCCTCTTCAAAATGAGCCTTAGATGGAAAATGTTTGATAAAGTATGAAGAAGTTATGCTTGGTCAAAGTTTGGTTGACTTTTCCTAAGTAACCCTAATTTAGCAACTTTTGGGTTTTGATAAATTTGGGGAATTCCTTGAGGATTCATGATCAACCATTGATAAAACGATGTATATCACTTAAAAATGTTGATGTTGACCAAAAATATTGAAGTTTGACTGTATGTGGGCCACAGTTGACTTTTGACCTAGTATAGTTGATTTTCAGGCACCCGGGCAATTGACTGAGCAAACTTCTTGTGCAAGGCATGAAACTTGACATGAATGATCTTGATAACATATTAGGACCATGGAAAGAATTTGGTACCCTTGGACTTTAACCATCTTGTTGAGGAGTGAAACCCTAATTTGAAACTTGTTGCCTTAGGAGAGAGTTTGTCTGGTCAACTCTTGGGCATCCTTGAGCAATTGAGGACCTCTAGAGGCATGTCTTGAGTGAAATGAGAGGGAAAATTTCGGGGTACAACAGCTGCCCCTGTTCAATCTTCTTAAACCTGAGGATGTAGATTGGTTGTCTGCCTTTTGTAATCTGAAGGTGAAAGATGATTAAACACTAGAGTGCCCAAAAATTTGCAGTCGTCTGAGATGGTGCTGGACTGTGTAGGTAGTATTGGGAATGGGCTTACAAATTCCATTTGGAGGAGATGACGTAAGGTCACCGGAGATGGGCTTAAAGATGCCATCCGGAAGATATGACGAAGAATCGTCGAGGATGGGCTTAAAGATGCCATCTAGAGGATGTTGATTTCCTGAGATATTCCTTTGATGAGAATTCCTGTTCCTGTCGTTGAGGAGGAATCTGCTAAGGAATGTTGGTCTCTGTCTTGGGAGAAATGGAATTTTAGGAACTTCAGTTGTGTGTTACTCTACTGGGCAATCATCTCTTAGTCGAGGAGATGAAAATGAACTGCTATCTGGTCGTGCTCCAGGCCTTACAATAATTTGATGAGGATAATAAGAATGACTACTATCTGGTCGTGCTCCAGGTTTTACAGTGACTTACTGGGGAGATGAGATTAAACTTGCTATCTGGTCGTGCTCTAGGCTTTGCAATCTCAAAAACTGTTATCTAGTCGTGCTCCAGGCTTCAGAAGGAATTAAGTGGTTATCCGGTTGCATCCAGGTTTCAACTTGAATTTAAGGCATACTAACATCCGGTCGTTTCCAGGCTTCAATAGAAATTGGCCGAGTAAACTGCTATCTGGTCAAATTCCAAGATTCGCAGTACCTCATACTGTTATCTGGTCGTGCTCCACGTTTCATAGTGTCTCTTGCCGCTATCTGGTCGTGCTCCAGACTTCATAGCGTCTTATACTATTAACTGGTCATGCTCCAGGCTTCAGTAATTTGGGGAAATTATGCTGTTATCCGGTCAGTTTCCAGGCTTCATAGCTTTTTTAACTGGAAGCCTGGAATAGAAATCAGGAGAATCTTAGAGGCGATTCGGCTGACCCAGACGAAAGTCTTAGAATATCTTCAACTAGAATAGAAACCTTAGTATTGGTTTGACTGAACCAGAGAAAATCTTGAAAAGTGTTGGAATATCTTCAACTGGAATAGAAACCTTAGTGTCAGTTTGACTGAACCAGAGAGAACTTGTGAGAACTTGATTGCATCTTTTCCCTGAAAGGTAAAGAGTTAGTCGTATGTAATGTCATGATGTATGAAATGTATTGAGTAATGATGTTCTCAAAATAAATGAGATTGTGTTGTATAATATGTATGCACATGCCATGATGTATGGATATGCAATGCTATTGTGATATTCTATAGCTGGGGAAAATAAATCCTGGACTGCTGCTGGAGAATATAAGGAGTTGAGTTCTTCGTTTCCGCTGGGAATGGTGACCAAAGATGATTAACTGGGGATTCACATCCATTCTACATGAGAACATTCTGCCGGAGGAGACTCTGTCTGAGAATAATCATGCGGGGGACTGACTCTATGGGGAAGAGAGATACTCTGTTGGAAGATCTGCTGATTTGGAGAAATAAACTCAGATGGGGATGAACTTCCATTGCTGGAGAGAAGAGCTTTGTTGGAGATTGAGCTTTCGCTGTCAGATAAATAAACTCTGCTCGAGAGATGGCTTTATAAACTGTTCATGGTTATAAAACTCGACTAGGGAATGCAGATATCAGCTTTCTGAAGGAACCTGCTGGGGAAGGAATTCCTGCTTGGGGATACGGAGGTCGGACCTTTGTTGTCTCGGCTCTGTGGGGAATATAGGTATCACTGGCTTGTATGTGATAGTGACTTCGCTTCCAACTGTCTCTGCCCCTTGTACCATGTTGGAAAAAGTACATGCAGAGATTTTGTGGATGGATCTATGCTGTGATTGTACGTGAACATGTATTTAATGAGTGTCAGGATGACATCCGTCTCTGGATCGTATCTGAACCGTACTTGAAACATGTGTTGAATGAGTGTCATAATGACATCCATCTCTAGATCGTATCTGAACTGTACTTGGAACATGTGTTGAATGAGTGTCAGAATGACATCCGTCTCTAGATCGTATCTGAACTGTATTTGGAGAAGAATCTGGAGTAAGTATCAGGATGACATCCGTCTCTGGATCGTACCTGAACTGTTTCTAGAAGAGAAATCTGGAATAAGTACCAGGATAACATTCGTCTCTGGATCGTACCTGAACTGTTTCTAAAAGAGAAATCTGGAATAAGTACCAGGATAACATCCGTCTCTGGATCGTACCTGAACTGTTTCTCAATGTATGAAAATCTTGAATAAGTAGCAGAATGACACCCGTATCTGGATTGTATCTGAACCGTTTCTTGATGTATGAAAATATTGAATAAGTAGCAGAATGACATCCGTATCTGGATTGTATCTGAACCATTTCTCGATGTATGAAAATCTTGAATAAGTAGCAGAGTGACATCCGTATCTGGATTGTATCTGAACCGTTTCTTGATTCTGGTGCTCTTAATGAATGTTGATCAAGGTATAAGTCTTCCATTGATAGACAAGTGACGGTATATAGTCGTACGTTTTAAATCACTAACTTTTGCCTGGACCTCCCTTTCGGGTTTTCAATCCACCGGGATGCCTTTTCAAGTTTTCGACTTGTCGGGTGTACATATTTTTTTTATGTATATCCCTAACTTTTTCCCGAACCCTTTTGGTTCACCGGGATTCCCTTATTTTTGCGTAGGTGTGTCAACCTAGCGGGTCTTTTTTTTCTTCATGGGTAGTATTTTCCGACTATGTCCATGCTTTCAGGATGTAAGAGTTGTCACTGTCCATAGTGTTGTGTTGTAGTACTGTCAAAAATGTTTTCTTGATGACACATGATTCGTTGCTGGAATGCATGCATAATGCCCCAAGCGATTCAGATGGAGATCTACCCCTGGTTATTTGGCACTTTTGGAGAGACTGCCCCAGGTGTGTTTAAACATCATGTCATGCCCCTTGCTTATGGGAGACCTGTTATTGGAAGTGTCTTTCCCACTGAGGTGATTTTGTCCATTGAGAGGATGTATATTCATTGAATATCCATTGTGCGAATTTCTCTACTGTCAAACAATTAGTCATATGCAAACAATGTCATTTAAAGAATGCAAAACTCATGTATGTCCTAAATTTTTTTTTGAAAATGTGTTTTGTGTAGTAAAATGGAATTTGCAAGAATGTGATATCAACTCAGGATTCGTAACAAAGCCTACAGGAGTCAGGATACCTTTGTAACAGTATGCTCTCAAACTAACCCATGCTTCAGCTAGGACTTTTAAGGGTTATAACGTGGCCTGGTTCACGGTTCAAGAAACAAATGATAAAGGATCAATTTTTATTTGTACCCAACCCGCTCTTCGTGATGTTCTTCAGTCCTATGCTCAGTTAATTGCGCGTTTAGATCCCGATTGAGTCTGGAATCTTTGCTCTGATACTTGGTGATGATTAAGAAATTGAACATTTGTTTTGAAAAGGCAGTTAATTTTGTAATCTTCTTTTTGTCGAGGATTTGTAGTAACCTCTTTTTTTTGGTTTCCGTTATCCCTTCTTTTTGCCTGAACTGTTTCTTTTGTGATTACAGTCAGCGGGATGCCCCAATTTTTCTCTTAAGTTGACTTAATGGGCTTTTTTTTCGAGAGATAATGACTGCCTGTCTTGACGATTATACGGAACCATCACAATCTTTTATCTTGGAAGGACGTCTTCGATGTCATTCATTGTGTATGAAGCGGTAGATTGTGACTGAATGCGCCTCTGAATTAACGGAGAAAACTACCCTGCCCCAGGTTATGATTAAGGGTTTTAATTTGTGTGAAAATAAAAACTTCTACTTCTTTGGCTCGAAGGGGTTGTCTAGGGATTATCTTCCTTATAACTCCACTATTTAGGATTTGAAACAACGCCTGTACATCGTCGGCGGGGTCTGTTCAAAAGCATACTTTAGAGATTGTGGTATCATTTTCGTCATCCTCCCTCTAAGGCTTAAAGTTTTAATCTAGAGTTGAATATCACAAAAAGGAAATAAGAACGCATTTTTGAAATAGTGAATACGAATGAATTGATTCAAGACAAACATGTGCAATGCATTGATGAAATAACGAGGTTTGATATGAATAAATGTTCAAACAAATCAAAAGAAAATTACACATTGATAATTCTAATGAATGAAAAGTCTTGTGAGAACTTGTCACTTCAGATGGTATGCCTTGGAGGGATGGCAGAAGAACTCAGCCTGACCGTCTTGTGAAAATTCTAGTACTCCTTCATCAATTAGGTCTTGAATTTTGTTTCTCAACGCCCAATAGCTGTTGGTGTTATGTCTAGGTCTGTTGGAGTGGTACACACATCTTGCATTTGGATTGTACCTTGGGGAGGCTATGTTGGGATTCTGAGGAGGTTCCCTTAACATAACCAACTTGGCCTTCAACAGGCGTTGCAATGCTTGAGCCAATGACATGTTGATCTCAGTGAAGTGTCTTTCGGATGTATTCTTCTTATGCCGATTGCCCCGTTGTCATTGGCAAGGTTGTGGTTGGGCTTGTGATGTAGTTGCAATCTGGAAAGGTCTGTTCCTAACCAAACCAACCTCTTCTCTCACTAGGGACTGATTAATGCCTTGATCCATAATTTTAACTGTTTGTTTCATGGATCTGCATCCATCTTGGTGAAGCTTGTTGAGGGAGGATCTTAGCCGTTCTTGTCCTCGAGCTAAGTTTTGGATAAGAGCCATCTGCCCCAGCATCTAGATTCTCATTTCTTCTACCTCAGCTTGCAGTTGTTCCAATTGTTCATCCTTGTTGTTGTCAGGATGTTCCTTGGTCAGATTCCCAACGAAGAGTGTTTTCAGGACTTCTTGCCCCTTGGATAGATTCAGGAGAAATTCCTTGAACTGGGCATCTTGAGCTTGGAGATCTCTGTTTTCTTGTTGGAGAGCCATTGCTGAAATAAACAGCGAGAACATGAGAGACCTTCTTTAAAACCTGCTTATGCAATGATATGTATTATATATGTATGCGATGTTTTCAAGGATCTCGTGGGGTAAACAAGAAAATGTCAGAAGTTGAATTTTGCAGCTTTAATTGAAGAACTTTGTATCTTTGGGAGTCCTTCTACGAGAGTCAAGCTCACCATATCAAGTGGGTCATAGCCCTGACTCAAGTTGTTGAGTTTTGATCTTCTAACGACATTGGATAGAGGAAAATAAATCCCCTTGCCCCTTTCTAGACGTCTGATTTATCATAACCTGCATCACAGGCCCTCAAGATCCTTGAAATGGTTAAGGAAATGTTAAGGCATGACGTTATGATGTGTATGCTATACTTTTAAGCAAAGTGCAAAGTGATGTAAGCAAGTAAACCCTGCAAGAAATCCAAGTTATTGGATAATAACTGTAAACAAAACCCGCAAGGAACTCATGTTGTCAGGTAATACAACTCTGCAAGTAGTTCAAGTTGAAAGCACACAAGTCACGCAAACAACCTTAGGTTTAGGCTTGCATGGGTTTTAAGGTCATACCCTATTGAAGCTGGATTAGTTCAACTTGTCCTATAAATAGTAACCGGGTTCTAAGGGATCTCAATATCACTGATCTTTCCCCCAAGCCTTGTTCAATCGACGGTTGACTCATAATCAAACAAAACTCAGAAGTCAAACCTCAATGAGTGTAGCATCGAGTATCTGTCGACCTTGGGCATACACCAAAACCGGCCATCTCGCTATGTCCTACTGGACAAGTCATGTAATTAAAGATTCTAAGGTCAGTTGATGCTTTATGACACCATGCGGCGGCCCCGTACATCTCCCTGATTGACTTAAGGGTTACGGATACCAACCAAAGTGCCACATCAATGTAGCTACTGCTTCAACCGTGTCGGTATACCCCAGCATAGCTCCCTCACAGTTTATTGCTACTTACCTAAAAGGTGTTTCCCGATCCGGGTGTAGGATCAAATAACCCAAACAGTTCCCATAAATATAAAGCAAGCAAGACAATCAAGAGAATGCAATTAAATATGACCTAGATCCTAAGGTTTACCCCACTTTATATTTTATTCCCCAGCAGAGACGCCAGTTCAGTGATACGGTGGCAGAACCGACTGTTAATATTGGCTTGCGTTTTTTGTTCGCAAATGTCGCGGTAAGAAAGAGTCTCCGTTGAATTTTATTTTATCCAATCAGGAAAAGGAAAAAGAACAGAAAAAACCTTTTTCGAGATGTTTCTGAGTACGGAGGGTACATTATAGAAAGGGAAGGTGTTATCACCCTTTTTATCTATGGTTTTCCACAGGCTCTTAGGTACTTGCTCATTTTGAAATTGCTTGTGTGTGCTTGCTTTGAAAAGTTTTGTTTTACTTCGTTTTAACCCTTGTTTCTATCCTCAAGAGTGTTACGAAGTTGTTTTTGAAAACTTTGTTTGGGAAAGTGTTAGTGTGAAAAAGTTTTTGTTTGTTTGAGCAAGTACCTAGGAACTAATCTACCTACTCGAAAAAGTATGTTCGTTTTCCTTTTAGACAATGCTATCCCACTATTGAGGAATAGATAGCATAGTCGTTGGAGTTTTTTAGGGACATTCGAAGGGACGAAATGGTCTTTGAAGGCAACAAGTAAGGATACCTTAGCATTTCGAAGGGACTACCGTCATAAGATCAATTCGTAGGCAACTCGAGGGACAAGTAGGGACTATGATCTTTATGACGACTTTGAATCGCGAGTCATCTCTAAGGTATCCCTACATTCTAGGGACACGACCATTATTTCCGAGGCAACCAAGTGAGGCAAACCCTAGGAGTGAGCATGTGCATGTGTTTCATTTCAGTTATTTAATCTTTGCACAATTAAGGTGATCTACTGTATTAATTCTCAGTTAGTCTTTCTATACAATCCTATTAACATACATCTAAGCAGTTTATAATTTGTGGAAATTAAAAGTGCGGAAAGTTTTAAAGTCCTAGCTATTACAGGGCTTTTGCAGATACATAGTTATCTTGATTTAAAATAGAAATGCGGAAGTTTAAAACCTTAATTAATCTATTTCAACCTCGAAGCAGTTACAATAATAATAAAAGGAAATTAAAAAATGCGCGCAGCGAATTAAATGCGAGAATAATTAAAGAACCCTAAAAATTTAATTGAAAAAAATATTTAGGTTTTTTTTGAGAGAAAATTAATTAGGTTATGTACAAATTAAAACCCTAATTTCTAATTGATTTAAATTATATAGAAAAAAGAAATTAAATTGCCCTAGATTAAATTAATCTAATTAATTAAGGAAATAATATATTTTATGAAAAAATGATTTTTGATGTTTTTGTAATTTTTTGATTAAATAAAAAAACTGATTTTTGTGTTATTTTTGTAAAAAGAAAATAATTAACAAAATTAAAAAAGAATTAAAATAAAAGATTTAGAGATGGCCTATATTGTTGAAAAAGGGAGGTGTAAGTTGAATTTTGTAAGCCCATTATGCTCAGCCCAGTCCTAGCGTGTGATCATGTGCTGGTCAGGCCTAGGGAGTGTACCATGGTCCTTGACATGTGGGACGTTGGATTGGATTGATGAGGAATCCATTGGCTGGATTGTGAAGTGCATGGTGGACGCCTTGTACCGTAATGCATGGAACCTGCGTTCAAATGTTAAGAAAATAAAGAAAATTACTAGGACCTGGGATCGAACCCAGGTCCTCCCACACATACAACGCGCGCTTCACCACTAGGCCACTTGTTCTATTTGTTATAATACTGAAATAAGAATAATATAATACAATATGAGTTAGTATGTTACAAAAATGCGCGAAATTTGAATCGTCTACTCACGCCTCGCCACACCACTGTCTTCTTCGCTGAGACTGTCGTCTTAGGTCCCTTACTTTTACCTACGGACAAGCTGCCATAACTAAAACCCTGCAAGCTTCAAAAATCAATAGCACGCAATATAAATGCAATGCAAGACCACAAATCAATTTGTTTTAACCTCACGAGTACGATGGTACCCTTTTCCTGGGCCAATTTAACCTGTAGAATAAAGCCCTAAAACGCAAGAACAAACCCTATTAATGGCAAATACGCATACAAGCATCAAAACGCAAAATTCATTGAACCAAAATGTTCTAAATGATGATACAAACATAATGCTATGCTTAAAAGTAATTAATCATGCGTAAATTGTAAAATCAAATTCAAGATTATATGAGCAAACCGTGGGTCTGTAGCTCACGATTCTGGCCTTGTGGAGGCGTGCAACCGGTCTTGTTAGCTTCAGAGAGGCTCCAGGAAACTATTGGAAGCGTTGGAATGGATTTAATTGCCCTCTAAGTTGGAAAACGATACAACACTTTTGTCTAATTTTTTGAGTTTTGGTATGGCGTTTTCCACTGCAAATCCTTGTTTTTGCGCATTGTTCTTGTTCAGTATATATATTAGAACAAATTAGGTTAACAAAAACGCATTGTATCTTGGTGAATTAAGGAGATTGGATTTGATTTTATCCTTGTATGATATCTTTCTAAAATAGGCCTAATCATGCCAATTTTTTCTTCAATTTGCTTTGCACGATTTGATCTGATATGCCAGCTTGATTAGATTGTGATTCCTACAAAAAAACATATATAAAAAATCAATATTTTGTATTTTTTTCAATTTATTTGATTTAATTTGAATTTTAAATAGTAAAAAATCAAAATAAAATAAACAATGAAGAAAATAAAGTGTAGATGCTGATTTGGGTCGTGGACCATGTCACAAGCAAGATGCAATCATGAAATGCTAGGCCCATTTGACAAAAAAATGTATTTTTGAGCACATTTGACTTTTGGCTATTTTGCAAAAATGGTCAACTTTGACAAGGCATATCTCCTCCAATTTTGACCTTAGATAGGTGTTCTTGGAATTTTTTGAAATCTTAGGATGTCCCCTAAACAACCTTTTTCGTTTTATCTCAATTGGGTATTCCATGTTCATGTAAGAAGCTTTGACCCAAAAGATGTTTTTGTTGACTTTTCAAAAGGACCTATAATGTAGAAATTCATATATTTTGATGAGTGCATATTTTTAATTTGTGGGATGAAGATGAGTTGTAGGGAATTGAATCCTCTTAAAAATGATCCTTGTATGGAAAATTTCTGATAAAGTATGAAGAAGTTATGCTTGGTCAAAGTTTGGTTGACTTTTCTTGAGAAACCTTAATTTAGCAACTTTTGGGTTTTGATGAATTTGGGGCATTCTTTGAGGAATCATGATAAACCCTTGATCAAATGATGGATATCACTTCAAAAAGTTGATGTTGACCAAAAATCTTGAAGTTTGACTGTATGTGGGCCACAATTGACTTTTGACCTAGTACAGTTGATTTTTAGGCATCTGGGAAATTGACTGAGCAAACTTCTTGTGCAAGGCATGAAACTTGACATGGATGATCTTGATAACATATTAGGACCAAGGAAAGCATTTGGTACCCTTGTACTTCAACCATCTTGATGAGGAGTGAAACCCTAGTTTGAAGCTTGTTGCCTTAGGAGAGAGCTTGTCTGGTCAACTCTTGGGCATCCTTGAGCAATTGAGTACCTCTAGAGGCATGTCTTGAGTGAAATGAGAGGGAAAATTTTGGGGTGCAACACATACAAATAAATAAATTAAAGCATTTTAAATGTGATCTAACTCTTAAGGTAACCCCACTTTTAGTTATCCCCAACAGAGTCGTCAGTTCTATAATACGGTGGGAGAACTGACTTTTTGGTTTTATGTTTTATCACAAATGTTGCGGATAACAAGAGTCACTACCGACTTTTCATTTATCCAATAAAGGAAAGGGTGAAAAGAACAGGAAAGACCTTCTAGAATTTTCCTGAGTAAGGGGGGTAGGTTATGAAAAGGGAAGGTGTTAGCACCCTTTTCATCTGTAGTTATCTACAAGCTCTTAATTGCTAGCTCACTTTTGAAAATGCTTAGTTGATGTGTAAGTTTGAAAATATTTTGAAAATGCCTAAGTTCGGCAACTTTGTAATGATTCTCGTATCAGTTGAGAACGCATACAAAGTGTTTGTTTTGAAAATATTTCAGAAGAGAAGTGTATTGTGTGAAAAATGTTTTAAAATGTTCGCAAACAAGTGATTAAGAACTATCTACCTACTCAAAAGTCTTTTGTTCTTTTCCTCTTCCTTTAGACAGTGTTATCCTACCATTGGTTAGTAGGAAGCCCTATCGTTGAATTTTTGAGGGAAAAGCATGGGTCATCGTACAGTCTTAAAGGCAATATATAGGGATACCTTTAGCAATTTAAAGGGACTATCATCATGTATTCGTAGTCAACATCGAGGGACAATATCATTTACCGAAGGAAGCATCGAGGGATTATGATCTTTATGATGATTTTTAACCGAGGGTCTTTGCTAATGGTATCCCTACATTTGAGGGACATGATTGTTTTTTATCCGAAGGCAACAAGGGAGGTTACCCTAGAGGTGGACGTGTGCATAATGTGTTTAGTTCAGTTATATTATCTTGATTAGTTAGGAGTTATCTACTGATTGATTTTAAATCTTGTCATACAAGCCTATTTACTAACAATTATATATAAACATATAATTATAAGTGAAGAAAAATAAAGGTGCGGAAAGTAAAGCGCGAGAAAGTAAATGCCTACAACTATTACAGGGCTTTGGTACAGTTACATAATTAGGAAATAGTGAGAGAATATAAATACAAGTTATTACATTTAAACTGCGCGACCTATACAATTTCTCTAAGAATTTTAAATAGCAAAAAAATAAATAAGAGAAAATATTAGAAAAGAAAAGTTTTTTTTTGTATTTTTATGGAAAATAGTTTGATGTTAATTAAATAATTAAAACATACTTGTTTCTAATTAATTTTAATAAATAAAAATGTTAATTAAATTTTATTAAAAAGATGTCAAAATTGATTATTGATAAAAAGATTCATACAACAAAATCAAACCACTCAGATCCACTAATTTGGACCTTGTGAATCTGGTGGTGAGGTTAGTTTGGTCTAAAAGTGACTGCAGCTATGGATCCGAAGCTTCATCGAAACGTTGCCTTAACAATGGTAGATTTTTGTTCCTGCATCAAATCTCAAAAAAATGATGGTTCCAAACGGTTCCAGACATCATTCGAAACACATACACACATACACACACACACACACACACACACACACACACACACATACACACATACACACACACACACACACACACACACATACACACATATATATATATATATATATATATATATATATATATATATATATATATATATATATATATATATATATATATATATATATATATATATATATATATATATATATGCTTAGAATTAATTTATATAGCATGGATGGAAAATTTGAGATTGAAGAACATTACCAAGTCGGAGCCACTTGGTTGGAACGTCCTGGGATCGCTTGAGCGTGAGTAAGGATTGGAACAGGCTCCTGGGACCTTCAGGAGTGTGATAGAATGCTTGGAACCGCTTGAGAGTGGCTAGAAATAGGGGTTTGTGTTTTCCCTAGTTTTGACAAAATTTGAGATATTTGGAGTGTGTTCTTGAGAGGCAAATTTCGTGTCCCATTTTAGTGTGAGGGCTTAAGTATTTATAGAGGAGGAGATTTAAGTCACCAAAGAAGGAAAGAATCAAGTGATCATGGTGTTGCCAAAAATCAATGAAACATGTTTTCTAACTTTCCAATGAAACACTTTTTGGACTTGAGAATAAATAAAAAGTTGTAGAGAATTTAATTTCCTTCAAAATGGGCATTGGTTGGGAAAAATTTGCTGAAGCATGTGAAAGTTATGCTTGGTCAAAATTCAGTTGACTTCTCCTAAGGAAACCCTAATTTGGAAACTTTTGACTTTTGATGATTTAAGGTCTTTTCTTAAGGAATCATGACCAAACCTTGATCAAATAATGAATATCACTTCAAAAATGTTGATGTTGACTAAAAATCTTGAAGTTTGACTGTATGTTGACCATAATTGACTTTTTACCCAATATAATTGATTTTCAATCATCTGAGCAATTGACTAAGAAAACTTGTGATGCAAGGCTTGAAACATGACATGAGATTTTTGAAGACCTATGGAGAACCATGGAAACCACTTGAGACCCTTGAAACCCATTCTTCCTTGTGCAAGATGAAACCCTAGTTATGGACCCATTGTCTAGGAGGAGAATTTGTCTGATAAACTCTTGAGCATCCTTGAGCAAATGAGGATCTCATGAGAAAGTCTTGAAGAAAAATGGGAGGGAAAAGTTTTGGGTACAACACTAGGGCATCCAAATTTTTTGTTCAAGAAATACCACCTCCACCATTCCCTCAAAGGATAATGAAAACCAAGGAAGACCATCCATTTGGCAAGTTTATGTTCATGAAAGATGAAGAAATTAACGAGAAAGGAGTCTTAAGAAGGCCTCCACCAAAGCCACCCGATGCAATTTGTTTGAAGAAGTATGAAATGCTGGAGATGACCTCTGACATGACACTTACGCAGAAGATTCCACTTATGTCCCTTTAGAAGATTCAATACAGTGTGTTCCAAAGAATGAGCATGGGAAGGGCTTTGTGTCTTCTCCAAAAATAAAGAAAAAGATGCTGAAATCAAAGGATGTTATTGTCCAAGAGGCGACCTTTGTCATGCCTCCTGAGGTTGACGAAAGTTGGATGAAGGAAGTAGAGAAAGTATGGAAGAAGACAAAAAAGTCTCAAAAATATGGAATGAGGAAAACTAGCAGGTTTGTGGCCTGACAGGTATTTCTCACTTAACCTTCCAACCATTTCATGATTATATTTAATTTTATGTTCTTAGTTACTATCTTGTTCTGTCGTGCCATAACCTGTCATGCTAATAGTGAGGAAATTGTTCTTGCTTTAAGTTTGAGGGTGTGACACCTTTTTTTGATGCTATTTTATTTTTCCTTTGAATTAATGATTTTTTGTGTCTTTATGTATGTTAAAAAAATTAGAACAATATGATTTAATACCCCCTTAAGAAGAACAACCTTAGGAAAGAACTAGAAGGAATTTTGTTAGGTCTCTAACAATTCAGGAGACAAAGACTTGAGGAGTATCTATTGCACTAATTTTTTTTGTTACTGATAACCCTAGTTGTGACTTTTGTAGTCTGGGAAGTATGCAGCCTCTAAAACAGATTGATTTGTTTTTTATTATGGAATAATAAATTAGATGTAAAGTTTAGTTGGGGTGGTTAATACTTTTGGTATAAGAACTGGAACACACACAAAAGTGTGTAAAAGAAGTTGCCAAAGAGCACTTCTCAATATGTTCCTGTGCCCATGTCTAGAGGAATAACTCTTGTGCCCGAAACTGGAAGAGAAAATAATTTTTTTTAAGTTCCTGTGCCCAAAACTGGAGGAACGGTAGTTATTCTCACCATTATTAACAAGATTGGACTCATTTCAAGTGAGATCGTTTCAAGTGAAAAGGTGAGGTTCTAGGTGTGGGTTCTAGGTGTAGGTTCAAAGAACAAGAAGTCAAAACTCCCTACTAAAGTTGAAAGCTAAGTTGTTAGGCCATAAGAAAAGACAAACAAAATTTGAAATTAGGCAGGCTAACTTGACAAAAGAGCTTTATCATGACAAGGAGTGTTGGTAATCAAAACACACACACGCCATTAAGATTGTGCCTCAGGACTGAGTGGTATTTTGGGACAAGTCCCTTGAGAAGAATTCTGGATTTTGAGAAAGGTTGGTTTTGTTAGAGGAAGGGTGGTCATTTGAAGATTGTTCTGTCTATATTTTCCTGTCGCATCACCTGAGGACATGTAATGGTACAAGTTTGGGGTGTGTTAACCCATAATTTATGAGTAAATACATGCTCTAATCTTTATTTTAGTTAGTACTTAATTTTATTTTTAGTTGTTGTTTTATTGCATTTTAGTTGTTTTATATGAATTTTCTTGGAGCATAATAGGTGCTCCCTTTTATGTTTTAATGTATTTTTGCTCAATTTAATGTTAACTTTGTTGAGCTGAGGCAAGACTATAGTCGTCTGTAACAAAGAGAACAAGTTGAAGAGAGAAGTTGAACTTGGAAAAAGGAAAAATAATAATGAAGTCAGCTAGTTTCTTGGGTAAACATGGAAGGATGCAAGCATTGGAGGGAATCTTTGTTGTGTTTTGAATAAACTTCATTTAAATTCAAAAGATAAGGTTTCTTGGTGCTAGGAAACAAAAGAAGGTACAATAGTACACTGTGCAGCCTACTGCACTATCTACAACCTGCTGTGGCAGTCTGCCACAAGTTGCTTTGCCCCCACAATTATCCCCCTGTACATGATTCCTTGTTGGCTAAGAATTGAGGTACTAGAGTTGATCCAATGCAACATAAACCCTAGCTCAAGTATATAAATAGGATCTTGAAGATTGAAGAAAACAAGTTCAACGTTCTAAGAGAAAATGCAGAAGATACAAAGTGTGAGGAAGTGGAGAGTTGATAGAGTTTTCTTCTTATCATTGAGTCCTGTACTTGCTGCTGAGCGCTGGCGCGACTAGAAGCATCTCTTGAAGATTATCTGTCTCAAGAAGCTCCTAAGTTCCTCTTAGGTTTATATCTCTTTTTCAAATTTTGTTTAGAGTTGTTGCTTATGAGAACCATTGCTTGTAGTTTGTACTCATCTCATCATGAGCTAAACCTTTTGTAGTTGAACAATGTAAAGTTAATATTAAGTTGTTTTTATGTTACATGTTGTGTGGTTTAATGACTTGTTTTATTATATGTTAACTTATTGATAAATATTTTTCTTTGTCTGTTCAACTTAGGATTAGATAACAACTTGTTGTTGTGAGAGATCCAACAATAAGTGGTTTTCTTAATAAAAATGGTTGAATGAATAAGATAAAGATATTCACTTACCTAGCTTGCTTAGAGATAAGGAGCTACAACTATTAAGGATTTCAAAATACAAACAAACACATATTAGGGTTATAAGTGAGGCTTAGATATTTATTCCCTTTCCCTTTATTTGAATGTTTTAATGTTGTAGAGATACACCACAAGATCACTATGACCTCACGTGTCACGACTCTGCCCATCATCGTACATATTTACTTTTAAAATATTAATGGATCATGGCTTAACTTATTCACTCTTGATATATTTCCACCGCTCTCTTACTTTGTTTTAGATCTGTTTTAAGTGAAACTGAATGTGACAAGTACCATTATTTTATCACCTTTGCTCATGTTTACTTTACAACTTTTTGTATGAAAATCATCATGCTTAATAAAATCTTTATGGGATCTATACTCTTTCTTATTTAAGGATAGAAAAACACAATAAATGGGGTTTAAATTGGGGTTTTCAAAAGTTAAAACAATATAACATGTTGGTTATCCTGGTTTTCTTGAACTCAAAGCTACTCCAGTCCACCCGTCAAGGTGATTTTGCCTCTCTCAATCGAGGTCATAATCCACTAATAAAAAATGATTACGAAATCAGGAAGACAATTGTCAACATCTTCTTGAGATCAAACCACAACTCAGTTTCTCAAGTAAATACAATCTTAAACAAATATACAATGTGTTTATAATTGCTTCTAACAAGCTATATCACAACTTTGATGTTTACACAAACTATAACACTAAGAATAACTTATGAGATAAAAGATATGAGAGTGTTTGGAGCGCTTTTGTTTGTATACGTGAGTGTGTGTTTGATCCATCTTCATAGTCCCCTTTATATATAAAATATTCAGATCCGTTAGAGACATATAAACTTATTTTTTGGAAAGTTAATGATTTGAGATTTTAATATTCTTTCCAAAAATACAAATTTTGTTCCTAGTCATAATGTTCTAGTCGTTACTTTCTTGATTTTGTATTGATTTCATGAATGTGATGTTGGATCAGCAGATCTTCATAACTTTGAGTGCTTGGTCTAAGAAATTCAATATGGTGTATACGTTGAGACTTCTTTGTTCTTTCAGAACTTTCCCATTAGAGTATAACTGGCAGTTTGGTGCTTCAGAAGTTTTTTTTTATGCATCAAAATTTCTTTTACTAGCATGTCACTCTTAGTTTCGCTTTTGATATTTTTATAAGCATGTTATCTTCAGAGCTTCATATTTTTTCATTCACGTCATTATCCTCTTAGCTTTCATCATAACTTCTTTGTACATTCAATCAAACGATTAGAGTACATAATTATTCTTCATAATAATTATGTATTTGTTATCATCAAAACTATGAATTAGATGTAGAACCAAACTATATTCTAACAATCTCCCCCTTTTTTGATGATGACAAAAATTATATATTTTGGTGAACAATTTATAACTTAATAGTAAGAGTTATTATTAGAGTCCCCCCCTGAGTTGAATACTCAGATACAATAAAAAAGATTATGAGTAAAAACTTCCCTAAAGATGTTTTCTCGTCAGAAGTGGTTCAGAGCATATGATGGAAGATCTGAGAAGCCTATGTTGAAGGCTGGTAATGCTAACCAGAAGTTTATAGAAGACTATTCCTATATAATTTCAGAATCAGAAGTTACATTATATCAAAATGTTTGAGACTTAGTCCAGAACTGTATATCTAAAGATTTTCACTTCCCCCCTTTTTGTCATAAATCAAAAAAGAATAAAATAAGGAAAATATAGAAAAACACGTTATTAGAGTAACAAAAGTCGTGTACTTTAAAATGAAAAGGATCATACAAAAAAAAGAGAAACAGATCATCAAAACAACAACAAGATAAAGAAACAACTAAATCTAAGGATGTGGAGGTTGAAGGCGTGTGAACAATACTTCCAGAAGACCTTTGATATGAGTGTTGGATTCTTCTTATTTTCTCAGCATTCCCTTAATCTCTTTGCTAGTTTCATCTTGTTTATCCAGCCTTTCCCTAACAACCCCGTTCTCTTTCTTCAACTCATCCAGAGTTTTCAGCATGAGAGAAGTTGGCGCAGATTCTTCAACAGTCACATTCATAGAAGATTCTTTAACCGACTTTCCTTTGTCTTGGTAAAAGACCAGAAGTTGAGGTTTAGGAGATGGTTCTCGAACTTCTGGTTTCTGTAGAAATTCCTAGGGAGCGTTATCCAGATATAGAAGAGGTTTATTTTCCTACAGTTTCAGAACTTGATCCTTGAAGACATTCAACTGATCAGAGAAGTTCTGTTGAGCATACTCATAATCGAGTTCATTTATCTTAATGGATTCAGAACTAAACCATTTTCTAAACAGGGTCCAGAGGGAGTTAGAAGCAGTTGGGTTTAGATTGTTGATGTAAACCTACTTCAGAGTATAGACCCATTCCTACATTTCTGTTTCAAAGTGTGATATGGTGGGAGTACTGACTTGGGTGTTTTGCGTTTTATCACAAATGTTGCGGTTAGCAAGAGTCGCCACCGACTTTTATTTTATCCAAAAGGAAAGGCTGAAGAGAACAGGAAAGACCTTTGAGATTATTTCTTGAGTTCAGGGGGTAGATTATGAAAATGGAAGGTGTTAGCACCCTTTTCATCCATAGTTATCTATGGGCTCTTAGTTGCTTGCTAGATCACTTGCTTTTGTTTGAAAATGTGCTTTGTGTGGTTTTTGAAAGTATTTTGAAAAGGCGCCTTCATTTAGGCAAACATTATAATAGTTCTCGTTCGTAAGAACGTATACAAAGTGTTGAGCTTTTGAAAATAATTCATGTTTGGAAAATGTTTTGAAAGTGTTTGGTGTTTGTTTTGAAAATATCAAGGATGTTTGGTTTGAAAATGAGCAAGCAACTAGGAACAAACTACCTACTCAAAAGTCTTAGTTCATTTCTTCCTTTCCTTTGATATTGCTATCTTACCATTGATTTGGTAAGAAGCCTCATTTTTTGGATGTATAGGGACAGGCATGGGTCATCGTATAGCCATGATATCAATGTTGTGAAATATCTTAGAAATTATCTTTGGTGGATTAAGATCATTTTGAAAGGCAACATTTGATAGCATCATCGAGGGACTATGATCTTGTATTTTTGATTCCTTTGGGCTAAGATATCCCACATGCATAACATGGCCATTTTGGTAAGGCAACAAAGTGGAATTACCCTAAGGGTGCAAGTGGGCAAGTGTGTTTGATTTACATGCTTGTTTATCTTGGATTAGGGTTTGCTAACTTGTTGATTTTAATCTTCCCATACAAACCCTAATTACTAGCATTTATATAAAGCGATAAATTGCCGAAAGTAAAATTACTAAGCTATTACATCATTAGGGGAGGGGGTATACAAATTTACAACTGGTGATTTTGCAAGAAAATTAAACCTAATTAACTATTACAACCATATTGAATAAATGTACAAGAGTTGAATAAATAATAATGTACAAATGCAAATGGAAAAATAAATGATTTTGTTTGGTTTTCATGAAAGGGGTTTTAACCTAATTAAGAGAGATGATTAATAAAACAACTTAAACCTAAATTAATTAAGAAATAAATTAGGTTAAAAAATATTTTTAAGGTTTTTTTGTGAAAAGGTTTTAAGTTAATAAAATAAAAATTAATTAAAAAAGAAACAGTGTCTCTATTTATAAGCAACAAGTTTGGAAGCTTGTTGTTGATCAGAATTCAAAATCATAAGTTTAAGCATAACATGTGATTTTTGAGAAATCCAAGTTTCAAAGTCTTGTGTACTTGCAAAGATAGAGTGGTTATGCTTTAAACACACTTGCTTCTGACTTTATAGATGGAGTGTGATCAGAGGGAACAAGTTAGAGGCTCAAGAATTGACTTTGTGCATAAACTTGCTTTTCAAGAATGGTATTCTTCTCTTTCTTCCCAAAATGGAAATGTGAATTGGATGAAGCTTAAACCACTTGGATTATAGCTCAAAAGTTTGTGTAATCTATTAATGATGGATAAATACACAAGTTAGAACGCCTACAAAGCAAGATTATGCAGCCTAACATTGAAATTGCATTATGTGTTCATCAAGAAATGACTTGTAACTCAAGAATGAAACCCTAACTTCCTGCCTTCGATTCTCCTTGCTCAAAAATAATATCAATGAATTCTTTGACATTTTGGAAAGCTTGTAACATCCTATACAACCTCTATGTTTGAAATTTTTGAAAATTTATCTTGGAACTATGTGAAAAATGGCCATGAAGTTAGGTCAAAATCCTACCTAAACTAGGGCAAAATTTCACTAAGTTTTCAAGTTTCATGAACATGTATTCACAAAATCATAACTTGAAATACATGCAGTTCTAGGAGAAGTTGTGTTCTACAATGTTTTAGATATCATTTACATCTACAACTTTTATGTTGGAAGTTTCCTTTTAATCATCTTGCATCATGGTGAAAAATTGGCTCAAAGTTGTGAAAAAATATTAAATTTTCAACACTTAGAAAACTTTCTAAGTTTAGAAATTTTGACTTTTCAAAATGAAATTTTGACTTTTTGATGTCTTGATGAACAAGTTTCATATTTTGACATGTTTTGATGAATTGTGATCTTTCGTACTTGATTTTGACCAAAAATTCAAAGTTTGACTTTTCAGTGTACAGTTGACTTTTCATCAATTGACTGAAATTCATCTGTCAACCAATCAAACTTGAGAGATGTTTTGAGCCATGCCATTAGGTTAAAATTAATAATTTTAGTCCTTGAGATCATAACTTAAACCAATCAATCATTTGCTAGGTCAAAAATCAGAAATTGCACCTTCTTAGTTATAACCCTAATTTTGACCATTTTGCTCTTTTGATGATCTGATCAAATTGCTTGAGGAATTGTTATCCAAACTTGATCAAATGACATATATAAGTTCATGATGTTGACATGGATCAAAAATTATGAAGTTTGACTTTAAATTGACCATAATTGACTTTTTCCCCAATATAGTTGATTTTTAGGTCAACTGATCAACTGACTGGGCAAAAATGTGATTCAAGACTTGAAACTTGACATGAGAAATCTTGAGGGTCCAAAATGATCCATGAAAGTAATATGGGACATTAAAAGTCCATTTGTCCTTGTGCAATCTCAAACCCTAATTTTCAGTCATCAATGATTGAGGAGGTTTCTTGAGCTGATCAACCCTTGTGCAGTCTTGAACCAAAGGAGATCTTGTGGGAGATTACTTGATAAATGAGAGGGAAAATTTTGGGGTACAACAGCTGCCCCTGTTCAATCTTCTTAAACCTGAACAGTTAGATTGGCGGATCCGCCATTCGTGACTTGAAGGTGGAAGATGATTGAACACTAGAGTGCCCAAAAATTTACACTTGAAGATGGATTCAAAATGGGATTATAGATGCCATTTGGAGGAATGATGGTAAATACTGGAGGAAGTATCATCACAAATCTTTGGTTGATTTAGACTAAAACTTGATGTTCTACCTGTGGGAAAAAGTGGTTAGTTAAATGAAGATGTATGCATGATGTTCACAAGATGTGGTATTATGCTAAATGCATTCTGTATGTATATGTTATGACGTATGAATGTGAGATGTATGTTTGTCCGAGAAAATAAATCCCTGACTGCTGTTGAGGAATTCTGAATCCCAGATTAAGAATATGCACATCTTCAAATTTTTTAAAAGAATGCCTCCGCTGGGGATTGACTTTTGAATGTCAGTTGTTATCTGGTCGGACCCAGACTTCACAATTTGTTGAGGATGAGGAAGTAAATTGCTATTTGGTCGGGTTCCACACTTCACGGTAACTCACTGGGGAAGGATAAATTAGTTGTTATCTAGTCGGATTCCAGGCTTCGCAGAAAATTTCTTGAAATTGAATTGTTATCTGGTCGGATCCAGGCTTCATAATAACTTGCTGGGGGTAAGGAAATTAACTGTTATCTGGTCAGATTCTAGGATTTGCAGTAACTTGCTAGAAAAGATGAAGTTGAACTGATATCTGGTCGGGTCCAGGCTTCATAGTAACTTGAAGTGGTAACTACTATCTGGCCGGGTCCAGTCTTCGGAGTTTTGAAAAGTCATGCTATTATCTGGTCGGGTCCATGCTTCATAGTAACTTGAAGTGGTAACTAATATCTGGTCGGGTCTAGTCTTCAGAGTTTTGAAAAGTTATGCTATTATCTGGTCAGGTACAAGCTTCATAGTGTCTTGCTGGCATTGTAGCTAATCGTTATCTGGTCGGATTCCAGGTTTCACAATAGCTTGCTTGAATAGACAAATTTAAACTGACATCTGGTCGGATCCAGGTTTCGCAGATTTTGAGGTGGATGGATTTAATTATTATCTGGTCGGGTCCAGGCTTCACAATAAACTTATTTGAAAAGACAAAGTTGAACTGATATCTGGCCGGATCCAAGATTTAAACTAACATGCTTGGGGAACTTAGTTGTTATCTGGTCGGATTTCAGGTTTCAAACTTCTGAGGGGAATTGCTATCTGGTCGGATCTAGGCTTCACAATAACTTTCTTGAAAAGATGAAATTGAAAACTGATATTTGGTCGGGTCTAGGCTTCACAGTAACTTGTTGGGGTAGAGGAAAACTCTATTGGGGAAAGAAGTTAAACCTTGGTCTGGTTGAGTCTAGGTTCTTCTATATCTCAGGGAGTTAAACTATTATCTAGTCGAGTCTAGGTTTCATAGTATCTGAAAGTTACACTAATATCTGGTCAGGTCTAGGCTTCATAGCAGTTTTTTTTATATAGTAAAGGTTTTGTTGACGACTTTACTATGGATTAGGGTTGTGGCCCTATGATTTGAAATAGTCTGAAAGGAAAACTCAAGCTGGAGAGCGTAGACTCGGTCGGGGAGGACAAACTCAGATTGGGGAGGATACACTCAGCTGGGGATAACAGACTCAGCTGGGGAATATAGACTATGCCGGGGGAATACAGACTCGGCTGGGGAGGATAGACTAAGCTGGGGAATTTTATGGTTCCTTGATTGTTGTATGTTGGGAAAATAAACCCTGTTGATGAATACTTGAAGAACTGCTGACGAGGCGAGTTCTTTGAGGAATATGTTCACAAGGCTTCTACTTGTAGGATCAACTTAGCTGGGGAGAGAGCTGCCAAGAGATTTTGTGGGTAACTTTGTTGAGGATGATGTTAATGAAATAACTCTGTGGGGATATTCCATATATATTAAAGAGGTGCTTGTTACTGCTTAGATCATATGTGCCAAACAGTTTTAATTATGTTCATATGCACATGTTCGTTCAATTTTAGTCATTGGACAAATTTGCATTCAAAACAAAGACAGAAAGTTTGCACTTCAAAGTATATTTGTATTGATATTTTGCCCAAGAATAGGCGTTTTTGTACAAAGAGACAGAGATCCTAGTAAGAGGAAATTGTCGAAAGGAAAACAAAATTGAAAACAAAAACAAATAGCCATGTGAAATGATCTTATTGCCTTCTAACTCTACTATTTCCCCAATGTCTTCGAATGCCCCTTGACATTGACAGAAGTTGATTGGATTGATCTTGGACTATTTGAACACGGACCTCGGTGATAAAGTTGACAGTGGTGATTCCACGAGAAATAGTCATACGCTTTCAATCCTTAACTTTTGCCTGGACCGCCCTTTCGGGTTTCCAGCCCAACAGGATACCCATTTTTGCCCAAGTCTCCCTTTTGGGTTTTCAACTTTCCGGGTGTACAATCTTTTGCATATATCCCTAATTTTTTCCCAAACCTTTTGGTTTTCCAGGATGCCCTTATTTTGCCTAGGTGTGTCAACCTAGCGGGTCTCTTATGCGTAGTATTTTTTAACTATGACCGCGTTTATAGGATGTGGGAAGTCTTCACCATCCATGGTAGTCAGCATCATGGCACCGCCAGAGAAAACTCTCTTGACAACAAATGGCCCTTTGCATGTGGGAGTTCACTTGCCTCTGGGGTCACCTTGTGGAAGAATGAGGCGCTTTATCACCAAGTCACCAGCTTGATATACTCGAGGCTTGATCTTTTTGTTGAAAGCCTTGATCATACGTTTTTGGTACATCTGGCCATGACAAACAGTAGCCAGACGTTTTTCGTCGATCAAGTTCAACTGATCTAATCTTGTCTGAATCCACTCGTCTTCGCCTAGGCCTGCTTCGTTCATAATCCTTAGTGAGGGAATATGAACTCCCACTGGCAAAACAACTTCCATACCATAGACTAGAGAAAAGGGAGTTGATCCAGTTGATGTCCTAGCTAAAGTGCGGTAACCATGTAGAGCAAACGGTAACATTTCATGCTAGTCCTTATAGATTACTACCATCTTCTGCATAATCTTCTTAATGTTTTTGTTGGCCGCTTCGACTGTGCCATTCATCTTAGGTCTATATGAAGAAGAATTGTGATGCTTGATCTTGCACTGAGTGCAAAGTTCAGTAATCATAGCATTGTTGAGGTTAGTCCCATTATCGGTGATGATCCTTTAGGGGATACCATAACGGAAGATGAGGTTATGTTTGATGAATCTGGCTACCACATTCTTTGGGACTGAGGCAAACGAGGCGGCTTCGACCCATTTGGTGAAATAATCAATAGCGACCAAAATGAAGCAATGTCCATTGGAAGCAGTGGGCTTGATCTCTCCAATCATGTCAATGCCCCACATTGCAAATGTCCATAGAGCAGTCATGACGTTCAAAGGGATAGGAGGCACATGGACCTTGTCAGCATAGATTTGGCATTTGTGACAAGTTCTTGAATGTTGATGGCAATCAGTCTCTATTGTTGACCAATAGTAGCCAGCTCTCAGTATTTGCTTTGCCATAATATGTCAACTTGAGTGAGTACCAAAGAGATCATCGTGCATGTCTTCCATGATTTCCTCTGCCTCCTTCTTATCCACACATCAGAGTAGAGTAGAGTCATGGTTGCGCTTGTACAAAATTTCGTTACTTAGGAAGAATTTGGCTGCAAACCTTTGTAAGAACTTTCTGTCATTGATGGATGCCCCCTCGGGATACTCTTGTGCTTCAAGGTATCTCATCACCTCATGGTACCATGGATTTTCTGCGTCAGTGTCAAGCTCACAGCAGTGCACAGGTTCGTCAAATCTCTCAATTGTAATCATAGGGGCTTCGTTGTCCCATATGACCTTGAACATTGAAGACATGGTTGCCAAGGCGTCAGCCAATTGATTTTCTTCCCTAGGGAAGTGCTCAAAGGTGATCTCTTCGAAGTAGGGAATCAGGGATAGCACAAGTTCCTTGTAAGGGATGAGATTAGGATGTTTAGTGTCCCAATATCCTTTTACTTGGCTAATCACTAGAACGGAATCCACAAACACGTTCAAATGCTTGATCCTCAAGTCAATGGCAGCTTTAAGACCCAAAATGCATGCTTCATATTCGGCCATGTTGTTCGTGCAATCAAAGCATAGTCTGGAAGTGAAAGGAGTGTGGCAACCTTTGGGAGATATGATGACAACACCAATTTCGTTACCTAAGGCGTTGGAAGCCCCATTGAAGACCATAGTCCATCGGGATCCTTGTTCAGGTTTGTCATACAGTCCAGGTTTTGCACAGTCGGTTACTAGCATGATGTTCTCATTAGGGAAGTCGAAGTTCATGGACTTATAATCATCAATAGCTTGATGGGACAAATGATCTGCTAGTACGCTTCCTTTGATGACCTTTTGCATAGTGTATTGAATGTCATACTCAGTCAAAATCATTTGCCATCTGACTATCCGTCCAGAAAGGGCAGGTTTCTTGAAGATGTACTTGATTGGGTCCATCTTAGAAATCAACAGAGTGGTATGAGTCAACATATATTGTCTTAGCTGGCGAGTAACCCATTCCAGAGCACAACAAGTTTTCTTGAGCAGTGAATATCTGGTTTCACAGTCGGTAAACTTTTTTCTCAGGTAATAAATAACATGCTCTTTTCGGCCAGACTCGTCATGTTGGCCCAAAACACACCCCATAGAGTTCTCTAGTACTGTCAAGTACATGATCAAGGGTCTTCCTTCAACTGGAGGTATGAGAATAGGAGGCTCTTGTAGATATTCTTTGATTTTGTTGGAGGCAGCTTGGCATTCATCATTCCATCTGACTACCTGATCTTTCTTCAAGAGTTTGAAGATTGGCTCACAAGTAGCAGTCAAGTGATATATGAAGCGAGCGATGTAATTGAGACGACCCAAAAATCCTCTAACTTCCTTTTCAGAATGAGGGACTCGCATTTCTTGGATGGCCTTCACCTTGGCAGGATCAACTTCAATGCCTTTATTGATGACAACAAAACCTAGAAGCTTTCCAGATTGTACTCCAAATGTGCACTTGTTAGGGTTTAACCTCAACTTGTACTTTTTCAGCCTCTCGAATAGTTTGTATAGGTGGTTGAGATGTTCCTCTTCAGTTTGAGATCTGGAAATCATATCATCCACATATACCTCTATTTCATGATGAATCATGTCATGAAACAAAGCTACCATAACTCTTTGATATGTTGCCCTTGCATTCTTTAATCAGAGCGACATGACCTTGTAGAAAAAGGTGCCCCATTGCGTAACGAAAGTGGTCTTCTCCATGTCTTCGGGAGCCATCCTTATCTGATTATAGCCGGAGAAAACGTCCATGAAAGATAAGACTCTATATTGAGCAGTATTATCGACCAAGACATCAATGTGAGATAGTGGGAAGTCATCCTTGGGGCTTTCCCTATTTAGATCCCTATAATCTACGCACATGCGAACTTTTCTGTCTTTCTTTGGTACTGGCACCACATTGGCAACCCATTGGGGATAGGATGTCACAACTAGGAACCCTGCATCAAATTGTTTCATCACTTCAACTTTTATCTTCTCAGACATATCAGGCCTCATGCGACGAACCTTTTATTTGACAGGAGGACAGTCTTCTTTCATTGGCAGACGATGAACTACGATGTCGATATCCAACCCTGGTATATCTTCATAAGACCAAGCAAATACTTCCATATAATCATGCAACATCTGAACCAACCTGCTCTTGACACTACTTTCTAAGTTAGCACCGATCTTGATTTCCTTCTTGTCTGCCTCAGTACCCAGATTGATGACTTCAACTGACTCTTCGTGCGGCTGAATAGCTTTTTCCTCTTGTAACAGAAGTCTGGCTAGTTCTCCAGGTATATCACAATCTTCCCCGCCTTCATCGTCGGTTTGGTTAATTGGGCATTCAAAGTCATAGTTGGCAATAGTAGAGTCATTGACAATAAGATCCATAGTGGATGAGGACCTGCAAGAGTGTGTGTGTGTGTGTGTAGCGGTAGAAATGTTCAAGACTAAGCCATTGGATTGACTATACTTTATACAAATCAAAATAAAAATCGCCGCCGTGCTTTATTGTTTCCAAAGAAAAAGGAAAAGAGCGAATAACCCAAAAAAAGGGGGAAAGATTCAAGGTAAGGGGGTTGGTTATGCAAAGGGAAGGTATTAGCACCCTAAACATCTACGGTACTCCGCAGGAACCTCTTTATAAAATCTTTATATTTTGGATATGAAAATGTGTTGTATATAAAATGGATGGTGGAGGTGAGAAAAGAAATATATTTTTTATGATTTTTGCACCCGCCGCGGTTGCGAACCTTTAGTGCCTACGTACCACCTTTCGTGCAATAGGGCATCAGGGTACACGTAGTTCCTCTTAAAAAAGTTTGAAACACAAGTGTGTTAGTTAATTTTAAGAGATAAGACATCATCGTCATTGTCCGTGTGGAAAACATACTTACTACCCACAATCATGAGAAAGGAGAATTTGCATCATCTCAAAGTGGAGGATATGGCTTGGATTTTAAAATCAACAATGCCTCACTCAACACCCAAGTGGAAAATATATCACTTCACTATATATTGTAGAAGTATAGTTGTTTGCATCACTACAAGGATTGACAAGAGTCTAACCTTTTGAGAAAAAGTTTTAAAGATAAAATCCAAAGTGGCAAAATGGTTTGAAATGAGATTAATTAACTTTTAGTCTTCTCACAAAAAGTGTCAAAGTATAATTAAATTGATTGAAGTTTATTGATGTAAATGTTTTAAAATGCATGGACATAAGTCCAAGTTTATTATGAAAGTGGTTCAAGTTTTAGAAATAAGAAAGTTTTCAAAAGGAGGGAGAGGATTTTTGAAATTAAAGAAAATGGGACGAGAAGAAGAGACTATCCTAAAGCATAATATAAAAGCTAAGGAGAAGAATCATCTAACCAACAAGAATCCAAAACTTGACATTATGAGTCAATATAGAATTCCCATTCTTTGGATTGAAACCAAGCAAGCAAAGATACTAGAACCTCTTCAAATGTATTAAGTCTTCACAAAAATTGAGCAGAGTAACGATTGTATACAGGTGAATTCCAGATTACAAACAAAGGATGTAATCATAAAAACCTGCACACAAAAACAAACAAGCAACCCAATGTCTTGAGGTAAACCTCAAGAGCTCCAAACAAAATATGAATTAAGGTCACAAGGTCTTCAACATAAGCCAAGGTTTCTATTCCTAAGTCCAAGAAAAAGTCCACTGCTCCATAATGCCAAGGATAGTAACCAAATAGTCCAAGTACCATTAAGAGTTTTTTAGGGTTTAAGTTGATTATTAAGTATCTTAAGAAAAGAAAAAGGAAAGCTCAAGTGAGCAAAGTAAAAATGACAAAAAAATAAATGCTCAAATGAGCAAAAATGAAAATGGCATGAAATGAAAAATGCTAAAGAATAAATAGTACATAAAGCATAAAAGAGAATAAAAGAAAAAGATAAACAAGTCAATAATTAGTGGTTAGTTGGATGACCATCTTGAAACTTGCATTTGGAACTCATTAGAGGATTGGTAGAACCAAAGCCTCCACACAACAAGTTGCATTTGCTTTTTGTCAAGTATATCATCCATTTGGAATTCTCATAAGTACCATTTAATGATCAACGATGTTTAAGTGATCTGCATTGACCAAAGGTGTTGTAGATCCATTAGAGGATTGGTAGAACCAAAGCCTTCACACAATGAATCTCAAGGTTATTGGATCAAAGAGATCAAATTAACATACTTGGGCTTGCAATCATAAGTTTGGGCCACAAATGATCATTTATTCGAATCGGGATAAAATTTAGTGCTATGTTAAGCAATCGTAAGTTGACTTATATCGAAATCGCACCTATTTTGAGGCCGGTCAATAGAAATCTATGCACCATTTGTTTTTGAGATATGACATATAGGTCATGCTCCAACAACATTTAGTGCAATGAGAAGGGGATGAGATGAAGAGGATTAGGGCAAAAGATGAATAAACCACTTTTGGATTAAAAATTTAATCAAACTATTATTAAAATCATTCATCCATTTTTTGTGGAGTTAAACTCATCACCATGGATCCAATGATGTTAATAAAGTCGTGATAAAAAAATCAACCCAAGACAGCCAGAAAATAATCAAAAAATAATAATATATTTAATATATACATTAAAAGGTTTAAAAGTGTTTTAAAAAAATGGAAAATGATGAGGAAAATATCAAGTATATTCAAATTAATCAAGAAATGAAAAATAAGACCATATAAAAATCAGAAAAGAGGCCAAGTAATTTTATAAATTTTTTGGGAATTTTTAAAAGTCAGAAACTATTTTTAAAAATTAAAATAAATGGGTAAAATAAACAAGATAGTAAAAAAATAGTAAAGTCAAAAACAAAAATAAAATAAGGTCACCAATATTTGTCACAATATCATTGGATGATTCCATAATTTTTTCAGAATTTAAAAATGTGTAAAAGTATTTTTAAACATTTTAAACAAATCAAATAATTGTAAAATTCATAAAAAATACCAAAACAAAAAATTAAATTGTGAAAAAATAAAAAACAGAAATAGAATAATCAAAAATATTTTTCATAATTTTTTCAGATTTTTTGGACTAAAAATGAATTTTCTATGATTTTTTGAAATTTAAAACAATAAAAATATAAAAATCAGAAAAAGAAAATAAAAGAAAAAGATGTGGACCATTGGATGAGAGTCAAAACGCATTAGTAATCAAATCCAAGGGATCTGGCGCGATGTGCATATCATGGTCTTTAATGAATAATGTACATAATCATTAATAAAATCAGAATTTGAAAATAACAAATGTCACGCTTTCATTGGTTAGAAGATAACACATTGGTCATCTTCAACCTCCAGCCCTCACGAATTACAGGTCTCTCAAACTGTAAAATTAGAAGCTCAGACCTATGCCTTTCGCTTCGTCTCTTCTAGACGAAGAGAACCACACCCTCGCGCCAAATTTATATAAACTGTAGCTTAAGCAATTTGGAAAGAAAGTTTCGAAAAGGGATTTGAAAATTCATGGTTAAAACGTGTTTCCAGTAAGAAGTAAGTGTTGCAACTAGAACCAAGGCAATGAGAGCAACACAATGATACCAAAGTTTTGAAGAATTGATGAAGGAATCTACATATTGAAATTGAGTTGCAGAGCTCTGAAACTAGACTTCTAGGGAGCAATGTAGGGCACGTTCTTGAATGTAATTATATTGTTAGCTTCAGGGAAGATCAAGGAAGGTGAATTGATGGAAAAATGGATTGAAAAAGAATTGAGAGTAGGATTCGAAGTAGCTGAATTCAGAGTTGTGAAGCAAGTTTGGCAGGGTGATTCTGGCTATCTAAGCTTGGGAAATTGAATGGGGGATGACCCTCTATTTATAGGGAATTAAATGGAATATTGAAGCGTGTGAAATGATGAAGTTTGGAGGGAAATCGTGTGAACCTGATGCACGAGCAAAGTGTGATTTGATTTGCATCAAAACTCATCTAATCCTTGCGTTTCAAGGCTCTAATCCACTCTGGCAACTTGGTTAAACATGTTTAGATCACAAACTTGTGCTAATTTGATGTTTAAAAAAGCCAAAACATCAATTTCAAATTCTGACTTATGGAGAAACTTCAGTTCCAAGTTACCAAGTTCAATCCAATGGCATTTCCACCTCAAGGGGTCTTAGGGAAAAATTCTTGATGCTTTAGAAAGATGAGGTAACAAGCTTTGTAATGGAAAAAGAATGGAATAAAATGGATGATTGAGTTGAGAGTTACATGGAGTCAAAGTTGAAGAAAAAGAGTTGACTTTCCATACTTAGAAATATTTCAAATTCTTCTTTAAAAATGACCTATAATCTTTTGCATCCAAACATGGCCTTCCACTTAGAATTTGCTCTTGACCAAAAAAGATGGAATGAAGTAAATCTCTTGAATGAAAATTTTCAATTAGAACCACTCAAAATCTCCAAAAATTGAGTAAGTTATTACTTGTTGAAGTTGGCAAAAAATCAAGAAATGACCTATAATCTTTTGCATTCTTAAGGAAACTTCCATCCATTTTTTTACTTTGCACATAAAAGAAGGAATTAAGTACACATCCTTAGGATCATAATGAAAAAAGAATGGGCTCATGGTGACAAAAATTGACCAAGTTATGACCATTTGAAGTCACATATGAAAAATTGGGGATTCATCTGGATGACTTGTAATCTTTCCTCTTTACCAAGTTCCTTTCTCATGAAAACTCCTTGGAACTTTTGAAGTGATTGTAACTCATTGAAGAGAAGAATGTTTTTGGAATCACTCAAGAATACCAAAAGATGAGCAAGATATTCCCCTTTGAAGTCCAAAACCCTAGCCTCTAGATCAAGAGAATGCTTGGTGGAACTTTGCCAATTTTGAACAAACTTTTTTGTGCCAATATTCTTCCTTTGTAAATAGATTTTGTTGAGAATGATGATGAGGACTCATGGCCACCCAAACCACTTCCATACCAACTTCAAAACAAACTTCAATGGTGAGGTTTGAATTTCTCAAGTTATTGACTAGGGCATGGAAATAAACTCATGAACCCATGAAGCAACTTGCTAAAACTCATTACCTTTACCTACATTATTAACAAATAAGACAAACCAATATTTCATTTTGTTAATTAGAGAGAAAACCAAAGCAAAATATCCATGATCACAAAAGAAAACAAGTTAAGGTGCTTGGTAATTCCTCAGAAGAGCAATGCTAAAGATAAGAAGGAGAACCAAAAGCCCTAATGTGATCTTGTTGTGATTGAAATAATATGGTATGATGAAGGAATCTTAGGGGGGAAAATTGGGGTACAACAGCTGCCCTTATTTAAGTTTCTTCTATCCGGAGATACGAAGGTTAAAAATCTTCGTGTCGACGTGATCGAAGATACTTAAATACAAAACAAACCTTATTTTTGGCCCTAAGATGCCATGCAAATGCTTATGAATATGAACAGAACAAAAGAGACGCAAAGTAACATTGGGGATGCAACAAAAATGAAGCAACAAAGGAGCAACCCAACCAGAAAAATAAATTACTGGTGAACCACAAGAACAGAATCAGAGAGGAAGATAATAAGCATCGACGTTCACTACCGATGTACTACCAACATTCACTGAAGGTAGAAGGAGAAAAATATATCATATCACTGCTGTTCACTGACGATGAACTATCAACGTTCACTGAAGATAGCAAAAGGATAACAAACACCGACGTTCACTGCCGATGTACTACCAACATTCACTGAAGGTAGAAAGGAGAAAAATATATCATATCACGGTCGTTCACTGATGATGAACTATCAACGTTCACTGAAGATAACAAAAGGATAACAAACACCGACGTTCACTGCCGACTTACTACCAATGTTCACTGAAGGTAGAGAGGAGAAAATATATCATATCACCGCCATTCACTGACGATGAACTATCAATGTTCACTAAAGATAGCAAAAGGATAAAAAACCGTCGTTCACTGACGATGTACTACCAACATTCACTGAAGGTAGAAAGGAGAAAAATATATCATATCACCGCCATTCACTGACGATGAACTATCAACGTTCACTAAAGATAGCAAAAGGATAACAAACATCTTCGTTCACTGCCGATGTACTACCAACGTTCACTGAAGGTATAAAGAAATAAAAATATATCATATCACTGCCGTTCACTGATGATGAACTATCAACGTTCACTGAAGATAGCAAAAGGATAACAAACACCGTCGTTCACTGCCGATGTACTACCAACGTTCACTGAAGGTATAAAGAAAGAAAAATATATCATATCACTACCGTTCACTAACGATGAACTATCAACATTCACTGAAGATAGAAAAAGGATAACAAACACCGTCGTTCACTGCCGATGTACTACCAACGTTCACTGGAGGTAGAAAGGAGAAAAATATATCAAGTTTCCCCAAGATTCTAGAATTTTTCCTAGAACGGGTCTCAACTTCTTCTTTAACCAAGGCACTCTGCATGGAAAGGGTAATATGTAAGCTGTCTCAGATAAAAAGACCTTCACTCACTGTCAAGGAGAATTGCAAAGAGAAATGACTTCTTGGGGATAGCACTGTGACTTTCTGGGGAATGAATTATGGCTTCCTAGGGAAATGCCAATATATTCCTGCGGGGGAGATAAAGTCTTCTCGTGCAAAATAAATGCACAGACCAAAACTCAAAGTTTTCAGAAATCCAAAATAAATGATATTGTCATGTAGCCACAAATCCAATTCGGAAATAAACTAGAACAAGACGGCCAATGCAGATACATTCTTTGAGAAATAAACTCAAGAGGGAAAACCAAATTCAACCAAGCAAAAAGCACTGCAGGAAAGGTCAGAACACAGTGTCAATGAACGATGATTTTTAGCAATGCATGATGCATGTATGAACGTATGAGTGCTATCGTGCATATGCTGGTAAAAAGGATACATAATCAGTGCAAGAAAACAAAACCTCCTCAGGTACTAACAACATTGGGCTAAACATTAACCAAAAGGATCAAGCCAAGAAAGGTAAAAAGCAACTATGGAGAACAAACCCATTTCCTGCCTTAATTTCACTGAGGAGAAACATAATCTGGATGTAGCCAAATTAAACAAATACCGGGATAGAACACCCTTCTACCGGTTTCACCGGAGAAAACAGTTTTCCAAAAGCAACATGCCTACTGGAGATTGCAAGACCAAACTCAAATAAAGCAGACTGACGATGAAACAACCAAACCTCACTAGGGGATTCAAGCCTACTTTCCTGAAGAAAAAACTGCAAATTGAAAACTTTCATCACGAACACTCATTCTAACAAGAGATTCCCTGGGACAACTTTCCCGGGAAATCAAGAAGTCAATATTAATGCCAAAACTGCAACAAGAGCGACATCTCAGCACATCGAGGGAATAAAACCTTTCACCATATGAGGGAAAACTTGTTGGGGAATCTGGGACGGAGACTTCTGACCATGCAAACCCAAAAAGCGAATCAAGACTTGACTTGGGATAATGGGATCACAAACCCCATATTGTACCTTTCACCCACTGAAATTGTCTCTAACTATCTGATAAACACACAAGGATTGCGCATATACCAGCAAAATGACCTGAGAAAAACCTTCATGAAGGGAGTAAATCTTCTTAAAATAACCAGAGTTTGTTCATTCTTGGGGTCACCATTCTTGTTATCATTGTTTCATCACAAATCCCAAAGTAACTTGAATTATAAAGATCTCTTATCTTTTTTTTTTTGAAAAGTCAATTTTACTTTTTTAATATTTTTGCTTTAACACTTATTATCAGTAATAAATGATGTCTTTGCAAGCTAAATAAAAATAAGAACACAAATAATTAGGTAAAAGCTCGAATTTCATTAATAGAATGGTAGTCTGCGAATGGCGAGACTCAATGGATGATTACAAAGTTTGGGAAATCAGATTAAAAGAGAGTGGGATACTCGTCATTCATGGAGTCTCGTGATTTCCCAGGAAGGTTATCCCAGGGCATCTCTTGTTGGTAATGAGTATTCGTGATGAAAGGTTTCTCCAGTGAGGTAGGCTAGAATTCCCCAAAGAGGTTTGGTTGTGTCAGCATCAGTCCGCTTTGTTTGAGGCTGGTCTCGCAATCTCCAGTAGGCATGTTGCTTTTGAAAAGTTGTTTTCTCCGATGAAACCGAAAGAAAGATGTTCCATCCCGATATTTGTTTGACTTGGTTACATCCGGATTATGTTTATCCTCAATAAAGTTAAGGCATGCAATGGGTTTGGTTTCTGCCGTTGTTTTTACCCTTTTGGATTGATCTTTCTGGTTGAAGTTAGCCTATTGTTGTTAGTACCTGAGGCGGTTTTGTTTGTTTATGCTGATTATGTATCCTTTTATCAGCATATGCACGATAGCACTCATACATTCATACATGTATCAAGCATAACTAAAAATAATCATTCATTAGCATTGTGTTCTGACCTTTCCTGCAGCGTTCTTGGCTCAGTTGATTTTGGTTGTCCCGCTTGGGTTTATTTCTCAAAGGATGTATCTACACTAGCCGTCTTGCTCCAGTTTATTTCTGAATTGGATTTATGGATCTCTGGAAACTTTGAGTTTTGGTTCCGGCATTTATTTTGCACAGGAAGAATCTATCTCCTCAGCAGGAATATCATGGCATGTCCCCGGGAAGTCATATCGCTATTCCCATAAAGTCATTTCTCTTCGCAAATTCCCCTTGACAATAAGTGGAAGTCTCTTTATTTGAGACAAATTATGTATTACCCTTTCCAGGTAGATTTCCTTGGTTAAAGAAGAAGTTGGGACCTGTTCTTGACAAAACAACAGAATCTTGGGGAAAATTTATATCTTTTTTTTCTACCTTCAGTGAACGTTGGTAGTACATCGACAGTGAACGTCGGTGTTGGTTATCTTTTTGCTATCTTCAGTGAACGTTGATGGTTCATCGTCAGTGAACGGCGGTGATATGATATGTTTTCTTTTTTCTATCTTCAGTGAACATTGATAGTTCATCGTCAGTGAACGGCGGTGATATGTTACGTTTTCTCTTTCTACCTTCAGTGAACGTTGGTAGTACATCGGCAATGAACGTCGGTGTTGGTTATCTTTTTGCTATCTTCAGTGAACGTTGATGGTTCATCGTAAGTGAACGGCGGTGATATGTTATGTTTTCTCTTTCTACCTTCAGTGAACTTTGGTAGTACATCGGCAGTGAACGTCGGTGTTGGTTATCTTTTTGATATCTTCAGTGAATGTTGATGGTTCATCGTCAGTGAACGGCGGTGATATGATATGTTTTCTTTTTGCTATCTTCAGTGAACGTTGATAGTTCATCGTCAGTGAACGGCGGTGATATGTTATGTTTTCTCTTTATACCTTCAGTGAACATTGGTAGTACATCGGCAGTGAACATCGATGTTGCTTATCTTTTTTCTATCTTCAGTGAACGTTGATAGTTCATCGTCAGTGAACGGCGGTGATATGTTATGTTTTCTCTTTCTACCTACAGTGAACGTTGGTAGTACCTCGGCAGTGAACGTCAATGCATGTTATCCTCCTCTCTGATTCTTTTCTTGTGGTTTACTAGTGATTTATTTTCCTGGTGGGATTTCTCTTTTGTTGTTACATTTCATGTCACATCCCCAATGCTACTTTGCATCTCTTTTTATTCCATTCATATGCATTCATATGCATAACTGTTTGCATGGCATATTAGGGCCAAAAATAGGGTTTGTTTTATACTTAAGTGTCTTCGATCACGTCGACACGGAGATTTTTAACCTTCGTATCTCCGAATATAAGAAACTTAAATAAGGGAAGTTGTTGTACCCAAATTTTTGCCCCTAAGATCCCTTCATCATACCATATTGTTTCAATCACCACAAAATCACATTAGGGCTTTTGGTTCTTATACTTATCTTTAGCTTTTCTCCATGAGGAGTTACCAAGCACCTTAACTTGTTTTCTCTTGTATTCATGGATATTTTGCTTTTATTTTCTCTCTAATTAACAAATACAATATTGGTTTGTCTTACTTGTTAATAATGTAGGTAAAGGCAATGAGGTTTAGCAAGTTGCATCATGGGTTCATGAGTTTATTTCCATGCCCTAGTCAAAGCTTGAGAGATTCAAACCTCACCCATGAAGTTGTTTTGAAGTTGGTATGGAAGTGGTTTTTGTGGCCATGAGTCCTCATCATCATCCTAAACAATATATATTCACAAAGTAAGAGCATTGGCACAAAAAGTTTGTTCAAAATTGGCAAAGTTCCACCAAGATTTCTCTTGATTTAGAGGCTAGGGTTTTGGACTTCAAAGGGGCATATCTTGCTCATCTTTTGGTATTTTTGAGTGATTCCAAAAACATTATTCTCTTCAAAGAGTTGCCAACAAATCACTTTAAAATTCCCAAGGAGTTTTCATGTGGAAGGAACTTGCTGAAGAAGAAAGATTACAAGTCATCCAGATGAATCCCCAATTTTCCATATGTGAATTCAAATGATCATAACATGGCCAATTTTTATCACCTTGGGCCCATTCTTTTTTCATGATGATCCTAAGGATGTGTACTTCATTCCTTCTTTTATGTTCAAAGTGAAAAAATGGATGGAAGTTGCCTTAAGAATGCAAAAGATTATAGGTCATTTCTTGATTTTTGGCCAACTTCAACAAGTCATAACTTGCTCAATTTTTGGAGATTTTTAGTGGTTCAAATTGCAAAATGTCATTCAAGAGGTCTACTTCATTCCATCTTTTTTGATCAAGAGCAAATTCTAAGTGCAAGGCCATGTTTGGAAGCAAGAGATTATATGTCATTTTTAAAGAAGAATTTGAAATATTTCTAAGTATGGAAAGTCAACTCTTTTTCCTCAACTTTGACTCCATGTAACTTTCAGCTCAAGCATCCATTTGATTCCATTCTTTTTCCATTACAAAGCTTGTAACATCATCTTTCCAAAGCATCAAGAATCTTGCCCTAAGACCCCTTGAGGTGGAAATGCCATTGGATTGAACTTGGTAACTTGGAACTGAAGTTTCACCATGAGTCAGAATTTGAAATCCATGTTTTGGCCTTTAAACACCAAATTAGCACGCGTTTGTGATCTAAACATGTTTAACCAAGTTGCTAAAGTGGATTAGAGCCTTGAAACACAAGGATTTGATGAGTTTTGATGAAAATCAGATCACACTTTGCTCGTGTATCAGTTTCATACGATTTCCCTCCAATTTGCATCATTCCACACGCTTGAGCATTCCATTTGATTCCCTATAAATAGAGGGTCATCCCCCATTCAAATTCCCAAGCTTAGATAGCCAGAATCACCCTGCCAAACTTGCTTCACAACTCATAATTCAGCTACTTCGAATCCTATTCTCAAGCCTTTTTCAATCCATTTTCTCCATCAATTTACCTTCCTTGATCTTCCCTGAACCTAACCATACATTTACATTCAAGAATCGTGCCCTACATTGCTCCATAGAAGTCCAGTTTCAGAGCTCTGCAACTCAACTTCAATAGGTAGATTCCTTCATCAATTCTTCAAAACTTTGGTATCATTGTGTTGCTCTCATTGTCCTGGTTCTAGTCGCGATAGTTACTTTCATCTGGAAGCACGTTTTGACCATGAATTTTCAAATCCCCTTTCAAAACTTTCTTTCCAAATTGCTTGAGTTACAATTTATATAAATTTGTCGCGAAGGTTTGGTTGTCTTCGTCTTGAAGAGACGAAACGAATGGCATAGGTCTGAGCTTCTAATTTTACAGTTGGAGAGACCTGCAATTCTGAGGGCTAGAGGTTGAAGATGACCAACGTGTCATCTTCTAACCAATGAAAGTGTGACATTTGTTATTTTCAAATTCTGATTTATTAAATGATTCTGTACATTATTCAGTAAAGACCATGATATGCACAGCGCGCCAGATCCTTTGGATTTGATTACTAACGCGTTTTGACTCTCATCCAATGGTCCACATCTTTTTCTTTTATTTTCTTTTTCTGATTTTTATATTTAAATTGTTTTAAATTTCAAAAAATCATAGAAAATTCATTTTTAGTCAAACAAATCTGAAAAAATTATGAAAAATATTTTTGATTATTCTCTTTCTGATTTTTATTTTTTCACAATTTATTTTTGTGTTTTGGTATTTTTTATGAATTTTACACACATTTGATTTGTTTAAAATATTTAAAAATACTTTTACACATTTTTTAATTCTGGAAAAATTATGGGATGATCCAATAACATTGTGACAAATATTAGTGACTTTATTTTATTTTTGTTTCTGACTTTACTATTTTTTTACCATTTTTGTTTATTTTACCCATTTATTTTAATTTTTAAAAATAGTTTATGACTTTTAAAAATTCCCAAAATTTTTATAAAAATATTTGGACCCATTTCTGATTTTTCTATGGTTTTATATTTCATTTCTTGATTAATTTGAATATTATTGATATTTTCCCCATTATTTTCTAGTTTATTTTAATATTTTTCATCCTTTAATACATATATTAAATATTATATCATTTTGTGAATATTTTCTTGCTGTCTTGGGTTGATTTTTTGGTCATGGCTTTATTAACATCATTGGATCCATGGTGTTGAGTCTAACTCCACAAAAAATGGATGAATGATTTAAATAATAGTTTGATTAAATATTAATTCAAATATGGTTTTCTTTTTACCCTAATTCCCCTTCATCTCATTCCCTTCTTCTTGCACTAAATGTTGTTGGAGCATGATCTCTATATCATGTCTCAAAACAAATGGTGCATAGATTGCTATTGACCGACCTCAAAATAGGTGCGACTTCTATATAAGTCCACTTACGATTGCTTAACATAGCGCTAAATTTTATCCCGATTTGAATAAATGATCATTTGTGGCCCAAACTTATGATTGCAAGCCCAAGTATGTTAATTTGATCTCTTTGATCCAATAACCTTGAGATTCATTGTGTGGAGGCTTTGGTTCTACCAATCCTCTAATGGATCTACAATACCTTTGGTCAATGCGGATCACTTAAACATCGTTGATCATTAAATGGTACTTGTGAGAATTCCAAATGGATGATATACTTGACAAAAAGAAAATGCAACTTGTTGTGTGGAGGCTTTGGTTCTACCAATCCTCTAATGAGTTCCAAATGCAAGTTTCAAGATGGTCATTCAACTAACCACTAATTATTAACTTGCTTTATTTTATGCTTTTTATTCTTTTATGCTTTATGTATTATTTATCTTTTAGCATTTTTACATTTCATGCCATTTTTATCTTTGCTCATTTGAGCATTTATTTTCTTGTCATTTTTACTTTGCTCACTTGAGCTTTTCTTTTTTCCTTTTTCTGAGATACTTAATAATCAACATAAACCCTAAAAAACTTTTAATGGCACTTGGACTATTTGGTTACTATCCTTGGCATGATGGAGCAGTGGACTTTTCCTTGGAATTAGGATTAGAAACCTTGGCCTATCTTGGAGACCTTGTGATCTTATCTAATTATTTTGTCTAGAGCTCTTGAGGTTTACCTCAAGACATTGGGTTGCTTGTTTGTTTTTTGTGTGCAGGTTTTTGTGATTACACCCTTGGTTTTGTAATCTGGAATTCACCCGCATACAGCTGTTACTCTGCCCAATTTTTGAGAAGACTTAATACACTTGAAGAGGTCTAGTATCTTTGCTTGCTTGGTTTCAATCCAAAGAATGGGAATTTTATCTTGGCTCATAATGTCAAGTTTTGGCTTCTTGTCGGTTATATGGTCCTTATCTTTAGCTTTTACCTTATGCTTTAGGATAACTTCTTCTTCCCCTCCCATCTTCTTTAATTTCAAAAAATCTTCTCCCTCCTTTTGAAAACTCTTCTTGTTTTGGAACTTAAACCACTTTTATAATAAACTTGGACTTATGTCCATGCATTTTCAAAAAAATATTTTCATAAATAAACTCCAATCAATTTAATAATACCTTGACATTTTTGTGAGAAGACTAAAAGTCAACAAATCTCATTTCAAACCATTTTGCCACTTTGGCTTTTATCTTTAAAACTCTTTTCTCAAAAGATTAAGGCTCTTGTCAATCCTTGTAGTGATGCAAACAACTATACTTCTACAATATATAGTGAAGAGAGATATTTTCCACTTGCGTGTTGAGTGAGGCATTGTTGACTTTAAAATCCAAGCCATATCCTCCCCTTTGAGATGATGCAAATTCTCCTTTCTCATGATTGTGGGTAGTAAGTATGTTTTCCACACGGATAATGACAATGATGTCTTATCTCCTAAAATCAACCAACACACTTGTGTTTCAAACTTTTAAAAGAGGAACTATATGTACCTTGATCCCCTATTGCACGAAAGGTGGTACGGAGGCACTAAAGGTTCGCAACCGCGGCGGGTGCAAAAATCAAAAATAATATTTCTTTTCCCACCTCCACCATCCATTTCATATATAACACATTTTATAGCCAAAATATACAGATTTTACAAAGAGGCTCCTGCAGAGTACCATAGATGTTTAGGGTGCTAATACCTTCCCTTTGCATAACCAACCCCCTTACCTTGAATCTTTCCCCCCTTTTTTTTGGGTTATTCGCTCTTTTCCCATTCCTTTGGAAACAATAAAGCGCGCTGGCGATTTTTATTTTGATTTGTACAAAGTCTAGTCAATTCAATGGCTTAGTCTTGAACATTTCTACCGCTACAGAAAAATGGCGACTTCACTGGGGATAGATTGACCTCTTGCTGGTCCATCCCTAAGTGGGTTAATCCTATCTTTGTTTATATATGTATATGTGCTATTGTTGTTTATGTGTTATATGTTGTATATATGTTTGTTTGGATTTTCCTGGTTTTCAGGGTGCTTGGTGATTACTCATAAGTCCTATACCCAGACTTGGGCAAACCTTAAGATAGGATGGGCGGTATAGTCATGTTAACTTTGAGGGAGTAATCCTAAAAAAGGAGGCATGAGATCCCCCACTCATTGGAGGCCCCTTTGACTATAGTGTCGTTTACCGAGTAATCGGGAAGACATACTGCTTTTGACCTGGGAGCCTGCTGAAACTGAGGACCGTAGAATACCAAACCCATCTTGGCCTTTTAGGTGTAGTGCGGAAGCTATGACGGAGTAATCCGGAAATAGTTGTCACGCGATACTACGCTCGGACGAGTTTTTCTTGAGAATATTACTAATTACCGAGTTAATCGGGAAGTTGGTAATATCCAAAGGAAGGATGTAGACTCTGGGAACCTCTAGAACCTTGTTCGGCGGGTGATAACTTTTTAGACCAACACCTTATGGGTAGTACCTTCGACCTCATGCTCGTGATGTTGAACCTATGAATCTTATATGTGTGATCTTGTGTGTGATTGTTGCATCATGCATCCATGCACTCATAAGCATCTTTTGAAGAAAACAATATTTCAAGGGATTTAAAGGTTGACTATTTATGAATATCTCAGGTACTTTTAACCATGGATTCTGGAAAGAGAAAGATCGGGAAATACAGTTTCAAGGATCCCAAGATAGATGAGTTGATCAGTCTAATTCAAGAGATTGAGTGTCCTACAGACTTTCGGAAGAAGTAGGGATCCATTATTTCTCTCATGAAGCTGAAGATGAAGGAGGGTTTTCTCTCGACCTTGGTCCAGTTCTATGATACAGTGTATCACTGCTTTACTTTTCCCGATTATCGGCTGATTCCTACACTAGAAGAGTATTCCTATCTATTTGATTTACCTGTTACCGATCGTGTTCCTTTTACTGGTTTGGAGGGTGAGCCAAAACCACATGAGATTGCTTCTTTAATTCATCTGGGGAAGTCTGAGGTGGAAGCCCATATGACTACTAAAGGAGGGATTAGAGGATTACCAGGTCAGTTCTTATTGGAGAAGGCTTGTTACTTCGCCAGAATGAAGAGTACGGTTGCTTTTGAGGCCATCTTTACTTTACTTGCTTATGGATTATTCTTATTCCCTAATGTGGACAAATTTTTCGACATTAACGCTATTAGGATTTTCATGATTGGAAACCCAGTTCCTACGCTGTTGGGTGATGCTTATTACTCTGTTCATCTTCGGAGTTCTTATCATGGCGGAATGATTATCTGTTGCACGCCTTTGTTGTACCGGTGGTTCATATCTCATATGCCCCGTGTTGTACCCCAAAATTTGCCCTCCCATATTCTCCAAGAAATTTCCAAGTCAAGCTGCAAAATTCCCCAAGGGTTGCACAATGCAAAGGGTTCCTATACAGTCAAAACTAGGGTTTGTAGTCTGATCAAGAAAAGGAAGTTTTCAAAGGCCCAATCAAGTCTCACATGCTTACAAATATGGTCAAGTATTCTCATATCAAGTTTCAAGGCATTCAGCTCAAAATTGCACAGTCAAAACCCTAAGTTGCACTACAGTCAACTGTAGGGGCAAAATGGTCATTTGACAGTCAAAAGTTCAAAATTTTGGTCAACATATCATTTTGAAGCCACAAACATCATTTGATCAATGCTTGATCATGATTCTCAAAATTTGGCTCAGAAATCATCAAGATGCAAAAAGTTTCCTTATTTGGACAGCTGAAAAAGTCAACTGAAATTGACCAGGGCATAACTTTCACATGGATTATCAGAAAAATTCCATCTAAAGCTCATTTTGAAGAGAAAGACATTTCCTACAACTCATCTTCATACTTCAAGTCCAAGAAATGCTCTCACAAAAAGTTATCAATTTCAACATTATAGGTCATTTTCAAAAGTCAACAAAAAGGGACTTTAAGTCAAAGGACATAACTTGGGATTGGTAAATAAAAATGACATGGGACCAAAGGCATTGGTTAGAGGACTCAAAGACCTTTCCAAAATGTCCAAGAACATGAGAAAAGCTTAAAAATTGAGCAAGTTGTGCCTTGTAGAAGTTGGGAAATTTTTGGATATTTTGAAAAGTCAACTTTGATCCAAATGACCTAAAATTGCTAATGGGCCCATTTTTCTTCCATGATTCATCATCCATGACATGTGCACGACCACTTGGCCCAAAGGGAAGTATTTTCTCATTTTTTATTTATTTATTTGAATTTTTATTTATATTAATTCATTTAAATCATTTAAATATATGAAAAATATTTAATTCACCCTAACCAATCTTTTTATACATGTTTTAGACTCAATATTTCGTGCATATGCAAATGTGGAAAGATTTGGCTTGATTGGATCCTAATTGACACAAGAACACATGGAAAAGATATGGAAAAATCTAAACAAATCAAATTTTCAAAAACAATGAATGCCATGGATTTGATTGAGTTTTGTTAACCTAATGGGTTCACTACATATGCCTGATCATAAACCTAATCATGCTAGAGAAAAAGTTGCGCAGAAGAACTAAGAACAAACTTGGAAAATTGTCAAAAAAAGTCAAAACTGAAATCATCTTTACAAGGCGATTCAAGGCATAAAAACCATTCCATTAGCTTCCTTGAAGGTTCCTGAACGTGTTCTAATCCATATCATTCCTCAAAGCTTAAAGAACTGGTATATTGAACCGGAACTGCATCAAGGAAAATTCACAATCGTGCATCATGATTCACGCATCCTTTGCATTTTTTATTCATTGATTCATGTTCATTATGATATTCTGATGCTAACCAACATATTCAATTGCATTTTTGTGCGCTATATACGATTATGCCATGTTTGACTTTTAGGGTTTTCAGAGATTGGAATTGGGGATTTTCAAACGAGGAAAAATTGAGACTCCAAACCACCACCATTAGATTCAACACGTTCAGACGAAGAGGAAACACCCATCGCGCCCAATTTATGAATGCCTGAGCTCTAGTCGCTATTTTCTTGAAAACGGCCTAAAAGAACATTTGTAAAACCGTTGCTTTTGTCTTTTGTATTACAGGGATGGTGAAGACGATGATGTTGTGGCACACGTTGATTGGCTTGTTTGAAATTCGCGCGCGTTTCCAAGCACTAACCCACGTTTTCCTTTTTATTAATTGTTGTTTATTTATATATCAAATGCGTTAGTTGGCACAGTTGGTTGGAGAAAGCATTGGCAATATCCATGACCTGGGTTCGAGCCCCAGGTCTTACATGTTTCAATATTATTTTTCATTAGCAATTCCTATGCACTTCCAGGCTGCAGACGCACCATACACCTCAAGATCCAGCCATCCACGTGTTCCTGGAGATCAGATTAAAGGCTGAAAATTGATGAACGCTATAGGCTTGAGTCAACATGCCAGCATGTGAATAAAAAAGTCAATAAAGCCAAAGTCAAATGGGCCAGAATTCTTGGATCAAGACCTCCACTTTGGGGACTACCACCCCCCCTGGTTTGCAATTCTTTATATTTTTTCTTGTGTTTTATTTTCAATCATTTTTTTTATTTCTCTTAATTATTATTTATTCCGTTAATTAATTATTTTTCATAAATATAAAAAATGCATAAAAATCAGAAAAAAGATAAAAAATACTATAAATATTCTTGTTTTAATATTTTTATAAATAAATTCACATGTAATTATTTAGTTTTAATTAGGTTGTAATTTTAATTTCTTTCATAACAAAAAATCTAAAAAATGTAGAAATAGGTTTAATAATTGTTTTATTCCTTTTAATTTTTCTTTTTCACAATAATATTATTTATTTTCATAATTAAAATTGTAAATTAATTAGGGTTTCATTTAGGTTAAAAAACTCCAATGTTTTCTTAATAACTTAAAAAATAATTAGAATTAGGTTTAATATTTTATTTTAATTTTAATTAATTCTCTCTTTTTTTCTATTAAATCCTAAAATATTAAAAACCCAAAAAAAAAAACAAATTCTTGCTTTATTTTGATTAATTTTAATTCCTTATTAATTTAATTTTTTGCAAAAGGGTCCAACGCCCATGTTCTTAATTTTATTTAATTTCGCATATTTATTTTATGTCATTTAAATAATTATGTACCTCTCCCGAAGCCTTGTAAATATTACTTCTCGCACTTTTAATTCTTTTAATTTCTTTATTTACTTTCTGTCAAATCGGGTCCTGGTTAATTTTGGCGATGTGGACCCGCGCCATTTGTAATAGCTTAGAATTTATTTTTCCTCGCGACTTTTAACTGTTAAACAAAGCATGCAAGAATGAATGGCCTTAAATAAAATCAAGCGTAGAACACCAATAATATGACAAGCTAAATGCAAATGAAAACGACACACGAATCGCACACACCACCCCTAGGGTACGCCTCACTGTTGCCTTTCCTCGAAAGGTGATCGTCGAGTAGAGGATGTCTTAGTAAGTCCTCATGATCCGGGAACCTGGCATGAGGGTAGCTTCTAAGGTGTCTTCCCATTGCTCTGGTGATCACCATGTCCCTAAACCTCGAATTGACCCGAACACCTCCAATAGTGGTGCTACCTACCTCTCAATGGTGGGATGGCACTACTTTAAAGGACATTTACACAGACGAATTCCTTAGAGTAGGTAGACGACTCTAGATACTTGCTCTAATTTCAAAACAAATTCAAAAAATACTTTTCACACCGACACCTTTTCAAAAAGCTTTCGAAAGCAATTTTTCAAACACTCTTGAGGACCGATACAAGAGTCGAACTGGAATTTTCAAAGAAACTTTTTTAAAACCCACAGTTGAAAAGCAAACAAACTATTTTGAAAACACAATGAGCAAGTATCTAAGAGCCCATGGATAACCATGGATAGAAAGGGTGCTAACACCTTCCCTTTCTATAACCTACCTCCCGAACCGAGAGCAATCTCTTTAAGGAATTTTTCTGTGCTTTTGTCCTTTCCATTTGGAGAAAATAAAAGACGGTGGAGACTCTTGCTTCCGCGACATTTCGCGAACCAGCGTTAAACAGTCAGTTCCAGATCCACCGATCGCAGAACTGGCGACTCTGCTGGGGACTTAAACTTAAAGTGAGGTGTACCTTAGGGTTAGTTCATAACTGTGTTTTCAATTGTATTGACTTGTCTGCTTTAAATTTGTGGGTTGCATGGGAGTTACATAGATCCTAACCCGGATCTGGGGATACCCTGTTTAGGTAGCATAAGCTGTGAGGGACCTGTCCGGCGTAGACCGACACGGGTGAAGCAGTGGCTACGTTGGTGTGGCACCTTGGTCTGTACCGATATCCCTTGTGTCGCAACGAGGAGAATATGGGTCTTCTAAGGAGTCATTAAGCACCAACAACCTTAGAACCTTAATTGACACAACTTGGCCATTAGAACAGTAGCAGTATGCTACGCCCATTAAGGCTAAACTCTCGTGATGGTTCTGGCCACAAGAAAAGATTGCGATGCTGGAGTTATGACCGATTGAGGGTAGTCAATGATATTGGGATCCTCTAAGAACCCGGTTACTTTGATAGGACAGGTTGAGCCCACCAACTTCAAGAGGGTAATACCCAGACCCCATGTTGGCCTAAACTCTAAGGGCTTTCTCTTGTGTGACTTGTGTGCCTTCGTACTTGCCTACTTGCATGTTTGTTACCTGACACTTGAACTACTTGCAGGTTTTGTTTATAGTCCTTAATTGGGACTCATAACAGGGTTTACTAAGTCTTGCAGGTTTTGTTTATAGTCCTTAATTGGGACTCATAACAGGGTTTACTAAGTCTTGCAGGTTTTGTTTATAGTCCTTAATTAGGACTCATAACAGGGTTTACTAAGTCTTTTGCAGGTTTTATTTAGTCCTTAATTGGGACTCATGACAGGGTTTACTAAGTTTCTTGCAGGTTTTGGTTTGCAGTCCTTAATCGGGACTCATAACAGGGTTTACCTACATTACCCCATGCATAGCATGACATCATACCATTGCATACATCTTAACCCATTTCAAGGATCTCAAGGGCTTGTGATGCAGGTCATGGTGAATCAACTATCCCAGCAAGGGGCAAAGAGGATTTATTTTCCTCTAGCCAAGGTTGTCAGGGGCTATGACCCACTTGATATGGTGAGCTTTGACTCTTGAAGAAGGTTCCCCTAACAGGTTGTCAGGGGCTATGACCCACTAGATATGGTGAGCCTTTGACCCTTGACGAAGGACTCTCAACAATATGAAGTTCTTTCAATCAAGCTACCGGATCCAAATGCTAACAAATTTTTTGTCTACCCCGCGAGGTCCTTGAAAACATTACATGCATGTCATACATCTCATTGCATTGCAGGTATCCTTTTGACAGGTTGCTTACCCTTCTTCGCTGTTTATTTCAGCCGATCGTCATGAATCCTGAATCCTCAATCGAGCACACTATCAAGGCCCTCCAGGCTCAGAACGCCCAGTTCCAAGGGCTGATCATGAATTTGACCCAGGGGAAACAAGATCTGAAGGCTTTGTTCTTGAAGAAAGAAAAGAAGAAGAAGAGGATTGTTTTGTTCAGCCCTAGACGCAGATCTAGGAATACCCTGCAGGATCAAACTGAGAGGACAACTCCATCTGTGGGGAAAAGCAATCACCAAGAGGAAAGGGTTCCCAGTCCGGTGGTCTCCGATAACGAGACAGATTTCAACGACGAACAATACCCTCCTGCCGAAGACAAGTACAAACAGTTGGAGGATAGGCTGAATGCTATGGAGATCCAACAGGTACCTGGGCTGGATTTTGGAGATCTGGGTTTGTCAACTGGTGTGATTATTCCTCGGAAGTTCAAAGCACCATCCTTTACCAAGTATGACGGGGCGTCTTGTCCCAAGTTACATCTCAGGTCCTATGTTCGGAAGATTCAACCATATACGGTGGACAAGAATTTGTGGATCCACTTCTTCCAGGAGAGTCTTTCAGGGACTCATCTCGAATGGTTCTATCAGCTAGATGGGACCAAGGTTCGTAACTGGGAGGAGTTGGCTACTGCTTTCTACAAGCAGTATCAATATAATGCCAACCTTGCTCCTACGCGTACCCAACTCCAGGGTATGTCGTTAGGATCAAGTGAAGGTTTTAAAGAATATGCGCAGAAATGGAGGGATCTTACTGGAAGGGTACAACCACCTCTGACTGATCGGGAACTTGTCGATATGTTCTTGGGGACCCTGTCTGGTCCATTCTACAACCACCTAATTGGGAATTCGTCTGCTGGATTCACAGATCTTATCTTGACTGAAGAGCGAATAGAAGCTGGCATCCGGTCTGGGAAAATTCAAGAGGCTGCACCTTCTGATAAAAAGCCTCATCATGGAAAGAAAGAATCCAATGCTGTGCACGGTAAAAAGAGCCGTCATGAGGTAGGGGCAATCCAGATCTCCAATCCTGGACCTGCTCAACAAGGACAGGGGCAGAAGCGCAAGGAGAAACGACAGTACACCAAAATCAACATGTCGCTGGATCAAGCACTGCAACAAATGTTGAAGGCAGGGCTGATCACCTTAAGGGCTCCTCTTCGGAATCCGAACACTTCTGCTCCCAACTATCATCCCAATGATAGGTGCGCATATCATTCTGATAGCCCGGGGCATACTACGGACAACTGCTGGCCTCTCAAGAACAAGATTCAAGACATGATCGACGCCGGGGAGATTCAGTTTGAAGTGTCTGAGACTCCGAACATAATCACTGCTCCGTTGCCCAATCATTGAAGCCTTTTGTTTATTTGAATTTTTGAGTTGTATTTTTCTTTGCTTATACAAACAATTAATGTCATAGCAAACTCTTTTATTCTATCAATGCATCGCATACGTCTGTTTTGGGAATTAATACAATTGTTTTCATTATGTTCAAATTTCTTTTCATATTTTTTCTGATATCAACTCTGGATCTAAAATTCTAAGCCTCTTGAGGGAGGATGACGAAAACGATACCATAATCTACAGTATGCTTTTGAACAGACCCCGCTGATGAGGTACAGGCATTGTTTTAATCCCTAAACACTGGAGTTATAAGGATGATAATCCCTCGTCAACCCCTCTGAGCCAAAGAAGTAGGAGTTTTTCTTTTCGAAATTTAAAACCCTTTATCATAACCTGGGGCAGGGTAGTTCTCTCAGTTGATCCAAGTGCATAACAAATGGCACCAAAGGAGTCCTTACAAAACAAAAGACAATGATGGTTCTGAGTAAATCACAAGGACAGGCAGTCATTATCTCAAAAAAATGAAAAAACCATTAAGTCAAAACCCATGAAGGAGACTTACAAAACTGGGGCATCCCGCTGACTGTAATTCCAAAAAAGGAAACAGTTCAGGCAAAAAAAGAAGGGGATAACAAAAATCAAGAAAGAGGTCTCACAAACCCTCAACCAAAGCAAAAAATGACTGCCTATTCAAAAGAAATCATCAACATCTGAACCATTATTGGAACATCAAAGCAAAGACTCAAGCAAGGTCTAACGCACGATCAACTGAGTTTAGGTTTGGAGAACATCACGAAGAGTGGCTGGGTACCAATAATTTGAGCCTTTATCCTTTGTTTCTTAAACCGTGAACCAGGCCACGTTATAACCCTCAAAAGTCCTAGCTGAAGCATGGGTTAGCTCGAAAGCATACTGTCACGAAAGGTATCCTGACTCCTTAAGGCCTACGATAAATATGGAGTTGACATCACGTTTTACAAACATTCACTTGTTTTATGAAAAAAGAATGCATTTTCAAAATCTTCAAGACAGACATAAGCTTTGCATTTTTAACATAACTTTGTTTGCATATGACTTTTTTGTTCGAACAGCAGGGAAATTCGCACGATGAATACCTAGTGAACAAAAGCACTTCCAATCAAGGGGCATGGCATGAGCATGGTCCATCATCTGGGGCAATCCAATCAAGATTCGGAGAATCTCTCAAAGGCCAAATAGCCTGGGGCAAGTCTCTGCCTGAGTCACTTGGGGCACTCCAGCAACGAATCTTGCACGATCAGACACCTTCTGGTAATATGGCAACACAAGCAGCCAGGGGCACCTACCTGCATTCTAAGAGCGTGGACATAGTCGAAAAATACTACGCAAAATCAAAGACCCGCTAGGTTGACACACCTAGGCAAAAATAAGGGCTTCCCGGCGAACCAAAAGGGTACGGGCAAAATGAAGGGATGAAATGAAAAAATCTGTACACCCGGCAAGTCGAAAACCTGAAAAGGCGGCTTGAGCAAAAATGGGTATCCCGGTGGACTGAAAACCCGAAAGGGCGGTCCAGGCAAAAGTTAGGGATTAAAGCGTACGACTATGTCCTGCCACCTGTCTACTAGAAGAAGGTTTGTCCATCAACAACTATCAGCACCCCACAAGTGCCTCCCCCATAGAAACAGGGGCAATAAAGAGTGGTCTAAGCAATCTGATTGTTCTATCCTCCAAGGTATCAGGGTAGGTTCCGTTGAAGAACATAACCAATACAGTTCAATACTTCCCCAGGAGAGTCCAATCCAGCTTCCCCAGGAAAGTTGGAATCCATCTCCCCAAGCAGTAAGCTTATCCCCAGTTGATTTTGGAAGCTTATCCTCGCAGAGCACGAATGCGTCTCCCGGCTTTATTCAAAGAGTTATTTCCCTAACAGGATATAACTGGGTTATCCTCAGCCAAAAGCCACGGAAAGAGCGTCGTCAACGAAGCCTTCGTATCCCCAGCGAAGTCCATCAACACTTCCAACAACAAGGATATCCTCAGCAAGTTACTATCAACAATCAACAGAGTGTCTCTCTCCCCACAGAGTATTTCTTCCCAGCAAGATTACTAGAGTATTTGTCTCCCCGCAGAGTAACCCATTCGCCAAGTTTATTCCCCAATAGAGTTATCTTCTCCTATCGGAATTCTTGCAACTATCATCCCCGGCGGAAGCAAAACCTATTCTTCAACATCAGCCCAGGAGTGACTTCCCGGCACCCGTCAAGGATTTATTTTCTTAGACAAAAATACATTCATAAACATCACATCTTCATACATTATAGCATGCATATGCATCATACTACACGAATCTCATTAATTTTGAAGACATACAGTTCATGCATCATGATTTCGCATACAATTATGTTTTGCCTTTTCAGGAAAAAGATCAATACAAAAATGATTACTATCAACTATCGCAATTCTTTCTAGATATAGTTTCAGATATGACCCAGATATGGTGACGTTCTGATACTGCTTCCAGATTTCCTTCTAGATATAGTTTCAGATATGACCCAGATATGGTGACATTCTGATACTGCTTCCAGATTTCCTTCTAGATATAGTTTCAGATATGACCCAGATATGGTGACATTCTGATGCTGCTTCCAAATTTCCTTCTAGATATAGTTTCAGATATGACCCAGATATGGTGACGTTCTGATACTGCTTCCAGATTTCCTTCTAGATATAGTTTCAGATATGACCCAGATATGGTGACGTTCTGATACTGCTTCCAGATTTCCTTCTAGATATAGTTTCAGATATGACCCAGATATGGTGACGTTCTGATACTGCTTCCAGATTTCCTTCTAGATATAGTTTCAGATATGACCCAGATATGGTGACGTTCTGATGCTGCTTCCAGATTTCCTTCTGGATATAGTTTCAGATATGACCCAGATATGGTGACGTTCTGATGCTGCTTCCAGATTTCCTTCCAGATATAGTTTCAGATGTAAACCAGAGATGGTGACGTTCTGATGCTGCTTCCAGATTTCCTTCCAGATATAGTTTCAGATGTAAACCAGAGATGGTGACGTTCTGATGCTGCTTCCAGAGTTCCTTCTAGATATAGTTTCAGATGTAAACCAGATATGGTGACGTTCTGATACTGCTTCCAGATTTCCTTCCAGATATAGTTTCAGATGTAAACCAGATATGGTGACGTTCTGATACTGCTTCCAGACTTCCTTCCAGATATAGTCCAGATATGAACCAGATATGGCGACGTTCTGACACCTATTCCAGTTGAAGATATTTCAAGACCTTGTCCGGTTCAGTTAAATCGACCCTAAGATTTTCCTGATGCTTATCCAGTCAAAGGCCTTCTCTGGTTCAGTCAGATCGACCCTAAGATCTCCCTGATGCTTATCCAGTTGAAGATATTCCAAGACCTTGTCCGGTTCAGTTAAATCGACCCTAAGATTTTCCTGATGCTTATCTAGTCAAAGGCCTTCTCTGGTTCAGTCAGATCGACCATAAGATCTCCCTGATGCTTATTGTGATTGGTGGATCTGGAACTGACTGTTTAACGCTGGTTCGCGAAATGTCGCGGAAGCAAGAGTCGCCACCGTCTTTTATTTTCTCCAAATGGAAAGGACAAAAGCACAGAAAAATTCCTTTAAAGAGATTGCTCTCGGTTCGGGAGGTAGGTTATAGAAAGGGAAGGTGTTAGCACCCTTTCTATCCATGGTTATCCATGGGCTCTTAGATACTTGCTCAATGTGTTTTCAAAATGTTTGCTTGCTTTTCAATGTGGGTTCTAAAAAAGTTTCTTTGAAAGATTTCAGATCGACTCGTACGTCAGAGTGTTTGAAAGGTTTGTTTTGAAAGCTTTTGAAAAGTGTCAGTGTGAAAAGTCTTTTTGAGTTTGTTTTGAGATTAGAGCAAGTATCCTTGAGAACCTACCTACCCTAAGGAATTCATCTGTGTAAGAGTCCTTTAAAGTAGTGCCATCCCACCATTGAGAGGTAGGTAGCACCACCATTGGAGGTGTTCGGGTCAATTCGAGTTTGTAGGGACATGGTGATCACCAGAGCAATGGGAAGACACCTTAGAAGCTACCCTCATGCCAGGTTCCCGGATCATGAGGACTTACTAAGACGTCCTCTACTCGACGATCACCTTTCGAAAGGCAACAGTGAGGCGTACCCTAGGGGTGGTGTGTGCGATTCGTGTGTCATTTTCAGTTATCTGTCTTGTCATGTTTGTCGTGTTCTACGCTTGATTTTAATTGAGACATTCATTCTTGCATGCATATTTAACAGTTATAAAGTTTGCGGAAAAATAAATCTAAGGCTATTACAAATGGCGCGGGTCCACATCGCCAAAATTAAACCGGACCCGATTTGACTGAAAAATAAATAAAGCAATAAAAGTGCGAGAAATTTAAATTACAATGCTTTGGAAGAGATACAAAATTATAATAAGCAATAAAGTAAATGCGCGAAAGAAAATAATTAAAACAATGGGCGTTGGACCCTTTTGCAAAATATTTAAAGTTAATGAGAATTAAAATTAAAAATTAAATGTTTTTTGGTATTTTTGTGTTTTTTAAGATTTAAAAGAAAAAAAAAAGAATTTATTGAAATTAAAAATAAAATGCTAAACCCTAGTTCTAATGTTTTTTAAGTTTATTGCAAAAATATTGAAATTTGACCTAATTTAAATCTAATTTATTTATGTACAAATTTAATTATAAAAAATAAATAAATAAATAATTATTATTGTGGAAAAAAGGGCAAAATATGAAAAGGAATCAAAATTGCTAATTAACCTAATTCTATATTTTGGATTTTTAATTGTTAAAAAGAATGAAATTATAACCTAATTAAAACTAAGTTTATTTACATATAAAATTTATTTAGCAAAATAATGAAAATAAAATAATTATTACACTTTTGTCTTTTTCTGATTTTTAATGGAGTTTTTATATTTTGTAAAAAAAAAAGATAATTAATTAAATTAGAAAACAAAATAACAATTAAAAGATAAAAGAAAAAAAAATAAGAAAAGAAGCAAACCAGGGGGGGGGGTAGCCCCAAATTGGAGGTGCAGGCCCTAGAATTCTGGCCCATTAAGCTGGAAATTTGTTGGACTTTTTGGAATCCTGTATGATGCTTTGACTGGGGTTCAGCGTATTCATCCATCTTATGCCTTTGGATTGATTCCCAGGAGGACGTGTCATGCTTGGATTGTGGTGGTACATAGTGAACCATAGCATGGAGCCTGCACCTGAATACATAATAAAAAACAATATTAAGATAACGTAGACCTGGGGTTCGAACCCAGGTCAAGAGCTTTGCCAGTCTTCATGCTTGCCACCTGATCCATTTGCACGTTGTTAATATAAAATAAACAAACAAATATAATATGGGAAAACAACCGGTATTTATGAATTCGCGCGCACAATTCAAACGGACCAATCGTTCCTTGCCACGACTCCATCTTCCTCATTCTCTTTTTTTTTTCTGAAACATAAAAGTATTAGGCAACGGTTTTGACACCGTTGCAGAAAATGGCATATGAGAAAATAGCGACTAGGCCAGGAGGCCACATAAATTGTTCGCGATGACTGGTTTTTGTTCGTTGGGACACGCTGATTGCAATGGTCTTAACCTCAACTCCTAATTTTGCTTCATTGTGAAAACCCCAAATTTGAACTCTGAAAACCCTAAGAAGTGAACATGGTAAAAACGTATATATGGCACAAAAAAACAATCAAACGCATTGGTCAGCTTAGAAACATCATTATGAGCATGAATCAATAAAGAAAAATGCAAAAAGATGCTGGAATCATGCTATACGATTTCAAAAATTTCTTGGTACAGTTTGAGTTCTAACTACCAATTCCTGGGGCTTTGGTTGTAGTTTGTGATTGGTACACGTTCAGAATTAGTCAAGGAAGCTATTGGAAAAGGAATGGAGGCTTGAATCCACCTATAACCTTGAAATCAGTTTTCACTTTTTTGGACAATTTTTCAAGTTTGTGTTTTGCTTCTGAGCGCAGCTGAGTGTCTAAGGCCATTAGGTTTTTGATTCTGATCATATAGCCAAGCTTTTAGGTCAACCAAACTTGAGAAAATCCAAGGCATTGATTGTTTTCAATATTTGATTTTCTAAGAATCTTTACAAATCTTTTCTATGTGCAATTTGTGTCAATCATGCTCCAATCATACTAAAACTTTCCATAATCAAACAAGCACGAAATATTGAGAGTAGAATGTGCACAAAAAGATTTTTTTAGGTCAAATTTATATTTTCTACATATTTAAATGATTTAAGTGAATTAATATTAATATAAATTCAAATAAATAATTAAAAATTGAGAAAATACTTCCCCTTGGGCTTAATGGTCGTGCATAGGCTTGGCATGAAGAAACTTGGAAGAGAAATGGGCCCATTTGCATTTTTGGATCATTTGAAGTAAAGTTGACTTTCAAAAATTTCCAAAAATTTCCCAACTTCCACAAGGCATAACTTGCTCAATTTTTAAGCTTTTCACATGTTCTTGGACATTTTGGAAAGGTCTTTGAGTCCTCTAACCAATGCCTTTGGTCTCATGTCATTTTGATTTACCAATCTCAAGTTATGGCCTTTGACTTAAAGTCCCTTTTTGTTGACTTTTGAAAATGACCTATAATGTTGAAATTGATAACTTTTTGTGAGAGCATTTCTTGGACTTGAAGTATGAAGATGAATTGTAGGAAATGTCTTTCTCTTCAAAATGAGCTTTGGATGGAATTTTTCTGATAATCCATGTGAAAGTTATGCCATGGTCAATTTCAGTTGACTTTTTCAACTGTCCAAATATAGCAACTTTTGCATCTTTGATGATTTCTGAGCCAAATTTTGAGAATCATGATCAAGCATTGATCAAATGATGTTTGTGGCTTCAAAATGATATATTGACCAAAAATTTGAACTTTTGACTGTCAAATGACCATTTTGCCCCTACAGTTGACTGTAGTGCAATCTAGGGTTTTGACTGTGCAATTTTGAGCTGAATGCCTTGAAACTTGACATGAGGATGCTTGACCACATTTGTAGGCATATGAGACTTGATTGGACCTTTGAAAACTTCATTTTCTTGATCAGAACACAAACCCTAGTTTTGACTGTCTAGGAGACAGTTGAGCTGCACAACCCTTGGGGAATTTTGTGACTTGGCTTAGCAATTTCTTGAAGAATATGGGAGGGCAAATTTTGGGGTACAACAGTTGCCCCTGTTCAATCTTCTTAGACCTGAGGATGCAGATTGGCGGACGCGCCTTTCGTAATCCGAGGGTAAAAGGTGATTGGACACTAGAGTGCCCAGAAATTTGCGCTCACATGGTGACAGTGATGGGGGAATGGGCTTATAGATGCCATCTGGAGATTGCTGGATAGGACGATGGGCTTATAGATGCCATCGGGATGTTGATCGCGTAGGAGATTCCTTAGCGAGAACCTGCATACCTGCAAAAGAGAAAATGAGTACCTGACACGTTGCAGGAGTTGATTTTAGATGCTTGGTATAGATGTGTCCTGACTGGTTACAGGAGCTGAGTCTGGAGCTTCAAACGCTGATGAATGAACCAGGGATGGTTACTGCCTTAGCATGAATGATAAGAGGACCTTGGGTGACTTTAATCTCAACAACGCTCGTTGAGAAAAATCTTGATGGGAATTACCATCTTTGCAGTATTGGGAAGAGAACCATATGCACCTATAATCTGAAAGGAATGATCACCTCACTCAACGTTGGAGAGGGAAACATCTGAAAAGGACTTACCACCTCATGCACTTTCCGGAGAGGGGACCATAAGAGAATATCACCTCACACTCATCGTCGGAGAGGGAAACATCTAAAAGGGATTACTACCTCACACACCGTTGGAGAGGGAACCATAGGGGATTATCACCTCACACTCATCGTCGGAGAGGGAAACATCTAACAAGGACTTCTGGAAGCAGTATCAGAACGTCACCATATCTGGTTTATCTGAAACTATATCTGGAAGGAAATCTGGAAGCAGCATCAGAACGTCACCATCTCTGGGTTTACATCTGAAACTATATCTAGAAGGAATTCTGGAAGCAGCATCAGAACGTCACCATCTCTGGATCATATCCGAAACTATATCTAGAAGGAATTCTGGAAGCAGCATCAGAACGTCACCATCGCTGGGTTTACATCTGAAACTATATCTAGAAGGAAATCTGGAAGCAGTATCAGAACGTCACCATCGCTGGGTTTACATCTGAAACTATATCTAGAAGGAATTATGGAAGCAGTATCAGAACGTCACCATCGCTGGGTTTACATCTGAAACTATATCTAGAAGGAATTCTGGAAGCAGTATCAGAACGTCACCATCGCTGGGTTTACATCTGAAACTATATCTAGAAGGAATTCTGGAAGCAGTATCAGAACGTCACCATCGCTGGGTTTACATCTGAAACTATATCTAGAAGGAATTCTGGAAGCAGTATCAGAACGTCACCATCGCTGGGTTTACATCTGAAACTATATCTAGAAGGAATTCTGGAAGCAGTATCAGAACGTCACCATATCTGGATCATATCTGAAACTATATCTAGAATGAATTGCGATTAGTTGATAGTAGTCCTTTTTGTATTGATCTTTTTCCTGAAAAGGCAAAACATAATTGTATGCAAAATCATGATGCATGAACTGTATGTTTTCAAAATTAATGAGATTCGTGTAGTATGATGCATATGCATGCTATAATGATGTATGTGACGTTTTATGAATGTATGTTTGTCTAAGAAAATAAATCCTTGACGGGTGCCGGGAAGCTGTATCCTGGGCTGATGTTGAAGAATAGTTGCAAGAATTCCAATAGACGAAGATAACTCCGTTGGGGAATAAACTTGGCGAATGGAGGATTCTGCGGGGAGAAAGAGATATTCTAGCGACCATGCTGGGAAGAAATACTCTGTGGGGGTAGAGATGCTTTTGCTGATTTGTTGAGGATGACTCGCTGAGGATACCTTGCTGTATTGGAAGTGTGAATGGACTTCGTTGGGGATAAGAAGACTCTGTCGACGACGCTCTTTCCGTGGCTTTTGGCTGAGGATAACCCAGTTATATCCTATTGAGGAAATAACTCTTTAAATAAAGTCGGGCGACGCGTTCGTGCCTTGAGAGGGGTAAGCTTCCGTAACTTACTGGGGATAAGCTCACTGCTTGGGGAGATAGATTCCAACCTTCCTGGGGAACTGGATTGGACTCTCCTGGGGAAGTTTTGAACTGCGTTGGCTATGTTCTTCAACGGAGCTTACCCTGATACCTTGGAGGACAGAACAATCAGATTGCTTAGACCATTCTTTATTGCCCCTGTTTCTATGGGGGAGGCACTTGTGGGATGCTGATAGTTGTTGAGAGTCAAACCTTCTTCTGGTAGGCAGATGACAAGAAGACGGGACATAGTCGTATGCTTTAATCCCTAACTTTTGCCTGGACCGCCCTTTCGGGTTTTCAGTCCAGCGGGATACCCATTTTTGCCCAAGCCGCCCTTTCAGGTTTTCGACTTGTCGGGTGTACAGATTTTTTTCATTTCATCCCTTCATTTTGCCCGAACCCTTTTGGTTCGCCGGGAAGCCCTTATTTTTGCCTAGGTACGTCGACCTAGCGGGTCTTTGATTTTGCGTAGTATCTTTCGACTGTGTCCACGCTCTTAGAATGCAGGGAGGTGTCCCTGGCTGTTTATGTTGCCATTTTACCAGAAGATGTCTGATCATGCAAGATTTGTTATTGAAATGCCCCAAGTGACTCAGGTGGAGATTTGCCCCAGGCTGGTTGGCCTTTTGAGAGATTCTCTGAATCTTGATTGGACTGCCCCAGATGATAGACAATAGTCATGCCATGCCCCTTGATTGGAGGTACTTCTGTTCATTAGGCATTCGTCGTGTGAATTTCTCTGCTGTTCAAACAAAAAGTCATATGCAAACAAAGTTATGTTAAAAATGCAAAGCTTATGTCTGTCTTGAAGATTTTGAAAATGCATTCTTTTCATAAAACAATTGATTGTTTGTAAAACATGCTGTCAACTCCGTATTTTACCGTAAGCCTTAAGGAGTCAGGATACCTTTCGTAACAGTATGCTTTCGAACTAACCCATGCTTCAGCTAGGACTTTTAAGGGTTATAACGTGGCCTGGTTCACGGTTTAAGAAGCAAAGGATAAAGGCTCAAATTATTTGTACCCACCCACTCTTCGTGATGTTCTCCAAACCTAAACTCAGTTGATCATACGTTAGACCTTGTTTGAGTCTTTGCTCTGATTTTCCGGTGATGATTCGGATGTTGATAACTTATTTTGAATAGGCATTCATTCCTTTTGTCTTTGTTGAGGGTTTGTATGACCTCTTTCTTTTTGATTTTTGTTATCCCTTTCTTTTTTTGCCTGAGCTTTTCTTTTGTGATTACAGTCAGCGGGATGCCCCAGTTTTGTAAGTCTCCTTCCTAGGTTTTGACTTAATGGGCTTTTCATTTATGATTTTTTGATAATGACTGCCTGTCCTTATGATTGTTCGAAACCATCACTGTCTTTTGTTTTTGAAAAACTCATTTGGTGCCATTTATTGTGCACTTGGATCAACTGAGAGAACTACCATGCCCCAGGTTATGATTAAGGGTTTTGATTTTCGAAAATAAAAACTCCTACTTCTTTGGCTCTGATGGGTTGACGAGGGATTATCATCCTTATAACTCCAGTGTTTAGGGATTGAAACAATGCCTGTACCTCATCAGCTGGGTCTGTTCAAAAGCATACTGTATATTATGGTATCGTTTTCGTCATCCTTCCTCAAGAGGCTTAGAATTTTATATCCAGAATCGACATCAGAAAAAAATATGAAAAGATATTTGAACATAATGAAAACAATTGTATTAATTTCCAAAACAGACGTATGCGATGCATTGATAGAATAAAATAGTTTGCTATGACATTAATTGTTTGTATAAGCAATGAAAAATACAACTCAAAATTCAGATAAACAAGAGGCTTCAATGATCGGGCAACGGAGCAGTGATTATGTTCGGAGTCTCTGGCACTTCAAACTGAATCTCTCCGGCGTCAATCATATCTTGGATCTTGTTCTTGAGAGGCCAGCAGTTGTCTGTAGTATGCCCCGGGCTATCGGAATGATATGCGCACCTATCGTTGGGATGATAGTTGGGTGCAGAAGTGTTCGGATTCCGAAGAGGAGCCCTTAAGGTGATCAGCCCTGCCTTCAACATTTGTTGCAGTGCTTGATCCAACGACATGTTGAGTTTGGTATACTGTCGTTTCTCCTTTCGCTGTTGCCCCTGTCCTTGTTGAGCAGGTCCGGGATTGGAGATTTGGATTGCCCCTGCCTCATGACGGCTCTTTTTACCGTGCACAGCATTGGATTCTTTTTTTCCATGATGAGGCTTTCTATCAGAAGGTGCAGCCTCTTGAATTTTCCCAGACCGGATGCCAGCTTCTATTCGCTCTCCAGTCAAGATAAGATCTGTGAATCCAGCAGACGAATTCCCATTCAGGAGGTTATAGAACGGACCAGACAGGGTCCCCAAGAACATATCGACAAGTTCCGATCAGTCAGAGGTGGCTGTACCCTTCCAGCAAGATCCCTCCATTTCTGCGCATATTCTTTAAAACCTTCACTTGATCCTAACGACATACCCTGGAGTTGGGTACGCGTAGGGGCAAGGTCGGCATTATATTGATACTGCTTATAGAAAGCAGTAGCCAACTCCTCCCAGTTACGAACTTTGGTCCCATCCAGTTGATAGAACCATTCGAGGTGAGTCCCTGAAAGACTTTCCTGGAAGAAGTGGATCCACAAGTTTTTGTCCACCGTATATGGTTGGATCTTCCGAACATAGGACCTTAGATGCAGCTTGGGACAAGACGCCCCGTCATACTTAGAGAAGGGTGGTACTTTGAACTTCCGAGGAATAACCACGCCAGTTGACAAACCCAGATCTCCGAAATCCAACCCAGGTACCTGTTGAACCTCCATAGCCTTCAACCTATCCTCCAACTGTTTGTACTTGTCCTCAGCCGGAGGGTACCGTTCGTCATCGAAATCTGTCTCGTTGTCGGAGACCACTGGACTGGGCACCTCCCTCTCATGGTGACTGCTTTCCCTCACAGATGGGGTAGTCCTTTCAGTTTCAGTCTGCGGTGTATTCCCAGATCTGCGTCTAGGGCTGAACAAAACAGTCCTCTTCTTTTTCTTGTCCTTCTTCAAGAGCAGAGCCTTCAGATCTTGCTGCCCCTGGGTCAGGTTCATGATTAGCCCTTGGAATTGGGCATTCTGAGCCTGGAGGGCCTTGATAGACTGTTCAGCTGATGATTCAGGATTCATGACGATCGGCTGAAATAAACAGCGAGGAAGGGTAAGCAACCTGTCAAAGGGATACCTGCAATGCAATGAGATGTATGACATGCATGTAATGTTTTCAAGGACCTCGCGGGGTAAACAGAGAGACTTGTTAGAGTTGGAAACTGGCAACTTGATTGAAGGAACCTCCTGTTGTAGAGAGCCCTTCTTCAAGGGTCAAAGGCTCACCATATCCAGTGGGTCATAGCCCCTGACAACCTTAGCTAGAGGAAAATAAATCCTCTTTGCCCCTTGCTAGATGTTTGATTCATCATGACCTGCATCACAAGCCCTTGAGATCCTTGAAATGGGTTAGGATGTATGCAATGGTATGCAATGGTATGATGTCATGCTATGCATGGGGTAATGTAGGTAAACCCTGTTATGAGCCCTTATTAAGGACTACAAACAGACCCTGCAAGAAATTCAGTATACATTGTTATGAGTCCCAATTAAGGACTATAAACAAAACCTGCAAGAGATCTAGTAAGCCCTGTTATGAGTCCCAATTAAGGACTATAAACAACACCTGCAAGAAATTTGGTAAACCCTGTCATGAGTCCTAGTTAAGGACTATAAACAAGACCTGCAAGAAACCTAAGTAAAATCTGTCATGAGTCCCAATTAAGGACTATAAACAGAACCTGCAAGTGGTTAGTACACCCTGTTATAAGTCCCCATTAAGGACTATGAACAAAACCTGCAAGACATCAAGGGTCAGATAACAAGCATGCAAGTAGTCAAGTACGAAGGCACGCAAGTCACACAAGAGAAGCCCTTAGGGTTTAGGCCAGCATGGGGTCTAGGTATTACCCTCTTGAAGTTGGTGGGTTCAACCTGTCCTAATCAAAGTAACCGGGTTCTAAGGTTCCCAATATCACGGGATTGCTTTCATTGTTCATCGTTTCGATTTAGCCACTGAACTGGCGACCGAAATATTCCAGGAAAGCAACCCTCAATTGAGTGTAGTATCGAGTATCAACCAACCTCGGACTGCACCAAAATCAGTTATCTCACTACCCTAAAGAGGCCAAGATAGTTCAATTAAGGTTCCTAAGGTCTGTTGATGCTTCACGACACCACGCGGAGGCCCCGTACTCTCCTTGACTGAACTCAAGGGTTACCGGTACACACCAAAGTGCCACATCAACGTAGCAGACTGTTTCAACCATGTCGGTATACCCCGCACAGTTCCCTCACAGCCTTGTTGCTACTTTCTAAGAAAGGTATCCCCCAGATCCGGGTTTAGGATCTATAGAACTCCCAAGCAACCCACAATTTAAAGCACACAAAGCAATACAATTGAAAACATAGTTATTAGCTAGCCCTAAGGTTCACCCCACTTTAAGTTTAGTCCCCAGCAGAGTCGCCAGTTCTGTGATCGGTGGATCTGGAACTGACTGTTTAACGCTGGTTCGCGAAATGTCGCGGAAGCAAGAGTCGCCACCGTCTTTTATTTTCTCCAAATGGAAAGGACAAAAGCACAGAAAAATTCCTTTAAAGAGATTGCTCTCGGTTCGGGAGGTAGGTTATAGAAAGGGAAGGTGTTAGCACCCTTTCTATCCATGGTTATCCATGGGCTCTTAGATACTTGCTCAATGTGTTTTCAAAATGTTTGCTTGCTTTTCAATGTGGGTTCTAAAAAAGTTTCTTTGAAAGATTTCAGATCGACTCGTACGTCAGAGTGTTTGAAAGGTTTGTTTTGAAAGCTTTTGAAAAGTGTCAGTGTGAAAAGTCTTTTTGAGTTTGTTTTGAGATTAGAGCAAGTATCCTTGAGAACCTACCTACCCTAAGGAATTCATCTGTGTAAGAGTCCTTTAAAGTAGTGCCATCCCACCATTGAGAGGTAGGTAGCACCACCATTGGAGGTGTTCGGGTCAATTCGAGTTTGTAGGGACATGGTGATCACCAGAGCAATGGGAAGACACCTTAGAAGCTACCCTCATGCCAGGTTCCCGGATCATGAGGACTTACTAAGACGTCCTCTACTCGACGATCACCTTTCGAAAGGCAACAGTGAGGCGTACCCTAGGGGTGGTGTGTGCGATTCGTGTGTCATTTTCAGTTATCTGTCTTGTCATGTTTGTCGTGTTCTACGCTTGATTTTAATTGAGACATTCATTCTTGCATGCATATTTAACAGTTATAAAGTTTGCGGAAAAATAAATCTAAGGCTATTACAAATGGCGCGGGTCCACATCGCCAAAATTAAACCGGACCCGATTTGACTGAAAAATAAATAAAGCAATAAAAGTGCGAGAAATTTAAATTACAATGCTTTGGAAGAGATACAAAATTATAATAAGCAATAAAGTAAATGCGCGAAAGAAAATAATTAAAACAATGGGCGTTGGACCCTTTTGCAAAATATTTAAAGTTAATGAGAATTAAAATTAAAAATTAAATGTTTTTTGGTATTTTTGTGTTTTTTAAGATTTAAAAGAAAAAAAAAAGAATTTATTGAAATTAAAAATAAAATGCTAAACCCTAGTTCTAATGTTTTTTAAGTTTATTGCAAAAATATTGAAATTTGACCTAATTTAAATCTAATTTATTTATGTACAAATTTAATTATAAAAAATAAATAAATAAATAATTATTATTGTGGAAAAAAGGGCAAAATATGAAAAGGAATCAAAATTGCTAATTAACCTAATTCTATATTTTGGATTTTTAATTGTTAAAAAGAATGAAATTATAACCTAATTAAAACTAAGTTTATTTACATATAAAATTTATTTAGCAAAATAATGAAAATAAAATAATTATTACACTTTTGTCTTTTTCTGATTTTTAATGGAGTTTTTATATTTTGTAAAAAAAAAGATAATTAATTAAATTAGAAAACAAAATAACAATTAAAAGATAAAAGAAAAAAAAATAAGAAAAGAAGCAAACCAGGGGGGGGTAGCCCCAAATTGGAGGTGCAGGCCCTAGAATTCTGGCCCATTAAGCTGGAAATTTGTTGGACTTTTTGGAATCCTGTATGATGCTTTGACTGGGGTTCAGCGTATTCATCCATCTTATGCCTTTGGATTGATTCCCAGGAGGACGTGTCATGCTTGGATTGTGGTGGTACATAGTGAACCATAGCATGGAGCCTGCACCTGAATACATAATAAAAAACAATATTAAGATAACGTAGACCTGGGGTTCGAACCCAGGTCAAGAGCTTTGCCAGTCTTCATGCTTGCCACCTGATCCATTTGCACGTTGTTAATATAAAATAAACAAACAAATATAATATGGGAAAACAACCGGTATTTATGAATTCGCGCGCACAATTCAAACGGACCAATCGTTCCTTGCCACGACTCCATCTTCCTCATTCTCTTTTTTTTTCTGAAACATAAAAGTATTAGGCAACGGTTTTGACACCGTTGCAGAAAATGGCATATGAGAAAATAGCGACTAGGCCAGGAGGCCACATAAATTGTTCGCGATGACTGGTTTTTGTTCGTTGGGACACGCTGATTGCAATGGTCTTAACCTCAACTCCTAATTTTGCTTCATTGTGAAAACCCCAAATTTGAACTCTGAAAACCCTAAGAAGTGAACATGGTAAAAACGTATATATGGCACAAAAAACAATCAAACGCATTGGTCAGCTTAGAAACATCATTATGAGCATGAATCAATAAAGAAAAATGCAAAAAGATGCTGGAATCATGCTATACGATTTCAAAAATTTCTTGGTACAGTTTGAGTTCTAACTACCAATTCCTGGGGCTTTGGTTGTAGTTTGTGATTGGTACACGTTCAGAATTAGTCAAGGAAGCTATTGGAAAAGGAATGGAGGCTTGAATCCACCTATAACCTTGAAATCAGTTTTCACTTTTTTGGACAATTTTTCAAGTTTGTGTTTTGCTTCTGAGCGCAGCTGAGTGTCTAAGGCCATTAGGTTTTTGATTCTGATCATATAGCCAAGCTTTTAGGTCAACCAAACTTGAGAAAATCCAAGGCATTGATTGTTTTCAATATTTGATTTTCTAAGAATCTTTACAAATCTTTTCTATGTGCAATTTGTGTCAATCATGCTCCAATCATACTAAAACTTTCCATAATCAAACAAGCACGAAATATTGAGAGTAGAATGTGCACAAAAAGATTTTTTTAGGTCAAATTTATATTTTCTACATATTTAAATGATTTAAGTGAATTAATATTAATATAAATTCAAATAAATAATTAAAAATTGAGAAAATACTTCCCCTTGGGCTTAATGGTCGTGCATAGGCTTGGCATGAAGAAACTTGGAAGAGAAATGGGCCCATTTGCATTTTTGGATCATTTGAAGTAAAGTTGACTTTCAAAAATTTCCAAAAATTTCCCAACTTCCACAAGGCATAACTTGCTCAATTTTTAATCTTTTCACATGTTCTTGGACATTTTGGAAAGGTCTTTGAGTCCTCTAACCAATTCCTTTGGTCTCATGTCATTTTGATTTACCAATCTCAAGTTATGGCCTTTGACTTAAAGTCCCTTTTTGTTGACTTTTGAAAATGACCTATAATGTTGAAATTGATAACTTTTTGTGAGAGCATTTCTTGGACTTGAAGTATGAAGATGAATTGTAGGAAATGTCTTTCTCTTCAAAATGAGCTTTGGATGGAATTTTTCTGATAATCCATGTGAAAGTTATGCCCTGGTCAATTTCAGTTGACTTTTTCAGCTGTCCAAATACAGCAACTTTTGCATCTTTGATGATTTCTGAGCCAAATTTTGAGAATCATGATCAAGCATTGATCAAATGATGTTTGTGGATTCAAAATGATATATTGACCAAAAATTTGAACTTTTGACTGTCAAATGACCATTTTGCCCCTACAGTTGACTGTAGTGCAATCTAGGGTTTTGACTGTGCAATTTTGAGCTGAATGCCTTGAAACTTGACATGAGGATGCTTGACCACATTTGTAGGCATATGAGACTTGATTGGACCTTTGAAAACTTCATTTTCTTGATCAGAACACAAACCCTAGTTTTGACTGTCTAGGAGACAGTTGAGCTGCACAACCCTTGGGGAATTTTGTGACTTGGCTTAGCAATTTCTTGAAGAATATGGGAGGGCAAATTTTGGGGTACAACACTTATCCAGTTGAAGATATTTCAAGACCTTGTCCGGTTCAGTTAAATCGACCCTAAGATTTTCCTGATGCTTATCCAGTCAAAGGCCTTCTCTGGTTCAGTCAGATCGACCCTAAGATCTCCCTGATGCTTATCCAGTTGAAGATATTCCAAGACCTTGTCCGGTTCAGTTAAATCGACCCTAAGATTTTCCTGATGCTTATCCAGTCAAAGGCCTTCTCTGGTTCAGTCAGATCGACCCTAAGATCTCCCTGATTCTTATCCCAGTAGAAGACACCCAAGATTTTCTCAACGAGCGTTGTTGAAGTTAAAATCGTCCAAGGTTCTCTTACCATTCATGCTAAGGCAGTAACCATCCCTGGTTCATTCATCGCCGTTTGAAGACTCCAGACTCAGCTCCTGTAACCAGTCAGGACACATCTATACCAAGCATCTGAAAACCAGCTCCTGCAACGTGTCAGGTACTCATTTGTTCTTTTGCAGGTATGCAGGTTCTCACTAAGGAATCTCCTACGCGATCAACATCCAGATGGCATCTAAAAGCCCATCATCTTATCTAGAAATCTCCAAAGGGCATCTATAAGCCCATTCCCCCATCACACTGCTAACATGTGAGCGCAAATTTCTGGGCACTCTAGTGTTCAATCATCTTCTACCTTCGGATTACGAAAGGCACGTCAGCCAATCTGCATCCTCAGGTCTAAGAAGATTGAACAGGGGCAACTGTTGTACCCCAAAATTTGCCCTCCCATATTCTCCAAGAAATTGCCAAGTCAAGCTGCAAAATTCCCCAAGGGTTGCACAATGCAAAGGGTTCCTATACAGTCAAAACTAGGGTTTGTAGTCTGATCAAGAAAAGGAAGTTTTCAAAGGCCCAATCAAGTCTCACATGCTTACAAATATGGTCAAGTATTCTCATATCAAGTTTCAAGGCATTCAGCTCAAAATTGCACAGTCAAAACCCTAAGTTGCACTACAGTCAACTGTAGGGGCAAAATGGTCATTTGACAGTCAAAAGTTCAAAATTTTGGTCAACATATCATTTTGAAGCCACAAACATCATTTGATCAATGCTTGATCATGATTCTCAAAATTTGGCTCAGAAATCATCAAGATGCAAAAAGTTTCCTTATTTGGACAGCTGAAAAAGTCAACTGAAATTGACCAGGGCATAACTTTCACATGGATTATCAGAAAAATTCCATCCAAAGCTCATTTTGAAGAGAAAGACATTTCCTACAACTCATCTTCATACTTCAAGTCCAAGAAATGCTCTCACAAAAAGTTATCAATTTCAACATTATAGGTCATTTTCAAAAGTCAACAAAAAGGGACTTTAAGTCAAAGGCCATAACTTGGGATTGGTAAATCAAAATGACATGGGACCAAAGGCATTGGTTAGAGGACTCAAAGACCTTTCCAAAATGTCCAAGAACATGAGAAAAGCTTAAAAATTGAGCAAGTTGTGCCTTGTAGAAGTTGGGAAATTTTTGGATATTTTGAAAAGTCAACTTTGATCCAAATGACCTAAAATTGCTAATGGGCCCATTTTTCTTCCATGATTCATCATCCATGACATGTGCACGACCACTTGGCCCAAAGGGAAGTATTTTCTCATTTTTTATTTATTTATTTGAATTTTTATTTATATTAATTCATTTAAATCATTTAAATATATGAAAAATATTTAATTCACCCTAACCAATCTTTTTATACATGTTTTAGACTCAATATTTCGTGCATATGCAAATGTGGAAAGATTTGGCTTGATTGGATCCTAATTGACACAAGAACACATGGAAAAGATATGGAAAAATCTAAACAAATCAAATTTTCAAAAACAATGAATGCCATGGATTTGATTGAGTTTTGTTAACCTAATGGGTTCACTACATATGCCTGATCATAAACCTAATCATGCTAGAGAAAAAGCTGCGCAGAAGAACTAAGAACAAACTTGGAAAATTGTCAAAAAAAGTCAAAACTGAAATCATCTTTACAAGGCGATTCAAGGCATAAAAACCATTCCATTAGCTTCCTTGAAGGTTCCTGAACGTGTTCTAATCCATATCATTCCTCAAAGCTTAAAGAACTGGTATATTGAACCGGAACTGCATCAAGGAAAATTCACAATCGTGCATCATGATTCACGCATCCTTTGCATTTTTTATTCATTGATTCATGTTCATTATGATATTCTGATGCTAACCAACATATTCAATTGCATTTTTGTGCGCTATATACGATTATGCCATGTTTGACTTTTAGGGTTTTCAGAGATTGGAATTGGGGATTTTCAAACGAGGAATAATTGAGACTCCAAACCACCACCATTAGATTTAGCACGTTCAGATGAAGAGGAAACACCCATCGCGCCCAATTTATGAATGCCTGAGCTCTAGTCGCTATTTTCTTGAAAACGGCCTAAAAGAACATTTGTAAAACCGTTGCTTTTGTCTTTTGTATTACAGGGATGGTGAAGACGATGATGTTGTGGCACACGTTGATTGGCTTGTTTGAAATTCGCGCGCGTTTCCAAGCACTAACCCACGTTTTCCTTTTTATTAATTGTTGTTTATTTATATATCAAATGCGTTAGTTGGCACAGTTGGTTGGAGAAAGCATTGGCAATATCCATGACCTGGGTTCGAGCCCCAGGTCTTACATGTTTCAATATTATTTTTCATTAGCAATTCCTATGCACTTCCAGGCTGCAGACGCACCATACACCTCAAGATCCAGCCATCCACGTGTTCCTGGAGATCAGATTAAAGGCTGAAAATTGATGAACGCTATAGGCTTGAGTCAACATGCCAGCATGTGAATAAAAAAGTCAATAAAGCCAAAGTCAAATGGGCCAGAATTCTTGGATCAAGACCTCCACTTTGGGGACTACCACCCCCCCTGGTTTGCAATTCTTTATATTTTTTCTTGTGTTTTATTTTCAATCATTTTTTTTATTTCTCTTAATTATTATTTATTCCGTTAATTAATTATTTTTCATAAATATAAAAAATGCATAAAAATCAGAAAAAAGATAAAAAATACTATAAATATTCTTGTTTTAATATTTTTATAAATAAATTCACATGTAATTATTTAATTTTAATTAGGTTGTAATTTTAATTTCTTTCATAACAAAAAATCTAAAAAATGTAGAAATAGGTTTAATAATTGTTTTATTCCTTTTAATTTTTCTTTTTCACAATAATATTATTTATTTTCATAATTAAAATTGTAAATTAATTAGGGTTTCATTTAGGTTAAAAAACTCCAATGTTTTCTTAATAACTTAAAAAATAATTAGAATTAGGTTTAACATTTTATTTTAATTTTAATTAATTCTCTCTTTTTTTCTATTAAATCCTAAAATATTAAAAACCCAAAAAAAAAACAAATTCTTGCTTTATTTTGATTAATTTTAATTCCTTATTAATTTAATTTTTTGCAAAAGGGTCCAACGCCCATGTTCTTAATTTTATTTAATTTCGCATATTTATTTTATGTCATTTAAATAATTATGTACCTCTCCCGAAGCCTTGTAAATATTACTTCTCGCACTTTTAATTCTTTTAATTTCTTTATTTACTTTCTGTCAAATCGGGACCTGGTTAATTTTGGCGATGTGGACCCGCGCCATTTGTATTAGCTTAGAATTTATTTTTCCTCGCGACTTTTAACTGTTAAACAAAGCATGCAAGAATGAATGGCCTTAAATAAAATCAAGCGTAGAACACCAATAATATGACAAGCTAAATGCAAATGAAAACGACACACGAATCGCACACACCACCCCTAGGGTATGCCTCACTGTTGCCTTGCCTCGAAAGGTGATCGTCGAGTAGAGGATGTCTTAGTAAGTCCTCATGATCCGGGAACCTGGCATGAGGGTAGCTTCTAAGGTGTCTTCCCATTGCTCTGGTGATCACCATGTCCCTAAACCTCGAATTGACCCGAACACCTCCAATAGTGGTGCTACCTACCTCTCAATGGTGGGATGACACTACTTTAAAGGACATTTACACAGACGAATTCCTTAGAGTAGGTAGACGACTCTAGATACTTGCTCTAATTTCAAAACAAATTCAAAAAATACTTTTCACACCGACACCTTTTCAAAAAGCTTTCGAAAGCAATTTTTCAAACACTCTTGAGGACCGATACAAGAGTCGAACTGGAATTTTCAAAGAAACTTTTTTAAAACCCACAGTTGAAAAGCAAACAAACCATTTTGAAAACACAATGAGCAAGTATCTAAGAGCCCATGGATAACCATGGATAGAAAGGGTGCTAACACCTTCCCTTTCTATAACCTACCTCCCGAACCGAGAGCAATCTCTTTAAGGAATTTTTCTGTGCTTTTGTCCTTTCCATTTGGAGAAAATAAAAGATGGTGGCGACTCTTGCTTCCGCGACATTTCGCGAACCAGCGTTAAACAGTCAGTTCCAGATCCACCGATCACACCCCGGTCTGATGCTTTTTGGGATGTCAAGAAGGAACCTCGTTGGGCTCCTAAGATCATGGAACTTACTCACTCGGATATTGATTGGTATCATCGAGCTTATCAGGATATAAAGATTATTGACAGTTGTGGTAGTTTCCCTAATGTACCTATTCTTGGTACAAAGGGAGGAATTAACTATAACCTTGTTCTTGCACGGCGACAACTTGGTTATCCGATGAGGGATAAACCGAACAATATTCATTTGAGTAGTTTCTTTATGAAGGAAGGAGAAGACCACGGGGAAGCTAGGGAGCAGATTGCGAAGGCTTGGCGTTACATTCATAAGAAGAGTAGGAAGGATTCGGGACCTAGGGGTGTTGTTTCTTTGGAGCCATATCTCCAGTGGGTCCGATCGAGATCCATTCAGTTGAAGATGCCGTATACTCGGGAGACACCCATGCCTGATCTATTTGTGAAGACCACTCCTCCCTTATTAGATGATCTAGAAGAGATGCAACTTGCTTTGGTTAGGATGCAACAGGAAAGAGATGCTTGGAAGAACAAGTTCCAGACTTTAGAGAGTTCCTATAGAGCAGACTTGAAGGAGAAAGATGATTTGATCGAGATCCTTGAGAGTCGAGCGGTGGTGTCTATGGAGAGGCAAGGGGGTTTATTTTCCCCTAAGCCTCAAACAAGTGCTGGTCGTTCACTTCCTGATTCAGATGATTGGAAGGAGGTTTCCATCAGACATGTGGAAGAAAACCAGAGGTTGAGAGCTCAGATTGCCAGGCTCACAGGGAAGCGCTAGCGTACAGATTGGTATCTATCAATTCCTTTTCTTGGGATTTTAGATTGAATTCTCGTCTTGTACTTGGGATCATTGAAACTTGTAACCCATTTTGAAGTTATTATAATAAAAGTTTTCAGTATTTCAAATGCATTATTATTTTGATGTTTACAATATGTCTATAAACGTTAAATCCCTTGAAATATTAAACGATAAAGTAAAAAATAAATCATGTGCATTGCATATCATGCATCATATTGCACATATTTCTTGCATTTACTATGCATATCCAGGTGTCTTACCCAGATTTTTATTTCGTTCAGCAAGCTGACTCATCACTACAACACTCGAGCTAATTTCAAAAAGAAGATGAACAATTTGGAACAGGAGAATCGCGAGCTACGTGAAGAAGTTTCTGCTTTAAAGGCTGGCTTGGCCAATTTGACTACTCTGATGGAAGCTTTGGTGGTTGCTCAGAATCAGCCACCGAGTGTTCAACCTCAACCAACAAGGGAAAATGCTGAAGTTCCTATTATTCATGTATCCGCTACTCCGACTGTTGTTCAAAACCGTATGCCTCAGGGTTATCCGTGGGGAATGCCGGAGAATTTTGCACCTGAAGATTTCCATTTGGGCCCCCAAGATGCTCCAGTGGTTCCAAATGTTGTTACTCCAGCACCTCCTGTGGTGCATACCGTTCCTGTTGCACCTTCTTCGGTAAATCTAGTTCCAATTGTTAATGAAGATGCGTGTCGTCCCTTCCCTCCGCCGAGGGAAGACTTGGGTCTTTATGACAGAATGGATGATTTCCAAGAGCAGTTTGAAAGAATGCAAAGAGAGATGAAGGCTCTTAGGGGAAAAGAATTATTTGGGCAGAATGTGAATGAGCTGTGTTTGGTCTCAAATGTCAAAGTGTCTGCTAAGTTCAAGGTCCCTGAGTTTGAGAAGTACAAGGGCAACACTTGCCCTCGTGCTCACTTGGTGATGTATGTAAGGAGAATGTCTACCCACACCGATGATCGGCGTCTGCTGATTCACTTTTTCCAGGATAGTTTGACCAGTGCAGCATTAAAATGGTACATGAGTTTAGATAGCGCCAACATCCATACCTTTAATGATTTGGGAGAAGCATTCATAAAACAATACAAGTACAATATGGACATGGCGCCTGATCGTGACCAGCTTAGAGCCATGGTTCAGAAAGACAAAGAATCGTTCAAAGAGTATGCGCAGAGATGGCGCAAAGTGGCGGCACAAGTGATTCCTCCTATGGAGGAGAAGGAAATGACTAAAAATTTTCTGAAGACGCTGAGTGCCTTCTACTACGGAATAATGGTAGCAAGTGCCCCGAGTGATTTTAAAGAGATGGTAGGAATGGGTGTCCGCCTAGAAGAGGCAGTAAGAGAAGGTCGTTTGACAAAAGGAGAAGGATCCGGAGGTGTAAAAAAGCCAGCTTATGGGTTTACAAAAAAGAAAGAGGTGGATACCAATGCTGTCATACAAGAGAGGAGAGTGAATGCTCCTAGAAGGAATTATCAGCGTCACCAGCAAGTTGCTTTAGTTACTCCTGTTATGAATGCCGCTCTGACTACCGTTGCTTATCAGAGACAGTCCCAGCAGGGGAACCAGGGGAATAATCAGAGAAGGGAGAACTATGACCCTATTCCCATGAGTTATGCAGAGCTACTACCAGCATTGATCCAGAAGAAGTTGGTCCAGATACGACCACCTCCAGCAATACCATCTCCATTGCCTTGGTATTACAAAGCAGACCAGACGTGTGCTTTTCATCAGGGAGCACCAGGGCATAGTGTTGAGAATTGTTATCCTTTGAAGACTGAAGTGCAAAAGTTGGTGAAGTCTGGAATTCTATCTTTCAAGGACATGGGACCAAATGTGAAAGATAATCCTCTACCCAAGCACGGGGGAGTAAATGCTATAAATATGGTGGCTGGTTGTCCAGGTGACTTTCGTATTTTTGACATTAATCTGAATAGAGGAGATTTGTTGAAAATGCATGCAGACCTCTGTGAATTCAGTTATTACACGTATGACCATGCCGGTTGTGCTATCTGCAGTACAAATATGCAGGGTTGGGAGAAGATAAAGGCTGATTTGCAAGATATGATGGATGAAGGTTTAATCCATATAATCAGGCCTAGGGCAGAGTATGAAGAGGAAGTGAATATGGTTTCTGGATGTCCTGGTGAATTCAGAATTTTCGATGTGGAGTATTTGAATGAAGATCTCGTACAGTTGCATGCTACCTTTTTCCGTACTGCTGGTCGGGTGGAACACCAAAATGGATCTTGCATAGTTTGTTGTCAAAACCTCCGAGGATGTTCTATTGTGAGAGAGGGTGCTCAATTGCTGTTAGACAATGGGACTATCAAGATCACAGGTCAGAGAGATGATTATCATGAGATTGATATGGTTGAAGTTTGTTTGATGGGAGAAGAGTCAGAGGAAGAATATGCCTCCGCGGATGAGTATTTTTCTTCAAACGAAGATTTATTGGCTGAAAATGGTCTTTTGAGGACTGATTGTGTCGAGGAAGGTGTAAACGTCATTGTACCTTGTTTTGGTGCACCCGCTCATCTTGAGGTGGAGTACCATAGCAAACCAATTGTTACTCCACTGGTAATTAGTCTGCTAGGTCATGTTCCCTATAAATCGGATAAGGTTGTGCCTTACAAATATAACTCTACAATATTGGAAGATGGGGTGGAAGTTCCCATCCAGCCAATGCCAAATGTTGGAAATATAGATGACAGTAGCAGGGTGACCCGTAGTGGTCGTGTGTTTGCGCCAGTTATTCGAAAAGACGTTGTTGCTGGAAAGAAAATTGCTGAGAATGATGAACTGAAGAAGACTGCAGGAGAGACTAGTGGAGCTACATTGGAGAAAGAGGTGGATGATATCTTGAAAATAATTAAAATGAGCGACTACAAAATTGTGGATCAGCTATTGCAGACTCCTCCAAAGATATCCATCCTAGCTTTGTTGATGAATTCCTCCGCTCATAGAGAATCACTAATGAGAGTACTAGAACAAGCTTTTATGGAGAATGACATGCCATTGGAACAGTTCAGCAGCGTAATTGGAAACATTACGTCATGTAACAACTTGAGTTTCTGCGATGATGAGTTGCTAGATGAAGGGAGGAATCACAACTTGGCCCTCCACATTTCTATGAATTGCAAGAAGGATTCGCTATCCAATGTGCTAATTGATAACGGATCTGAGTTGAATGTTATACCGAGAAGTACCCTCATGAAGTTAAAGTATCAGGGAACACATATGCGCCCGAGTGGCATCATTGTGAAGGCTTTTGATGGGTCGATAAAATCTATCATCGGTGAAGTGGACTCGCCCATCCATATAGGACCACACTTATTCTTGATAAGTTTCCAGGTAATGGACATTATTCCCGCATATAGTTGTTTGCTTGGACGACCATGGATACACGAAGCAGAGGTTGTCACTTCAACTCTGCATCAGAAGCTAAAATTTGTGCGTGAAGGGAAGGTAGTGATCATAAATAGGGAGCAGGCATTGTTGATATCTCATTTATCCTCTTTCAGTATTGTAGAAGCGGATGAGGCTGCTGTTGGAACCCAGTTACAATCCCTATCCATTGACAACATAAGGAAGAATGAGAATTTTGTGGTTTCCCTGAAGGATGCGCAACAGGTGGTGCGCAATGGTCATAATGCAGTTTGGGGACGACTTGTGGATCCACCTGTGAAAAAAAATAGAGCTGGTTTGGGTTTCTCTTTAAGGAGTGGCAAAGGCGAATGTTTGAAGTCAAAGTCTTTTGTGAACAGTTATCATGATGTTTTCCATAGCGGAGGCTATCTCCATCCGATTGGGTCTGGAATTAATGTTGTTGAAGAGGATGAAGCGGAGCAGGAAGTACCGAATTATGTGACGCATGGAGTCCGAGTTCAAAACTGGGTCACCATTGATATTCCTTCTTGCATACATGTTTCAAAGTAATTTGTTTTGTTAATCTGTTTCTTTATTTTGAAAAGCTTTCACTCTGCCCAAGGTGGAAGTATTAATGTTGTAGGGCTTATCTGTTTGCTATAACTGTTAAGATCATTAATAAAAGTTGTCTTTGCTTCCAAATTATGTCTTTTATTTTCTGCCTTTTTCTTGGGAATTGGTAATAAAATAAAATAAAAACCTTTCAAAATAAATAATAACTGAAAATTAATTTGCATGATCACTTGTTATATGTGTCAATTTCTAAAAGCAATCATAAATCATATGTGCAGATTAATTAAAAAACCCGTTGAATACAATGACCCTGCACCCTCTCCCAACTTTGAATGTCCTGTGTTTGGGGCTGAAGAAGAAGATTGTGATGAGATTCCAGAAGAGGTCTCACAATTGCTTGAGCACGAGGAAAATACCATTCAACCATACAAAGAGCCTTTGGAAGTGGTTAATTTGGGTTCAGAGGAAGATCCGAAGGAAGTCAAGATTGGAGCATCGTTGCATCCTGATGTAAAAAGCGGGTTGATTGAGCTATTGAAAGAGTATGTGGATATTTTTGCTTGGTCTTATCAAGATATGCCTGGTCTAGATACAAACATTGTCGAGCATCATTTGCCGTTGAAGCCAGAGTGTCCGCCAGTTAAATAAAAGTTGAGAAGAACCCACCCGGATATGGAAGTAAAGATCAAAGAGGAGGTCCTAAAGCAGATTAATGCTGGTTTTCTTGTGACGTCAGTGTATCCTCAATGGATTGCCAATATTGTCCCAGTACCGAAAAAAGACGGAAAAGTCCGCATGTGCGTAGATTACAGAGATCTAAATAAAGCTAGTCCAAAAGATGATTTTCCATTGCCACACATTGATATGTTAGTGGATAGCACAACAAAATTCAAGATATTCTCGTTCATGGACGAATCTTCTAGGTATAATCAAATAAGAATGGCTCCAGAGGACATGGAAAAAACAACGTTTATCACACCCTGGGGAACATTCTGTTACAGAGTGATGCCCTTCGGGTTGAAGAACGTTGGTGCAACGTACCAGAGGGCTATGACAACCCTATTCCATGATCTGATGCACAAAGAAATCGAAGTATATGTTGATGATATGATTGCCAAATCCCAAACTGAAGAAGGGCATATAGAAGATTTGTTGAAGTTGTTTCAGCGTTTGAGGAAATATCGTCTCTGCTTGAATCCAAATAAATGCACCTTCGGAGTTAGATCGGGGAAATTATTGGGTTTTATTGTTAGCCAGAAAGGAATTGAAGTTGACCCTGACAAATTCAATGCAATTCAAGAAATTCCAGCACCAAGAACTGAAAAGCAAGTCAGGGGTTTCCTTGGTCGTTTGAATTATATCTCCAGATTTATTTCCCACATGACTGCAACGTGTGAACCGATCTTTAAGTTGTTGAAGAAAGATCAAGGTTGTGTGTGGATGGATGACTGCCAAAAGGCATTTGAAAGTATTAAAGAGTATCTGCTTGAACTTCCTATTTTGCTCTCTCCCGTAGAAGGAAGACTGTTAATTATGTATCTAACAGTGTTGGATAAATCCATGGGTTGTATTCTGGGACAACAAGATGAAACGGGAAAGAAAGATTTCTCCATTTATTATCTCAGCAAAAAGTTCACTGATTGTGAGTCGCGGTATTCTATGCTAGAAAAAACATGTTGTGCTTTGGCCTGGGTGGCAAAGCGTTTGCGGAAGTATATGTTGAATCATACCACTTGGTTGATCTCCAAAATGGATCCAATCAAGTATATTTTTGAAAAGCCTGCTCTTACTGGGAGAATTTCCTGTTGGCAGATGTTGTTTTCTGAATACGATATCGAGTACCGCACTCAAAAAGCTATCAAAAGTAGTGTGTTGGCAGATTACCTTGCTCACCAGCCGGTGGAAGATCATCAGTTTGCAGAATATGAATTCCCCGATGAAGATGTGATGTTCTTGAAAGTGAAAGATTGTGAAGAACCATTGCCCGAGGAGGGCCCCGACCCTGAATCTCGTTGGAGTATGGTATTTGATGGAGCTGTGAATGCTTATGGTAAAGGAATTTGTGATGTGATTGTTACTCCTCATGGATCGCATATTCCTTTTACTGCGAGGTTAACATTTGATTGCACTAATAATATGGCAGAATATGAGGCTTGCATCATGGGTCTCGAAGAAACTATTGATCTCAGAATCAAAATTCTAGATGTATATGGCGATTCAGCATTGGTAATAAATCATATTAAAGGAGAATGGGATACTCATCACCCTGGCTTGATCCCTTACAAAGATTATGCTAGAAGATTATTACCCTTCTTCAATAAAGTTGAATTCCATCACATTCCTAGGGATGAAAATCAGATGGCGGATGCTCTGGCAACTATGGCCTCCATGTACCAAGTGAATACTTGGAATGATGTACCCCGAATTATAGTTTGACGAATCGATAGGCCCGCTCACGTGTTTGCGATAGAGGAGGTAGCAGATGAGAAACCGTGGTATTATGATATCAAGCATTTTCTCCAGACTCAGGAATACCCGTTTGGTGCGTCAAAGAAAGATAGAAAGACACTGAGAAGGTTGGCAGGCAGTTTCTTCCTCAGCGAAAATGTGTTATACAAGAGGAATTTTGACATGGTCTTGCTCAGATGCGTGGATAGACACGAAGCAGACATGTTGATGCATGAGATCCATGAAGGTTCATTCAGCACTCATGCTAATGGACATTCAATGGCTAAAAGGATGCTAAGGGTAGGATATTATTGGTTGACAATGGAATCTGATTGTTACAAGTTTGCACAGAAGTGCCATAAATGCCAGATTTATGTAGATAAGATCCATGAACCTCTGACACTGCTCAATGTGATTTCCTCCCCGTGGCCTTTCTCTATGTGGGGTATTGACATGATAGGGATGATAGAACCTAAAGCTTCGAATGGACACCATTTTATCTTGGTAGCAATTGACTACTTTACCAAATGGGTAGAGGCTGCTTCATATGCCAATGTTACCAAACAGGTGGTTGTGCGTTTCATCAAAAACAATCTTATATGCCGGTATGGTGTGCCGAGCAGAATCATCACTGACAATGGCTCGAATTTGAATAACAAGATGATGACTGAACTGTGTGAAGAATTCAAGATTGTCCATCACAATTCATCTCCATACAGGCCAAAGATGAATGGGGTTGTTGAAGCTGCTAATAAGAACATCAAGAAGATCATCAAGAAAATGGTTGTTACTTATAAGGATTGGCATGAAATGCTCCCTTTTGCTCTACATGGATATCGAACATCTGTCTGCACTTCAACAGGAGCAACCCCGTTTTCTCTAGTATATGGAATGGAAGTTGTACTCCCTGTTGATGTAGATATTCTCTCGTTGCGTGTGATAATGGAAGCCAAATTGACAGAGGTTGAATGGGTTCAGAATAGGTTTGACCAATTGAATTTGATTGAAGGGAAGAGAATGACAGCTTTGTGTCATGGGCAGTTATATCAGAAAAGAATGAAGAAAGCATTTGATAAAAAGGTCAAACCTCTTGAATTCAGAGAAGGAGACCTCGTGCTCAGGAAGATCATGTCTTTCAACACTGATTCTAGGGGAAAGTGGACTCCCAATTTTGAAGGCCCGTATGTTGTCAAGAAAGCCTTCTCTGGTGGTGCATTAATTCTTGAAACTATGGATGGCGAGGAGTTCCCATGTCCCATGAATGCTGAAGCAGTCAAGAAATACTTCGTCTAAAGAAATAAAATAACAGCTCGCTAAGTTGAAAAACTGAAAGGGCGGCTTAGGCAAAAAGGAGCGTCTCGGTAGGCCGAAAACCCAAAAGGGCAGTCTAGGCAAAAATTAGAGACATAAACAGAATAAATTTCCCGCTAAGTTGAAAACCCGCAAGGGTAGCTTAGGAAAAAGTTAGGGACTTTCTTGGCAAGTAACTACATCAGACAAGACCTGATTGTTAAAGCAACAATCTTCTCGGATCCTCACCATACTTCAACGAAAGTTGCTGCTCAGGATTTCAAAAGTTGTTAGGGGGGATAGTGGTCATTGTATCTCGATGTATCTTTTCCATTATGTATTACCATTTCCCAAACTTTGTAATCATCCATGGAGTCTCGCCATTCGCAGACTACCATTCTATTAATGAAATTCGAGCTTTTGCCCAATTATTTGTGTTCTATTTGTATTTAGCTTGCAAAGACGTCATTTATTACTGATAATAACTTTTAAAGCAAAGAGATTAAAAAGCAAAATTGACTTTTTTTTTTAAAAAGAGATCTTTACAATTCAATTTACTTTGGAATTTGTGATGAAACAATGACAACAAGAATGGTGATCCTAGGAATGAACAAACTCCGGTTGTTTTAAGAAAGGTTACTCCCTTCATGAAAGTATTTCTCAGGTCATTTTGTTGGTAGATGCACAATCCTTGTGTGCCTCTCAAATGGTTAAAGATGATATCAGTGGGTGCAAGGTGCAGTATTGGATTTGTGACCCCACTATCCCCAGTTGACTTCTTGATTTCCCAGGAAGGTTATCCCAGGGCATCTCTTATTGGTAATGAGTATTCGTGATGAAAGGTTTCTCCAGTGAGGTAGGCTTGAATTCCCCAAAGAGGTTTGGTTGTGTCAGCATCAGTCCACTTTGTTTGAGGCTGGTCTCACAATCTCCAATAGGCATGTTGCTTTTGAAAAGTTGTTTTCTCCAATGAAACTGGAAGAAAGATGTTCTATCCCGATATTTGTTTGACTTGGTTAAATCCATATTATGTTTCTCCTCAATAAAGTTAAGGCAGGCAATGGGTTTGGTTTCTGCCGTTGTTTTTACACTTTTGGATTGATCTTTTTGGTTGAAGTTAGCCTATTGTTGTTAGTACCTGAGGCGGTTTTGTTTGTTTGTGCTGATTATGTATCCTTTTATCAGCATATGCACGGTAGCACTCATACATTTATACATGCATCATGCATAACTAAAAATCATCATTCATTAGCATTGTGTTCTGACCTTTCCTACAGCGTTCTTGGCTCAGTTGATTTTGGTTGTCCTGCTTGGGTTTATTTCTCAAAGGATGTATCTACACTGGCCGTCTTGCTCCAGTTTATTTCTGAATTAGATTTATGGATCTCTGGAAACTTTGAGTTTTGGTTCAGGCATTTATTTTTCACAGGAAGACTCTATCTCCTCAGCAGGAATATCATGGCATGTCCCTGGGAAGTCATATCGCTATTCCCAGAAAGTCATTTCTCTTTGCAAATTCCCCTTGACAATAAGTGGAAGTCTCTTTATTTGAGACATATTATGTATTACCCTTTCCAGGCAGATTTCCTTGGTTAAAGAAGAAGTTGGGACCCGTTCTTGACAAAACACCAAAATATTGGGGAAACTTTATATCTTTTTTTTCTACCTTCAGTGAATGTTGGTAGTACATCGACAGTGGACGTCGGTGTTGGTTATCTTTTTGCTATCTTCAGTGAATGTTGATGGTTCATCGTCAGTGAACGGAGGTGATATGATATGTTTTATTTTTGCTATCTTCAGTGAACGTTGATAGTTCATCGTCAGAGAACGGCGGTGATATGTTATTTTTTCTCTTTCTACCTTCAGTGAACGTTGGTATTACATCGGCAGTGAACGTCGGTGTTGGTTATCTTTTTGCTATCTTTAGTGAACGTTGATGGTTCATCGTCAGTGAACGGTGGTGATATGTTATGTTTTCTCTTTCTACCTTCAATGAACTTTGGTAGTACATCGACAGTGAACGTTGGTGTTGGTTATCTTTTTGTTATCTTTAGTGAACGTTGATGGTTCATCGTCAGTGAACGGCGGTGATATGATATGTTTTCTTTTTGCTATCTTCAGTGAACGTTGATAGTTCATCGTCAGTGAACGGCGGTGATATGTTATGTTTTTCTATTTCTACCTTCAGTGAATGTTGGTAGTACATCGGCAGTGAACGTCGGTGTTGCTTATCTTTTTTCTATCTTTAGTGAATGTTGATAGTTCATCGTCAGTGAACGGCGGTGATATGTTATGTTTTCTCTTTCTACCTTCAGTGAACGTTGGTAGTACCTCGACAGTGAACGTCAATGCATGTTATCCTCCTCTCTGATTCTTTTCTTGTGGTTTAACAGTGATTTATTTTCCTGGTGGGATTGCTCTTTTGTTGTTACATTTCATGTCACATCCCCAATGCTACTATGCGTCTCTTTTATTCCATTCATATGCATTCATATGAAAAATTGTTTGCATGGCATATTAGGGCCAGAAACAGGGTTTGTGTTATATTTAAGTGTCTTCGATCACGTCGACACAGAGATTTTTAACCTTCGTATCTCCGGATAGAAGAAACTTCAATAAGGGCAGCTGTTGTACCCCAATTTTTGCCCCAAAGATCCCTTCATCATACCATATTGTTTCAATCACCACAAAATCACATTAGGGCTTTTGGTTCTTCTACTTATCTTTAGCTTTGCTCCATGAGGAGTTACCAAGCACCTTAACTTGTTTTCTCTTGTACTCATGGATATTTTGCTTTGATTTTCTCTCTAATTAGCAAATACAATATTGGTTTGTCTTACTTGTTAATAATGTAGGTAAAGGCAATGAGGTTTAGCAAGTTGCATCATGGGTTCATGAGTTTATTTACATGCCCTAGTCAAAGCTTGAGAGATTCAAACCTCACCCATGAAGTTGTTTTGAAGTTGGTATGGAAGTAGTTTTTGTGGCCATGAGTCCTCATCATCATCCTCAACAATCTCTATTAACAAAGGAAGATAATTGGCACAAAAAGTTTGTTCAAAATTGGCAAAGTTCCACCAAGCTTTCTCTTGATTTAGAGGCTAGGGTTTTGGACTTCAAAGGGGCATATCTGGCTCATCTTTTGGTATTTTTGAGTGATTCCAAAAACATTCTTCTATTCAAAGAGTTACCAACAAATCACTTCAAAAGTCCCAAGGAGTTTTCATGTGGAAGGAACTTGGTGAAGAAGAAAGATTACAAGTCATCCAGATGAATCCCCAATTTTCCATATGTGACTTCAAATGATCATAACTTGGTCAATTTTTATCACCTTGGGCCCATTCTTTTTTCATGATGATCCTAAGAATGTGTACTTCATTCCTTATTTTATGTTCAAAGTGAAAAAATGGATGGAAGTTACCTTAAGAATGCAAAATATGATAGGTCATTTCTTGATTTTTGGCCAACTTCAACAAGTCATAACTTACTCAACTTTTGGAGATTTTAAGTGGTTCAAATTGCAAAATGTCATTCAAGAGGTATACTTCATTCCATATTTTTTAATCAAGAGCAAATTCTAAGTGCAAGGCCATGTTTGGAAGCAAGAGATTATAGGTCATTTTTAAAGAAGAATTTGAAATATTTCTAAGTATGGAAAGTCAACTCTTTTTCCTCAACTTTGACTCCATGTAACTTTCAGCTCAAGCATCCATTTGATTCCATTCTTTTTCCATTACAAATCTTGTAACATCATCTTTCCAAAGCATCAAGAATCTTTCCCTAAGACCCCTTGAGGTGGAAATGCCATTGGATTGAACTTGGTAACTTGGAATTGAAGTTTCACCATGAATCAGAATTTGAAATCCATGTTTTGGCCTTTAAACACCAAATTAGCACACGTTTGTGATCTAAACATGTTTAACCAAGTTGCCAAAGTGGATTAGAGCCTTGAAACGCAAGGATTTGATGAGTTTTGATGCAAATCAGATCACACTTTGCTCGTGTATCAGTTTCACACGATTTCCCTCCAATTTGCATCATTCCACACGCTTGAGCATGCCATTTGATTCCCTATAAATAGAGGGTCATCCCCCATTCAAATTCCCAAGCTTAGATAGCCAGAACCACCCTGCCAAACTTGCTTCACAACTCATAATTCAGCTACTTTGAATCCTATTCTCAAGCCTCTTTCAATCCATTTTCTCCATCAATTCACCTTCCTTGATCTTCCCTGAACCTAACCATACATTTACATTCAAGAATCGTGCCTTACATTGCTCCATAGAAGTCCAGTTTCAGAGCTCTGCAACTTAACTTCAATAGGTAGATTCCTTCATCAATTCTTCAAAACTTTGGTATCATTGTGTTGCTCTCATTATCCTGGTTCTATTCGCAACAGTTACTTTCATCTGGAAGCACGTTTTGACCATGAATTTTCAAATCCCCTTTCAAAACTTTCTTTCCAAATTGCTTGAGTTACAGTTTATATAAATTTGTCGCGAATGTTTGGTTGTCTTCGTCTTGAAGAGACGAAGCGAATGGCATAGGTCTGAGCTTTTAATTTTACAGTTGGAGAGACCTGCAATTCTGAGGGCTGGAGGTTGAAGATGACCAACGTGTCATCTTCTAACCAATGAAAGCGTGACATTTTTTATTTTCAAATTCTGATTTATTAAATGATTCTGTACATTATTCAGTAAAGACCATGATATGCACAGCGCGCCAGATCCTTTGGATTTGATTACTAACGCGTTTTGACTCTCATCCAAAGGTCCACATCTTTTTCTTTTATTTTCTTTTTCTGATTTTTATATTTAAATTATTTTAATTATTTTAATTTTCAAAAAATCATAGAAAATTCATTTTTAGTCAAAAAAATATGAAAAAATTATGAAAAATATTTTTGATTATTCTCTTTCTGACTTTTATTTTTTCACAATTTATTTTTGTGTTTTGGTATCTTTTATGAATTTTACACTTATTTAATTTGTTTAAAATGTTTAAAAATAATTTTACACATTTTTTAATTCTGGAAAAATTATGGGATGATCCAATGACATTTTGACAAATATTGGTGACTTTATTTTATTTTTGTTTCTGACTTTACTATTTTTTTACCATTTTTGTTTATTTTACCCATGTATATTAATTTTTAAAAATAGTTTCTGACTTTTAAAAATTCCCAAAATTTTTATAAAAATATTTGGACCCATTTCTGATTTTTCTATGGTTTTATATTTCATTTATTTATTAATTTGAATATTATTGATATTTTCCCCATTATTTTCTAGTTTATTTTAATATTTTTCATCCTTTAATACATATATTAAATATTATATCATTTTGTGAATATTTTCTGGCTGTCTTGGGTTGATTTTTTGGTCATGGCTTTATTAACATCATTGGATCCATGGTGTTGAGTATAACTCCACAAAAAATGGATGAATGATTTTAATAATAGTTTGATTAAATATTAATTCAAATGTGGTTTTCTTTTTACCCTAATTCCCCTTCATCCCATTCCCTTCTTCTTGCATTAAATGTTGTTGGAGCATGATCTCTATATCATGTCTCAAAACAAATGGTGCATAGATTGCTATTGACCGGCCTCAAAATAGGTGCGACTTCTATATAAGTCCACTTACGATTGCTTAACATAGTGCTAAATTTTGTCCCGATTCGAATAAATGACCATTTGTGGCCCAAACTTATGATTGCAAGCCCAGGTATGTTAATTTGATCTCTTTGATCCAATAACCTTGAGATTCATTGTGTGGAGGCTTTGGTTCTACCAATCCTCTAATGGATCTACAATACCTTTGGTCAAAACGGATCACTTAAACATCGTTGATCATTAAATTATACTTATGAGAATTCCAAATGGATGATATACTTGACAAAAAGCAAATGCAACTTGTTGTGTGGAGGCTTTGGTTCTACCAATCCTCTAATGAGTTCCAAATGCAAGTTTCAAGATGGTCATCCAACTAACCACTAATTATTAACTTGCTTTATTTTATGCTTTTTATTCTTTTATGCTTTATGTATTATTTATCTTTTAGCATTTTTACATTTCATGCCATTTTCATCTTTGCTCATTTGAGCATTTATTTTCTTGTCATTTTTACTTTTTTCACTTGAGCTTTTCTTTTTTCCTTTTTCTAAGATACTTAATAATTAACATAAACCCTAAAAAACTTTTAATGGCACTTGTACTATTTGGTTACTATCCTTGGCATGATGGAGCAGTGGACTTTTCCTTGGACTTAGGATTAGAAACCTTGGCCTATCTTGGAGACCTTGTGATCTTATCTAATTATTTTGTCTGGAGCTCTTGAGGTTTACCTCAAGACATTGGGTTGCTTATTTGTATTTTGTGTACAGGTTTTTGTGATTACACCCTTGGTTTTGTAATCTGGAATTCACCCGCATACAGCCGTTACTCTGCCCAATTTTTGAGAAGACTTAATACACTTGAAGAGGTCTACTATCTTTGCTTGCTTGGTTTCAATCCAAAGAATGGGAATTTTATCTTGGCTCATAATGTCAAGTTTTGGCTTCTTGTCGGTTAGATGGTACTTATCTTTAGCTTTTACCTTATGCTTTAGGATAGCCTCTTCTTCCCCTCCCATCTTCTTTAATTTCAAAAAATCTTCTCCCTCCTTTTGAAAACTCTTCTTGTTTTGGAACTTAAACCACTTTTATAATAAACTTGGACTTATGTCCATGCATTTTCAAAAAAATATTTTCATAAATAAACTCCAATCAATTTAATAATACCTTGACATTTTTGTGAGAAGACTAAAAGTCAACCAATCTCATTTCAAACCATTTGGCCACTTTGGCTTTTATCTTTAAAACTCTTTTCTCAAAAGATTAAGGCTCTTGTCAATCCTTGTAGTGATGCAAACAACTATACTTCTACAATATATAGTGAAGAGAGATATTTTCCACTTGCGTGTTGAGTGAGGCATTGTTGACTTTAAAATCCAAGCCATATCCTCCCCTTTGAGATGATGCAAATTCTCCTTTCTCATGATTGTGGGTAGTAAGTATGTTTTCCACACGAATAATGACAATGATGTCTTATCTCCTAAAATCAACCAACACACTTGTGTTTCAAACTTTTAAAAGAGGAACTATATGTACCCTGATCCCCTATTGCACGAAAGGTGGTATGTAGGCACTAAAGGTTCGCAACCACGGCGGGTGCAAAAATCATAAATAATATATTTCTTTTCCCACCTCCACCATCCATTTCATATATAACACATTATATAGCCAAAATATACAGATTTTACAAAGAGGCTCCTGTGGAGTACCGTAGATGTTTAGGGTGCTAATACCTTCCCTTTGCATAACCAACCCCCTTACCTTGAATCTTTCCCCCTTTTTTTGGGTTATTCGCTCTTTTCCCATTCCTTTGGAAACAATAAAGCGTGGTGGCGATTTTTATTTTGATTTGTACAAAGTCTAGTCAATTCAATGGCTTAGTCTTGAACATTTCTACCGCTACATATATCATATTTAGATAACAACATCTGTCAGTGGGCAGTTCTCCCAGTAAGAGCAGGCTTTTCAAAAATATACTTGATTGGATCCGTTTTGGAGATCAACCAAGTGGTATGATTTAACATATACTGCCGCAAACGCTTTGCTGCCCAGGCCAAAGCACAATATGTCTTTTCTAACATAGAATACCGCGACTCACAATCAGTGAACTTTTTGCTGAGATAATAAATAGTGAACTCTTTCTTCCCTGTTTCATCCTGTTGTCCCATAATACAACCCATGGATTTATCTAACACCGTTAGATACATAATCACCGGTCTTCCTTCTACGGGAGGGAGCAAGATAGGAGGTTCAAGAAGATATTCTTTAATACTTTCAAATGCCCTTTGGCAGTCATCTTTCCACACACAACCTTGATCTTTCTTTAACAACTTAAATATCGGTTCACATGTTGCAGTCATGTGGGAAATAAATCTGGAGATATAATTCAAACGCCCGAGGAAACCCCTGACTTGCTTTTCAGTTCTCGGTGCTGGCATTTCTTGAATTTCTTTGACTTTGTCAGGGTCAACTTCAATTCCTTTCTGGCTAATAAAACCCAACAATTTCCCCGATCTAACTCCGAAGGTGCGTTTATTTGGATTCAAGCGGAGACGATACTTCCTCAAACGCTGAAACAACTTCAACAAATCTTCTATATGCCCTTCTTCAGTTTGCGATTTGGCAATCATATCATCAACATATACTTCAATTTCTTTATGCATCAAATCATGGAATAGGGTTGTCATAGCCCTCTGGTACGTTGCACCAGCGTTCTTCAACCCGAAAGGCATCACTCTGTAACAGAATGTTCCCCAGGGTGTGATAAACGTTGTTTTTTCCATGTCCTCTGGAGCCATTCTTATTTGATTATACCCAGAAAATACGTCCATGAATGAGAATACTTTGAATTTTGATGTGCTATCCACTAACATATCGATGTGAGGCAATGGAAAATCATCTTTGGACTAGCTTTATTTAGATATTTGTAATCTACGCACATGCGGACTTTTCCGTCTTTTTCAGTACTGGGACAATATTGGCAATCCATTGAGGATACACTGACGTCACAAGAAAACCATCATTAATCTGCTTTAGGACCTCCTCTTTAATCTTTACTGCCATATCCGGGTGGATTCTTCTCAACTTTTGTTTAACTGGCGGACACTCTGGCTTCAACGGAAAACGATGCTCGACAATGTCTGTATCTAGACCAGGCATATCTTGATAAGACCAAGCAAAAATATCCACATATTCTTTCAGCAGCTCAATCAACCCGCTCTTTACATCAGGATGCAATGATGCTCCAATCTTAACTTCCTTCGGATCTTCTTCTGAACCCAAATTAATTACTTCCAAAGGATCTTTATACGGCTGAATGGTATTTTCATCGTGCTCAAGCAACCGTGAGACCTCTTATGGAATCTCACTATAATCTTCTTCTTCATCCCCATACACAGGACATTCAAAGTTGGGAAAGGGTGCAGGGTCATTGTATTCAACGGGTTTTTTAATTAATCTGCACATGTGATTTGTGATTGCTTTTAGAAACTGACACATATAACAAGTGATCATGCAGATTAATTTTGAATCATTATTTATTTTGAAAGGTTTTTTATTTTATTTTATTACCATTTCCCAAGAAAAAGCAGAAAATAAAAGACATAGTTTTGGAAGCAAAGACAACTTTTATTAATGATTTTAACAACTATAGAAGACAGATAAGCCCTACAACATTAATACTTCCACCTTGGGCAGAGTGAAAGCTTTTCCAAAGAAAGAAACAGATTAACAAAACAAATTACTTTGAAACATGTATGCAAGAAGGAACATCAATGGTGACCCAGTTCCGAACTTGGACTCCATGCGTCACATAATTCGGTACTTCCTGCTCTGCTTCATCCTCTTCAACAACATTAATTCCAGAACCAATTTGATGGAGGTAGCCTCCGCTGCGGAAAACATCATGATAACTGTTCACAGAAGACTTTGACTTCAAACTTTCGCCTTTGTCATTCCTCGAAGAGAAACCCAAACCAATTCTATTCTTGTTCACGGGTGGATCCACAAGTTTCCCCCAAACTGCATTAGGACCATTGCGCACAACCTGTTGCGTGTCCTTCAGGGAAACCACGTAATTCTCATTCCTCCTTATGTTTTCAATGGATAGAGCTTCGAACTGGGTTCCAACAACAGCCTCATCTGCTTCTACAATACTGAAAGAGGATAGATGGGATATCAACAACGCCTGCTCCCGATTTATGATCACTACCTTCCCTTCACGCACAAATTTTAGCTTCTGATGAAGAATTGAAGTGTCAGCCCCTGCTTCGTGTATCCATGGTCGTCCTAGAAAACAATTATATGCGGGAATAATTTCCATGACCTGGAAGGTTATCAGGAACAAATATGGTCCTATATGGATGGGCCAGTCCACTTCACCGATGACATATTTCCTCGACCCATCGAATGCCTTCACAACGATGCCACTCGGGCGCATAGGTGTTCCCTGATACTTTAACTTCATGAGGGTACTTCTAGGTATAAAATTCAACGCGGATCCGTTATCAATTAGCACATTGGATAGCGAGTCATTCTTGCAGTTCATAGATATGTGGAGGGTCAGGTTGTGATTCCTCCCTTCATCTGGTAACTCATCATCGCAGAAACTCAAGTTGTTACATGATGTAATGTTTCCAATCACGCTGCTGAATTGATCTAACGGCATGTCATTCTCCACAAAAGCCTGGTCTAGTACTCTCATCAGTGATTCTCTATGAGCGGAGGAATTCATTAATAAAGCTAGGATGGATATCTTTGAAGGAGTCTGCAATAGCTGATCTACAATTTTGTAATCGCTCATCTTAGTTATATTCAAGATATCATCCACTTCTTTCTCTAATGTAGCTCCGCTAGTCTCTCCTACAACCTTCTTAGGCTCATCGTTCTCAGCCATTTTCTTTCCAGCAACAACATCTCTTCGAATAACCGGCGCAAACACACGACCATTACGGGTCACCCTGCTATTATCAGCTATATTTCCAACATCTGGCATTGGCTGGATGGGAATTTCCACCCCCTCTTCTAAGATTTTAGCATTTTATTTGTAAGGCACTACCTTATCTGATTTATAGGGAACAAGACCTGGCAGACTAATTACCAATGGGGTAACAGCTGGTTTGCTATGGTACTCCACCTCAAGATGAGCGGGTTCACCAAAACAAGGTACAATGACGTTTACCCCTTCCTCAACACAATCACCCATCCAAAGATCATTTCCGACAAACAAATCTTCGTCTGAAGAGAAATACTCATCTGCGGAGGCGTACTCCTCATCTGACTCTTCTCCCATCAAACAAACTTCAACCATATCAATCTCATGATAATCATCCCTCTGACCTGTGATCTTGATCTCCATTTTCTAACATCAATTGAACACCCTCTCTCACAATAGAACATCCTCGGGGGTCTTGACAGCAAACTACACATGATCCATATTGGTGTTCCACCTGACCAGCAGTACAGCATAAGGTAGCATGCAACTGCGCGAGATCTTCATTCAAATGCTCCACTTCAAAAATTATGAATTCACCAGGACATCCAAAAACCATATTCACTTCCTCTTCATACTTTTCCCTAGGCCTGATTATATGGATTAAACCTTCATCCATCATCTCCTGTAAATCAGCCTTTATCTTCTCGCAACCCTGTATGTCTATACTGCAAACACCACAAACGACGTGGTCATGCGTATAGTAACTAAATTCACAGAGGTCTGCGTGCATCTTCACCAAATCTCCTTTAACCAGATTAATGTCAAAAATCTGGAAGTCGCCTGGACAACCGGCCACCATATTCACAACATTTACTCCCCCGTGCTTGGGTAGAGGATTGTCTTTCACATTAGGTCGCATGTCTTTGAAAGATAAAATTTCAGACTTCACCAACCTTTGCACTTAATTCCTCAAAGGATAACAGTTTTCAACATTATGCCCTGGTGCTCCTTGATGAAAGGCACACGTCTGGTCTGCTTTGTAATACCAAGGCAATGGAGACGGTACAACTGGAGGTGGTCGTGTCTGGACCAACTTCTTTTGAATCAATGCTGGTAGTAGCTCTGGATAACTCATGGGGATAGGGTCATAATTCTCCCTTCTCTGATTATTCCCTTGGTTCCCCTGCTGGGACTGTCTTTGATAAGCAACGATAGTCGGAGCGGAATTCATAACAGAAGTCACTGAGGCAACTTGCTGGTGACGCTGATAATTCCTTCTAGGAGCGTTTATCCTCCTCTCTTGCATGACAGCATTGGTATCCCCTTCTTTTTTCTTTGTAAACCCATAAGCTGGCTTTTTCACACCTCCGGATCCTTCACCCTTCGCCAAAAGGCCTTCTCTTACAACCTCTTCTAGGGGGACACCCATCCCTACCATCTCTGTAAAATCACTTGGGGCACTTGCTCCCATTCTTTTGTAGTAGAAAGCGTTTAGCGTCTTCAGAAAAATTTTAGTCATTTCCTTCTCCTTCATGGGAGGAATCACTTGTGCAGCTACTTCGCGCCATCTCTGTGCATACTCTTTGAACGATTCTCTGTCTTTCTGAACCATGGCCCTAAGATGGTCACGATCGGGCGCCATGTCCACATTGTACTTGTATTGTTTAATGAATGCTTCTCCCAAATCATTAAAAGTATGGATGTTGGCGCTGTCCAAGCTCATATACCATTTCAACGCTGCACCGGTCAGACTATCTTGGAAAAAGTGAATCAGTAGACGCTGATCATCAGTTTGAGTAGAAATTCTCCTCACGTACATCACCAAGTGAGCACGGGGGCATGTGTTACCCTTGTACTTCTCAAACTCTGGGACCTTGAACTTAGCAGGCACTTTAACATTCGGGACCAAACACAGCTCATTCACATTCTGCCCAAATAGCTCTTTTCCCCTAAGAGCCTTCATCTCTCTGTGCATTCTATCAAACTGCTCTTGGAAATCATCCATTATGTCATAAAGACCCAAGTCTTCACTCGGCGGAGGGAAAGGACGACATACATCTTCATTAACAAACAGAACCAAATTCACCGAAGGAGGTGTAGCAGGAACAGTATGCACCACAGGAGGTGTTGGAGTAACAATATTTGGAACCACTGGAGCATCTTGGGGGCCCAAATTGAAACCTTCAGGTGCAAAATTCTCTGGCATTCTCCACGGATAACCCTGAGGCATGCGGTTTTGAACAACAGTCAGAGTAGCGGATACAGGAACAGTAGGAACTTCAGCATTTTCCCTTGTTGGTTGAGGTTGAACACTCAGTGGATGATTCTGAGCAACCACCTGAGCTTCCATCATAGTAGTCAAGTTGGCCAAGCCAGCCTTCAAAGCAGAAACTTCTTCGCGTAGCTCACAATTCTCCTGTTCCAAATTGTCCATCTTCTTTTTGAAGTTAGCCCGAGTGTTGTAGTGATGAGTCAGCTTGCTGAACAAAGTAAAAAGCTGGGTAAGGCACCTGGATATGCATAATAAATGCAAGAAATATGTGCAATATGATGCATGACATGCAATGCACATGATTATTTTTGCTTTATTACTTAATATTTCAAGGGATTTAACGTTTATAGACATATTGCAAACATCAAAATAATAACACATTTGAAATACTGAAAACTTTTTATTATAATAACTTCAAAAGGGATTACAAGTTTCAACGATCCCAAGTATAAGGTGAAAATACAATCAAAAAAATCCTGAGAGAAAGAAACTGATAGAGATCAATCTGTACGCTGGCGCTTCCCTGTGAGCCTGGAAATCTGAGCCCTCAACCTCTGGTTTTCTTCTACGTGCCTGATGGCAATTTCCTTCCAATCCTCTGAAGCAGGAAGTGAGTGATCAGCACCTGTTTGAGGCTTAGGAGAAAATAAATCCCCTTGCCTCTCCATAGACTCTATCGCTCGACTCTCAAGGATCTCGATCAAATCGTCTTTCTCCTTCAGGTCTGCTCTGAAGGATCCCTCTAAAGTCTGGAACTTGTTCTTCCAAGCATCCCTTTCTTGTTGCATCCTAACCAAAGCAAGCTGCAACTCTTCTAGATCATCTAATAAGGGAGGAGTGGTCTTCACAAACAAATCAGGCATGTGTGTCTTCCGAGTATACGGCATCTTCAACTAGATGGCTCTCGATCGGACCCACTGAAGATATGGTTCCAAAGAAACAACACCCCTGGGTCCCAAATCCTTTCTACTCTTCTTATGAATGTGACGTCAGGCCTTCGCAATCTGCTCCCTAGCTTCCCTGTGATCTTCTCCTTCCTTCAGAAAGAAACTACTTAAATGAATACTATTCGGTTTTTCCGTCATCGGATAACCTAGTTGTTGTCGTGCAAGAACAGAGTTATAGTTAATTCCTCCTTTTTTACCAAGAAGAGGTACATTGGGGAAACTACCACAACTGTCAATAATCTCCACATCCTGATAAGCTCGATGATACCAATCAATATCTGAGTGAGTAAGTGCCATGATCTTAGGAGCCCAACGGGGTTCCTTCTTGACATCCCAAAGAGCATCAGACTGAGGCATATGAAAGATGAACCACCGGTACAACAAAGGAGTGCAACAGATAATCATTCCCCCATGATAGGAACTCTGAAGATGAATAGAGTAATAAGCATCACCCAACAGTGTAGGAACTGGGTTTCCAATCATCAAAATCCTGATAGCGTTAATGTCGACAAACTTGTCCACATTAGGAAATAAGAATAATCCATAAGCAAGTAAAGCAAAGATGGCCTCAAAAGCAACCGTACTCTTCATTCTGGCAAAGTAACGAGCTTTCTCCAATAAGAACTGAGCTGGTAATCCTCTAATCCCTCCTTTGGTAGTCATATGGGCTTCTACCTCAGACTTCCCCAGATGAATCAAAGCAATTATCTCATGTGGTTTTGGCTCACCCTCCAAACAAGTAAAAGGAACACGATAGGTAACAGGTAAATCCAATAGATAGGAATACTCCTCTAGTGTAGGCATCAACTGATAATCAGGAAAAGTAAATCAGTGATACACCGGATCATAGAACTGGACCAAGGTCGAGAGAATACCCTCCTTCATCTTCAGCTTCATGAGAGGAATAATGGATCCATACTTCTTCCGAAAGTCTGCAGAACACTCAATCTCTGGAATTAGACTGATCAACTCATCTATCTTGGGATCCTTGAAATTGTATTTCCCGGTCTTTCTCTTTCCAGAATCCATGGTTAAAAGTACTTGAGACATTCACAAATAGTCAACCTTTAAATCCCTTGAAATATTGTTTTCTTCAAAAGATGCTTATGGGTGCATGGACGCATGATGCAACAATCACACGCAAGATCACACATATAAGGTTCATAGGTTTAACGTCATGAGCATGAGGTCTAAGGTACTACCCATAAGGTGTTGGTCTAAAAAGTTATCACCTACCGAACAAGGTTCTAGAGGTTCCCAGAGTCTACATCCTTCCTTTGGGTATTACCAACTTCCCGATTAACTCGGTAATTAGTAATATTCTCAAGAAAGACTCGTCCGAGCGTAGTATCGCGTGAAAACTATTTCCGGATTACTCCGTCATAGCTTCCGCACTACACCTAAAAGGCCAAGATGGGTTTGGTATTCTACGGTCCTCAGTTTCAGCAGGCTCCCAGGTCGAAAGCAGTACGTCTTCCCGATTACTCGGTAAACGACACTACAGTCAAAGGGGCCTCCACTAAGTGGGGGATCTCATGCCTCCTTTTTTGGGATTACTCCCTCAAAGTTAACATGACTATACCGCTCATCCTATCTTAAAGTTTTCCCAAGTCCGGGTATAGGACTTATGAGTAATCACCAAGCACCCTGAAAACCAGGAAAATCCAAACAAACATATATACAAAATATAACACATAAACAATAATAACACATATACAGACATAAACAAAAGATAGGCTCAACCCACTTAGGGATGGACCAACAAGAGGTCAATCTTTCCCTAGTGAAGTCGCCATTTTTCTGTAGCGGTAGAAATGTTCAAGACTAAGCCATTGGATTGACTAGACTTTATACAAATCAAAATAAAAATCGCCACCGCGCTTTATTGTTTCCAAAGGAAAGGGAAAAGAGAGAATAACCCAAAAAAAGGGGGAAAGATTTAAGGTAAGGGGGTTGCTTATGCAAAGGGAACATATTAGCACCCTAAACATCTATGGTACTCCGCAGGAACCTCTTTGTAAAATCTGTACATTTTGGCTATAAAAATGTGTTGTATATAAAATGGATGGTGGAGGTGAGAAAAGAAATATATTTTTTATGATTTTTGCACCCGCCGCGGTTGCAAATCTTTAGTGCCTACGTACCACCTTTCGTGCAATAGGGGATCATGGTACACGTAGTTCCTCTTAAAAAAAGTTTGAAACACAAGTGTGTTGGTTAATTTTAAGAGATAAGACATCATCGTCATTGTCCGTGTGGAAAACATACTTACTACCCACAATCATGAGAAAGGAGAATTTGCATCATCTCAAAGTGGAGGATATGGCTTAGATTTTAAAATCAATAATGCCTCACTCAACACCCAAGTGGAAAATACTCACTTCACTATATATTATAGAAGTATAGTTATTTGCATCACTACAAGGATTGACAAGAGTCTAACCTTTTTAGAAAAAGTTTTAAGGATAAAATCCAAAGTGGCAAAATGGTTTGAAATGAGATTAATTGACTTTTAGTCTTCTCACAAAAAGTGTCAAAGTATAATTAAATTGATTGAAGTTTATTGATGAAAATTTTTTGAAAATGCATGGACATAAGTCCAAGTTTATTATGAAAGTGGTTCAAGTTTTAGAAATAAGAAGAGTTTTCAAAAGGAGGGAGAAGATTTTTGAAATTAAAGAAAATGGGAGGAGAAGAAGAGACTATCCTAAAGCATAATGTAAAATCTAAGGATAAGAATCATCTAACCAACAAGAAGCCAAAACTTGACATTATGAGTCAATATAGAATTCCCATTCTTTGGATTGAAACCAAGCAAGCAAAGATACTAGACCTCTTCAAATGTATTAAGTCTTCACAAAAATTGAGCAGAGTAACGGCTGTATACGGGTGAATTCCAGATTATAAACAAAAGATGTAATCACAAAAACCTGCACACAAAAACAAACAAGCAACCCAATGTCTTGAGGTAAACCTCAAGAGCTCCAGACAAAATATGAATTAACGTCACAAGGTCTTCAACATAGGCCAAGGTTTCTAATCCTAAGTCTAAGAAAAAGTCCACTGCTCCATAATGCCAAGGATAGTAACCAAATAGTCCAAGTACCATTAAGAGTTTTTTAGAGTTTAAGTTGATTATTAAGTATCTTAAGAAAATAAAAAGAAAAGCTCAAGTGAGCAAAGTAAAAATGACAAGAAAATAAATGCTCAAATGAGCAAAGATGAAAATGGCATGAAATGAAAAATGCTAAAGAATAAATAGTACATAAAGCATAAAAGAGAATAAAAGCAAAAGATAAACAAGTCAATAATTAGTGGTTAGTTGGATGACCATCTTGAAACTTGCATTTGGAACTCATTAGAGGATTGGTAGAACCAAAGCCTTCACACAACAAGTTGCATTTGCTTTTTGTCAAGTATATCATCCATTTGGAATTCTCACAACTACCATTTAATGATCAACGATGTTTAAGTGATCCGCGTTGACCAAAGGTGTTGTAGATCCATTAGAATATTGGTAGAACCAAAGCCTCCACACAATGAATCTCAAGGTTATTGGCTCAAAGAGATCAAATTAACATACTTGGCCTTGCAATCATAAGTTTGGGCCACGAATGATCATTTATTCGAATCGGGACAAAATTTAGCGCTATGTTAAGAAATCGTAAGTGGACATATAGAAGTCGCACCTATTTTGAGGTCGGTCAATAGCAATCTATGCACCATTTGTTTTTGAGACATGACATATAGGTCATGCTCCAACAACATTTAGTGCAATGAGAAGGTGATGAGATGAAGAGGATTAGGGCAAAAGATGAATAAACCACTTTTGGATTAAAAATTTAATCAAACTATTATTAAAATCATTCATCCATTTTTTATGGAGTTAAACTCATCACCATGGATCCAATGATGTTAATAAAGTCATGATCAAAAAATACACCCAAGACAGCCAGAAAATAATCACAAAATAATAATATATTTAATATATACATTAAAAGGTTTAAAAGTGTTTTAAAAAAATGGAAATGATGAGGAAAATATCAATTATATTCAAATTAATCAAGAAATGAAAAATAAGACCATAGAAAAATCAGAAAAGAGGCCAAATAATTTTATAAATTTTTTGGGAATTTTTAAAAGTCAGAAACTATTTTTAAAAATTAAAATAAATGGGTAAAAAAACAAAATAGTAAAAAAATAGTAAAGTCAGAAACAAAAATAAAATAAGGTCACGAATATTTTTCACAATATCATTGGATCATTCCATTATTTTTTCAGAATTTAAAAATGTGTAAAAGTATTTTTAAACATTTTAAACAAATCAAATAAGTGTAAAATTCATAAAAAATACCAAAACACAAAATTAAATTGTTAAAAAATAAAAATCAGAAAGAGAATAATCAAAAATATTTATCATAATTTTTTCAGATTTTTTGGACTAAAAATGAATTTTCTATGATTTTTTGAAATTTAAAACAATAAAAATATAAAAATCAGAAAAAGAAAATAAAAGAAAAAGATGTGGACCATTGGATGAGAGTCAAAATGCGTTAGTAATCAAATCCAAGGGATCTGGCGCGCTGTGCATATCATGGTCTTTAATGAATAATATACAGAATCATTAATAAAATCAGAATTTGAAAATAACAAATGTCACGCTTTCATTGGTTAGAAGATGACACGTTGGTCATCTTCAACCTCCAGCCCTCACGAATTACAGGTCTCTCAAACTGTAAAATCAGAAGCTCAGACCTATGTCATTCGCTTCGTCTCTTCAAGACGAGGACAACCACACCCTCGCGCCAAATTTATATAAACTGTAGCTTAAGCAATTTGGAAAGAAAGTTTCAAAAAGGGATTTGAAAATTCATGGTCAAAACGTGTTTCCAGTAAGAAGTAAGTGTTGCGACTAGAACCAGGGAAATGAGAGCAACACAATGATACCAAATTTTTGAAGAATTGATGAAGGAATCTACCTATTGAAATTGAGTTGCAGAGCTCTGAAACTGGACTTCTAGGGAGAAATGTAGGGTACGATTCTTGAATTTAATTATATGGTTAGCTTCAAGGAATATCAAGGAAGGTGAATTGATGGAAAAAATGGATTGAAAAATACTTGAGAGTAGGATTCGAAGTAGCTGAATTTTGAGTTGTGAAGCAAGTTTGGCAGGATGATTCCGGCTATCTAAGCTTGGGAAATTGAATGGGGGATGACCCTCTATTTATAGGGAATCAAATAGAATGTTCAAGCGTGTGAAATGATGAAGTTTGGAGGGAAATCGTGTGAACCAGATGCACGAGCAAAGTGTGATCTGATTTGTATCAAAACTCATCTAATCCATGCATTTCAAGGCTCTAATCCACTCTGGCAACTTGCTTAAACATGTTTAGATCACAAACGCGTGCTAATTTGATGTTTAAAGGCTAAAACATGAATTTCAAATTCTGACTTATGGAGAAACTTCAGTTCTAAGTTACCAAGTTCAATCCAATGGCATTTCCACCTCAAGGGGTCTTAGGGCAAAATTCTTGATGCTTTGGAAAGATGAGGTAACAAGCTTAGTAATGGAAAAATAATGGAATCAAATGGATGCTTGAGCTGAGAGTTACATGGAGTTAAAGTTGAAGAAAAAGAGTTGACTTTCCATACTTAGAAATATTTTAAATTCTTCTTTAAAAATGACCTATAAACTTTTGCATCCAAACATGGCCTTCCACTTAGAATTTGCTCTTGACCAAAAAATATGAAATGAAGTAAATCTCTTGAATGACATTTTGCAATTTGAAACACTCAAAATCTCCAAAAAATTGAGCAAGTTATGACTTGTTGAAGTTGGCTAAAAATCAAGAAATGACCTATAATCTTTTGCATTATTAAGGCAACTTCCATCCATTTTTTCACTTTGCATATAAAAGAAGTCATGAAGTAAACATCCTTAGGATCATCATGAAAAACGAATGGGCTCAAGGTGATAAAAATTGACCAAGTTATGACCATTTGAAGTCACATATGAAAAATTGGGGATTCATCTGGATGACTTGTAATCTTTCCTCTTTACCAAGTTCCTTCCTCATGAAAACTCATTGGAACTTTTGAAGTGATTTATTGGTAACTCATTGAAGAGAAGAATGTTGTTGGAATCACTCAAGAATACCAAAAGATGAGCAAGATATGCCCCTTTGAAGTCCAGAACCCTAGCCTTTAGATCAAGAGAATGCTTGGTGGAGCTTTGCCAATTTTGAACAAACTTTTTTGTGCCAATATTCTTCCTTTGTAAATAGATATTGTTGAGAATGATGATGAGGACTCATGTACACCCAAACCACTTCCATACCAACTTCAAAACAAACTTCAATGGTGAGGTTTGAATTTCTCAAGTTATTGACTAGGGCATGGAAATAAACTCATGAACCCATGAAGCAACTTGCTAAAACTCATTGCCTTTACCTACATTATTAACAAATAAGACAAACCAATATTGCATTTTGTTAATTAGATAGAAAACCAAAGCAAAATATCCATGATCACAAAAGAAAACAAGTTGAGGTGCTTGGTAATTCCTCAGAAGAGAAAGGCTAAAGATAGGGAGGAGAACCAAAAGCCCTAATGTGATCTTGTTGTGATTGAAATAATATGATATGATGAAGGATCTAAGGGGCAAAAATTGGGGTACAACAGTGTGCATGTAAGATACATGGCTATTTTGAAAAATGTATTTGAAAGAAAAGAAAGACAATGAACACAAAGATTTGAATGCAAAAGAGTCCAATAATTTGTATTGAATGATTATATGATTAGATGAACATAAATAAAACCCTTGACAAATGGACCATAGTGCCCCGGGCCAGGCACATGGCATAAAATTCATTATTAAGTATTACAAACAAAATGTTCTTGAATTCAATAAAAAGAAATAAACAAGTAGATTACTCCTCAATGAAGGAGATAGGCACGAAGTTCTTTGCATTCCAGTTCTTCAGCTTCGTTGTAGTTGGATACACCCAATCTTCAAATGCAGCTTCTTCATCTGAATTACCCACAACATTAACTTCATGGCTTCCAATGCGGAGAGGTGGCTTTCCTGCACGAGCACGCCTCAATTCCTTCTGAGCTTTGATGGTGAAGACCAAACCAAACTTGTCCGCTTTGAATGGGATATCGAGGAGTTTCCCCCAAATATCACAGCTTCCTTCTTCAATTGCAGCACGAGCATCTTTGACTGAAACCATCTTCGATACGACCTTAACAACTTTGGACTCACCAGAGGAACATTTGGTAGCAGCAACCATTGGTGGAACAACTTCAAAGGATTGACACGGGGTATCAATGAATTCTCCATCCATCTCTACGTATTTGAACGAGTTGAGGTGGCTCACCATAAACTCTTCCTCACCACAGACGGTGACAATTCTTCCCTTGATAGGATATTTAAGTTTCTGATGAAGAGTTGCGGTTGTTGCCCCAACTTTATGGATTCAAGGGCTACCCAACAGACAAGAATAGGCATGACAGATATCCATGATGTAGAAGGTGGAATTGAAAATTTGGGAGCCCACCTTGATTGGAAGATCTACCTCCCCATGAAATATCCTTTTTGATCCATCGAAGGCCCTTACGATGATATCACTTGGCTTCAAGACTAAACCTTCACAGTCTAGACGGTCTAACACCCACTTGGGTAGTACATTTAGAGAAGAACCAGTGTCGACTAGCACATGTGCTAAGGTAGTCCCTTTGCACTCGACATAAACATGTAGAGCTTTATTGTGGTTCTTCCCAAGCGGTGTTAGGTCAGCATCTGAAAATCCCAAGCCGTTATCAGCCATCAGGCTAGCCAAGAAATTCTAAAATTGGTCTGTTATGGTCTCATGGGGGACATGAGCCTTTTTCAGGAATTTGATTAATGTCCGAGCATGGGCATCGGAACAAAGAAGCAATGACAACATTGAAATCTTAGAAGGGGTTTGCCCCAACTGTTCCACAATCTTGAAGTCGCTCCTTTTTATGATCTTCAAGATCTCGTCCATCTCACGAGTAGAGGGTCTCCATCAGCAACTTCCTTTGCGGGTATTTCAGTCACGACAGGCTCAATAACCTTCTCCTTCCCCCTTGTATCAGTACTTGGCTTGGCAGCAGTAATACGGATGGGCGCCTTTGTAACAACTGGTGGTGAGATATTGGGTGAAAATATTCTCCCAGTTCTAGTTACTTTGTTTGGGCCAATTATGTTATCAACATCATCAGCTTTTCATTCTTCGATCCAAGTGTCTTGTTTAATCCCATGACAAAACACCTCAGCACCATTGTTCCATGGCACTGCATTGTTTGAAGAATATGGAATTGGTCCTGGATTGGTAATTATTAAGGGAGCGACAGTTGGTTCATTTGAAATCCTAATAGGACCTTTGGAGGTGATCCTAAGAGGCTTGTTTGAGATGGTAATAATGGAGAGATCTTCACATTTGTTATTCAAACTTTTGGCAAGTGGGGTCTTCTCAAATAGGATCTCGTGGCTATCCATTAGGCGTTGAATGTCTTTCTTCAGCCCTTTGCATCCATTGAGTTATTTAGTACAACAAATGCAGTCTTTTACACAGCCAGGAAAGATCCCAGCTTTCAACAGATTCTTTTTGATGATATTCAGCGGAGTAGTCAAGTCTTCAACCGAGGCAACAAAAATTGTATCTTTAACAACATTGACACATTTGTCATGCTTTGACATAGGCGCGATGATTACATTTGGAGTTGGAGGAGGATCAAATTCAATAGTCTTGTTATCGATCAAATCCTGAATTTTGTTCTTCAAGGCCCAACATTGGTCAGTCTCATGCTCGAGGCTACTTGAGTGGTAGGCACATTTAGCGTTCAGATTATACTTTGGTGAAGAGGTATCAGGATTTGCAGGAGGATCGCGCAATGTCACTAAATTATCCTTTAGTAAGTGTTGTAAGGCTTGAGATAATGACATGCCTAACCTCGTAAATTATCTTCTCGGAGTTTCAAAATGTTGGTGATTAGCAGATGGTCTTGGAGTAGGAGTTGGATTGGAAATTCAGACAACATTAACAGATGGATGATCATTCTTCTTGGTACAGGCCCTTGCCCCGTACACAACATTTCTTTCTTTCTTTGTAGGAAAAGTTTTCTTGAGAGGATTTGAAGTAGAGGCAGATGCCATGGGAATCTTTCCGCTTTTGATGCCGCTTTCAACTCTTTCACCTGTTAAGATTAATTCGATGAAACCAGAAGAAGAGCCGCCAACCAATAGATTAAAGAATGGACCAGATAAAGTGCCCATAAACATGTCAATTTTCTCCCTATCAGTCAAAGGAGGCCTAACCCTATTGGCAAGGTCTCTCCACTTTTGTGCATATTCTTTGATCCTTCATTCTTCCCCATGGTCATATCTTGCCACTGGACTCTTGTTGGCGCCAAATCGGTGTTATACTGATACTGATGGTAGAAGGCGGTAGCTAAGTCTTCCCAAGTATTGATACGGGAACCATCTAACTGATAAAACCATTCAATTTGCATTTCGGCCAAGCTCTCTTGGAAAAAGTGAACCCATAGTTTCTTATCAGCAGTGTGCGGCTGTATCTTACGCACATAAGATTTCGGGTGAAGTTTTGGACAAGAAACTCCATCGTACTTTACAAAGACTGGTATTTTGAATTTGTGGGGAATGACAACCCCAGAGATCAAACCCAAATAATAAAAATCTAAACCGGGGAAGGCTTGGATCTGGACGTCCTTCAATCTGTCTTCTAACTGCTTATACTTGATATCGGCAGGTGGATACTGCTCTTCAAAATAATTATCATCATACGCTTGATCATTAACACAGTCAGCCTGGGTACTCTTAACCTCACCAATCTGATTCTCGTCCTCTTCAGATTAGTCTTCCACTATCGGGATCTGACAAACCGACTCTTTGAACCTCCTACCCATGTTGAGCAGAGCTTTCTTCTTGGGCTTCTTCTTAACTTCCAGCAATGCCATCATATCTTATTGCCCCTTGGCTAGGGCCATTAGAGTCTCTTGGAATTGATAGTTTTGTGTCTAAAGATCCTTCACAGTTTTCTCTAGATCCATCTTGCTGAAATAAACAACAGAAAGATAAGGAAACCTGCTATATGAAAACCTGTCATGTTATGATACATGGAATGTATATGCAAATGATTTCAAGGATTAATGAGATTTAAATTTGTATAGACACTAGAAATGAACAAACGCCAATTTTCATTAATTAGTTTAAAAAGATAACAACATGCCCGTTGGGCTTACAAAATAACTCTCTAAGATAGAAATATCGAGCGCATCCTCTTCGGTGCAATATAGGTGTTCACGCTTTGCTCTTCTTGTAGCTGCTTTGTAAGCTCCAAGACTCTCTTCTCACTAGCGTAGAATTGAGCTTCAAAGGTATCTCGTTCCTCCTTTAGCTGAATCCAACCCTTTTGCAAGTCTTTAAGAGAGGTAGGCATGTCTGGATGGAGGACAGTGTACGAGACATCTCCTTCAACCACATGTTCCATGATGACTGGTAAGATAGAAGGATAAGGCATCACAAGTTTCTGAGCACGAGCTCGTACCCACTTAAGGTAAGGCTCGAGGGGAATGTAACTATTATGTCCCAGCGTCTTGCTATCCGCCTTGTTTACCATCCTCCCGAGCTCGTATAAACTTCTGGCGGTAACCTTGATCGTCGCTCTCGTAGTCGAATACCACTCCTTGGATGAACATCTCATATGGACCATCCCTTCGGGCATATCCAAACTTGAGTAAGGCTAAGCAGGGGTTGCAAGTGATACCTAATTTAATGCCAAGCAAAGGGACATTATAGAATTCCCAAGAACGGTCTATGATAGTAACGTTCTCCATAGATCGAGAACACCAATGGATATCTGAATGTTTGAGCATCATCAACCTATGGGACCACCTCGAACATGGCTCATTCTTCAACACAGATCAGGGAAAATGCGAAAAAAACCATCGGGCCAAGAGAGGAGTGCAACACATGGGGGATCTTCTCTTCCTCATTGTGCGAGTGTGGAGAGAATGTAGGATATCTCCCAACAAGGTAGGCACCGGATTGTGAGACATGGAGATTTTGAAAGAATTGACATCTATGAGTTGATCAGGATTTGGGAACAAAACCATCCCATAGATGAGAAGGGCCAAGATTTCTTCAAAAGCGTGTACGTCCAAAGAGTTCCAACAGTCTTGAGCTTTCTCAAACAAGAATTTGGCTAAGAAACCTTTGACACCACTCCTTGTTTCCCAATTAGTTGTGATATCAGATTGTTGCAAGTGTAGTGCTCGGGCAATATCTTCAGGTCTTGGATATCTTTCCATACCGTTGAAAGGTAGTTGATTGAGAATAGGAGTGGTGATCTAGCCCTAAGGTAACCCCACTTTTAAGTTTTCCCCAACAGAGTCGCCAATTCTGTGATATGGTGGGAGAACTGACTTGGGTGTTTTGCGTTTTATCGCAAATGTTGCGGTTAGCAAGAGTCGCCACCGACTTTTCTTTTATCCAAAAGGAAAGGCTGAAAAGAACAGGAAAGACCTTTGAGATTATTTCTTAAGTTCGGGGGGTAGATTTTGAAAAGGGAATATGTTAGCACCCTTTTCATCCATAGTTATTTATGGGCTCTTAGTTGCTTGCTAGATCACTTGATTTTGTTTGAAAATATGCTTTTTGTGGTTTTTGAAAGTATTTTGAAAAGGCGCATTCGTTTAGGAAAACTTTGTAATAGTTCTCGTTCGTAAGAACGTATACAAATTGTTGAGCTTTTGAAAATATTGCATGTTTGGAAAATGTTTTGAAAGTGTTTTTGAAAGTGTTTGGTGTTTGTTTTGAAAATAGCAAGGATGTTTGGTTTGAAAATGAGCAAGCAACTAGGAACAAACTACCTACCCAAAAGTCTTAGTTCATTTCTTCCTTTCCTCTGATATTGCTATCTTACCATTGATTTGATAAGAAGCCCCATCTTTGGATGTATAGGGACAGGCGTGGGTCATCGTATAACCATGATAGCAATGTTGTGAAATATCTTAGTAATTATCTTTGAGGGAATAAGATCATTTTGAAAGGCAGCATTTGATAGCGTCATCAAGGGACTATGATCTTGTATTTTTGATTGCTTTTGGCTAAGATATCCCACATGCAAAACACGACCATTTTAGTAAAGCAACAAAGTGGATTTACCCTAAGGATGCAAGTGTGCAAGTGTGTTTTATTTACATGCTTGTTTATCTTGGATTAGGGTTTGCTAACTTGTTGATTTTAATCTTCCCATACAAATCCTAATTACTAGAGTTTATATAAAGTGATAAATTGAGGAAAGTAAAATTACTAAGCTATTACATCATTAGGGGAGGGGGTATACAAATTTACAAATGGGGATTTTGCAAGAAAATTAAATCTAATTAACTATTACAACCATATTGAATAAATGTACAAGAATTGAATAAATAATAATGTACAAATACAAATGGAAAAAGAAATGATCTTGTTTGGTTTTCATGAAAGGGGGTTTAACCTAATTAAGAGAGATGATTAATAAAATAACTTAAACTTAATTAATTAAGAAATAAATTAGGTTAAAAAATATTTTTAGGGTTTTTTTTTGTGAAAAGGTTTTAACTTAACAAAATAAAAATTAATTAAAAAAGAAACCTAAGTTCTAAATTAATTTTAATTAAGAAAATAAAATATATAATAATTAAACCTAAGTCTAAAAATTTATTAATTTAGAAAAGAAATGTATTCATTAAAAGAAAAATGTTTTTAGTCTTTTTGTTTTATAAAGAAAAATAAACTGTATAAGCATTTTTTAAATATGCAAATAAATAAATAAAATATTTCGGATTTTTTATTTAATAAAATTAATAATAATAATAGTAATAGTAATAGTAATAAAAATATTAAAGAAAATAAAAATATAATGAAATAAAAACAAGAAAAATGAAATAATAAAGAAAAATGGCCAAGGGGTGTAAAAGTAAGGAGGAGTTAGAGGTCACCAAAAAACAAAAAGCCCAAAGGGAGGGAAACCCATGCGCTGCTGCAAACAAAAAAAGAGAGAAATAGAAAATATGAAAAAAAATGGCAAAACGGATGTTGGGGCTTGAACCCAGGTCCTAAAGGTGAAAGGTGTGCGCTTTAACCACTGGGGTGGTGATACATCTGTTGATATAAACAAAACAATAAATATATAATCTAAGTTATGCCCTGAATACAACTTCACTTCAACCTCAAGCCAGAGAACCTGTAACTCATTCATTTCTCATCCATTCACAAAACCTCCAACATCAAACTTGTTAGAAATTTCCTCACGATTCTGAATATGTAAATAACTTAAGCTAATTCTCAAAGATGAGCATGAATTTCTAACAGTACCAAATTTTGACCTAAATATTTTCAGAAGTTCAAACTCAAAATTCTCCCTACTCAAGCAACATAAATGAAATCTATGGACATGTATAGTTTTAGGGCAATGATATCTACATTTTATCTTCACAAATGCAAGCTTAACAATGCCTAAATGAGAAGATAGAAGTTCAAGAAAAATACCTCAAAAATGGAAATCGTGAAATGAGTTTGAGCTTGATTCAAGGTGCTGCAATGATCAGGTTAGCTTCCTTGAGTCTCTAGGAAGCTAATGCAATGCTTAGCTTCAGTTGAGAGTGATTGAAATGGCCTGGAGAAGTCTAACTGCAATGCTCTGTTTTTGGTATGGAGGTTATGGTAAATGGTGTTACAGTTCTGGAAATAGGATGGAGATAAGTTATATTTGATATGAGGAAGCTTTTGAAACTAAAAGGCCAAGAAATGCACGAGGGAAATGGAAGTTTGATATGTAAAGTCAAAACTTGCACAACAATGGTGTTTTGAAGCAATTTCTGGCTAGAGGGAGTTTGGGAGTGTTTCAGGGTGTTCAAGCTCGTGTTCTAGCTCACAAATAGTGCCTCTATTTATAAGCAACAAGTTTGGAAGCTTGTTGTTGATCAGAATTCAAAATCACAAGTTTAAGCATAACATGTGATTTTTGAGAAATCCAAGTTTCAAAGTCTTGTGTACTTGCTAAGATAGAGTGGTTATGCTTTAAACACATTTGCTTATGACTTTGTAGATGGAGTGTGATAAGAGGGAACAAGTTAGAGGCTCAAGAATTGACTTTATGCATAAAGCTTGCTTTTCAAGAATGGTATTCTTCACTTTCTTCCCAAAATGGCAATGTGAATTGGATAAAGCTTAAACCACTTCGATTATAGCTCAAAAGTTTGTGTAATCCATTAATGATGGATATATACACAAGTTAGAAGGCCTGCAAAGCAAGATTATGTAGCCTAACATTGAAATTGCATTATGTGTTCATCAAGAAATGACTTATAATTCAAGAATGAAACCTTAACTTCCTGCCTTTGATTCTCCTTGCTAAAACATGATCTCAATGAGTTCTTGGAAATTTTGTAAAGATTGTACATCCTCTACAACCTCTATTTTGGACATTTTTTAAAATTCATCTTGGAACTATGTGAAAAATGTCCATGAAGTTAGGTCAAAATCCTGCCTAAATTAGGGCAAAATTTCACTAAGTTTCCACGTTTCATGAACATGTATTCAAAAAATTATAACTTGAAATCCATGAATTTATAGGAGAAGTTGTGTTCTAAAATGTTTTAGATCTCATTTAGACCTACAACTTTCATGTTGGAAGTTTCCTTTTAATCATCTTGCATCATGGTGAAAAATTGGCTCAAAGTTGTGAAAAAATATGAAATTTTCAACACTTAGAAAACTTTCTAAGTTTAGAAATTTTGACTTTTCAAAATGAAATCTTGACTTTTTGATTTCTTGATGGAAAAAGTTTCATATTTTGACATGTTTTGATGAATTGTGATCTTTGGTACTTGATTTTGACCAAAAAGTCAAAGTTTGACTTTTCAGTGTACAATTGACTTTTCATCAGTTGACTGAAATTCATCTGTCAACCAATCAAACTTGAGAGATGTTTTAAGCCATGCCATTAGGTCAAAATGAATAATTTGAGTCCTTGAGATCATAACTTAAACCAATCAATCATTTTCTAGGTCAAAAATCAGAAATTGCACCTTCTTAGTCAAAACCCTAATTTTGACCATTTTGCCCTTTTGATGATCTGATCAAATTTCTTGAGGAATTGTGATCCAAACTTGATAAAATGACATATATATGTTCAGGATGTTGATATGGATAAGAAATCATGAAGTTTGACTGTAAATTGACCACAATTGACTTTTTCCCCAATACAACTGATTTTTAGGTCAACTGATCAATTGACTGGGAAAAAATGTGATCCAAGACTTGAAACTTGACATGAGCAATCTTGAGGGTCCAAAATGATCCATGAAAGTCATATGGGGCATTAAAAGTCCATTTGTCCTTGTGCAATCTCAAACCTTAATTTTTAGTCATTAGTGCTTAACGAGGTGTCTTGAGCTGATCAACCTTTGTGCAGTCTTGAACCAAAGGAGATCTTGTGGGAGATTACTTGATAAATGAGAGAGCAAATTTTGGGGTACAACACAAAGTCCAACAAAAATTTACCAACATCTGTTTTGGTTGGTTTTGGTTTGGGTTTTGGAACGACTATTTTATGGGAGGAATTAATTAGGTTGTTAAAGGTTTGCTAATCAACTGTAATTCTCAGATAATCTTCTGATTATTCTATGGAAGTGTGATGATATGGGGAGTTGTGAATGGAGAGAGGTGAGTTTGGTTTTGATGTATGTGGAGAAGGAGTATATGGGATGATATGGATGTTTTGTGATTGAGGGATGATTGTATTTTGTGGTTCATGGTTGTTGAGAGTACATGTTATGCCTTCTATTTCTAGTGTTATTTCAGGCATTTTTTGTTCAGAGTCAGTATTTAGATCTTTTTGGTTGGGAAGCATCAATGATTGGATCATACTGATAAATATTAGAAAGAACTTGGGAAAGTTCTGGCGGAGTTTGAGCAGTATAGATAGAAGGTGAGTTAATCAGGGTTTGATTAGTGGTTGTGGTGGTGTTGGTTTCAAAATTAAAGTCATCAAAAGTTTATGGTGAGTGATGTTCAGAAGGTTTTGGAGATGAAGAGGGTTCAGATGTTGATAAAAGTACTAATTCAACAACAGAAACGAAAGAAGAAATACCTTATTTCTTAGCAGCTTTAGGAGTCTTTTTAGAAGTTCCTCCACCAACAACTTTCCTTTTCTTTGAATTTCTGATGAGTACCTATGGTGGTTGAGGAATATTCTTAATGTTAACATCAGGAACAGTTCCATCTCTTTTGCAAGCATCCAGATATCTGACGATGATTTCAGGAGAATCCATTTGAGTGAAGAGGGGAAAGTTGTTCAAAGGAATTCTTCTAGTAGAGATAACTTCCTTTATGATATGGGTTGGGTCCTTCTTTATTTGATCTATGATCTTAATCTTTTTTAGATTTTTGGCGTTTAGGGTTTTTCTAATGCAGGTTTCTAGCTTATTTAATTGTTGAGCTTCACTCAGATATTCTATCATCCTATTTTCTGTTAGAATATCTGAGGTTATCCGTCCCAATGGAATCCAATCTCTTTTGTTTTTCTCGTCTTCTCTTTTTTCCTTGACAATGCTCTTCTGATGATTGAACAAAAGGAATGGAAGGTTGATTCTGAACTTGGTATCAATGAAGTATAAAAGATATTATTGATCAATGTTGATTTAGTTATGAGAGTTTGTTGGTTTTTGTGTGATGGATGCATCCTAGAATGATTCTATCCCAGATTCTGAGATAGTCTTTCAGATCTTTAATCTTGTTAGAGTGCAGTCCATAAACAAAAATTTCTTGAGAAACTTTGTTCATATCAGATCCTTTTTCTACCATGTCACTACACTTGAATCCAGTTCCATCATGTCAAATGGGAGTTGCAATAAGTTTCTCACTAATGATGATCTTCTCCCCCATTACAAATGAAGTAACTTGATGTTATGATACTTTTGCATGAATCCAGAATTCCTTAACCGGTTTTGGGAAAACCGGACCAACCAACCTATCAAAGAAATTTTTCCACCCTTGAATTTCAACATCAGGAACAAGATCGTATCCATTTTCTTGAATACTCTTGAAATCTACCATAAGTTCACAGAGAACTTTAAGATTCCTGACCGGTGTGAGGATGGTTCTTATCGGTTCAATATAGTTTTCTTCATTTGGGATGGAACTTGATACATGAATGGTGTTTGTAAGAATGATATCTTATGAAGAGTGTTGTTGAGAAGAGGAAGACATTGTTCACGGGTTTTAGGGTTTTAGAAGAGAATAGAGAAAAAATTAGAGAGACGAATTTGTGAAGGTTATGGTGAGAAGTGTTTGTGAGAAAAGGGTATATATAGACAAATAAAAAACATGAAATTATTTATAATTAAAAAAATTAAACATAATGATTATATACATTAAATGATTTCTATCAAGGGAGATGCGTGAAGATATTCAAAACAGTTACCGTTGTGACTCATGCCTCAATGCATCAAGTCAAACGTTTTAGCCAACCAGAGTGTGAACATGTATTCAGTCTCAGAGAGTGACGTTACATTTTAGGTTGAGAGGTGTTGATGTGGTGAACTACTGATACTATCTTGAAATGAAACGTTTTTGTCTTACGTTCAGATTTTCTAGATGGTTTCTGGGTCAATTTTCCTTCTCACTTCTGAAGAACTATTACTCAGATTGTTCACAAAGAAAAGTAATTATCAGAACATTCTAAAGGTTAAATATGTAGAAATTTAATATCTTTGCATTCTGGATAGGATTCCATACTGAGATGTTCTAGAATGAAATTAAATCTATCTTCGACAAGGGGTTTTGTATAAATGCCATCCCATTGGTGGTTTGTATCTATAAATTTTAAGAAAATAATTCCCTTCTGAGTATATCCCTAATGAAATGATGTTTGATTTTTATATTTTTAGCCCTAGAATATAAGATAGGATTATTAGAAAGACAAATAACAGAAGTATTATCATAGAGGATATGAATGTTACTCTCATATATATGATGATCTTCAAGCTGACTCTTCATCCAGAGCATCTGAGTACTGCATCCAACTGCAACTATGTATTCAGCTTCAACAATTGATAATGCTATGGTGGATTGTATTTTACTGGACCAAGATATCAAGTTGTCTCCCAGAAATTGGCAGCTCCCATAATTGCTTTTTCTTTCTATTCTATCTCCAGCAAAATCAGCATCGTAATACCCTACTAATTTGTATTCCTTGAATTTTCTATAACATAGACCAAGATTAGTAATACCTTTCACATACTTAAAAATTTACTTAACTGCTGTTAAGTGAGATTCTCTAGGATCTTATTAGCATCTAGTACATAAACAAACATTGTATAGAATGTCAGGTCTTGAAGTGGTTAAGTAAAGGAGAGAACCAATCATACCTCTGTAGAGCTTCTGCTCTACTTTCTTACTTACCTTTTCCTTTTCCAGAATGCATGTAGGATGCATTAGAGTTTTGGTTGGCTTACTTTCTAACATGTCAAATTTCTTCAGAAGTTCTTTAATATATTTACTTTGATGTATAAAGGTTCCTTCTGGAGTTTGATTAATTTCAATTCCCAGAAAGAACTTAAGTTCTCCCATCAGACTCATTTCAAACTCTGCCTACATAGACTTTGCAAATTCTTTGCCCAAGGAGGATTTAGTAACCCTAAATATAATATTATCTATGTAAATTTGACAAACCAGAATATCATTTTTAAATGTTTTAAGTAATAAAGTTGTGTCCACTTTCCCTCTGGTAAAATCTTTTTCTAAGAGAAAGTTACTTAGTCTTTCATACCATGCTTCGGGAGCTTGTTTCAGACCATATAATGATTTCTTAAGTTTATAAACATATTATGGATGTTTTATATTTTCAAAACTAGGGGGTTGGTGCACATAGACTTTTTCATCAATATAACCGTTTAAGAATGCACTTTTGACATCCATCTGATAAAGAGTGATTTCATTATTTACAGCAAATGAAATTATTAGTCTGATAGATTCTAACCTGGAAACTGGAGCAAAGGTCTCAGTATAGTCTATCCATTCTTGTTGACTATAATCTTGTGCAACTAGTCGTGCTTTGTTTCTGACAACTTCTCCTTGTTCATTTAGCTTGTGTATGAAGACCCACTTAGTTCTAATGATATTGAATCCTTTTGGTTTTAGAACTAGATCCCATATATTGTTTATGGCAAATTTATTAAGTTCTTCCTACATTGCAAGTATCCATCATCGTCTTAAAGTGATTCATCTATGGATGTTTGTTCTATCATAGATATCAATCCTAAGAGAGAATTTTTAGTTGTTTTAAATGTAGATCTTGTTCTGATTGGATCATTCTTCTTTCCTAGAATCAGATCTTCAGAATGTGTTGATATGCTTATTGGTTGTCTTTTCTGAATGGGTTCTTCGGATGTTTCTGTAGTATAGGTGTTGATTGTACTTCTGTCTTTTTCTGCATTAGTCTTGGTTTATGGGCTTTTGTCTTCAGAAGATCTGTCTCCAGTACCTGTAATTTGAACTTTTATATCTACAAAATTTTAAACTTGCTTTGACTTTTGAGAGCCAAGCTTATCATTAAATATGACATTAATGGATTCTTCCACAAATTGTGTTTTTGTGTTATATACTTGTGATACGGTGGGAGAACTGACTTGGTTGTTTTGCATTTGATCGCAAATGTTGCGGTTAGCAAGAGTCGCCATCGACTTTTCTTTTATCCAAAAGGAAAGGTGAAAAATCACAGGAAAGACCTTTGAGATTGTTTCTTGAGTTAGGGGGGTAGATTATGAAAAGTGAAGGTATTAGCACCCTTTTCATCCATGGTTTTCCATGAGCTCTTAGTTACTTGCTAGATCACTTGCTTTTTTTTTTTTAAATGTGCTTTGTGTGGTTTTTGAAAGTATTTTGAAAAGGCGCCATCGTTTAGGCAAACTTTGTAATGATTCTCGTTCGTAAGAATGTATACAAAGTGTTGATCTTTTAAAAATGTTTCAAGTTTGAAAGATGTTTTTGAAAGTGTTAGTGTTGGTTTTCAAAATATCAAGGATATTTTGTTTTGAAATTGAGGAATTAACTAGGAACATTCTACCTACTCAAAAAGTCTTTCATGTTTATTTCCTTTTTCCTTCAATATTGTTATCTTACCATTGATTTGGTAAGCAACCCTATCTTTGGACGTGAACGGGCGTGGGTCATCGTATAACCATGATTAGCAATGTTGAAAGGTATCTTAGCATCTTTTTCTAGGGACTAAGATCATTTTGAAAGGCAACTTTTGACAGCGTCATCGAGAGACTATGATCTTGTATTTTGTTTTGCTTGTTTTTGCTAAGATACCTCACATGCGTAACATGGCCATTTTGTAAGGCAACCAAGTGGATTTTACCCTAGGGGTGCTTGTGTGCAAGTGTGTTGATTTTCATGCTTGATGTATCTTTGATTAGGGTTTTCTAATTGATTGGTTTTAGTTTTTCCATACAAAACCCTAATTACTAGCATTTATGTGAAAGCGATAAATTGCGGAATGTAAATATCCTACGCTATTACATCATTTGGGGATGGGGTGTACAAATATACAAATGGGGATTGCAAGAAATTAAAATCTAATTATCTATTACAACCATATTGAATTTGAATAAATAATGTACAAAAATGTAAATGAATATAATGCAGAAGTAATGTTATGAATATAATGTACAAAAATTGAAGTAAATAATATACAAGAATGTAAAGAAAAAATATATAAGGTATTGAATGAGAAAGGAATGAATTATTTTGTTTTGTTAAAAAAAGGTTTTTATCTTAACCTAATAAACTAAAAAGAAAATGGTTTAAAAAAGATAAATAAATTAAGTTAATTTAGAAAAATATTTGGTAGTGTTTTTATGAAAAAGATTTTAATATTAACTACAATAGCATAAAAATCAATTAGGTTAAGAGAAACCCTAAATTCTAAGTTAGTTTGAATAAAAAAAGAAAATAAATAAACCTAGGTCTAACTATTAAATTTATAAAAGAAATTAAACTTGTAATAAGAAAATATTCTTTGTCTTTTGTTTTAAAAAAAAATAAGAAAGAAATAAACTACAAGTATTACAAGTATAAATAATGAATAAAATATTTTTGGTTTTTTTTAATAAATAATAATAATAATAATAATAATAATAATAATAATAATAATAATAATAAGAAGAAGAAGAAGAAGAAGAAGAAGAAAAATAATAGAGAAAATAAAATAAAATAAGTCAAGGGGGGTGAAACTATGATTTGGGGTATTTTGTAGAAAACAGTTTTTGGTTAGAGCCTGGCCCAATGGCAGTTTTCTTTTTGTACACAGCAAAAGGAATAAAAAAAATATTTAGGCCTGCGTGGTATACTTAGTAATAGGGGGTGTGTATGAGTGAAGGTACTTGGGCCTTGTAGTTCAGGCCCGGTTATTTGTTTTTCAAAACAAACAAAACAACAAAAATTGAGACAGAGTCTCATTTGACAAAAAAAACTTCTCTCTCTCTCTATTTTATATTTTCTCTCGCTCTCTCTCTCTCTGTGTGCTCACCGGAGAAGGAAGAGTGGTCGCGCCAGAAATCGCCTCGCGGCGGAGAAACTCTAATCACTATTTTTTTTACATCTCTGGGTTCGCCTTGTTCTCCTCTTTGCTAATCCGTGGTGTATTTTTGCAGATTTCGCTTGGTTACGCGTAAATCTAAAAGGGGGAAAAGAAACCCTAGGGTTGGTTTCGACGGAAATAGCTTTACCTCGGTGAGATCTTTTCAATCTTCTTCTTCTTCCATGATTCTGAAGGGTTTGGTATTTTTGAAAATGATGAAGAAAAGTATTTAGGGTTTGGCCGTTTGCATGTGATTTTGTTTTTTGTGTTTGTATATTTGTTTTTGGCCGGAAAATGAATGAAGAGGGTTTGTTTGCTTTCTGCGATTTGTGTTTCTGTTTGTATATTTTTGTGTTGAAGAAATCCTTCTTTTTTTCTTTTATGTGTTGTTGCCGGCTTTATATTGTGATGGCTCTTGACTTTTGGCTCTTTGTATAAATCTTATACTTTTACTTGTTGTTGCCCTTTTGAAATTCTCTGTGATATCTTTCTACTGATTTTGGTTGCTTTGAATTTGATTTGATGGCCCCTTTTTCTGTACTTGGTGCTTTTGCTGGTTTTGTGGCTTTGGCTTTTGTTGGTTTCTTGTAATAGATGCTAGCTTTTGTACAGGTTACTTGTTGCTTTTTGTACCTTGTGCTGACTTTGATACTTTATTGTTAGCTTTTGTACTTTTTCTTTGATGCTAGTTGTACTGTGATGACTTTTCTGAGTTCTATTTTTCCTCTTTTTTGTGAACAAAAGCACGGTCTTTGAGATTTTGCAGTAAAGTTGCTTTGTCCCATGACATGACTTTACAAATTTTGAATTCTCTGAAACAAACAAGATATGAGGCTTTTTTTGATTGCTTGTTGTACTGGTTTTCTGTTAAGACTTTGATAACTTTGATTTTCTTGTGAACAAAAGCATTGTATTTTGAGATTTTGCATTGCCATTGTCTTTGGCCTATGATTTTGACATTACATCTCTGAGGTTTCATTGAAATAACATAATTATGAGGCTTTTTTTATTTGGTTGAGCTTGAATTCTGCTTTGCACCTTTTAGTTTATTGTGAACCAAACTAAACTTTGTGATTTGCAATAAGCAATGGCCTATGATAAAACAAACATTGTATGAGGCTTTTTTGAGTTGTTTTAAATCATGTTGGGCTGAAATCTGTTGGGCTTGCACTTGTGTTGGACCTAAAATTTTGTTTGCACTATTGTGAACCAATTTTTTTGATATTTGCAATATAATTTTAGCCTATGATAAAACTGAAATTGTTTGAGACCTTAGAACACAAAACCTTTTTTTTCTGAACTCTGGTACTTTGTTGCCTTTAGATTTTGCACAGGTTTTGTTTTGGCAGCTTGCAGTGTGCCCTGCTGTTTGTTACAGTTTGCTTATATTGTTGTTTTGCTACCTGCTGCAGCCTGCCCTGCTGTTTGTTTGCAGCTTGCTATGTTGTTGTTTGCTGCTTGCTGCAGCCTTCCCTGCTGTTTGCCCTATTTGCTACATTTGTTGCAGGTTTTGGACAACCTTGGCTTGGCTTGTTGTACTTGACAGCTTTGGACTTTAGGTTATGATGGCCAATTTCCTTTTCTTTTTGTGAACCAAGGTCCAACCTTATGATTTGAAAAATAGTACAAGATGGATTATGATAGAGACAAACCTTAAAATCTGATTCTAAATATAAACCCTAATGATGAATTTCTTCCTTTTTTACATATCATTTTTTATTTGAAATGCTTGCTAACTTTCTCTTCTTCTTTGTTTCATGAACATGAGGCGTGGGCGGCAAGCGAAGATTGGAAGGGTTGCTTGAAGATGAAGCAATGAAGACTTTGAAGAAACAAAATTTCTCCCTTTTGTAAATAAAAAAAATCTTTGTAATTTATTTCATTTGTAAACAAGATAAAATTTGTTTATTCACCTTACTTGTAATGTAATGAACACAAAGGCCTTGAATAAATTTGGTTTGATGAAAATTATTGTGCGAACCTCAAATTCTAATTGAACTTTGAAAATCTCAATCAAATGCTTTGAGTAAAACACCTTGGTTTGGGTAACTTGCACTTCAAGCAATCACAAAAAATGATCAAACAAAATATGTGCCTTGTACTCCAATCAAATTTCTAAACAAAATAAATGTTTAAGAATTTAATTCCGCTTGGTTAACTTGAATCCAAAAACCATGGTCATTTAAAATAAAAGTCTTAATCTTCAACTCTTGTCCAATGTCTAATTGGTAATCAAAATGAGTTTGCACGTCATACTTGATTAAAATGAGACTTCATTGTCTATCAAACATGTTTTAAGAACATTCGTCAATCTTGTAGAATTAACAAACTTCAGCAAATTGTGTTTAAGAACATTTGAAACTTTGAAAACTCAATTTTCTCTGAGAAATACCAAACCCTAATTATTGATTTGCCGCCTAGGAAGAGAATTTGTCTGATCGACCTTTGAACCAAATTTAGTGTACGAGAAACCCTAGGATAACATCTTGCATAAAAAATGGGAGGGAAAATTTTGGGGTACAACAGCTGCCCATGTTCAATCTTCTTGAACTTGAAGAGTTAGATTGGCGGATCCGCCATTCGTGACTTGAAGGTGAAAGATGATTGAACACTAAAGTGCCTAGAAATTTGCACTCGAAGATGGATGGTTAATGGGCTTATAGATGCCATTTGGAGGAATGTTAGTAAATACTGGAAGAAGTATCAGCACGAATCTCTTGTTGATTTAAACTAAAAACTTGATGTTTTACCTGGGAGAAAAAGATTTAGTAAAATGAAAATGCTTGTATGATGTTCACTAGATGTGGTATTATGTTAAATGCGTATGGTATGTTCATGCTATGATGTATGAATGTGAGATGTATGTTTTTGTCCGGGAAAATAAGTCCCTGACTGCTGCTGAGGAAATTCTGGGGGATTGAATCCCTTATTGCCGTTGGTGATGAAGAATATGCATATCTTCAAACTTTGTTGAAAAGATGCTCTCACTGGAGATTATCTCTTGAATGTCAGTTGTTATCTGGTCGGATCCAGGCTTCACAATTTGCTGAGGAGGATGTCTACTGCTATCTGGTCGGATCCAGGCTTCACGATAACTTTATGGGGAAGAAATAAATTAATTGTTATCTGATCAGATTCTAGGCTTTACATAAAATTTCTTGAAATGGAACTGTCATCTAGTCGGGTCCAGGCTTTACAACAACTCGCTGGGGATAAGGAAATAAATTGTTATCTTGTCGGATCCAGGTTTCATGGTTTTTGGAAAGTCGTACTGTTATCTGGTCGAGTCCAGGCTCCACAGTGTCTCTCTGGGGATCACAACTGATTTTTATCTAGTCGGGCTCCAGGTTTCACAATAACTTGTTTGAAAAACTGTTATCTGGTCGGGTCCAGGCTTTGCAGATTTCAGCGATTGATGAGGTCAATTTCTATCTGGTAGAGTATAGGTTTCACAATAAACTTTTGGGGATATAGTTGTTATCTGGTCGGTTTCCAGGATTCACAGCGAATCCCCGAGGGTGATTTCTATCTGGTCAGATCCAAGCTTCACAACGACTTGCTTGAAAAGAGGGAATTGAAAACTGATATCTGGTCGGGTCCAGGTTTCTCAGTAATTTGTTAGGGAAAGGAAAATTCTACTGGGGAAAAGAAGTTTAACCTTGGTCGGATTGAGTCCAGGTTCTTCTATATCTTTAAAGAGTTAGACTATTATCTGGTCGGGTCCAGGTTTCATATCATCTTGAAATTGAGATCAACTGTTATCTGGTCGGATCCAGTTTTTAGATACTCAAACTGTTATCTGGTCGGGCCCAGGTTTCAGTAATTAAAGAAGTCAAAATATTATCTGGTCGGATCCAGGCTTCAGTAATAACTTGAAAATTGTGCTAATATCTGGTCGGATCTAGGCTTCATAGCATTTTTTTGGAAATAGTAAAGGTTCTACTGAAGGATTTACTGGGAATCAGGGGTTGTGGCCCTGTGATTTGCAATAATCTGAAAGGGAAATTCAAACTGGAGAGTGTCGACTTAGTTGGGTAGAACAAACTCAGCTCGGGGAGGACACACTAAACTGGGGAGAATAGACTTTGTTTGGGGATATAGTCTTGGTTGGGGAAGATATACTCAGTTGGGGAAGACAGGTTCAGCTGGGGAATTTCACGGTGTCTTGATTGTTGTATGTTGAGGAAATTGGAACTCGGCTGGGGAGTTTTTGTGGTTCCTCGATTATTGTTGGGGAAATAAAACCTGTTGGGGAAAGGTTTATTGTAGTCGTCCTCATGGGGATAATGATAATGAGATAATGTTGTAGGGATATTTCATATACATTAAAGAGATGATTGCTGCTGCTTAGCAGGACACATGTGCCAAATAGTTTTAATTATGTTTATATGCATATGTTCATTCAATTTTAGTCATTGGACAAATTTGCATTCAAAGCAAAGACATAAATTTTGCACTTCAAAGTGTATTTGTATTGATATTTTGCCCATGAATAGGCGTTTTTTGTACAGAGAAATGGAGATCCTAGTAAGAGGAAATCGTCAAAAGGAAAACAAAATTGAGAATGTAACCAAATAGCCATGTGAAATGATCTCATTACCTTCCAACTCTACTATTGCCCCAATGTCTTCGAATATCCCTTGTCGTTGACAGAAATTGATTGGATTGATCTTGGACCGTTTGAACTTGGACCTTGGTGATAAAATTGACTGTGTTGATTCCACGGGACATAGTCATACGCTTTTAATCCTTAACTTTTTCCTGGACCGCCCTTTCGGGTTTTCAGCCCACCAGGATACCCTTTTTGCCCAAGTCGCCCTTTCGGGTTTTCAACTTGCCGGGTGTACAATCTTTTTCCTATATCCCTAATTTTTACCCAAACCTTTTAGTTTGTCGGGATGCCCTTATTTTGCTTAGCTGTGTCAACCTAACGGGTCTCTTATGCATAGTATTTTTTGACTATGTCTGCGTTAATGGGATGTGGGAAATCCTTGCCATCCATGGTAGTTAGCATCATGGCACCTCCAGAGAAAACTCTCTTGACAACAAATGGCCCTTCATAGGTGGGAGTCCATTTGCCTCTGCGGTCGCCTTGTGGTAGAATGATGCATTTTATCACCAAGTCACCAACTTGATATACTCGAGGTTTGACCTTTTTGTTGAAAGCCTTGATCATCCGTTTTTGGTACGTCTGACCATGGCAAACATCAGCTAATCATTTTTCATTGATCAAGTTTAGTTGATCTAATCTTGTTTGAACCCACTCGTCTTTGCCTAGGCCTGCCCCATTCATAATTCTCAGCAAGGGAATTTGAACTTCTACTGGCAAAACAACTTCCATGCCATAGACTAGAGAAAAGGGAGTTGCCTCAGTTGATGTTCTAGCTGAAGTGCGGTAGCCATGTAGAGAAAACAACAACATCGCATGCCAATCCTTATAGGTTACTACCATTTTCTGCATAATCTTCTTGATATTTTTGTTGGCCGCTTCGATTGTGCCATTCATTTTTGGTCTATACAGAGAAGAATTGTGATGCTTGATCTTAAATTGAGTGCAAAGCTCAGTGATCATAGCATTGTTGAGGTTAGTCCCATTGTCGGTGATGATCCTTTAGGGGATACCATAACGGCAGATGAGGTTGTGTCTGATGAATCTGGCTACCACATTCTTGGTGACTGAGGTAAACGAGGCGACTTCGACCCATTTGGTAAAACAGTCGATAGCAACAAGAATGAAGCGGTGTCCGTTGGAAGCTATGGGCTTGATCTCTCCAATCATGTCCATGCCCCACATTGCAAAATGGCCATAGAGCGGTCATGACATTCAGAGGGATAGGAGGCACATGAACCTTGTCAGCGTAGATTTAACATTTGTGACAAGTTCTTGAACATTGATGGCAATCAGTCTCCATCGTTGAGCAATAATAACCTGCTCTTAATATTTTCTTAGCCATCGTATGCCCACTTGAGTGAGTACTGAAGAGACCATCGTGCATGTCTTCCATGATCTCCTCTGCCTCCTTCTTGTCCATACATCAGAGTAGAGTTAAATCATGGTTGCGCCTGTACAATATCCCATTACTTAGGAAGAATTTGGCTGCAAATCTTCGCAAGAACTTTCTGTCATTGATAGATTCCCTCTCTGGATACTGTTGTGCTTCAAGGTATCTTATCACCTCATGGTACCATGGCTTTTCCGCATCAGTGTCATGCTCATAGCAATGTGCAGGTTCATCGAATCTTTCAATTGTTATCATAGGGGCTTCGTTGTCCCATCTGACCTTGAACATTGAGGACATGGTTGCCAAAGCGTCAGCCAACTGGTTTTCTTCCCTAGGGAAGTGCTCAAAAGTGATCTCTTCGAAGTAAGGAATTAGGGATATCACAAGTTCCTTGTAAGGAATAATATTAGGGTGTTTATTGTCCCAATCTCCTTTTACTTGGATGATCACCAAAGCGGAATCCCCAAAAACATCCAAATGCTTGATCCTTAAGTCAATAGCAGCTTTTAGACCTAAGATGCATGCTTCATACTCGGCCATATTGTTTGTGCAATCTAAGTATAGTCTAGCAGTGAAAGGAGTGTGGCAACCTTCAGGAGAGAAGATCACATCACCAATTCTGTTACCTAAGGCGTTGGAAGCCCCATCGAATACCATAGTCCATCGGGATCCTTGTTCAGGTCTGTCATACGGTCCAGATTTCACACAGTCGGTTACCAGCATGATGTTCTCATCAGGGAAGTCGAAGACTGATAATCATTCACAGCTTGATGGGCCAAATGATCTGCTAGTATAATTCCTTTGATGGCCTTTTGGGTCGTGTATTGAATGTCGTACTCAGTCAAGATCATTTACCATCTGGCTATCCGTCCGGAAAGGGCAGGTTTCTCGAAGATGTACTTGATTGGGTCTATCTTAGAAATCATCAGAGTGGTATGAGTCAACATATACTGTCTTAGTCTGAGAGCAGCCCATGCCTGAGCGCAACAAGTTTTCTCGAGCAGTGAATATCTGGTTTCACTGTCGATAAACTTTTTGCTCACGTAATAAATAGCATGCTTTTTTCAGCCAGAATCGTCATGTTGGCCCAAAATACACCCCATAGAGTTCTCTAGTACTGTCAAGTACATGATCAAGGGTCTTCCTTCAACTGGAGGCATGAGAATAGGATATTCTTGTAGGTATTCTTTGATTTTGTCAAAGGAAATCTGGCACTCATCGTTCCATCTGACTACCTGATCTTTCTTCAAGAGTTTGAAGAGTGGCTCACAAGTAGCAATCAAGTGTGATATGAAACGGACAATGTAATTGAGACGATCCAAGAATCCTCTAACTTCCTTTTCAGAATGATGGATTGGCATTTCTTGGATGGCCTTTACCTTGGCAGGATCAACTTCAATGCCTTTATTGCTGACAACAAAACCTAGAAGCTTTCCAGATCGTACTCCAAACGTGCACTTGTTAGGGTTTAACCTCAACTTGTACTTTTTCAGCCTCTCGATTAATTTGTACAGGTGATCGAGATGTTCTTCTTCGGTTTGTAATTTGGAAATCATATCATCCATATATACCTCTATCTCATGATGAATCATGTCATGAAATAAAGCTACCATAGCCCTTTGATATGTTGCCCCTGCATTCTTTAATCTGAACGGCATAACTTTGTAGCATAAGGTTCCCCGTTGTGTAAAGAAAGTAGTCTTTTCCATATCTTTGGTAGAAATCCTTATTTGATTATAGCCTGAGAATCCATCCATGAATGAGAAGACTTTATGCCGAATAGTATTATCAACTAAGACGTCAATGTGTGGTAGAGGGAAGTTATCCTTGGGGCTTGCCCTATTCAGATCCCTATAGTCTATGCACATGCAAACTTTCCCGTATTTCTTTGGCACTGGCACCACATTGGCAACCCATTAAGGATAGGATGTCACAACTAGGAACCATGCATCAAATTGTTTCATCACTTCATCTTTGATCTTTTCAGACATATCAGGCCTCATGCGATGAACCTTTTGCTTGACAGGCGGATAATCTTCTTTTGTCGGCAGACGATGAACTACGATGTCGGTATCCAACCCAGGCATACCTTCATAAGACTAAGAAAATACTTCCATGTAATCATGCAACATCTGAACCAACCTACTCTTGACACTGCTTTCCAATTTAGCGCCGATCTTTATTTCCTTCTTATCTGACTCAGTACCCAAGTTGATAACTTCAATTGACTCTTCGTGCGATTGAATATCTTTTTCCTCTTGTAATAGAAGTTTGGCTAATTCTCCCGGTATGTCACAATCTTCCTCTCCTTCTTCTTCGGCTTGGTAGATAGGACATTCAAAGTTATAGTCAGCAATAGTAGATTTGTTGGCAATAGGATCCAGGGTGGATGTGGACCTGCAAGAGTGTGTGCGTGTGTGCATCTAAGATACATGGCTTTTTTTTTGAAAAATGTATTTTAAAGAAAGGAAAGACAATTAACACAAATATTTGAATGCAAAAGAGTCCAATGTACTGAATGATCATATGATTAGATGAATATAAATAAAACCCTTGACAAATGGACCAAAGTGCCCCGGGCCAGGTACATGGCTTAAAAGTCATTGTTAAAATATTACAGATAACAAGTTTTTGAATTGAAAGAAAAGTAATAACAAGTAGGTTACTCCTCCATGAAGGAGATGGGCACAAAGTCCTTTGTATGCCAATTCTTCAGCTCCGTAGTAGTTGGATACACCCATTCTTTAAATGTAACTTCTTTATCAGAATCACCCACGGTGTTGACTTCATTGCTTCCAATGCGGAGAGGAGGTTTTCCAGCACGAGCACGCCTCACCTCCCTGTGAGCTTTGACGGTGAAGCCCAAACCGAACTTGTCCGCTTTAAATGGGATATCGAGGAGTTTCCCCCAAGTGTCACAGTTCCCTTCTTCAATTCCCGCACGGGCATCCTTGAATGAAACCATCTTTGGCGTGGCCTTAACAGCTTTAGGCTCATCAGAAGAACATTTAGTAGCAGCAATCATCGGTGGTACAACCTCAAAGGCTTGACGTGGGGTTTCAATGAATTATCCTTCCATCTCTACATACTTGAAAGAGTTAAGGTGGCTCACCATAAACTCTTCTTCCCCACAAACAGTGACTATTCTACCATTGGCTGGATATTTGAGTTTTTGGTGGAGAGTTGAAGTCGCTTCCCCAACTTTATGGATCCACGGGCGACCTAACAGACAAGAATAGTCCGGAAGAAAATCCATAATTAGAAGGTGGAGTTGAAGATTTGGGAGCCCACTTTGATTGGAAGATCTACTTCCCCATGAACAGTCCTCTTTGACCCATCAAGCGCCCTTACAATGATGTCACTTGGTTTCAAGATTAAGTCTTCACAGTCAAGACGGTCCAATGCCCCCTTGGGTAATACATTCAGAGAAGAACCAGTGTCGACTAGCACATGTGCTAAGGTAGTCCCTTTGCACTCGATAGAAACATGTAAAGCTTTGTTGTGATTCTTCCCGAGAGGTGTTAGGTCAGCATCTGAAAACCCCAAGCCATTATCAGCGTAATTTTCAAATTGGTTTGTTGTTGTCTCATGGGGGACATGAGTCTTTTTCAGGAACTTGATTAATGTTCGAGCATGGGCATCAGAGCAAAGCAGTAATGACAACATTGAAATCTTAGAATGGGTTTGCCCCAACTGTTCTATAATTTTGAAGTCGCTTCTCTTGATGATCTTCAAAATTTCGTCCATTTCACGGGCGGAGAGTTCTTCATCAGTTACGTCTTTGGAGGGTACTTCAATCACAACAGGCTCGGCAACCTTCTCTTTCCCTCTTGTATCGTCACTTGGCTTGGTAGTAGTAATGTGGATGAGCGTCTTTGTAACTACTGGAGGTGAGATGTTGGGTGAAAATATTCTCCCAGTTCTAGTTACTTTGCTTGAGCCAGCTATGTTGCCAACATTGTCATCTTTTCCTTCTTCGATCCAGCCATCTTATTTAATCCCATGATAGAACACTTCAGCACTGTAATTCTATGGTACCGCTTTATTTGAAGAATAGAGAATCGGTCCGGGATTGGTAATGATTAAGGGAGCAACAGTGGGTTCATTTGAAATCCTAATAGGACCTTTGGAGGTAATCCTAATAGGCTTGTTGGAGATGGTAATAATAGAGAGGTCTTCACATTTGTTAATCACACTCTTGGCAGGCGGAGTCTTTTCAAACAAAATTCGTGGCTATCCATCAGGCGGTGTACGCCTTTCTTCAGCCTTTCATAACCATTGTATTGTTTTGTACAACACACACAGTATTTTTCACAACCAGGGAAGATTTTGGCTTTCAACAGATTGTTATTGATTATATTTAGTGGAGTAGTCAATTCTTCAACAGAGGTAATAAAAATTGCATCTTCGACAACATTAACACCTTTGTCATGCTTCGGCATTGGAGCGGTAATCACATTCTACGTTGGAGGAGGATTAAATTCAATAGTTTTGTTTTCAATTAAATCCAGGATTTTGTTCTTCAAGGCCCAGCACTGGTCGGTCTCGTGCCCGGGGCTGTTTGAATGGTAAGCACACTTAGCGTTTGGATTATACTTTGGCAACGAGGTGTCAGGGTTGGCGGGAGGATCGCATAATATCACTAAATTAGCCTTGATCAAATGTTGAAGGGCTTGAGATAGTGACATGCCTAACCTTGTAAACTGTCTTCTTGGAGTTTCAAAATGTTGATGATTTGCAGATGGTCTTGGAGTAGGAGTTGGATTGGAGATTCGGACAACATTGACAGACGGACGATCATTTTTCTTGGTATGGGCCCTTGTCCCATACACAACATTAACTTCCTTCTTTGCAGCAAAAGGTTTCTTGATAGGATTGGCGGTGGAGGTAGATGCCACAAAGATCTTCCCACTTTTGATGCCACTCTCAACTCTTTCATCGGTTAAGATTAATTCGGTGAATCCAGAAGAAGAGCAACCTACAAACAGATTAAAGAAAGGACCTTATAAAGTACCCATGAACATGTCGATGTGTTCCCTATCAGTCAAGGGAGGTCGGACCCTACTAGCAAGGTCTCTCCACTTTTGCACATATTCCTTAAATCCTTCATTCTTTCTCATGGTCATATCTTGCAATTGAACCCTCGTTGGTGCCAAGTCGGAGTTGTATTGATACTAATGATAAAAGGCAGTAGCTAGATCCTCCCAAGTATTGATACAAGAACCATCTAACTGATAAAACATTCAAGTTGTGTTCCATCCAGACTCTCTTGGAAAAAGTGAACCCATAGCTTCTTATCGGCAGTGTGCAGTTGCATCTTGTGCACATAAGACTTCAAATGAAGTTTTGGACAAGAAACCCCATCGTACTTGGCAAAGATTGGTACTTTGAATTTGTGGGGGATGACTACCCTAAAGATTAAGCCCAAATCGCCAAAATCTAAACCGGGGACGGCTTGGATTTCAACAACTTTCAACCTGTCTTCTAACTGCTTGTATTTGATATCAGCAGGTGGATACTACTCGTTGAAATAATCATCAACAGATTCTTGATCATTAACACATTCAACTTGAATACTCTTGACCTCACCGACCTGGTTCTCTTCCTCTTTAGATGAGTCTCCTCCCACTTGGATTTGGCGGATTGTCTCTTTGAACCTTCTACCCATGTTGAGTAAATCCTTCTTCTTTGTTTCTTCTTAATGGCTAGCAGAGCCATCATATCTTGTTGCCCCTTGGCCAGGGCTAATAGAGTCTCCTGAACCTTAGAATTCTGGGTTTGGAGATCCTTCACAGTTTGCTCTAGATCCATCTTGCTGAAATAAACAGCAGAAAGATAAGGAAACCTATTATGCGAAAACCTGTCATGTTATGATGCATGGAATATGTATATGCAAATGATTTCAAGGATTAATGAAATTTAAATTTGTATAGACAACAGGATGAACAAACGTTAATTTTCATTAGACAAAACAAGAAAGGTTACATCATGCCTCTTGGGCTTACAAAATAACTTTCTAAGATAAAAATACTGAACGCATCCTCTTTGGCGCGAGATAAGAGTTCACACTTTGCTCTTCTTGTAGCTGCTTTGTAAGTTCCAAGACTCTCTTCTCACTAGCATAGAATTGAGCTTCAAAAGTATGTCGTTCTTCCTTAAGCTGAATCCAACTCTTTTGTAAGTCTTCGAGGGAGGTAGGCATGTCAGGATGGAGGATAGTGTAGGGGACATCTCCTTCGACTACAGGCTCCATGATAACCGGTAGGACAGAGGGATAAGGCATAACAAGTTTCTGAGCACGAGCTCGCACCCATTTGAGGTAAGGCTTGAGGGGAATGGAATTCTTGTTTCCTAGTATCTTGCTATCCACCTTGTTCAACATCCTCCAAGCTCGGATAAATCTCTGGCGGTGACCTTGATCGTCATTCTCGTAGTCAAATACCAAACCTTGAATAAGCATCTCGTGTGGACCATCCCTTTGGTCGTAACCAAATTTTCTTAAGGCTAAGCAAGGGTTGTAAGTGATACCTCCTCTAATGCCAAGTAAAGGGACATTAGGGAATTCTCCACAACGGTCGATGATAGTAACATTATCCAAAGAACGGGAACACCAATGAATATCTGAATGTCTGAGCGTCATCAACCTATGTGACCACCTTGAACCTTGCTTATTCTTCAATACCAATTGGGGAAGATGCGAAATAAACCATCTTACCAAGAGAGGAGTACAACACATAAGGATACCTCTTTTCCTCATGGTGCGAGTGTGAAAAGAATGTAGGATGTCCCCTAGCAAAGTAGGCACCGGGTTACAAGACATGAAGATTTTGACGGTGTTCACATCTATGAGTTGATCAGGGTTTGGAAACAAAACCATCCCATAGATGAGGAGAGCCACAATTTCCTCAAAGGCTTGCAAATCCAAAGAGTTCCAACAGTTTTGGGCTTTCTCAAACAAGAACTTTGCTAGGAAACCTTTGACACCACTCCTTGTTTCTCAATTAGTTGTGATATCAGATGGTTGCAAATGTAGAGCTTGAGAAATCTCTTCTGGCTTTGGATCTCTTTCCGTACTGTTGAAAGGTAGTTGATTGATAATGGGAATCCTTAAGAGTCGGGAGAATTCTTCCAAAGTTGGCACAAGTTGGTAATCAGGAAATGTGAAGCAATGGTGTAGAGGATCAAAGAACTGAAAGAGCACCTTCATCATGTCTTCATCAGTGTTGGAGGTGACCAAGTTTAGTAGACGACCATGTCTTTCGGTAAGTGAAGAATTTTCAGGAATCCTTGATGTTAACTCTTTGAGTTGAGGATGGATCCTTGCGAGGTTGACTTGAATGGTTTTTCTGTGAATAGAATCCATGTCCTACAAAACAGAACAAAGATAAATCCCAAAAATCCTTGAAATGGTTAGTGAGTATGAGTATGATGTTATGATGTTTATGATGTTATGTACAAGTAAATATACACAAACAAAGCAAACAAGTCCTTATGTTTACGCTTGCATGGAGTCTCATAGGTAAGTACCCTCTTGAAGTTTAGTTGGCTCAAACTTGTCCTAGTAATAGTAACCGGGTTCTAAGGAGCTCAATATCACTGGTTTGTTTCCTTGGGCATTGTTTCAGTGCAAGCCTCTTTAATGGCGACCGAAATATCCCAAAAAACCAAACCTCAATGAGTGTAGTATCGAGTATCTACCAACTTCGGATTGCACCAAAGTCGGTCATCTCACTGCGTCTTAAAGGCCAAGTTGGTCAAGTAAAGGTTCTAAAAGTTCATTAGTGCTTCATGACATCACTCAGCGGCCCCGTATTCTCCTTGACTACTCAAGGGCTACCGGTACCCACAAATATGTCACACTAACGTAGCTATTGCTTAGACCGTGTCGGTATACCCCACACAGTTTCCACAACGTATTTCTACTTACCTATAAGGTATCCCAAATCCGGGTAGAGGATTCAAACCCAAACAAAGAACCAAAATGTAAAGCAAACAAGTTAAACAAAGAAAGAAAGTAAATGTGATCTAACCCTAAGGTAACCCCACTTTTAAGAATCTCCCCAGAAGAGTTGCCAGTTCTATGATACGGTGGGAGAACTGACTTGGTTATTTTGCGTTTGATCACAAATGTTGCGGTTAGCAAGAGTCGTCACCGACTTTTCTTTTATCCAAAAGGAAAGGTGAAAAAGCACAGAAAATACCTTTGAGATTGTTTCTTGAGTTCGGGGGGTAGATTATGAAAAGGGAAGGTATTAGCACCCTTTTCATCCATGGTTTTCCATGGGCTCTTAGTTACTTGCTAGATCACTTGCTTTTGTTTGAAAAATGTGCTTTGTGTGGTTTTATAAAGTATTTTGAAAAGGCGCCATCGTTTAGGAAAACTTTATAATGATTCTCGTTCGTAAGAATGTATACAAAGTGTTGATCTTTTGAAAATGTTTCAAGTTTGAAAGATGTTTTTGAAAGTGTTAGTGTTGGTTTTGAAAATAGCAAGGATGTTTTGTTTTGAAATTGAGCAAGTAACTAGGAACATTCTACCTACTAAAAAAGTCTTTCATGTTTATTTCCTTTTTCCTTCAATATTGTTATCTTACCATTGATTTGGTAAGCAACCCTATATTTGGATGTGAACGGGACGGGCGTGGGTCATCGTATAACCATGATTATCAAAGTTTCAAGGTATCTTAGCATCTTTTTCTAGGGACTAAGATCATTTTGAAAGGAAACTTTTGACAGTGTCATCGATGGACTATGATCTTGTATTTTTTTTGCTTGTTTTTGCTAAGATACCTCACATGCGTAACATGGCCATTTTGTAAGGAAACCAAGTGTATTTTACCCTAGGGGTGCTTGTGTGAAAGTGTCTTGATTTTCATGCTTGATTTATCTTTGATTAGGGTTTTCTAATTGATTGGTTTTAGTCTTTCCATACAAAACCCTAATTACTAGCATTTATGTGAAAGCGATAAATTGTGGAATGTAAATATCCTACGTATTACATCATTTGGGGATGGGGTGTACAAATATACAAATGGGGATTGCAAGAAATTAAAATCTAATTATCTATTACAACCATATTGAATTTGAATAAATAATATACAAAAATGTAAATAAATATAATGCACAAGTAATGTTATGAATATAATGTACAAAAATTGAAGTAAATAATATACAAGAATGTAAAGAAATAATATATAAGGTCTTGAATGAGAAAGGAATGAATTATTTTGTTTTGTTAAGAAAAAGTTTTTATCTTAACCTAATAAACTAAAAAGAAAATGGTTTAAAAAAGAGAAATAAATTAAGTTAATTTTGAAAAATATTTTTTAGTGTTTTTATGAAAAAGATTTTAATATTAACTACAATAGCATAAAAATCAATTAGATTAAGAGAAACCATAAATTCTAAGATAGTTTGAATAAAAAAAGAAAATAAATAAACTCAAGTCTAACTATTAAATTAAGAAAAGAAATTAAAATTGTAATAAGAAAATATTCTTTGTCTTTTGTTTTAAAAAAAAAATAAGAAAGAAATAAACTACAAGTATTACAAGTATAAATAATGAATAAAATATTTTTGGTTTTTTTTAATAAAAAAAAAATAATAATAATAATAATAATAATAATAATAATAATAATAATAAGAAAAATAATAGAGAAAATAAAATAAAATAAAATAAGTCAAGGGGGGTGAAACTTTGATTTAGAGTGTTTTGTAGAAAACAGTTTTTGGTTAGAGCCTGGCCCAATGGCAGTTTTCTTTTTGTACACAGCAAAAGGAATAAAAAAATATTTGTGCCTGTGTGGTATACTTAGTAATAGGGGAGTGTGTATGAGTGAAGGGAATTGGGTCTTGTAGTTCAAGCCCGGTTATTTGTTTTTCAAAACAAACAAAACAACAAAATTTGAGACAGAGTCTCATTTGACAAAAAAAACTTCCCTCTCTTTCTCTCTCTGTTTTATATTTTCTCTCGCTCTCTCTCTCTCTCTCTCTCTCTGTTCTCACCGGAGAAGGAAGAGCGGCCGCACCGGAAATCTCCTCGCAGCGGCAGTGAAGCTCTGATCACTATTTTTTTTTACATCTTTGGGTTCGCCTTGTTCTCCTCTTTGTTAATCCGAGGTTGATTTTTGCATATTTCACTTGGTTACGCATAAATCTAAAAGGGGGAAAATGAAACCCTAGATTTGGTTTCGACGAAAATAGCTTTACCTCGGTGATATCTTTTCAATCTTCTTCTTCTTCTATGATTCCGAAGGGTTTGGTATTTTTGAAAATGATGAAGACAAGTATTTAGGGTTTGGCCGTTTGCACGTGATTCTGTTTTCTGTGTTTGTATATTTGTTTTTGGCCGGAAAACGAATGAAGAGGGTTTGTTTGCTTTCTGCGATTTGTGTTTCTATTTGTATATTTTTTTGGTGAAGAAATCCCTCTTTTTTTTCTTTTATGTGTTGTTGTCGGCTTTATATTGTGATGGCTTTTGACTTTTGGCTCTTTGTACAGATCTTGTACTTTTACTTGTTGTTGGCCCTTTTGAAATTCTTTGTGATATCTTTCTACTGATTTTGGTGGCTTTAAATTGGATTTGATGGCCACTTTTTTTGTACTTGATGCTTTTGCTGGTTTTGTGGCTTTGGATTTTGTTGGTTGCTTGTGATATATGCTAGCTTTTGTACAGGTTACTTGTTGCTTTTTGTACCTTGTGCTGACTTTGATACTTTATTGTTAGCTTTTATACTTTTTCTGTGATGCTAGTTGTACTGTGATGACTTTTTTGAGTTCTATTTTTCCTCTTTTCTGTGAACAAAAGCATGGTCTTTGAGATTTTGCAGTAAAGTTGCTTTGGCCCATGACATGACTTTACAAATTCTGAGTTCTCTGAAACAAACAAGATATGAGGCTTTTTTTGATTGCTTGTTGTACTGGTTTTCTGTTGAGATTTTGATAACTTTGGTTTTTTTGGGAACAAAAGCATTGTCTTTTTAGATTTTGCAGTGCCATTGTCTTTGGCCTACGATTTTGACATTACATCTCTGAGGTTTCATTGAAATAACATAATAATGAGGCTTTTTTTATTAGGTTGAGCTTGAATTCTGCTTTGCACCTTTTAGTTTATTGTGAACCAAACTAAGCTTTGTGATTTGCAATAAGCAATTGCCTATGATAAAAAAACATTGTATGAGGCTTTTTTGAGTTGTTTTAAATCATGTTGGGCTGAAATCTGTTGTGCTTGCACTTGTGTTGGACTGGAAATTCTGTTTGCACTATTGTGAACCAATTCTTTTGAGATTTGCAATATAATTTTAGCCTATGATAAAACTGAAATTGTTTGAGGCCTTAGAACATAAAACCTTCTTTTTCTGAACTCTGGTACTTTGTTGCCTTTAGATTTTGCACAGGTTTTATTTTGGCAGCTTGCAGTGTGCCCTGTTGTTTGTTACAATTTGCTTATATTGTTGTTTTGCTGCCTGTTTGCAGCCTGCCCTGCTGTTTGTTTGCAGCTTGCTATGTTGTTGTTTGTTGCTTACTGCAGCCTGCCCTGCTGTTTGCCCTGTTTGCTACATTTGTTGCAGGTTTTGGACAGCCTTGGTTTTTCTTGTTGTGCTTGACAGCTTTGGGCTTTGGGTTATGATGGCCAATTTCCTTTTCTTTTTGTGAACCAAGGTCCAACCTAGTGATTTGCAAAATAGTACAAGAGGAATTATGATAAAGACAAAACTTAAAATCCGATTCTAAATATAAACCCTAATGATGAATTACTTCCTTTTTTACATATCATTTTTTATTTGAAATGTTTGCTAACTTTCTCTTCTTCTTTGTTTCATGAACATGAGGCGTTGGCGGCAAGCGAAGATTGGAGGGGTTGCTTGAATATGAAGCAATGAAGACTTTGAAGAAACAAAATTTCTCCCTTTTGTAAATAAAACAAATCTTTGTAATTTATTTCATTTGTAAACAAGACAACATTTGTAAATTCACCTTACTTGTAATGTAATGAACACAATGCCCTTGAATAAATTTGGTGTGATGAAAATTATTGTACCAACCTCAAATTCTAATTGAACTTTTAAAATCTCAATCGAATGCTTTGAGTAAAACACCTTGGTTTGGGTAACTTGCACTTCAAGCAATCACAAAAAATGATCAAAAAAAATATGCGCCTTGTACTCCAATCAAATTTCTAAACAAAATAAATGTTTAAGAATTTAATTCTGCTTGGTTAACTTGAATCCAAAAACCATGGTCATTTAAAATAAAAGTCTTAATCTTTAACTCTTGTCCAATGTCTAATTGGTAATAAAAATGAGTTCGCACGTCATACTTGATTAAAATGAGACTTCATTGTCTATCAAACATGTTTTAAGAAGATTCGTCACTCTTGTAGAATTAACAAACTTTAGCAAATTGTGTTTAAGAACATTTGAAACTTTGAAAACTCAATTTTCTCTGAGAAATACCAAACCCTAATTGTTGATTTTCCGCCTAGGAAGAGAATCTGTCTGATCGACCTTTGAGCCAAATTGAGTGTACGAGAAACCCTAGGATAGCATCTTGCATAAAAAATGGGAGGGCAAATTTTGGGGTACAACAATACTCTATAGCCTTTTGAGCGTTCATAGTATCCTAACATGAAGCACTTTTGTGCCTTAGAATCAAACTTGTTCAGATGTTCTTTGGTGTTCAAAATATAACAGGTACATCCAAAAGGATAGAAGTAAGAAATGTTGGGCTTTCTGTTCTTCCACAATTCATATGGGGTCTTTTCCTGAATAGGTCTTATGGAGATTCTATTCTTAATGTAGCATGTTGTGTTAACTACCTCTTCCCAGAAGTGTTTAGCAATGTTAGTCTCATTGATCATGGTTCTGGCCATTTTTGTAGAGTTCAATTCTTTCGTACTACAACTCTGTTTTATTGGGGAGTTATATGGCAAGAGAAATCATGAGAAATGTCATTTTCATTAAAAAACTTTTCAAAACTTTTATTCTCGAATTCTCCACCATGATCACTTTTAACTTTTAAAATTCTAAACTCCTTTTCATTCTAAACTTGGTTACATAAGGTAGAAAACGCAGAGTGTGACTCGTCCTTGTGTCTTAATAACTTTACCCATGTCCATCTGCTATAGTCATCTACGATCACTAATCCATACTTCTTTCCATAAATGGATGCAATTTTAACTGGTCCAAGAAGATCTATATGTAGAAGTTCTAATGGTCTAGAGGCAGAGACAATATTTTTAGATTTAAAAGAAGGTATTGCAAACTTTCCCTTTTGACAGCCTTCACACAGAGCATCTGAGCTGAACTTCAGGTTTGAAGTCCTCTGACCAGATTGAGTTTGTTAAATTTGAGATATTCTTCTCATACTAACATGCCCCAATCTTCTGTACCAAAATCATTGCTCATCGTTAACAGACATAAGACATTTTACATTCTGACTTTTCAGTTCTGAAAGTTTAATCTTATAAATGTTTTTCTTTCTCTTACCATTAAATAGGATTGATCCATCTTTCTGACTAACAGCTTTGCAATACTTTTGATTGAAGATTATATCATAACTGTTTTAACTTAATTGACATATGGACAACATATTATGCATTAATCCATCTACTAAAAGAACATTAGTTATAGAGGGAAGTGTACGGTTACCAACAGTTCCAGAGCCAATGATTTTTCCTTTCTGATTGCCTCTGAAACCTACATGTCCTCTAGATTTAAGTTCCAAACTTTAGAACATATTGTTGTACCCCAAAATTTTCCCTCTCACCTTATCAACATTTCTCATCACAAGACTCTTGAAACTCAAGACCAAGCTAGGGTTTGCTCTGCCCAAAACACCTCCTTGCATTGTTGACTTAAATTAGGGTTTGAGTTTGCACAGGGATTTTTTGACCTACAATATCCAAAGTGACTTTCATACTTCATGTTGGACTCACAAGTTTGTCCATACCAAGTTTCAAGCCTTGAATCAAATTTTTGCCCAGTCAATTGGACAGTTGAACTAAAAATCAGCTGTATTGGGGAAAAAGTCAACTGTGGCCAATTTACAGTCAAATCTCATGAATTTTGACCCACATCAACATTATGAACTCATATGAACCATTTGATCAAGTTTGGATCACAATTCCACAAGAAATTTGATCAGATCACCAAAAGGGCAAAATGGTCATTTTTAGGGTTTTGACTGTACAAAGGCAATTTTTGACTGTTTGACATAGTCAATGGCAAATCAAGCTCAACCATGGACTCAAGGGCTCAAAGGCATCATCTTGACCTATTCAACATGTTCAAAAGGTCTCAAATGCATAGGATTGACAGATGAATTTTTCAGTCAACTGATCAAAATTTGATTGTATACTAAAAAGTCAAACTTTGACTTTTTGGTCAAAATCAAGTGCCAAGGGTCATTTTTCATCAATATATGTCAAATTATGAAACTTGTTCATCAAGAAACCCAAAATTGCAAATTAGGGTTTGAAATTGAAAATTTTCATAACTTAGAAATTTTCTAAGTTATGAAATTTTCTTAATTTTTCCTAACTTTGACCCACATTTGCACAAAGATGCAAATGGATTCAAACAAAACTTAAAACATGAAAGTTGTAGCCTCTACAAATTCTACAACTTTGATTCACAAAGTTTTCTCAAAAGAATCCTGGATCTCAAGTTATGATTTTTGGAACAAGGGTCCCTAAAACTTTTAACTTAGTGAAATTTTGCCCTAGTTTAGGCAGGATTTTGACCCATCTTCTTGGCCATTTTTCACATAGTTCCACTTGGAGTCTCAAGTTGAATTTCAAATATGGATTATATTACATGTTGCAAGCTTTCCAAATTGTCTAAGAACTCCTCAAACACATTTATGGTTAGGGAGAATCGAATGCTTGAAGTTGGAAAAAACTCACTTTGTAACCATGGACAATACATGTTCATACCACTTGCAAAATCTGACCAAACTAGCTTAGTACATAATTACAGTTCTCTAAACCCTTCAACACTCAAAAATTGAATGCAAATACATTGGACATTGGTGTTATTATGATCATTAGAGCTTGGTACAATGAACATTTCCATTTTGGGCATAAAGATGGCACTTCCATTTTCATAAAGGCAACTTTATGTCAAATTGCATTTTCTTGAGCCTTGGACTACTTTCCTTGCAGCAAACAAGTTCCATAAACTCAGGCAAAGGTACACGGAACTTGTGCATGCTTGGGGATAGCCTGTACATGCATATCTCATTTCACTTCACACTTTTCTTTCAAGACAAGTCAACTTGCCAAAAGTCCATAACTCACATATCTGATATATTGAACTCAAGCAAAGGTTTCAAACAAGTTTTGCACATCCTTGTAAGCCAGAAACACGATCCTTTCACCCCTAAAACACCCCAAATCACATTCCACTCGTGCGTTTTGCTTGCAATCAGTTCCAATACCTTCCACTCAACTCACTTAAGCTATCCCAAACCTCCATTGCCAACTGTAACTCCATTTATAGTGTTCACCATTTTTGTTTGGAAGCTTTGCAGGTTGAGTTCTGTAGGACGATTCAGGCCACTTCAAAACAAACTAAGCATTGGGAAAGGTTCAGGGAACATCAAGCAAGCTCAAAAGAGCCTCAGGCCTCACTGAAAGTTGCTGCATTGTCCAACTCGTGTCCAACTAAAACAAGTTTTTCATGAACTTCTATCTCTCTATTTAGGAACATTTAACCTTAGGTTTGTGACTAAAAGATGTTGTACTCATTGCCCTGAAACCATACATATGCTCAGTTTTCATTTATATTAATCGTGCTAGGAGAATTTCATCCATGAACATGTTGAAAAAGTTAGGTTAAATTTTAGGGCCAGAGAAATTCTCTCTGGTCTTTGAGAGTTAGATTTAATGTTTTATATGGTTGAAATCGTTGTTTGATGCTCTACAAGTTTCATGTTTTGAGTTTTGTCAAAAGATCACGTTTCCAGGAGTTGGCAGTTTGTACAGAGCAAGCACGCATTTGTCACAAGGAAGAAGATGAAGTGGAAATGGGTTGGGCCTGTTCTGTTCTTCTTTTTGCACCTCCCACTTTTCTTTTTGCACCCCCTGACCCAATTTATTTATACTTTGTTATTTTTGCATTTTTATTTCATTTCTGATTTTATTATTTTATCCCCAAATATAAAAAATGCTTAAAAATATTTTCATATTTTTTTTACATTTATTTGGCATTTTATTCTTTTCTTTCTAATATTAAAAACACTTTTAATACTTTTTATTATTTGTTTAAATCCAAAAATAATGTAAATAATACTTTTATTTTCCTTTTTTTACTTTTATTCACATTGAAAATATTTTCTTGAATATACTTTATTTTTTTAAATATTTTATTTTATTTTATATATATATATATATATATATATATATATATATATATATATATATATATATATATATATATATATATATATATACTTAATATATATATATATATATATATATATATATATATATATATATATATATATATATATATATATATATATATATATATATATATATATATATATATATATATATATATATATATATATATATATATATATATATATATATATATATATATATATATATATATATATATATATATATATATATATATATATATATATATATATATATATATATATATATATATATATATATATATATATATATATATATATATATATATATATATATATATATATATATATACCTTTATTTTACTAAATAATTAGAGTAAAATATAAAAATATTACCCTTTTTATTTTTTATGCTAAAAAATACATTTTCTTCAATATATTCCATTTTTGGACATATCAACATATTTTTGTATATAAATAATAAATAATATCATTTTCTTAAAGAAAATTAGGGTTTACCCCTTTATCAAAATTAATTAACTTTTTTATTTTACATATTTCTTTGCATTTCTTTATATTTAAAAATACTTTGCATACATAAAAACTTTTTTTGCGTAATACATTTTTATTTAATATTTGTTCATTTTGTTTAAATATTGTACATTTAAATATTGATTGCATTTGAGATTCAATTTGGATGTAATAGTAATTAGGGTTTTATATTTCTTGCAAAATAATCCCCTATTCAAATTTGTACCCCCCTCCCTATATCAAAGTTGTAATAACTTAGATTTATTTTCACGCACTTAATGCTTTCAATTATGCCATGCTTAGAGAATTAGGGTTTGTATGCCAAATCAAAACCAACAATTAGTTTGACCTAATCAAAGACAAAAATGCATGAAAAACAAACACAATGCACATTTGCACCCTTAGGGTTACAATCCACTTGTTGCCTTCAAAAATGGGTCATGGTATGCATGTTAAGTACTTTGGCAAAACAAAAACAAAACAAAGATCATAGTCCCTCGATGACGCTATCTGAGTTGCCTAAACAAAATGATCAAAGTCCCTCAAGAAAATTGCCAAAAAATACTTGACACAATTGCTATCATGGTCTATACGATGACTCGCGCCTGTCCCGTTTAACATCCTAACACAAGGTTGTTCACCAAATACAATGGTGAAACAACACTGTTAAAAGGGTTAAAAACATAAGAAAGATATTTGAGTAAAATAGGGTAGATAACTCTTAGTTACTTGATCAAAAGCTTGCAAAAATATCCTTGCTATTTTCAAACACACTTCACAACACAATTTCAAAACCCTACTTTCAAACATTGAAAACTTTTCAAAAGACAAAAACACCTTTGTATACATTCAAACAAGAATCATTACAAAGGTTGCCACAACGATGGCCTCTTTTCAAAACATCTTTCAAAACCACACACAAAGCACCATTTCAAACAATTGAAGAGCACCATTTCAAACAATTGAAAATAAAAGCAAGTGATCTAAAACAAGTAACTAAGAGCCCATGGATAACCATGGATAGAAAGGGTGCTAATACCTTCCCTTTCTATAATCTACTCCCTGAATCCAAGAAAACATCTCAAAGGTCTTTCCTATGCTTTTTGACCTTTCCTTAGGATAAAATAAAAAGTCGGTGGCGACTCTTGCTAAACCGAAACATTTGCGAACACAAAACGCAAAACCTCAAGTCAGTTCTCCCACCGTATCACAGAACTGGCGACTCTGCTGGGGAAGTTTTTTAAAAGTGGAGTAACCTTAGGGTTTAGATCACCTTTTGCATGCTTATCTTGATTTCTTTGATTGCTTTACATTTGGTTCTCTTGTTTGGGTTTGAATCCTCCACCCGGATTTTGGGAAACATTCATAGGTAAATAGCAATACGTTGTGGAAACTGTGCGGGGTATACCAACATGGTTGAAGCAATAGCTATATTAGTGCGACATATTTGTGAGTACCGGTAGCCTTTGAGTCAATCAAAGAGAATACGGGGCCGATGAGTGATGTCATGAAGCACTAATGAACTCTTAGAACCTTACTTGACCATCTTGTCCTTTTATTAGGGGTAGTGAGATGACCGGCTTTGGTGCAGTCCGAAGTTAGTAGATACTCGATACTACACTTATTGAGGATTGTTTTCTTGGAATATTTTGGTCGCCAGTTAAGTGGTTAAACCAAAACAATGAACATAGAAAATAATCCAGTGATATTTAGCTCCTTAGAACCCGGTTACTATTTATAGGACATGTTGAGCCAACTAAACTCAAGAGGGTATTTACCTATGAAACCTCATGCAAGCCTGAAACTAGGGTTTTGTGTGACTTGCTTGTACATGTGTTTGTGCATACATCATGAACATCATAAAGCATCATATGCATCCACTAACCATTTCAAGGGTTTGGATCTTCATCTTTGTTCTTGTTTTGTAGGTCATGGAATCTCTTCGCAGGAAAACCATTCAAGTCAACCTTGTGAGGATCCCTCCTCAACTCAAGGAGCTTACTTCCAAGATTCCAGAGAATTCTCTCTACAATGAAAGACATGGTAGACTTATCAACTTGGTCAACTCCAACATTGAAGAAGACATGGTGAAAGTTCTCTTCCAGTTCTTTGACCCCCTACACCACTGTTTCACATTCCCTGATTACCAACTGGTACCTACTTTAGAGGAATTTTCTCAACTCCCGAGGATTCCTATTCTTCATCAACTACCCTACAACGGTACGGAAAAAGAACCAAAGCCTGAAGAGGTTGCTCAAGCATTACACTTGCAACCATCTGATATCAAAGGACATTGGGAAACCAGAAGTGGTGTCAAGGGTTTCTTGGCAAAGTTTCTGTTTGAGAAGGCACAAGAATGCTGGAATTCTCTAGATCTACAAGCTTTTGAGGAGATTGTAGCACTTCTCATCTATGGGTTGGTCTTGTTCCCAAATCCTGATCAACTTATAGATGTGAATGCTGTCAAGATTTTCATATCTCGGAATCCTGTTCCTACATTGCTTGGGGACATCCTACACTCATTTTACACACGAACAATGAGGAAAAGAGGTGTTCTCATGTGTTGTACTCCTCTTCTAGCAAGGTGGTTTATTTCTCACCTTCCACAATCAGTTTTGAAGAATGAGCAGGGTTTAAGGTGGTCACAGCGGTTGATGACCCTCACACATTCTGATGTACATTGGTGTTCTCGGTCCAGAGAAAATGTCATCATCATTGATCGTTGTGGGGAATTCCCTAATGTCCCACTACTTGGCATTAGGTGAGGCATTACCTACAACCCCTGTTTAGCTCTAAGACAGTTTGGATATGCTCGGAGGGATGTCCCTCATGACCTGCTGATTCCTGACCTAGTTTTTGACTTCGACAACGATGCGCAAGGACTTCGACAAAGATTCATCAGAGCTTGGAGGATGCCTAACAAAGTGGATAGTAAGACACTGGGGCACAAGAATTCCATCCCCCTTGAGCCTTATCTCAAGTGGGTACGAACCCGCGCTCAGAATCTTATGATGCCATATCCTCACATTCTCCCCGTGATCAAAGAGCCTGTTGTGGAAGGAGAGGTTCCATACACCCTCCTACATCCTGACATGCCAACATCATTGGAAGAATTACAAAAGAGTTGGATCCAACTCAAGGAAGAACGAAATACTTTTGAAGCCAGCTTTTATGCCAGTGAGAAGAAGGTTTTGGAGCTTACCCGCCGACTTCATGAGGAGGAAACTCTCAACACTTACATCGCACCAAAGAGGATGCGCAATGTCTTTTTACATTAAGAATTTTGTAATATTTTGCCCATGGGGCACTTATGTACTAACAATTTCTTCTTAATATGACGTGTGTTCCTTTTTGTTTGCAACAAATTTGAATTTCTGAATCCTTGAATGCATTACATGAATAACATACCATTCATTATATGCATAAACAGGTCTTCACACCAGGTTTTCTTATCTTTCTGCTGTTTATTTTAGCAAGATGGATTTGGAGCAGACGGTTAAGGATCTGCAAGCACATAATTCTCAATTCCAGCAACTCCTCATGACCTTAGCAAAGGGTCAAGAGGACCTTAAAGCCCTGTTGGAGAAAGATAAAGAGAAAAATAAGAAAAGACCTTGTGTAGTCATCATGGGGAGAAGGTTTGAAAGCAATGCTAGAAAAGTTCTCGAGTTCCCCTCAACGTCGGATGAAGGGGCTGGTAAAGGAAAAGGAACGGCGATGCCTTCTGAATCTGAAGTTGAAGTTGAAGAAGAGGAAGAGGAAGAAGACAAAGATTACTCTGAACAGCAATATCCCCCGGCGGATATTAAGTTTAAAAATCTTGAGGATCGGTTGGCAGCCATGGAGTTGCAAAGGGTACCTGGTTTAGATTTTGAAGAACTAGGGTTGGTCGTTGGGATCGTCATTCCTCCCAAGTTCAAAGTACCAACATTTGCTAAGTATGACGGTCTGTCCTGCCCAAAGATGCATCTGAGATCCTATGTCAGAAAGATCCAACCCCACTCATCTGATAAAGACCTCTGGGTACACTTTTTTCAAGACAGTTTGTCAGGCACATAATTGGACTGGTTCTATCAACTTGAGAGATCGGAGGTTCATAAATGGGAAGACTTAGCTGCTGCTTTCTACCGTCAATACCAATACAATGCTGATTTGGCGCCCACTCGTACTCAGCAACAAAGTATGGGAATGGCTTCTAATAAGAGATTTAAAGAGTATGCCCAGAAGTGGCGTGATCTGGCTGGAAGGGTGCAGCCACCATTGTCGGATAGAGAGCTGGTTGACATGTTTTTAGGGACCCTGTCTGGCCCTTTCTTCAATCATTTAATCGGAAGTTCCTCTGCAAGATTTACCGAATTAATTTTGACCGGCGAAAGGGTCGAGGCCGGCATTAAAAGTGATAAGATTCAGAAAGATTCCTCCGCATCTGCTGCTGTTAAGAAGACCTTCCCAGCTAAGAAGGAATCTTTTGCTGTTTATTCTCAGAAAAGTCAAGGAAAAACCGAGCGCCGACCAACTGTAGGGGCTGTGATGATTCAAAACTCTTCAAATGATCAACCTCGCAGCAATCAGCCAAGATCTAATCAGCAACGGGTAGAAAGGCCACAACGGCAGTTCACCCGAATCAACATGACACCAGCTCAAGTACTCCCTCATTTGCTAAAGCTGAATCTTACCAATTTGAAGGAAGCGCCAAAGAACCCTAATACTTCTTCGCCATATTACCACTCCAATGTAAAATGTGCTTACCACTCTGACAGTGTAGGGCATGATACCAATAACTGTTAGGCGCTTAAGAATAAAATACAAGACCTGATAGACGCTAAGGAGGTAGAGTTTGATGCTCCTGAGAAGCCCAACGTGATATCCGCTCCGATGCCCAAGCACGGTCATAATATTCATGCTGTTATGGAAGACCTTCATGTTACCAATGTTGCTGACCTTTTGACTCCGTTACCAGTGATTAAAGTGAATTTGATGAGAGCCGGGATATTCCCAGGCTGTGGAAAAGACTATTACTTTTGTTTAAACATACGAGCTGACTGCCCAATGTTGAAATCAAGTATCCAACGCCTGATGGATACCCAAGAGATACTCTTCCAAAAGACTCCTGTTGTTACCTTCACTCCTGTTACTCCTGCTACTTTTGCTACTTCAACCAATGACATTGCAATAATAACCATCTCCGACAATCTTCCCAAGGCTTACAAAAGGCCTGTCAAGATTACGCCTGATCCTAAGTTTGTGCCGTTAAAAATCACCATGCCGGGGCCTGTCTCGTATCAATCTAACAAGACGATACCATGGAACTACGGAGGAGAAATATTCTATCATGGTATCAAAAAGATTGAATCAGTCCAAGAGAACTCTGATGATGAAACCCCTGATATAGGGAACATTGCGGGAACAAGCAAGATAACTCGCAGTGGACAGATTTTTTCTCCGGAGATTGCTCCCCCTCGAGCAGTCTTCGGACCCTCGAAAGCTTCTGTGCCTGTTAAGCCATATGTGCAAGGCCCGATAATTGAAGAAATTAATGTACCTGAAGTTAGACCCTCTGATGCTACTACCGATAAGGGTAAGGGGATACTAGAAGCACTTTTCAGGATGAAGGCTCAGATTGTGGTAATCCCCGAAACCACCCAGAAAGAGATGGAAGAAATCTTAAAAATAATCAAAAAGAGCAACTACGACGTCGTGGAACAGCTAGGGCAGACCCCTTCCAAAATATCCATGTTGGCTCTTCTACTTTGCTCTGAGTCCCATGTTAAGGCCTTAATCAAATTTTTAAAGACGGCACACGTGCCTCAAGAAACTTCGGCTGACCAGTTTCAAGAGTGTGTGGCCAGCCTTACTGCTGATAATGGTCTTGGTTTTTCCGATGCTGATTTGACCCCCAAGGGAAGGAAGCACAATGATGCGCTGCATGTCTCAGTTGAATGCAGGGGAACCACCCTTGCCCATGTCCTAGTTGATACCGGATCATCCTTGAATGTGCTGCCGAAAAAGGCGTTGGATAGATTGGACTGCGAAGGATTGACCCTCAAACCCAGTAACATCGTTGTTAGAGCCTTTGACGGTTCTAAAAGGATGGTCCATGGAGAAGTGGACATTCCTATCAAAGTGGGCATCGAGACCTTTAACTCTACCTTTTATGTGATGGACATCCGTCTCTCATATTCGTGCTTATTAGGAAGGCCGTGGATCCACTATGTTGGGGCAATTACCTCCTCTTTACACCAGATGCAAAAATATCCTGTTCAGGGTAAGATTATAACGGTGCACAACAAGGAAGAGTACATGATAAGTCACCTCAACTCCTTCCTCTATGTGGAGTTGGATGGAGAATTCATAGAAACGCCTTTCCAACATTTTGAGGAAGTTCCTCCTGAGATCGCAGTGGCGAGACAATGGTTGATGTGCCTATCATTCCCAAGCATGTGTCTAGGATGGCATCTCTCAAGGATGCATAGGCTATAATCAAAGAAGGAAGGAGTACAGTGTGGGGGCAACTGCCTGATTTCCCTCATAAGACGGACAAGTTCGGATTAGGTTTTACTGCTGCTGGCCAGAAAGCTATGCGTCGCTCCAAGGCTGGAGGACCACCCGTCAAAATCACTCACCATGGAATTAATGCCTTAGAAGATGATGATGAAGAGGACAACTTTGAATATTGGATATTTCCAACCGTCGAAGGAGGATTAAGCAACTGGGAAGCAAAGGACTTTATTCCCATCACTTTCATCGACCAGTAATTTATCTTTGAACAATTTCCTATTTTGGTCTGTAATAACTAAACAATTCGTACATTATTTTCACCTTATGCCTTTCCCGGGGTATATAGGTCCATTTGTAAGGGATTGATTTTCTTCATTATCATATGCCATGTTTTATTGAATCATTGGACGTTTTCATCTATAAACTGTTGTGTTCATTTTCTTTCCTTTTGCATTTTGTTTTGTTTAAGGATGGTTATCCCTTACACACACCCACACTCACAAATGCAGGTACCCATCAACTCCGGATTCCATGGGTGACTATTCTGCTTTAGCCTTCGGTAACTCTGAAGATTTGGTCAATCATGCTGAGTACGAAGTTGACGAAGACTGTGAAGTGCCGGGAGAGTTAGCCAAACTTTTGCAACAAGAAGAGAGGGCTATCCTACCCCATGAAGAGTTGCTAGAGACCATCAACTTGGGAACAGAGGAGGACAAGAAAGAGGTAAAAGTGGGTGCCAACCTGGAACCAGGTGTCAAAGAACGCTTAGTGCAGTTGTTGAACGAATATGTTGAGATCTTTGCCTGGTCCTATGAAGACATGCCGGGATTAAACACAGATATTGTGGTTCACCGTCTCCCTACAAGAGAAGACTGTCCACCGATCAAACAAAAGGTCCTCCGAATGAGGCCCGACATGTCTGAGAAGATCAAAGCTGAGGTAATGAAGCAATTCAACGCTGGCTTTCTGGCTGTTACTTCCTATCCACAATGGGTTGCTAACATTGTGCCCGTACCTAAGAAGGACGGCAAAGTCAGAATGTGTGTGGACTATCGGGACTTAAACAGGGATAACCCTAAAGATGATTTTCCACTACCACATATCGGCATCTTGGTTGACAATACAACACAACACAAGGTATTTTCCTTCATGGATGGATTCTCGGGATACAACCAGATCAAAATGGCCCCTGAGGACATGGAGAAAACTACTTTTGTCACGCAATGGGGTGCCTTCTGCTACAAAGTGATGCCATTCGGACTGAAGAATGTCGGGGCAACCTATCAACGCGCCATGGTAGCTTTATTTCATGATATGATACATCATGAGATTGAAGTTTACGTAGACGACATGATAGCCTGATCACAAACAGAAGAAGAACACCTTGATCATCTGCAAAAGTTGTTTGTCAGGTTGAAGGAGTATAAGCTCAGGCTGAACCCAAGCAAGTGCACTTTTGGAGTCAGGTCTGGTAAACTTCTGGGATTTATCATCAGCAACAAAGGCATTAAGGTTGATCCAGATAAAGTAAAGGCTATACAAGAAATGCCTGCCCCCCACACTGAAAAGGAGGTTAGAGGATTCCTGGGACGCTTAAACTATATCGCAAGGTTCATCTCTCACCTAACATCTACCTGTGAGCCAATCTTCAAGTTGTTGAAGAAAGATCAGGTAGTTGAATGGAAAAATGATTGTCAAGTTGCTTTTGATAAGATCAAGGAGTATCTACTGGAACCTCCTATTTTGATGCCACCCGTCGAAGGAAGGCCATTAATCATGTATCTGACTGTTTTGGATAACTCAATGGGGTGCATACTGGGCCAACATGACGAGTCTGGCCAAAAAGAGCATGCCATTTATTACCTTAGCAAAAAGTTTACCGACTGTGAGACTCGCTACTCACTTCTTGAGAAAACTTGTTACGCTTTGGTATGGGATGCTCGCCGGCTAAGACAGTATGTGTTGACTCATACCACTTTGCTGATTTCCAAAATGGATCCGATCGAGTATATCTTCGAGAAGCCTGCTTTATCCGGAAGAATCGCTAGATGACAGATGATCTTGACTGAATATGATATTCAGTACACAACCCAAAAAGCTATAAAGGGGAGTGTACTAGCAGACCGTCTAGCTCATCAAGCCGTCGAAGATTACCAATCAATGAGATTTGACTTCCCTGACGAGGACATCATGACATTGGACAACATTAAAGGTAACAGACCGTATGACGGACCTGAACAAGGATCCCTATAGACCCTGTACTTTGATGGTGCTTCAAATGCACTTGGCAATGGTATCAGTGCGGTACTCATTTCTCTAGAAGGTTGCCATACACCCTTCACTGCCCGACTTTGCTTCAGCTGTACCAACAACATGGCTGAATATGAAGCTTGTATTTTTGGTCTCAAGGCTACTATAGACTTGGGAATCAAATCTTTGGTTGTATTTGGGGACTCGGCTTTGGTTATCAGTCAAGTCAAAGGAGAGTGGGACACTAAACATCCTAATCTTATCCCATACAAAGAACATGTCTTAACATTGTTGCCTCATTTCGAGCGGATTACCTTCGAGCATTTCCCGCGAGAAGAAAATCAGTTAGCCGATGCTCTGGCTACAATGTCTTCCATGTTTAAACTCAACTGGGATAATGAGGCTCCCTAAATCACCATCGAGCGAATGGATGAACCTACGCACTGTCATGAGATTAATACCGAAGAAGTAGTGGAACAACTATGGTTTCATGAAATCAAAAGGTATCTCCAGACTAGAGAATATCCTGAAGGAGCTTCAGTCAATGATAAAAAGTTCTTAAGGAGATTTGCTGCCAAATTCTTCCTAAGCAATGGCATCCTTTATAAGCGCAGCCATGATTGTGTTCTACTTCGTTGTGTGGACAAGGTTGAAGCAGAGTTGATCATGACCGAAATACATAGTGGCACATTTGGCACCCACTTGAGAGGACATACGATGACTAAGAAGATTCTAAGGGAAGGCTACTACTGGTCTACCTTGGAAGCTGATTGTCATCAATATTCCCGTACTTGCCACAAATGCCATGTCTACGCCGACAAGGTACATATTCCTCCTGTTCATCTCAACATTCTGACAGCTCCTTGGTCATTCGCAATGTGGGGAATTGACATGATTGGAGAGATCAAGCCTACGGCATCCAATGGACATCACTTCTTCTTGGTCGCTATTGATTACTTCACCAAATGGGTCGAAGCAGCTTCTTACGCCTCAGTTACAAAGAATGTGGTTGCCCGCTTCATTAAGCAGAACCTCATATGCCGGTATGGTATCCCCTACAGGATCATCACAGACAACGGTACAAATTTGAACAACACTATGATCACCGCTCTGTGCGAGCAGTTCAAGATTTATCATCACAATTCATCTCCCTATCGGCCGAAGATGAACGGTGTTGTTGAAGCCGCGAACAAAAATATCAAGAAGATCATTCAAAAGATGACAGTCACCTACAAAGACTGGCATGAGATGTTACCGTTTGCTCTGCATGGATATCGTACCACGGCACGTACTTCAACAGGGGTAACTCCCTTTTCTTTGGTATATGGCATGGAAGTTGTTCTACCTATGGAAGTTCAGATTCCTTCCTTAAGGATTATGAAGGATGCCGGTTTGAATGAAGACGATTGGATTCATATTCGGCTTGATCAACTTAACTTGATTGACAAGAAACGAATTACTGTTGTTTGTCATGGTCAGACGTACCAAAAACGGATGATCAAGGCTTTCAACAAGAAAGTCAGGCATTAAGTATAGCAAGTCGAAGATCTTGTAATCAAGCGGATCATCTTGCTGCAAAGTGATCCCAGGGGCAAGTGGACCCCTACTTACGAAGGACCATTTGTGATCAAGAGCATCTTTTCTGGTGGGGCAATGATTCTGACCACCATGGACGGTGATGACTTGCCGCACCCTGCAAACGCAGACATAGTCAAAAGATACTACACATAAAATGACCCGACAAGTTGAAAACCCGAAAGGGCGACTTGGGCAAAAATGGGCATCCTGGTGAATCGAAAACCCGAAAGGGCAGTTCAAGCAAAAATTAAGGATAAACAAAAAAAATCTGTACACCCGGCAAGTTGAAAACCCGAAAGGGCGACTTGGGCAAAAAAGGGTTTCCCAGTGGATCGAAAACCCGAAAGGGCGGTCCAGGCAAAAGTTAGGGAATTAAAGCGTATGACTATGTCTCGTCAGATCACTTTAAGAACAATCTCTTCACCAACAAGCTCCAAGCTTCTGATCAACCCAGTCATCGGCGGATGAAGCAGCGAGTGGACAAGATACTCAGAGTTGTGAAGGCTATAGCAGATTGGGAATCCCATGGAATTGTTACATATAGCCATCTTTCTTCTTGTATAAAATTTTTCAATTTTTATGAAAACATTCTCTTACTAGGATGTTTGTCTCCTTTGTACTAAGATACTTACAAAAGTTAATACAAAGATAGTTCAAAGTGCAGAAATTTGCTTTCCTTTCTTTCTTTTTACACTTATGTTTTATTTGAAAACGTCCAAAGATTTGTTAAATAGGCATATGCATTTTAATATAATCACTGCTTACAAATAAAAAGAAATTGAGAAAGGATAATTACTGGTAGGTCGAAGGTGTAGGAAGATATCTTTGTGCTATTCCAGAAGAAATCCCCTACAGTACATCGTTCAGATCCTCAACAAAGCTAAAGCCTTAGAGTATGTGTCCCCAGCGGAGTTAAATTTCAAGATCCTCAGTGGAGCCCGAAAACCCTGAAATACATATCCCCAGCGGAGCCAGAATATTCTAAACCTATTTCCCCAGCAGGTTATCTTAAAAGTCTGAGAACCAAGCTGATAACAGTTAACTTCTTGTCTTATCCCCGACTAGGATGATTCCCTAGTAGTTTGGCATACAACCCAAAACTCCTGATTTCATCGGTAGAGTAAACATTCTCCCCACAGAGTTATCTCCCAGCAGATCGAAGATTCTTGGTCTCATTTCTTCAGCAGAAGCCTCCTAGGTTTTAACTCCCCAGTAGAGATTGTCAGAGTTTTCCTTATTTCCCAGGAAAGTCATGAAGGATTCTCACTCCCTGCGGGAATTGTCAAAGCCCTTGTTAATCCTCACAAGTCACCGAGGATTTTCAATCCCCAGCAGTGGTCCCAATATTTCTCATTCTCAAACAATCAGAGATCTTTAATCCCCAAGCAGTCGGCAAGGATTTCTCATCTTCAATAATCAAAGATTTGTTTTGGAATCCCCAACACTGGTCAAGGATTTATTTTCCCTAGCAGCAGTCAAAGATTTCTTTATCTCCAGTTATCAAGGATTTATTTTCCTCAGCAAGACAGCTAATCAGCTTACATGCACATCCATTACATTCATATATCATAAACATTGATGAAACACAGTTCATTGCATCATACATATCATGCAACATAACTTTGTGTTTTAGCTAACATTTTACCCTTTTCAGGATAAGATTAAAAGGCTATCGTTAACAATTATTCAGATACAATATGGATACACCCCAGACCCGGCAGTCATTCTGTTACTCATTCAGAATTTCAAGTCAAAATACAGTACAGATACACCCCAGACACAGCGGTCATTCTACTACTCATTCAGACTTCAGCAATCCGATACAGACTAGATATGCTCCAGACACGGCGGCCATTCTATCTCTCATTCAGATTCAACTATCAACTTCAAGTTCGGACACGCTCCAAACACGGATGCCATTCTGGCCCTTACACCAGAAGTTTGATTCTCCCCAGTGCAGTCGCCACGGAAGTCGTTCGGTCACTTATTCAGATCCCAGTTACAGTTTCAGATACACTCCAGACACGGAAGTCATTTTGCTACTCATACGGATCTCAACTTCAATTACAGCTCGGATATGCTCCAGACACGGACGCCATTCTTTTGCTCATACAGACTCAGTCTCCAGTTACAGTTTCAGATACACTCTAGACACGGAAGTCATTCTGCTACTCATACGGATCTCAACTTCAGTTACAGCTCGGATATGCTCCAGACACGGACGCCATTCTTTTGCTCATACAGACTCAGTCTCCAGATATAGTTCAAATGCATTCCAGACACGGATACCATTTTGATGCTCATTCTTCTGACCTACAACATTGCAGTTCAACAAACACCCTTGGATGGCATCTTTAAGCCCATCTCCAGCAAGATTCTACAATCTCCAAATGGCATCTTTAAGCCCATTCCCTCAACAATATTTGGATGAGTGCAAATTTACGGGCACTCTAGTGTCCAATCCTCTTTTACCTTCTATTGTACCCCAATTTTTGACCTAAGATCCCATTTGGATTTTTTGCATTTTATACAAAGGTCAAGGTCACTAAATACAGTTGGTTTTCAACCTCTCACCTTTGAGCATTGATTGTGCAGAGATTGTCAAGTGTTTTGAACATTTTTTGCCTATGTATCACTAACTTCTAACCAAGCACGAAATGTGTGTTTTTGTTTCTTTGATTTCATGTGTTGACAGGTATCCTTCGAATGCAACTTGGGTATGTCCTTCATTTTGAACTCAAAACCTCCTTCGAATGCAAGTTTAAGCCTACTTCGATTCAGACAAGTAGCTGCCTGCAAGCTTACTTCGACCTAGACAAAATTTGCTGCCTGCAAGCATGTTTCGATTGGGCAATAGTCTCCCTTCGATCCACAGGCTTCGATTGCACAACAGTCTCCCTTCGATCCACAGGCTTCAATTGCACAACAGTCTCCCTTCGATCCACAGGCTTCGATTGCACAGCAGTCTCCCTTCGATCCACAGGCTTCGATTGCACAACATTGCTTCTTTCGATCCACAACCTTCGATGGACAATATGTCTCCCTTCGATTCACAAGCTTCGATGGGCAATACAGTCTCCTTTGATTCACAAGTTGGACCACTGTACTGCCATGCAACAAACTCCAGCCAACTGAGCCTGATGCAACAGTCCTGCACCTGCCACTAAGCTCCAAGATACTGCAAGCCTGCGTTGTCACAGTCATGTACTTGCCCAAAACGGAGTGCACAAGAACTGCGTAGAAGAAAGGGTCGAAACAGCATTCCCAAACTGTTCAAATCATTTTTGTTTTCCCCTAAAACTTCAGCCACCTCGCCTATAAATACAAGGCCTCACACACATTTTTAAAGGAGGACTTTGGGCCAGACGAATCTCTCCCCAATTTTCTCCAACCCAGAAAAATTATCAAAGTTCATCCATACTTGAGAAATAAAAAAAAACAGAATCCCACACACTTCAGTCTCCTTCGATTCTGAAGAGCATCAACACACATTCTCAAAAACACCAAATTTTCCTAAACACAAAAAATATCTCAAGTCCCTTCAATACTTGTGAGAACAAAAATCCCAAACACTTACTTCCTTCGATTTTGAAGAACAGTCTCCTTCGAATCAAAGAAGCATCACTTACTTCTTCTTTTCCTTCAAGTCCAACGCTCCCAGCACAACCTGTGACCCCTCATTCGAACCCAGCAGGAAGAACCTCACGCCTGTCATCCTCTTTCGAATCCAGCATCAAAGGCCAAACCCTTGGTCCCTCCCTTCGAATCCAGAAGCGCTCCAGGTAACCACCACTCAAGGCCCAACACACGTTCCAGCCTGAAGCCAGGTAAGTCACTATTACCCTTAAACTTTTCGTTTCATGGAATAACATGTAAATAATATTGTTGTTCGTTTCTAGCATGTACATAATACTTTGAACATTTCGTTTCATAACATGTAAATACAATTTCTTTTCGTTTCCACCCTGTTAACATGTTTTAAATGTTAACCCTTTCGTTTTGCTTTAATTGTTAAACTGTTACTAGCATGGCCTCAGGCCATGTTGTCATTTGATGTTTGAAATGAAAGAAACAGGAAACAGGAAATAGGGAACGAAGCTTCTGGCTTCTACCTTCATTCTCCAGGTCGAACGAAAGAGACAACCAGAAGGCAACAAGGCAGAATCGAAAAACATCCCTTCACTGACTTCCAGGCCAATCGAAGGACAGAACCTCACTGGCGCGAACTCCCAGTCGAAGGATACAACTCACTGCTGCCAAAGCCCAATCGAAGGACAGGACTTCGCCCCTGCCAAGCTCCAATCTAAAGACATGACTTCGCCTCTGCCAAAGTCCCAATCAAAAGACATAACTTCACTGCTGCCAGCCCCAATCGAAGGAGGCCAACAGAATGCCAGTCGAAGCGTGCTCCTGCCTGGGTCGAAATACACTCAGTTTTCTTACTTTTTTTTCTTTTCCTTCATATTTTTTATGCTTTTTGATATGTTTGTAATAGCGTAGGTTTCTATCTTTCTGCATTTTATTTGCTTTGTACAAATGTTAGTAACTAGGAATGTATGCAAGATAAAAACATCAACAAGTAAACAAACCAAAAAAATCAAAAACACTCTTTAATCATTACTTGAACATACTTTAAAACATGCAAAAATACTTAACAAATCAAAACTCCCCCCAAGGGCATGTTAACTTCGTTCTACCGTGATACCGGCCATTGCCTATTGCTAGAATGCGTGCGATAATGTCGCCCACTAAAAAACACCAAAAAAATCAACTTTTTCTAGAGGAACTACGGTGTTTTGATTCCTTCATTGGATACGTAGGCAAAGGGTCACGAAACCCTCACGAACACAATAATAAAAAACTCATTTTTTTCCTTAAACAAACATGTTTGTAGATAAATACACCCTTGTACATAACAAACAATTTTAACAAAAAAAAACAGATATTTCAAAAGGTTCCTGCGGAGTACCGCAGATGCATTGGGTGCTAATACCTTCCCATTGCATAACCAACCCCCGAACTCCTGATCTCTTTTCAAAAACGCATTGTATCACTTTTTATTTTTACATTGCATGTTATTAGGGTTTTATTTCTCTCTTTTCCCTTTTCCCTTAGGAAATAATAAAGCGCGATGGCAACTCCTACTTTTGTGAGTCAAGTTAATTAATATCTTAATCTCCAATTTTCACCGCTACAGAATTGGCGACTCTGCTGGGGAAAGATTGACCTCTTACTGGTCCATCCCTAAGTGGGTTAAGCCTAGTTTGTTTTATCTGTTTTATCATTATTTGATTGTTTGATTATATGTATATATTATGGTTATTTGGGTGTTGATAATATTTACTAAGTTACACTTAGGAATAGGACGAGCGGTATAGTCATGTTAACTTTGAGGGAGTAATCCCGAAGAAGGAGGTATGAGATCCCCCACTCAGTGGAAGGCCCTTTTGAACGTAATATTCGTTTATCGAGTAATCGGGAAGACATTATTGTTTTCGACCTGGGAGCCAGAGAAGCTGAGAACTGTAGAACCCTAACCCACCTTGGCCTCTTAGGTGTAGCGCGGAGATTATAACAGAGTAATTCAGAAGTAATTGTTACGCGATGCTACGCTCGGATGAGTTTCTCTTGAGAATATTGCTGATTACCGAGTAATTGAGACGTTGGTAATATCCGAAGGAGGAATGTAGACTCCGGGAACTCTTAGAACCTTGTCTTGCAGGTGTGATTAAACTATTAGTACATACCTTGGGGATGTTCTTTACCTTTGACTCCATGCTCGTGACGTTGAACCTTTCAATTGTATTTGTGACCTTGCTTGTGGTTGTTGTATAGCCATGCATTCATGCATCCATAAAACCCTTTCCATTTGATTTTCAAGGAATTTGGAGGTTTTTCTTTGTAAACATCACAAGTTTCATCAAACTCAATGGATCTTGGGTGTTGATAAGGTGAAAAACCCTAATCCACCAAAATGGATGATTGATCTTGATGATAACTTGATCAACGTTCTGATCCAATTCATAATTCATTTTCTATCTTCATACTTTGATGTTTACAACTTAATATCTTGAGCTCCTTGAAAGTCAAGTAAAAAATCTATTTTGCATATCATACATCATTCTACATTTTTGTTTCACTTTCAAAGGTCTTTTTCCAAGTCTTATTTTTTCCTTTGGTCTCACCAGTACAACACTGACGCTAAGAGAACAATGGAGAATATTAAGCAAAAGATTTCTGAACTCCGCAGAGAGGTGACTAATTTGAAAGCTGGTATGGATCACTCAACTGTTTTAGTTGAAATTTTGGTTGCTGCCCAAGTCAATCCTTCTAGGAGGGAGGAAGCGATGATAAAGGTCTTCACTGATTTTGGCCTTGAAGTTAAGGAGAGGTTTCCTTCAGCACCAATCCAGATGGAAAGCCTTCTCGGATTATTAACTTATTCATGCTTTTTGTAATTCCTCTTGTTTATCAAAACATTGTTTGCATGTAAGAACTTGTTTGCATCTGAATGATTATCTTAATACAATGAGTATGTTTGTCTTGAAAAAAAATTCATTTGTTTCACACATATTTGTTTCCAAATTCTAAATTGCTTTTTGCATTATGATACCAACTTGTTGCCCATTCTCTTGCCTTGGCAGAGATTGAAGGGAGGATGATGATCTGAAAAACACAAAATCTCTGGTTGTATGATTTTGGATAAAATCTTGCTGATGATGTACATGCATTGTTTCAAATCCCTAAACACCGGAGATATAAGGAAGATAATCCCTTGCTAACCCCTTTTGAGCCTTTGAAGTAGAAGTTTCTTTTCTATACAAAAAACCCTCAAAATTTAACCTGGGGCAGGATAGTTTTCAGTTAATCTGATTGAGTGTTCAAAATTCATAAGGAAGATGTTTTTTGAAGAGAAACTATGAGGACAATCCTTCATGTACAATGAAGCCAGAAGACGTGGAACCACAATATTATCCCTCATTCATCAAGAAACGAGGCAGTCACAATCTTCTCAACAAGCAAAGACAGACTAATGTCACACATTTTGTTCAAAAAGTCAAAAATCAAGAAAAAGAAAAAGCCTGCTAAGTCAAAAAATATGAAAACATGTGACTTAGGCAAAATTAAGGCATCCCGCTGGACTATCAATTCAAAAGAATTAGTTCAGGCAAAAGTTAGGGAAAATAAAATTGCAAAGAAAGGACTACAAAGAAAAGTCCTCAGCAAAGAACAAATTGGTGACTACAAACACGAAAACATGAGGGTGGTTTCTATTCCGAAAGCCTCGTCGTTTCCTTAACCGTCACAAAATCCTTTTGAGAGATGAACACTCATGTTGAATTAACTGAACATAGGATTGGAGAACATCATGAAGGGGGTGGGCACCAAATATTTTGAGCCTTAAATCCTTTTTTCTAAAACCATGAACCAGACCGCATTACAACCTTCAAAAGTCCTAATTGAAGCAAGGTTATTTTGAAAGCATACTTCAATGAGATAGTGTTCCTGACTCCCATGAATGTTCTAAATAGTTATGTTGGTATCATATGTTTTTCCTACACAAAAATAAATGGTGCTCTAACTCGCAAAATTTGTGTGATATCTTTTCAAAATCTTCAAGACTTACATAACTGTTGCATTAGAATTTTCATTCTCATAATAACTTTTTCTAACTACAAAACAGTTGTTTGATATCAAGGAAGCTCACATAAGCACCAGTGATGAGTTTATTCTTTTAAGACCTGAAACTATGATTGAGTAATTGGCGGATCATTTCAAGAACAAAATCATATCCAGGGGCATGTCACCTGAAGACCTTAAACACATACATGTTGCTTCTCCCAGTCAATGCTTCTCCAACTTGTTTACTCTTTGGGGCAAAATTTGAAGACTTTGTTGTGCCGACTACAGTCAATCCGGGGCAATCACGTCGAGATTTGATGAATCTCTCTAAGAGTTTGAAGACACCAGAGCATGGTGAATGCCAGGTCTTTTGTAAAATCCTCTTGAGACGATTTCTCCTCATCAGCCATATAGCTTGGGGCATTTTAGAAGTGAAGTTATTTGCAAGAATTGTCGTGCAACATGCAGCTTATCAGCAGTAAAATTGGGGCATCCAAAATTAGTCCCAGGGGTAATCCAGATTTGTCAAGATATGTTTTGCACACATTATCAGAGGGTGGTGTTCCCAGTATCTCCAGCTAAGCATGACTTTTTCCAGCTGAAACTTTGTTTGTGTTGTTATCCTTTCAATAGATTGTTTGCAATAGAAGACTGGACTTTGGGTTTTCTACCTGAAAATATTTTCCTCTCCAAAGAGATTTAAGCCTTGTAAAAGGACCTTGCTCCAATTATGGCTTTTGTTTTTATCTCCAGTAATGTTCACATCCTGTTGAGATTAGCCAAGTGTCGGGTTGTACTGGGATGTCTTATCATTTTCAGTCTATCTCCCCTATCTGTTTTGTCATCATATACATGACATTCATTTATTCATTCACATCTGCATCATGCACACACATTTGTATTTGTTGATGTCATTGAGTTCGTATACCTTGTTTGTGTCTATTTAAATAGCGTATTTGATCTTTCCAAATAGAGTGCCAACTTAAGCATAAAGTGCGCCTCCTTTCTAATTCCCCACTGAGTTAACTCTCGTGGAAGAATCTTGCTCCAGCTTTCCTTTTCCATCTCTGGATAGGATAAATCCTCGTTTGAGTTGTTTCCTCATTGGGTGGAGTCTTGTTTGACAGTTTTTCTCTCCAGTTTATTCCTGGATTGAGCTTTGTCTCTTGTGAACGATACCCTGTGGATCTCTCTAGGCTGTGAAACCTAGATGGAGAGTGCATTTATTTTGCAATGTAAACACTTGGCCTTCTCAGGAAGAATCTATTCATGGTTTCCCATTGAAGATGAACTTTATTCCCTAGTAGTGTTATCATAACCTTCGTCTGGAATATCGACGTGACAACAAGCGACTGACTCTTTATTTGAGCAGTTTGATTATATCTGAATTTCTTCATGTTACGACAAATGGCGGTCTCTTTATGAGCAATTTGTCCATCCCAGATGAAATTATTGGTTCTCACCTCCAGCAATATCTTCATGATATTTTATGGGTATCTTTGAGACAACAGCAAGTGGCAGCTCTTCATGAGCATCTTGTACAGACAATGGCAAGTGGCAGCTCTTCATGAGCAGCTTGTACGGAAAATGGCAAGTGGCAGCGCTTCATGAGCAGCTTTTACGGAAAATGGCAAGAGGCAGCTCTTCATGAGCAGCTTGTATGGAAAATGGAAAGTGGCAGCTCTTCATGAGCAGCTTGTGGGTTATTGGCAAGTGGCAGCTCTTCATGAGCAGCTTGTGGGTTATAAGCAACAAGTGGCGGACTCTTCATGAGTAGCTTGTGTGCTTTAATATTCTTTGAAGACGGCAAGTGGCAGCTCTTCATGAGCAGCTTGTGGGTTATAAGCAACAAGTGGCGGACTCTTCATGAGTAGCTTGTGTGCTTTGATATTTTTTGAAGACAACAAGTGGCAGCTTCTTTATTTGAGCAGCTTGTATGTCATAGTATTTTTGGAAGACAACAAGTGGCAGCCTCTTTATTTGAGCAGCTTGTGTATCCCCAACAATAATGTCTACTCAGCAAATGGCATCCCTTCGGAAAAGTCCCGTGGGGAAGTTTGCATTTTATCCTTTTCAAGCGATATCTTGGTTAAAAAAAGGATTGTGTTACCATTCTTGGCAAAATTTAGAAGTCAGAGATGTTTATCTCCAGTCTCAGTACTGATGACAATCATTTTCTAGTCACATTACTGATGTAAATCATTTTGTTTTCCAGCCACAGTGCTGATGTCAATCATTTGTTTTCCAGCCACAGTGCTGATGTCAATCATTTTGTTTTCCAGCCACAATGCTGATGTCAATCATTTGTTTTCCAGCCACAGTGATGATGTCAATCATTTTGTTTTCCAGCCACAGTGATGATGTCAATCATTTTGTTTTCCAGCCACAGTGTTGATGTCAATCATTTGTTTTCCAGCCACAGTGCTGATGTCAATCATTTTGTTTTCCAGCCACAGTGCTGATGTCAATCATTTTGTTTTCCAGCCACAGTGCTAATGTCAATCATTTGTTTTCCAGCCACAGTGCTGATGTAAATCATTTTGTTTTCCAGCCACAGTGCTGATGTCAATCATTTTGTTTTCCAGCCACAGTGCTGATGTAAATCATTTCTGTTTCCAGTCACAGTGCTGATGTAAATCATTTCTTTTCCAGTCACAGTACTGATGTAAATCATTCAAGAGTCTCTCACTTTAAGTCTATGACTTTGTTTCCCCAGTGGAGTTATAACCTCTTCCCCTGTGGGATTACTGTATAATGTGCTTGGTTTCTCCAGCATAGTTTGTCTCATATGGCGTCATTCCCCATAAAATTCAGAGCATTGCATTCATATCATATCATAAACATAATTGCGGTATCTTAAGGCCAAAAATTGTGTATTCTATATTTAAGTCCCTTCAATCTCATCAGATAGAAGAAACTTAAATAGGGGCAGCTGTTGTACCCCAATTTTTGACCCAAGATCCCATTTGCATTGTTTGCATTTTATACAAAGGTCAAGGTCACTAAATACAGTTGGTTTTCAACCTCTCACCTTTGAGCATTGATTGTGCAGAGATTGTCAAGTGTTTTGAACATTTTTTTCCTATGTATCACTAACTTCTAACCAAGCACGAAATGTGTGTTTTTGTTTCTTTGATTTCATGTGTTGACAGGTATCCTTCAAATGCAACTTGGGCATGTCCTTCATTTTGAACTCAAAACCTCCTTCGAATGCAAGTTTAAGCCTACTTCGATTCGGACAAGTAGCTGCCTGCAAGCTTACTTCGACCTAGACAAAATTTGCTGCCTGCAAGCATGTTTCGATTGGGCAACAGTCTCCCTTTGATCCACAGGCTTCAATTGCACAACAGTATCCCTTCGATCCACAGGCTTCGATTGCACAACAGTCTCCTTTCGATCCACAGGCTTCGATTGCACAACATTGCTTCTTTCGATCCACAACCTTCGATGGGCAATATGTCTCCCTTCGATTCACAAGCTTCGATGGGCAATACAGTCTCCTTCGATTCACAAGTTGGACCACTGTACTGCCATGCAACAAACTCCAGCCAACTGAGCCTGATGCAACAGTCCTGCACCTGCCACTAAGCTCCAAGATACTGCAAGCCTGCGTTGTCACAGTCCTGTACTTGCCCAAAACGGAGTGCACAAGAACTGCGTAGAAGAAAGGGTCGAAATAGCATTCCCAAACTGTTCAAATCATTTTTGTTCCCCCCCCCCCCCCCCCCAAACTTCAGCCACCTCTCCTATAAATACAAGGCCTCACGCACATTTTTAAGGGAGGACTTTGGGCCAGACGAATCTCTCCCCAATTTTCTCCAACCCAGAAAAATTCTCAAAGTTCATCCATACTTGAGAAATAAAAAAAACAGAATCCCACACACTTCAGTCTCCTTCGATTCTGAAGAGCATCAACACACATTCTCAAAAACACCAAATTTTCCTAAACACAAAAAATCTCTCAAGTCCCTTCAATACTTGTGAGAACAAAAATCCCAAACACTTGATTCCTTAGATTCTGAAGAACAGTCTCCTTCGAATCAAAGAAACATCACTTGATTCTTCTTTTCCTTCAAGTCCAACGCTCCCAGCACAGCCTGTGACCCCTCATTCGAACCCAGCAGGAAGAACCTCACGCCTATCATCCTCTTTCGAATCCAGCATTAAAGGCCAAACCCTTGGTCCCTCCCTTCGAATCCAGAAGCGCTCCAAGCAACCACCACTCAAGGCCCAGCACACGTTCCAGCCTGAAGCCAGGTAAGTCACTATTACCCTTAAACTTTTCGTTTCATGGAATAACATGTAAATAATATTGTTGTTCATTTCCAGCATGTACATAATACTTTGAACATTTCGTTTCATAACATGTAAATACAATTTCTTTTCGTTTCCACCCTGTTAACATGTTTTAAATGTTAACCCTTTCGTTTTGCTTTAATTGTTAAACTGTTACTAGCATGGCCTCAGGCCATGTTGTCATTTGATGTTTGAAATGAAAGAAAAAGGAAACAGGAAATAGGGAACGAAGCTTCTGGCTTCTACCTTCATTCTCCAGGTCGAACGAAAGAGACAACCAGAAGGCAACAAGGCAGAATCGAAAAACATACCTTCACTGACTTCCAGGCCAATCGAAGGACAGAACCTCACTGGCGCGAACTCCCAGTCGAAGGATACAACTCAGTGCTGCCAAAGCCCAATCGAAGGACAGGACTTCGCCCCTGCCAAGCTCCAATTGAAGGACAGGACTTCGCCTCTGCCAAAGTCCCAATCGAAAGACATAACTTCACTGCTGCCATCCCCAATCGAAGGAGGCCAACAAAATGCCAGTCGAAGCGTGCTCCTGCCTGGGTCGAAATACACTCAGTTTTCTTACTTTTTTTCTTTTCCTTCATATTTTTTATGCTTTTTGATATGTTTGTAATAGCGTAGGTTTCTATCTTTCTGCATTTTATTTGCTTTGTACAAATGTTAGTAACTAGGCATGTATGCAAGATAAAAACATCAACAAGTAAACAAACTAAAAAAATCAAAAACACTCTTTAATCATTACTTGAACATACTTTAAAACATGCAAAAATACTCAACAAATCAAAACTCCCCCCAAGGGCATGTTAACTCCGTTCTACCGCGATACCGGCCATTACCTATTTCTAGAATGCGTGCGATAATGTCGCCCACTAAAAAACACCAAACAAATCAACTTTTTCTAGAGGAACTACGGTGTTTTGATTCCTTCATTGGATACGTAGGCAAAGGGTCGCGAAACCCTCACGAACACAATAATAAAAAAACTCATTTTTTTCCTTAAACAAACATGTTTGTAGATAAATACACCCTTGTACATAACAAACAATTTTAACCAAAAAAATATATTTCAAAAGGTTCCTGTGGAGTACCGCAGAAGCATTGGGTGCTAATACCTTCCCATTGCATAACCAACCCCCGAACTCTTGATCTCTTTTCAAAAACGCATTGTATCACTTTTTATTTTTACATTGCATGTTATTAGGGTTTCATTTCTCTCTTTTCCCTTTTCCCTTAGGAAATAATAGAGCGCGGTGGCGACTCCTGATTTTGTAAGTCAAGTTAATTAATAGCTTGATCTCCAATTTTCACCGCTACACCTTCGAGTCACGAAAGGCAAACTTGCCAATCTAACTCTTCAGGTTCAAGAAGATTGAACAGGGGCAACTTTTGTACCCAAAAATTTTCCCTCTCACTTTATCAACATTTCTCATCACAAGACTCTTGAAACTCAAGACCAAGCTAGGGTTTGCTCTGCCCAAAACACCTCCGTGCACTGTTGACTTAAATTAGGGTTTGAGTTTGCACAGGGATTTTTTGAACTTCAATGCGCAAAGTGACTTTCATACTTCATGTTGGACTCACACGTTTATCCAAACCAAGTTTCAAGCCTTGAATCAAATTTTTGCCCAGTCAATTGGACAGTTGACCTAGAAATCAGCTGTATTGGGGAAAAAGTCAACTGTGGCCAATTTACAGTCAAATCTCATGAATTTTGACCCACAACAACATTATGAACTCATATGAACCATTTGATCAATTTTGGATCACAATTCCACAAGAAATTTGATCAGATCACCAAAAGGGCAAAATGGTCATTTTTAGGGTTTTGACTGTACAAAGGAAATTTTTGACTGTTTGACCTAGCCAATGGAAAATCAAGCTCAACCATGGACTCAAGGGCTCAAAGGAATCATCTTTACCTATTCAACAAGTTCAAAAGGTCTCAAATGCATAGGATTGACAGATGAATTTTTCAGTCAACTAATCAAAATTTGACTGTATACTGAAAAGTCAAACTTTGACTTTTTGGTCAAAATCAAGTGCCAAGGGTCATTTTTCATCAAGATATGTCAAATTATGAAACTTGTTCATCAAGAAACCCAAAATTGCAAACTAGGGTTTGAAATTGAAATTTTTCATAACTTAGAAATTTTCTAAGTTATGAAATTTTCTTAATTTTTTCTAACTTTGCCCCACATTTTCACCAAGATGCAAATGGATTCAAACAAAACTTACAACATGAAAGTTGTAGTCCTCTACAAATTCTACAACTATTATTCACAAAGTTTTCTCAAAAGAAGCTTGGATCTCAAGTTATGATTTTTGGAACAAGGGTCCCTAAAACTTTTAACTTAGTGAAATTTTGCTCTAGTTTAGGCAGGATTTTGACCCATCTTCTTGGCCATTTTTCACATAGTTCCACTTGGATTCTCAAGTTGCATTTCAAATATGGATTATATTACATGTTTCAATCTTTCCAAATTGTCTAAGAACTCCTCAAACACATTTATGGTTAGGTAGAATCGAATGCTTGAAGTTGGCAAAAACTCACTTTGTAACCATGGCCAATACATGTTCATACCACTTGCAAAATATGACCAAACTAGCTTAGTACATAATTACAGGTCTCTAAACCCTTCAACACTCAAAAATTGAATGCAAATATATTGGACATTGGTGTTATTCTGATCATTAGAGCTTGGTACAATGAACATTTCCATTTTGGGCATAAAGATGGCACTTCCATTTTCATAAATGCAACTTTATGTCAAATTGCATTTTCTTGAGCCTTGGGCTACTTTCCTTGAAGCAAACAAGTTCCATAAACTCAGGCAAAGGTACAAGGAACTTGTGCATGCTTGGGGATAGCCTGTACAGGCCTATCTCATTTCACTTCACACTTTTCTTTCAAGACAAGTCAACTTGACAAAAGTCCATAACTCACATATCTGATATATTAAACTCAAGAAAAGGTTTCAAACAAGTTTTACACATCCTTGTAAGCCAGAAACACGAGCCTTTCACCCCTAAAACACCCTCATACTCAAAAACCACATTTTCTTGCAAAACAGGACATGACCTGCAAATCCCAAGCCAAATCACATTCCACTCGTGCGTTTTGCTTGCAATTAGTTCCAATACCTTCCACTCAACTCACTCAAGATATCTCAAACCTCCATTGCCAACTGTAACTCCATTTACAGTGTTCACCATTTTTGTTTGGAAGCTTTGCAGGTTGAGTTCTGTAGGACGATTCAGGCCACTTCAAAACAAACTAGGCATTGTGAAAGGTTCAGGGAACATCAAGCAAGCTCAAAAGAACCTCAGGCCTCACTGAAAGTTGCTGCATTGTCCAACTCGTGTCCAACTAAAACAGGTTTTTCATGAACTTCTATCTCTCTATTTAGGAACATTTAACCTTAGGTTTGTGAATAAAAGATGTTGTACTCATTACCCTGAAACCATACATATGCTCAGTTTTCATTTATATTAATCGTGCTAGGAGAATTTCATCCATGAACATGTTGAAAAAGTTAGGTTAAATTTTAGGGTCAGAGAAATTCTCTCTGGTCTTTGAGAGTTAGATTTAATGTTTTATATGGTTGCAATCGTTGTTTGATGCTCTACAAGTTTCATGTTTTGAGTTTTGTCAAAAGATCACGTTTCCAGGAGTTGGAAGTTTGTACAGAGCAAGCGCGCGTTTGTCACGAGGAAGAAGATGAAGTGGAAATGGGTTGGGCCTGTTCTGTTCTTCTTTTTGCACCCCCCTCTTTTCTTTTTGCACCCCCTGGCCCAATTTATTTATACTTTGTTATTTTTGCATTTTTATTTCATTTCTGATTTTATTATTTTATCCCCAAATATAAAAAATGCTTAAAAATATTTTCATTTTTTTTTTACATTTATTTGGAATTTTATTCTTTTCGTTCTAATATTAAAAACACTTTTAATACTTTTTATTATTTGTTTAAATCCAAAAATAATGTAAATAATACTTTTATTTTCCTTTTTTTACTTTTATTCGCATTGAAAATATTTTCTTGAATATACTTTATTTTTGTAAATATTTTATTTTATTTTATTTTATGCATATATATATATATATATATGTGTGTGTATATATATATATATATATATATATATATATATATATATATATATATATATATATATATATATATATATATATATATATATATATATATATATATATATATATATATATATATATATATATATATATATATATATATATATATACATATATACCTTTATTTTACTAAATAATTAGAGTAAAATATAAAAATATTATCCTTTTTATTTTTTATGCTAAAAAATACATTTTCTTCAATATATTCCATTTTTGTACATATCAACATATTTTTGTATATAAATAATAAATAATATCATTTTCTTAAAGAAAATTAGGGTTTACCCCTTTATCAAAATTAATTAACTTTTTTATTTTACATATTTCTTTGCATTTCTTTACATTTAAAAATACTTTGCATACATAAAAACTTTTTTTGCATAATACATTTTTATTTAATATTTGTTCATTTTGTTTAAATATTGTACATTTAAATATTGATTGCATTTGAGATTCAATTTGGATGTAATAGTAATTAGGGTTTTATATTTCTTGCAAAATAATCCCCTATTCAAATTTGTACCCCCCTCCCTATATCAAAGTTGTAATAGCTTAGATTTATTTTCACGCACTTAATGCTTTCAATTATGCCATGCTTAGGGAATTAGGGTTTGTATGCCAAATCAAAACCAACAATTAGTTTGACCTAATCAAAGACAAAAATGCATGAAAAACAAATACAATGCACACTTGCACCCTTAGGGTTACAATCCACTTGTTGCCTTCAAAAATGGGTCATGGTATGCATGTTAAGTACTTTGGCAAAACAAAAACAAAACAAAGATCATAGTCCCTCGATGACGCTATCTGAGTTGCCTAAACAAAATGATCAAAGTCCCTCAAGAAAATTGCCAAAAAATACTTGACACAATTGCTATCATGGTCTATACGATGACTCGTGCCTGTCCCGTTTAACAACCTAACACAAGGTTGTTCACCAAATACAATGGTGAAACAACACTGTTAAAAGGGTTAAAAACATAAGAAAGATCTTTGAGTAAAATAGGGTAGATAACTCTTAGTTACTTGATCAAAAGCTTGCAAAAATATCCTTGCTATTTTCAAACACACTTCACAACACAATTTCAAAACCCTACTTTCAAACATTGAAAACTTTTCAAAAGACAAAAACACCTTTGTGTACATTCAAACAAGAATCATTACAAAGGTTGCCACAATGATGGCCTCTTTTCAAAACATCTTTCAAAACCACACACAAAGCACCATTTCAAACAATTGAAGAGCACCATTTCAAACAATTGAAAAGAAAAGCAAGTGATCTAAAACAAGTAACTAAGAGCCCATGGATAACCATGGATAGAAAGGGTTCTAATACCTTCCCTTTCTATAATCTACTCCCCGAACCCAAGAAAACATCTCAAAGGTATTTTCTGTGTTTTTTGACCTTTCCTTAGGATAAAATAAAAAGTCAGTGGCGACTCTTGCTAAACCGAAACATTTGCGAACACAAAACGCAAAACCTTAAGTCAGTTCTCCCACCGTATCACACATATGCTTTCTTCTCGTCATGTGTTGAGAGCATTCAGAGTCCAAGTACCAAGACCAGCGTTTCAACTTTGCTACTAAAGACACATGCAACATAGATAATTTTGTCGTTTTGTACCCATATCATTTTGGACCCTTTTTGGTTAGAGTTTCCAAAAGTCTGATTGAATTTTGGTTTTTCATAAGATTTCATAGAATATGATTCACTAGTATCTTTTATATCATGTGTGTGTCCAAATGTGAAATGTGAGTCTAGAGGCGTTTCTTCTTTTATATCATCTTTTGTCATCTACTTGTTTTGGCTGATATGTTTCTTCTCCTCTTGGTTTCACATATCCTATACCTTTTCTGTCATTTCTGCTAACTCCATAGATCATTGAAGCCATATTGCTTCTATCTATGTTTCTAGCTAGAAATTTTTGAAACATATAATCATATTTTTTTTATTATGTTATCAGAACTAGTTGAAACTTCTGAGACAGTTTCTTTTTGAATTTTTTGTAATTCATTTTTAATAAAGGATTTTCCATTTTCAAGTTTAGAATTGATTTCTTTTAGATCAAATTTTTCTACTTTTAGTTTCCTAGTTTCTTCAGTTTCAGATACTAGACAATGTTTCATGTTCTTGTATTTGATTTGAAGTTGCTGATATTTTTCAAGAATTTCAAACAGACTATCTTCTATTTGAGATCTAGAGAATTTAGAAAATACCTCTTCTGCGTCTGAGTCTGATTCAAATTCTGATGAATTTGTGTCATCTGATACGTTGCACATTAATGTTATATTGGTTCGTCCATCTTCTGATTCATATTCTGCTTCAGAAGATTCAGAGTCATCTCATGTTGCCATAAGACTTTTCTTCTTTTCTTTGACAAATTTATTTTTCGGATTTTCTTTCTGAAATTTGGGGCAGTAACTTTTGTAGTGGCCTGACTCTTTGCATTCGTAACAGACAACGTCTCTGTTGCTTGTCTTTCTCTATCCATAGGATGATTTAGAGTGATTACCTGATATTTTAGGATTTCTGAACTTCCTTTGTCTGTGCTTCTATAGCTGATTGACTCTTCTGGAGAGAAGAGATAGTTCGTCTTCTTCTGAAGAGGATCCACTAGAGCTTTCTTCTTCTTCCTGAAAAGCTTTAGTTTCATACTTTTTTATTAGATTTAATAGCAAGAGACTTACCTTTCTTCTGGGGCTCATCTTCTTCTAGTTCTATTTTATGACTTCTCAAGGAGATGATTAGTTCCTCAAGTGATATATTGTTCAGATTTTTGGCTAGCTTTAAGGTTGTGACCATAGGTCTCCACTTCTTTGGTAAGCTTCTGATGATTTTGTTTATATGATCTGCTATAGAGTACCCTTTGTCTAGAACTTTCAATCCAGCAACCAGAATTTGAAACCTTGAGAACATTGTCTCAATTGTTTCATCTTCTTCCATCTTGAAAGCCTCATACTTCTAGATGAGTGCAAGAGCTTTGGTCTCTTTGACTTGTGTGTTGCCTTCATGCGTCATTTTTAGAGATTCAAACATGTTCTGCACCGTATCTCTATTTGTGATCTTCTCATACTCAGTGTATGAGATGACACTCAAAAGGATTATTCTGGCCTTGTGATGATTTCTAAACTCTTTCTTTTGTTGATTTTTCATCTTCATTTTATTAATCTTCTGACTGCTTGCATCCATTGGATGAATGTAGCAATCAATTACCATGTCCCAGAGATCAATATCATGAGCTAGAAAGAGCCCTTTGATTTTGTCTTTCCAGTAATCAAAGTTTTCACTATCAAAGGTTGAAAGTCTTCCACTGATTCTGTCTTTCTCATCATGGTAATCGTTGTTGTTGTTTTGAAATGGCTCCACCATAGAGTTTTTCTTGCTAGGATCTTTTTCTAACACGGTTAAGTGTTAGCACACCCAGAACCAGGCGCTCTGATGCCAATTGAAGGATAGAAAAACACAAGAAAGGGGGTTTGAATTAGGGTTTTAAAAAATTAAACAATATAACACGTTGGTTATCCTAGTTCGCTTGAACTCAAAGCTACTCCAATCCACCCGTCAAGATGATTTCTCCTCTTTCAATCGAGGTCTTAATCCACTAATAAAAAATGATTACAAAATCACGAAGACAACTTTCAACGTCTTCTTGAGATCAAACCATAACTCGATTTATCAAGTAAATACAATCTTAAACAAATATATAATGTGTTTATAATTGCTTCTAACAAGATATATCACAACTATGATGTTTACACAAATTATAGCACTAACAATAACTTAAGAGATAAAAGATATGAGAGTCATTGGAGCGCTCTTGTTCATATGCATGATTGTGTGTTTGATCCATCTTCATAGTCCCTTTATATAGAAAAGATTCAGATCCGTTGGAGACATATAAACTTATTTTTGGAAGGTTGACGATTTGAGATTTTAATATTCTTTTAAAAAATACAGATTTTGTTCCCAGTCATAATCTTCCAGCTGTTACTTTCTTGATTCTATATTGATTTTCATGAATATGATGTTGGATCAGTAGATCTTCAGAACTTTGAGTGCTTGGTCTCAGAACTTAGATATGGTGTATACGTTGAGACTTCTTTGTTCTTTCAGAACTTTCCCATCAAAGTATAACTGACAGTTTGGTGCTTCAGAAGTTTGTCTTATGCATCAGAACTTCTTTTACTAGCGTGCCACTCTTAGTTTCTCTTTTGATCTTATTATAAGCATGTTCTCTCCAGAGCTTCATATTTTTTCATTCACGTCATTATCCTCTTAGCGTTCATCAGAACTTCTCTGTAGATTTAATCAAACAATTAGAGTGCATAATTATTCTTCATAATAATTATGTATTTGTTATCACAAAACTGTGAATTATATATAGAACTAAACTATGTTCTGACACTTATCACTTGCTACTAATTTGACCGTGTATACTTGCACGTACGTAAATTAGTCCATCATGGTTTAAGGGGTGTTACACTGGACTTCCACAGGAAGATCCTTTCTACACCTAGAGGAGATTACATTTGTGAGAAAATCCCACAGGGAGATCTCTGCCATCCTAGGAGGCGCATACAAATGAGGGACTCCAACATGAAGATCCTTGCCGCCTCTCAAGGCAATATACATATCACTGGACTTCAACATGAAGGTCTTTCTCTCCGAGGCGATTAAATTTGTTGGGCTCCCACGGGAAGATCATTGTTGCCTCTCAAGGATATATACATAGTTGGTCTTCCACGAGAAGATCCTTGCCACCTATCGAGGCGATTACATTTACAGGACTGCCACAAGAAGAACCCTGCCGCATCTCAAGGAAAAATACAAGAATGATGGACTTCCAAAGGAAGATCCTTGCGGCACCTTGAGGCGATTACAATTGCGATACTTCCACGGGAAAATCCCTACCATCCTATGAGGCGCAGACAAATGAGGGACCTTAATTGTGGGATCCTTGCTGCCCTCCGAGGCTATGCTATTAAGTTTACCAAGACATACACACCTAAGAGACGCGACCTATATCAAGCCCTGAAGACTTGATTTCCAGTCTTGCTAGAGGGCCTGTTGGAAGTCTCTCCTGAAAGGTTAACACGCCTTGCCTGAGAGACTCAATGTCTCATCAGTGGAGCTATGCATTATAGCTTCTAAGGAACTTAGATTCCTCAAACTAATTAGACTCTCGTCTGAGAGACTTAGTTTCTCCTCGGGCGAGAGTATTTCCAATAAATCACACCTAAGAGGCACGACTAGGGATGGAAAAAAACTCGTACCTGCAAATATCTTTGGATAAAACCCATCACGGACATAGATTGGACAGTTTAACATGTATCCATAGCTTAACAGGTATCCACAGGTAAGTCAAACGGATATTTAATTACCCGTTTTGTTACGGGCACATATACATATTTCATGAAACCCGTACCCGCGGGTATCCGTATCCATTAATAATAATAAAAAAACACTTAAATATCCCTAAAATTAATATATATTAATTACTATCCTTTGAAAAAATTAGTCGTGTATTATGAAAAAGTATATATTAATCAATATTAATATCTTAGGCAAAATTAGTATATATTAATCCTTCTTAATTAGGTACCCTTTAGCATAGTATATATAATTCTATTTTGAAAAATATTATAGAATTTATTAAAAGTGATAGCTCAATTATATGTATGGAATTTATGACATTTATACTAAATAACATGTGTAAAGCATAGTTTCAATCTATAACTCTTTCAAGCATGTTGAATTATGGCTCATTGTGGAAAGCTAAAGATAGATTTTCTATTTGTATATATTTTCTATTTACAAAAAAGTAAAATTTCTATTTAATATAAAAAATTAATAAATTGTAATTAAAAAAAAGTATCTATGGATATCCGTAAATATCCACTGATATCTCAAAATCTACGGGTACCCATCTGACGGATACCCGAATTGATACGAGGCAGATACGAGTATCATATTTACTAAACGGGGCAGGTAACAGGGGACTAGCATTTGTCTTCATGGATACCCATTTCCATCCATAGGTACGTCATATATCAAGTCCGGAGACTTGATTTCCCGTCTTGTAGAGGGCTCGATGGAAGTCCCGCCTGAAATGTTAACACACCTCGCCTAAGGGACTCAGTGTCTCATCAGTTGGGCTATATCGTATGAGGAACTTATATTCCTCAAACTAATTAGACTCTCGTCTGAGAGACTTAGTGTATCCTCGAGAGGAATTAGCTCCAATAATTACGCCTAAGAGGCATGACCTATATCAAGCCCCTAAGACTTAATTTTCAGTATTGCTAGAGGGCTCGATGGAAGTCCCGCCTGAAATGTTAACACACCTCGCCCGAGGGACTCAATGTCTCATCATCCGAAATATACATTACAACGTCTAAGGAACTTAGATTCTTAATCTAATTAGACTCTCTCCTAAGGGATTTAATGTCTCCTCGGGCAGGATTATCTACAATAAATCATGCATAAGAGACACGACCTATATCAAGCCTTGGAGACTTAATTTCCAGTCTTTCTAGAGGGCTCGATGGATGTCCCGCATTAAGGGTTAACATGCCTCACCTGAGAGACTCAATGTCTCATCAGTGGGGCTATGCATTACAACGTCTGAGGAACTTAGGTTCCTCAAACTAATTAAACTTTCTCCTAAGGAACTTACTATATCCTCGGGCATAATTATCTCCAATAAATTATGCGTAAGAAGCGCGACCTATATCAAGCCCCGAATACTTGATTTTCAATCTTATTAGAGGGTTCGATGGAAGTTCCGCTTAAAAGGTTAAATGCCTCACCCGAGGAATTTAGCGTCTCACCAACCCGACTATGCATGATTGTGTCTAGAAAGCTTAGACTCTTAACGTCAATTAAAACCTCGCAAGGGGAAGCACTAATTCTCGAGATACTCCCATTAGTCACCGGTGAAAAATGCTTCGCCTTCCACCGAAGGCCTCGTGCCTGAGGGGCTATGTAATGTTATATTTTCAAAAGTCCTTGACTAGGGAAATGCATAGGACCTCCCTAGGAGGAGGAAACAACAAAAGGTTGCCCTGAAAGAGATATCGCCTCGGCCTAGAGTCTTCCTTTGCCCATACAGGAAAAAATGTGAGATAAGACGTGTCTTGAGTAAAGAGAAAGTCAGGGTCATTATTGACTTATGTCTTCCTTGGCAATAAGGATTCTACTGTCCACTATTTGACTAAGTGGGCAGTGGCCTTTTCCGAGAGAATCCTAGGTCCTAGAAGTCCCTATAAATACATCTTCTCTCAAGAGGAGTTGACAGACTTTAAGTCACACACATCCACCACAACCTAAAAGAGCATCGTTTGCTATAAGCATAATACAAAATTAACTTAACCGTCCATGTGCAATTAAGCTGCGCCAACCACTAGCAAGGTCTCTCACCTCACGTGAGTGGGTCCCTTAAACATCCTCAAAAACTACCGTACAGGACTACTCACTGCCATGAGTAAACCCTCACTATCAAAACATGTTATACACCTACTAAAGTCTTTGAATCTTTCTGCCCTTTCAGAGAGAACGCACATATTTATACTTTTTAATCAGTACTAATCATATTGCTATAGAGAATATGTTTACAAATCAAGTAACGAAGACTTGATTGTTGTTGCTTTTCATAAGCATGTAACCAATATGGTTTTGATTAAGTCGTTTGAAATTCTAAATTAGTGAGAGTGAATTATTACATCTAAATGTTTTATTATTATTATTTTCATGATATATGAATGATATGACGTTAAATTTATATATATCTTTTATAATACTAGATGTTTGGACCATTTTTGAATTATACAATCTTATTATTATAATTATATCTTTTATAATACTAGATGTTTGGACCATTTTTGAATTTATACAATCTTATTATTTTTATCAGTCACATTTTCTTCAAATGATAATAATTCATATTCATTATCTAATGTAAAATGTATGCATATAACATGCATGATTTGTTCCTTATGCCACCCTTCATTTTATAGCTGACACTTTCATATATTTTTTAATAACAAAAATATTTTTGTCAAAATTTAATTAAAATGAGAGAACGAGAAAAATCTGTTAGTATAATTTGAAAAATCTGGTATATTTTATAATTATCTGAGTATTTTGAAAAATCGGATAGATAATTTTGATTGGAAAAAAATTGAAATTAACACTATATGATTTATTGAAAAATCCGATAATTATCAATTTTTTATAAAAATTTGGTAATATATTTGAAAAATTCAATAAAAATTCATAGTATTTTAAAAAAAATTCAATAGTGTATTGTGAAAATTCCGCTAAAAATTCATAATTTATGGAAAAATCTGGTAGTGTGTTTTGATAAATCTGGTAAGAATTCATAGTTATTTTTGAAAAATTCGATAATTATTTTGAAAAATCTAGTAAAAATTTATAGTTTTTTTTTTTTAAATTTCGATAAAAACTGATAAACTTTTTGAAAAAACCGATAAAAACTCATAATTTTTTGAAGAATTTGGTAAAAGTTTATAAATTTTTGAAAAATCCGATAAAAATTCATATTTTTTTAAAAAACAGACAAAAACTCATACTTTTTAAAAATACAGTGATGTATTTAAAAAATATAATAAAAATTCATAGGATTTTGAAAAATCTAGTAGTATTTTTTAAAAATTCAATAGCTCAATGTGATAATTTTTTAAAAATCTAGGAAAAGCTCATAAATGCTCCAAAAACCCCGTAAAAACTCGTGAAATTATTCAAAAATCTGATAAATACTTAAAAATTTTCAAAAATCCGCAAAACACCAGTTTTTCAAAAACGTAAGAAATTGCAAAAAGGATTATGATAAAAACATAGGAGATGCAGGGTGCCAAGTAAAATTTGAGAAGTGGCAAGAAGATTCCTCGTTCCTTATTAGATAAATAATTTGCAGCCCAAGTAAATACTAAGCACGAGTAAGTTTGTGGCCCAACTACAAGACTAGCAGTATTTGGCCACTTAATAATCACCATATTTGAAACCATATAATAATCACCAACCAAAACCAAAACCAAAACCAAAACCAAAACCATGTCCAAATATTTTTCTCTTAATTAAACGTATATTAACATAGTACATATATGAATAATTTATTCTGATAAACTAGGGAATATATTCCCCTCACATTATTCGAAAAGAACAAAGTAAGTTCTGTCATGGACATGGACATGGACATGGACAAGAATGAGCTTAGATTCCCTAATCTTAACAAATCAAAACCATATTCTCCATTACTTTAATCCTCGATCTTATTTATCCAAATTAATTCCAATCCATTCCAAAGTTTGGTTTAGTTTACGTGGCCCATGTCTCTTTTAGGGTGCTTCCAGCAAGGCTCTATTTGGTATTTTTGTCTTGGAATATTTGATAGTATGTCGTTTCATGCTATAATAAGGAGAATCTTGACTCGATCTGACCAATAGTACCAACAAACAAATTATACGTCTTTTAATTATTTCATGGATAATCACGTAATAGATTCTTCATGAAACCAATAATAACACCACACCATGCACTCATCAGTTCAAACTTTTGTTTTCAATAATCATTCATAAAACATTGTCAAGAAAGACCTATATTCTTTTCAAACTATGGCAATTTTTTAAAAAGCAATGTAGAAAAGTAACACTGAAGAAGCAATGTGTAGTCCCTATATAGATGTGAATTGCACGTGTGTACGTTGGATGCGAGTGAGTGATAGTGATGTAGCTTGTAATATGTTGAGAAGTCATAATCTAAGATGATTTCATATTTTGCATTATTGTAGATAGGTGTGCATGGTTGAAATGTGTTATAGCCTATAAGCTCCCATTTTTTTCAGGATCGACATCATGTTTTTAAGTTTCTATAGTTAAAAAGTATTAAACAGGCTCAATTTTATAAATAAGGAATCGTTGATTCAATTGGTAAGAAATTAATTTAGATTTTAAAAACATTGTGAAATTAACTTCTATTACTATCAATTTGAAGATCACTATGATGAATAATTTATAAATATTTTTATAAGTGATTTTAGATTTGAAATCTTATTTGACTCATGTAAGTCTCTGAAACTCAATTTATGAGAATTTCTTTGTATATTTTTTATGAATGGGAAAAAATCTTTAAAAAATTAAAAATATTTTTCAGAGATGTATTTTTGAACGTATTTCAAATCAAGGTGTTTCGGAGATATATTTTCGATAATAATTTGTTTGGAGTTGGACGTTATATTTAAACATGCAGTGATATTTTCGGAGATGCATCACCGAAACACCCTGATATGGTTCTTTCAAAGATGCATCTCCGAAATCTTGGACAATGATATATATATATATATATATATATATATATATATATATATATATATATATATATATATATATATATATATATATATATTTAAATTATCAATATGTTGATAAATAATTAGATGAAAATGATAATAAAATACAAATGAAAAATGATAAGACATAAAAAAAAGATAATAAACACAATAAATTGTTTAAAATAAAAAATACAATAATTGTTCATAAATTGTTCTCAAGAAAAAAAAGGCATAGCCTACTGCGTATGCCTGAACCTCACTCTCAGACTCCTCCTCTGCCTACTTTATCACGCCGCACTCTCTTCCTCCCCAACCATCCACTTTATAATGGTCACCGCCTCAGGACCGTCCCGATCAATGATACATATGTCCAAAGCTTTCAGCCCAATTATCTCGTCGAACAGATGCAGTTTGGCTAGGCCTACCAAGTCCCAATCTATTGGGATTCTCTGCCATTTTTCTAGAAAAAAATAATCATTAATCAAATCAAATGTAAGTGAACAAACAAGAACATGTTTAAAAAAAATAAACCTAGACCTTTTTTCGGAGATACATCTGCTGAAGCGGTAAAGCGGCAAGCAAAAGTAAGTAAGTATTTTTATAGTTTTATCCTATCGTCTCCACAGAGATTAGTGCTACTGAATTTTCGTTTGAAAAATATCTCTTTAATGAGTTTGAGTTAAAATGAGTTTAAAGTAAATGTGGGAATTAAAGTTATTAACAAAAAAAGAATTCATTCTTCAGAGAGAATAAACTTATTAAGCATGCATATAATCCACTCCACAAACTTAAACCTATCGACCTGTTACACTAAACCTACAATACTCATCAATGTCATCACATATCACTCACACCCTAAGTTATTTCTAACCCAAAATAGAGAGACCCACTTTCAACCAACACTACAAAATAACTTATGTTTTGCCACGTGAAAGTCACGTCGCTAACACCCAAATCACGTCACTACTCAAATTTTGTCACCTTAAGAAACACGTCGCTATATAGCGCGTAGCAATCTTGTTGCGGCGTGAAAAGCATGTCACCAAGTTGCCACGTGAAATTCACGCCGCAACATACTGTATAGGGTCAAAGCAATTCAGAGCAGAGGGTCAGAGCAGATTTACATTTATATTTACGTTACCTGTAGCGACGTGTTTTTCACGTCACTAATTAGCGACGTGAAAATCACGCCGCAACCTGTTTTATTTATAAAAAAAATATTTTGTGTTTTAAATAGATTAATTCTGTTTTAATAATTAATATTATTTTTTGTTTTATTAAATTTATAAATTAAATATTATAATTTATTTATTAAATACAATATTGTAAATCAAATTATCAAAAACAAAACTAAATATATCTAAATGTATAAATAAATATACTTAATATTATAAATTTAATAAACTCAAATTTAAATTTATATATAATATTTTTAAATATACCATATTATTATAAATTTATATTACAAAAATAAAAAACTAAATACAAAATAAAAATAAAACTAAGCAGAATAATTAGAGTCGTCGGAAATGTCGGGAAGAAAGTCATTATTATTTTGGTGGTTATTATTTTGGCCACCACTGTTGGGATTTCTACCAAATGCTTGCATAAATTGTCGCATTTGCTCCTCCATATCAGCTTGCCTCTTCGCCATTGCCTCAATTTGTCTATTATGTTCACCCCTCATTGCCTCCATTTGGGCCTTCAATGCCGCCTCACGATCTTCGGACTCGCGTCTAGCCAATTGTCTTACCAGTTCTAACTGATCTGGTGTCAAATTTGTTTGACGTGACCCTCCTTCACCGTCTGCAGCTCTCTGATACAGATTTCTATCCCCACTCCTCAAGGTGCCCTCCAAATTTCCACCACCAAAAAAACACCCGTTAGGTCCCTTTCCCCCAACAACTTGACTCCAAACATAGAAATCCACATCTGGATGAACCGGTTTTTCTGGAGGAGGCGTATACTGAGGATTATGGGTCAGAAATTCTACAAGCAACGCCTGATAATCCTCCTACACATACAATAAAAAAATCAAGTTAAATGTATAAGTAACATTAATGAAATTAAATGAAATAAAAAAAATAATAAAAAATAAATAGCCACGTGATTGTAACGCCATAACTTATCAGTTGCCACTCAATTTTCACGCCACAACATGTCACTTGCTACATGAAAATCACGTCACAAAATTGCTTAAAAAAAATATAAACATAAATTTACTTAATTACCAGGGCTTTTTTTGTACGCTCGTCAATAAATCCTCCTGATTTCTTTGTCCGAGTCTCCTTAACCAGCTCAGTCATCAATGGTTGTCTCCCTAAACGCTTAGCCTAAATATAAAAATTAACTTAAATTAATAATGTGTTATAAATCCAAATATGACCTTAAAAAGTGGTAATAATTACCATGCGTCGAGCATGCTCAGCAGTACTAATGCTTCCAACAGCATTAATGCAACCCCTTTTTTCCGATGCCCTCATCTTCTTTGCAGTTTCAGATTTAGCCTTAAATTCATCTGATTCCCAATACTTAAGAAGTTGTTCAAAAACTTCTTTGCCTATCCATTTGAGACGAATGCCCAAAAGGTGCCAATTCTCTCTAACACGTCGTAGCATGTCAGAAAGTCGTCTTGAACTCCTCCCGAAATAATTTTTTTTACTTTGTTATGGTTCAGGGGATCCCAAACACATTTCGCCTACAATGTTGTATGACATTAAAATAAATAGTTAGATAAATCATAACAATAATGAAAAGGTCATTTAAATAAAAATAACTTAAGAAATAAATTAATTATACCTGAAATTGCTTGAACCATTCTTCTTTATCGGAAACTTCTCTAAAACTCTTCAAAATTTTTGTATAATTCTGCTTAATTATATAATTGATAACCTTAGCAGCAGTCCGACTCGGCCCGAAACTAAAACAACAATAATTTAGTTAGCATAATTAATTATATAAAGTTATATTAAAAATGGAAATGTGTACTTATAAATAAAAATCAATAAATAAGAAACTTACGAGTTCCCTTCAGGCCATATCCAAAATCTCCCATCAATGGTATGAATCTCACTCGGATCATCATCCCCTCGAAGATCTCTCCCATCTATCTGATCATCATCCACACCAAGATCGTCATCATCCGACTCTGTGTGGGATGTGGGGGTTCGACCAGTCTGTGTGGGTCGTGAAGAGGTGGATCCTCCAGGCTGCTGGACGGATGGGGGCATCTGTGTAGGAAGTGGGGTGCTGGATCCTCCAGGCTGCTGCACGAATGAGGGCATCTGTGTGGGAAATGGAAAACTCTGCTGGAAGGATGAGGGCACCTGTGTCTACTGGAAGGATGGCACCTGTGTCTGCTGGAAGGATGAGGGCACCTATGTCTGCTGGAAGGATGAGGGCACCTGTGTCTGCTGGAATGGTAAACCAGGTGGGGCCCCAGATGGACTAATAAAACATGTACTCCCAGATGGGAACTGAAGAGGACTCTGAGATGATAGTAATGGAGTAAATGGCATAGTACTGTCCATGGACATATGATGAACTTGACTCTGCGGGGGAGGACACGTGGCTGAGTGAGGTGACTGGCATACTACTACCCTTGGACGTCTGGGCTTCCTACCACTATCACTAAGACCTTTACCCTTATTATCTTTCGGTGGCATTTTTACCTAATGAAAGAAAATACAAGTTAACATATACATATTCTCATGAATACATATTCATTAAATCATTTAATAAATGGTTCTTTGAGTAAAATTACAAGACACAATTCTCATGAATACATATTCATTAAATCATTCAATAAATGGTTCGTTAAGTAAAATTACAAGACACAATTCTCATGAGTATAGGTTCACTATTCTGAATCGTCATGCTCGTCATCCATTTCATCATCGTCATCTGATGTGATACTATCCTCAGATCCAGAATCTTCATGATCTTCATCCTCATCAACTTGATTCCCCTCAACCATTGTATCAGACAAACTTGTAGTGTGTTCATCTGGAATCACATCATTAACTTCAACTTCATCAACTTGGTAAGCAACATCCTCCACTAGATCGTCAGTTTCAATATGACCCAATGGTTTTGTTTTTATTACAACACAACACCGTCGTTTACGTGGCACAAATGAAGGATAAGGAATATAATAAACTTGCCTAACAATATTTGACATTATGAAAGGGTCGTACTCTTTGTACCTCCGGTCCATTTGAATCTCAACAGTACCATATGTCTTATCTATTTTTGTGCCTCTAGTTGGATCATACCATTCACAATAAAACAAGACAACTTTATTTTCCTAGTCCAAGTAATTGTATACTAACTCGTAGATATGTTTAACAAAACCATATAAGTCATCTTCACCACCATCTGTAACTCCTTTCACAAATACGTCACTGTTTATGGTTTTTTTCCCTTCAGTCCATTCATGAGTGTGAAATTTATATCCGTTCACGAAGTATGTGTGCCATTTGTTTGCACTTTGACGAGGGCCATTAGACAAGGTTCTCAAATGGAGTATTTCTGGAGTCGGTGCAACAACCCTATACAATTTCTCCTTGAACCATGTTGGAAATTGGGCAAGAATGACACCAGATGTTGATTGTACACCGGTACTTTCAAAGTACGCATTGTTAAATTCCCTAAAAAGAAACACACTATAAGTTTCAAGGAAATCAATTTTATATATTCACACTGTAAAGAAAATTAATAAGTTGGATTATACTTACTCAAGATATGGTTTAACTTCAATGCAGTTGATCAAGACATGAACATGTGCAGATTGCATTTCTTGTTGGGTCAACCAATGCTCACCCTTCTTTCCAGAGGGACGACCTGGAAGCCCGAAGACTGATAAGGTGTACTGACTTCTTTCGATAACATTTACAGGATTCCTTATGATTCTTGGAGTTAACATCAAGTGCTTGAAATAGTGACTGCAAAAATGTGAAGTTTCTCGATGCAAGTAATGTGCACATATTGATCCTTCAACTCTAGCTTAATTTTTCACTGATCGCTTTGAATCACCCATGAACCTTTCAAACGGATACATCCACCTATATTGAACAGGCCCTCCTAGATAAGCCTCATATGTAAGATGCACATGTAGATGTTCCATGAAATCAAAAAAACCAGGAGGAAATACTTGTTCCAACTTACAGAGAATGACTGGAATATTTTGGTCCAACTTAATGATGTCATCCACTCTTAAAGCTGAAGCACAAATATCTCTAAAAAATTGACTAATTTCAGTGAGTGGATTAAGCACATGTTTGGGTAGAGAACCGAACGCAATTGGTAGCAATTGTTCCATAAAAACATGGCAATCATGACATTTCATACCATGCAACTTCCCAGTGTTAGCATCAGCACACCTTGCTAAATTTGAAGAATACCCGTCGGGCATTCTCAAACCTTTTAGCCATCCACAAACCGCTTTAGCTTCTTGGGGGGTCAGACTGAAACAAGCTTTGGGTTTAAATAATTTTCCATTTGGTTGAGGCTTCAATTCCAACTCTTTACGATTACACCAAATTTCCATGTCTTGTCTAGCCTTCACATTATCTTTTGTTCTGTCTTTAACATCCATCACTGTGTTAAATACGTTATCAAAAAAATTCTTCTCAATATGCATAACATCAAGATTATGGCGCAACAAATTATCTTTCCAATATGGGAGGTCCCAAAATATACTTCTTTTTGTCCAATCATGTGTGACCCCATATCCTTCAATTCTACATGCTTTGCCAGTATCTGTAAACTTTGGAAGTTCACAAACTTGGTTCCATATAGCAACTGGTGCCAGTCGAGGCGGAGGCAGATCTGTTACCCGTTCGTCCTTTTTGAAATTTGTCTTGTTTTTTCTAAAGGGATGATTTGATGGTAGGAATCTGCGGTGATAGTCAAACCACGAGCTTTTCCCCCCTTTTTCCAATGTAAACGCCTTAGTGCATTCCATGCAATGCGGACAACCCATTCTGCCATGCGTACCCCAACCAGACAACATGCCATATGCTGGAAAGTCGTTAATGGTCCACATCAAGGAAACTCGCATAGAAAAGTTTTGTTTACGGGATATATCATAAGTCCATTCTCCATTATTCCACAACCTCTTCAAATCATCAATTAAAGGTTGTAAGTACACATCAATTCCGGTTTTTGGACTCGACGGTCCTGGAATGACGCACGTCAAAAACATGTATGGTTTTGTCATGCACATCTCAGGAGGGAGATTGTAAGGGGTTACAATAACTGGCCAACAAGAATACGCACTTCCGGACGCTTGGACATATGGAGCAAAACCATCAGAGCATAATCCAAGCCTGACATTTCTAGGTTCAGCGGCAAAATCAGGATGTACCTCATCAAAGTGCTTCCATGCATGGCCGTCAGATGGGTGTCGCATATTGCCTGGGCTTGTTTTGTTTGTATGATGCCATGTCATTTGACTTGCACTGTGCATTGAAGAAAACATTCTTTTTAACCTTGGTATTATCGGAAGATAAAACATGGACTTTACTGCTACCCGTTTTTGGTTACTGTTAATGGCTCTATTGCGAACTTTATATCTTGGACTATGACAAAACTTACATTCCTCTGACGACCCATCTTGAGTACCAAACTCGTTGTCATAAAACAACATACAACCATTAATGCAACAATCAATCTTTCTTACTCTTAAACCTAACTCCGACACCAACTTCTTTGCATCATAGAAACTCGCAGGCAAGTTGTCTTTCGTTGCAGTTGAGTCCAACATCATTTTTGCGAAGTGCTCCAAACACTGATCAGGAACATTCCAATTTGACTTGGCTGCCAATAATCTAACACACATTGATAGCTTTGAGTCTGACGACCCCTCAAACAACGGCGTATTCATCTCATTTAACAACTGATAAAATCTCTGCGCTTCCTCATTCGACAACTCTTCCCCGTCAAAGTCTTCAGGTTGATCATAGGTCACATTAACACCAAAAGCATCACCAACCATGTCACCTATCAGATTAAAGTTTTCTTCAAATTCCATAGGTGGTTGCATAACCGGTTGACTACTTGAAGCATCTGTGTTGCTAGTCTCTGGTACATTACTCGGCAGTGTTTCACCATGATGCGTCCAAACCCAATAATTTTCAATGAAACCTTTCCTATGCAAATGACGTGTTATTTCCTCTGGGTCACTAATTATATATCTACATCCATATTTAAGACAAGGACACCTAACTCCTCCTTCACTTCGACAACGCTCCTGGGCAAACGTCCACGCGATAAAACTATTAACTCCGTCTATAAAATTGGGTTTAAGTGCGCGTCTTCCTGGATATAGTCTATCATACATCCAACTACGATAATACATATAATATTCCATTTACTGCAAATTTATATAATCAAAACCTATTTAATTAGAAATATTAATTAATCAACTTAATAATAATCCTAAACATATACAATTAAAGATAAATATATGCTTTCAACAATATTTATAAACTCCTAAAAATATTTTTAAACACTTAAAATTTAATTTAAACACCTAAATTTTATAAACTCCTAAAAATTTAAAAACTTATTAAACTCCTAAAAATTTAATTTAAACACTTAAAATTTATAAATTCCTAAAAATATTTATTTATTTTTAAACACTTAAAATTTAATTTAAACACCTAAATTTTATAAACTCCTAAAAATTTAAAAACTTATTAAACTCCTAAAAATTTAATTTAAACACTAAAAATTTATAAACTCCTAAAAATAAAAAAACTTAAACTCCTAAAATAATTAAACTCATTCATCACAAATTAATAATTAATAATTATTATAAACTAAATAATTAAACCTAACATTTAACTCAAATACAGAAAATATATATATAACCCAAATTCAACAATTTTAATCAAATTCAACAATTTTAACCCAATGCAAATTAATCAAATTCAGAAAATATACTAATTTCAAAAAAAAAAATTCAAGACATACCTTTTATCTTGTAACTCCTTCAATCTTCTTGTCCCTTTTTGCAATCTATACTTCTATATTCTCCTTCTCTATTCAAAGAAAAATTGAAAAAAAATTATACTCAAATAACACATCAAAAGCTATTAACAAAATATATAAAACATGAAATTGAAATTACCTTACAAAATGTATGAAGATGGTAGGAATTTATGTGTGGAGAAGAAAATTTTTTGGTGAAGAAAATGGGTATGGAGAGGAGTAGAGAAGGTTGAAGAAGAAGAAATGAGAAACAGAAACGTTGTGGAACGGGTTTTGAGAAATTACATAAACCAAGTAGCGACGTGAAAATCACGCCGCAACGTTGCCACGTGATTTTCACGTCGCAACAAACTTTCTCTTCCTTCAAAACCTGAACACGCCAGTGTTGGAAGTTGTGATTTAATTAATTTTTGTTACATTTTAATTAGCGACGTGAATCCCACGTCGCAAATTTTTTTTACACAAAAAAGTAACTGACACACTTAATGCTTAAGTATTATATTATTAAAATACGTTGCCACGTGATTTTTACGTCGCAACTGGTTTTATTTAGCCACATGAAAATCACGTGGCAACTTCACGTGGCTGGGTAAACATTTTCTTGTAGTGCAACCTCAACAATACAGAAGACAACTGTGTTGCTAACGTTGACAATCTCTCAGCACAACACAACCAACAAAGGCCACTACGCCAAAAACAAGTTTTAGCAGCGCCTCTACTAAAGCGCTTATTGAAAAAGCGCTGCCATAGCCTTCACAAAAAACAAAATTAAAAAAAAGGGAAACCTACGAAGGCGCTTTTTTAAAAGCGCTGGCATAGGGTTCCCTACCAAAGCGCTTTTCAGAAAGCGCTTTCATAGGTATTTGAAATATCTAACCTACGAAAGCGCTTTTGAAAAGCGCTTTGGTAGGGAACCCTATGCCAGCGCTTTTGAAAAGCGCTTTGAAAGGGGGACCTACGAAAGCGCTTTTTACCTCAGAAGCGCTTTGAAAGGGGGACCTATGCCAGCGCTTTTTAAAAGCGCTTTCGTAGGTTGTTTTTATAATAAAATTAAAAATCCCTAAATCTTCTTCATTTCTTTCGTTCAGAGCTTCTTCATTTCTTCATTTCTGCCGTCGCTGCCGTTCGTTCCTTCCTCTTCAGTCGTCGTCGCCGCCGTTCGTTCCTTCCTCTTCAGTCGTCGCCGCCGCCGGTCATTCCGTCTTCTCCACCTTGGTAAGATTCTTTGCTTTAATTCTTGGTTTACTTTACATACGCAACTGTATATGTAAATCAATATGCATGTGTTTAATGTTATAATGAGTTAGTGAACTCTATTAGGTTTAAGATTATGAGGCTAGAAAATAGATCTCATGTAACTCTTAGTTGCAACCCTGTTAGAGAAATTAGTCATTCTTTGGAGAAAGAATTTGTTGAATCTTGTCTGCAGTTTTCAATGGAATATTTTGTATTACTTGTTTCTGCAATCATTTTAAGGTAATGGTGTCAATATTTGGAATTTGAAATGTGGCTTATTTTAATGGAATTTTTTGTGATGCTTCTGCCACCATTATAAGGTAAAAGTGCAAAAATTAAGAATTTGTAAACACTCTAAGAAAGAGTTGGGTTTTTCCAAATTCCATCATTTTAGACGCTTAAGTTATTGTTTAAAGGTAACCTGAGTTGTAATTATGAGTTTGAAATGATGATATTTTGTAATATTCTCATGCTTCTGCCATTATTATAAACTTATGGTTCAAGGATTATGAATTTGAAAACACTCCAAAGAAAGATTATATACTTCTAGCATGAAATGAAACAGTCATGACAAACTTCTTGAAGATTATTTATGATCCAATTGCTAATTGAAGTGATGATATTTTAGGTGTTACTTAAGTGAATCTTCAAATGTTACTTCAGTTTCAATTAGAGTGTTGCTTGAAGATTTTACCTCTTGGTTTTAATGTGAAAGTGAGACAAATATGATCGATCACATGGATAATACAAAGCATGTAATAGTTTTGAAAATGACATGATATATTTTAATAATCTGATAGTAAGATGTAATAGTTTTGAAAATGTGATGCACCCTGATGCCTAATGTCAAATTGGAGCAATATTGTATTTAAAATTCTAGTGTAATGTTTAATGTTTTGCTTTTCGGTGTCAAGGTGAGTCAAGGTGTAGCAGATTTGTGTTGAAAGTTTTTGTGCATTTTTTGAAAAATGGTGATAAATGTTGATGATATATTTGGTCTTATTTAAGTGAATCTTTAAATGTTACTTCAATTATTATAAGAGTGTTGAAACTCTTTTCTGTTGTTCTGGTGTATATGTTGAAATATAATTTTTGTATTACTAATAGAAATATCAAGTAAAATATATGTGTAGTTCTGAAGTTTTAATTTTTACATAAGTGAAATTAAAAAGACCCGGGAATTTATTATGTATATAAAAATTGAAAGCTCCATTGTCACTCTCATTTATCCTGCATTTATGATTTGTTTTTCTTCTCTCTCTGAACCTTAGTATGAATTTTGATTGAATCACAGGGAGAAAGAATTAGCTGCTGTTAAGATAAATGCAGCAGATGTTGATATAATTGCAAACGAACTAGAGGTAACTTCTTCAACATGTACAGAAATCTATCTAGTAAGCTTACATTCCAATTAATTAACATACTTTTCTTATACAACAGTTGGACAAAAAGGTGGCTGGAAGAACCTTGCGTTGCTGCCATTCGTCATTTGCTTACTAGTATGGTGGAAACAAATAAGGGAATGTGATCTGTATTGTCAATGAAAATGTTTTGTTTTTAGTTACTCCTAAGTTTAACATGTTGTTTACATTCAAATCATGCAGCGGATAGTTCAACGATTTAATATCGATTGTGGTAGGAAAAAGCTGTGAAACTTTCTCCGATTGAAGAAATTTGAACTGTCCTTGATCGTAGTGTACGCGGGACGCTCTCAACATTTTCAAAGGTTTCTATCCTATTCTTGAACTGACTTGAATAACTGATTGTTTTTACTTTTATTTTCCGGCTCAGTGTGAATTTCTAATGATTATAGTTGAGTGGAATTCATGAGCTGCGGTTGTGTTTTTGTTTATATCCGACTTCACTAGTTAGTAATTAGTTATGAGTTGTTTAGCACATGCTTGAACTGACTTTGATTACCTGATATGTTGAATTTGAATCACTAATTACATCCTAACCCCCCAAAAACTTTCTATCATTGTTATTTTTACTTTATATTTTTTTATGTTCAAAACATTTTTCAAACAAAGCTCTTGTTTGCTTAGAATAGTAATTATTACATATAAATTGTATTATCATCTTTCCTCGTGGACTCATAATTTTAGTCATTGTATTTTGATATTTGTTGACACATCTACTACACATACAATAAAAATTTTAAACAAGACTATCAAAAATTAAGTTCAAACTTAAAACATCTTTTTATTTAAAAGAGATTTCTTACAATTTTAATTTCATATATTTATCTATTTATTATTAAGAAAGAAAAGTAATGTAATTAAATTATAATATTTTACTTTTAGATTATATTAAGTAATACTCATTATTTCGACATGCATGTGGAATATTCATGATGTCAATTTCGTTTATCGTTAAGTGAGGTACTTACTAACTTTGTGAATTGAATTCGCCATAGGGGTTACTTGTGAAGAGTGAAAGTTTGACCGTTTTTGTTTAGCTTAATTAAGACATGGATAAGACATGGATGAATTCAAACCGATTGTCGAAAGAGTACGAGAAAGGGGTATGGGAATTTGTTGAGTTTGCGGTTGCGCACTCCAAAGACCCGCTTCGAATGCCGTGTCCTTGCTTGGGTTGCTGTTATGCCGGGGGTAAGGTTGACGGGAATCAGTTGGGATCTCATTTACTACGGTTTGGAATTGATAGAAGTTATACATGTTGGACAATGCATGGTGAGAAAAGTACCGGGAATGCTGAGTCGAGTTGTAATAGGAAGTATGCTTCAAACGACGATTGCACAGACACATACGATTGTGATCGAGTCGAAGAGATTGCAGAAGCGCTTGAAGAAGATCTTGCGGATTGTCCCAAAATGTTTGAGAGGTTGGTAAGCGATGCAGAGAAACCGTTGTATGTTGGTTGTTCAAAATTCACAAGATTGTCTGCGGTGTTAAAGTTGTACAACTTAAAGGCGGACAATGGATGGTCGGATAAAAGTTTCACAGAGTTATTAGCCCTTATGAAAGATATGCTACCAGAGGATAATGTTCTTCCCAATCGAACGTATGAAGCCAAAAAGATGTTGTCTTCTATTGGAATGAGCTATGATAAGATACATGCATGTCCAAACGATTGCGTTTTGTTTCGAAACGAGTATGCAGCGTTGAATGAGTGTCCTAAATGTGGTGCCCCTCGATATAAGAAAAAGTTGTCTCCTGCTAAAGTCTTATGGTATTTTCCTATAATTCCGAGATTTAGACGCATGTATCGTAGTGAGACCGATTCAAGACACTTGACTTGGCATGCAGATGAAAGAATTATTGATGGAAAGTTGCGACATCCGGCAGACTCACCACAATGGAGTAAAGTTGATACTGAATATCCTGAATTTGGAAAAGAAGCAAGAAACCTTCGGTTGTCATTGTCTACTGATGGAATGAACCCGCATGGTATTCAAAGTATCTCGCATAGCACATGGCCTGTAATTCTTATGATTTATAACTTACCTCCGTGGCTATGTATGAAGCGTAAGTACATGATGTTATCTATGCTAATTTCTGGGCCTAAACAACCAGGGAATGACATAGACGTATACTTGGCACCCTTAATCGAAGATTTAAAGTTTTTGTGGGAGAGAGGTGTGGAGGTTTACGATGGGTATAGGAAAGAAAGTTTCAACTTGAGGGCGATGTTGTTTGGAACAATTAATGATTTTCCAGCATACGGAAATCTATCCGGGTACAGCAACAAGGGTCAAAAGGCGTGTCCTGTTTGTGAAGATGAAACCGATACGACACGATTGGCGCTTTGTCAGAAGAATGTCTTTCTCGGCCATCGTAGATTCTTAAATTCTAATCATCACTACCGTGGGTGGAGAAAAGAATTCAATGGAGAGGCCGAACATCGTACAGCCCCGCCTTTTTTGTCAGGTGATCAAATTTTTGAAAAGGTGAAAGATGTGAGCACTCAGTTTGGCAAGCCTTTTGCACATTCAATTGTCAAGGGTGGGTGGAAGAAGAAGTCAATTTTCTTTGAACTTCCATATTGGAAGTCGTTGTACGTAAGACATTTCCTGGATGTTATGCATATTGAAAAAAATGTATTTGACAGCGTTATAGGTACGCTACTCAATATACAAGGAAAGTCTAAGGATGGCGTTAACATAAGGAATGACATGGTAAACATGGGGATGAGAACTGAATTGGGGCCCGTGACGAAAGGAAGACGAACATATCTGCCACCTGCTGTTTACACTCTATCTAGAAAGGAGAAGAAAACATTGTGTAAGTTCCTCAGTGAAGTAAAAGTTCCAGAAGGCTACTCTTCAGATATTAGAAGACTTGTGTCCATGAAAGACCTCAAGTTAAAGAGTTTGAAGACGCATGATTGCCATGTTATAATGGAACATTTTTTACCAATAGGTATACGTTCTATTCTGCCAGAAAAAGTAAGAAGCGCAATAACTAAGCTGTGTTTCTTCTTCAGGTCTATTTGCAGTAAGGTGGTCGATCCCGCGATCTTACCAACATTGCAAAATGAGATAGTTGTTACTTTATGTGATCTTGAAATGTATTTTCCTCCCTCGTTTTTTGACATAATGGTTCATCTAGTCGTTCATCTTGTGAAAGAGACACAACTGTGCGGACCAGCTTATATGAGATGGATGTACCCTGCTGAACGTTATATGAAAATATTAAAAGGGTACGTGAAAAACAGAAGTCGACCAGAGGGTTGTATTGCCGAGCGATACGTTGCTGAAGAAGCGGTTGATTTTTGTACTGAATATCTGTCAAATGTTCAATCAATTGGACTCCCCAAATCTCATATTGTCGAAAAAAAAGAAGGAAAAAGGCTAATTGGAAATAAAGTTGTGACAGTATCAATGGTCGAACGGGATCAAGTGCACTTGTATGTTCTGCACAATGAGATTGAGGTTGAGCCGTTTGTTGAAATGCACAAAGTTGTTCTCCGAGATTTAAATCCAAATAGAAATGAGAACTGGATAGTACGAGAGCACAATCGAAGTTTCATACCGTGGTTTAGAGATCATATTTATTCAAAGTATCGTTCAGATCCTGCTTCAGTAACAGAAAGGTTGAGATGTTTAGCCTATGGTCCATCTGTAATTGTGCTTTCTTATAGCGCATACGCAATTAATGGATACACATTTTATACCAAAGAACAGGATGATAAAAGTACTATGCAAAATAGTGGTGTTACCTTGGTAGCTGAAGCTATGCACATATCAAGTGCGAATGACTTAAATCCGAAATTTGCAAATTTGTCATATTTTGGGGTTATCGAGCGCATTTTGGTGTTTGATTACGCGAAGTTTCAGATTCCTGTATTTGGTTGCAAGTGGGTTGAAAATAATAGTGGCGTACGAATGGATAAGTCAGGATTTTTGCAAGTGGATCTCAATAGGGTAGGGTACAAAGATGAGCCTTTCATTCTAGCCTCTCAAGCTAAACAAGTGTTCTATGTCAATGATCCGACAAGTACGAAATGGTCTATAGTGCTTTTATCTAACAAAATAGTTGATGAAAAAATTGAAGATCAAGGTGATATTGGTGTTGGCATTGAATCTTGTACAAGAAACGATCAAAATGAGAATGAATCTTGTATTAGAAATGATCATAATGAGGGTATTTGGATCAATCCAACCGTCCGCATTGTTAAGAGACGCGTAGTACACAATCCTACCAAGAAAAGAAAGAGACGTTAGTGATAAAGTTAGTGTTAATAGTGTACTAATGTGCTTTAGTTTGTTTGATACAGGTTCAATGGCTCCAGATAGAGATGCTCCACCTGAAAACCCACCTGAAAACTCACAAGAAAACTCACAAGAAAGAGTTGCTTCGGATACAAATGCTCCACCTGATACTGAAGCAAAAGAGGTTGCACGAGGCATCACTATTATGAAGGGAATCATTCGACATAGAGACCAAGGATTAGTATACCGATTGGAATGGAATTCTGATAAACAACCAATTGGTCCTAATTCTGCAAAGTTGACAAGTTATATTGGTACACTTGTCCGTATGCATATTCCGGTCTCCGTAGCTACCTGGAAATCGAAAACGAAAAATTTAGAATTGGAGGAGAAAAAACAAGCGATTTGGGAAGAGCTTCAGGTATATATCATATATGGTTAATTGTTGTTATTATCTTGACGATAAATTGTTTAAATTACTTATACTAACACACTATGCGTACGTTTTTTTGCAGAGGACTTTTGAGATACCAGATGAACGTAAAAGCTACATACTTAGTTTGGCCGGCAAAAGATATAGAGGGTGGAAAAGTTTTTTGACAAACACCTATCTTAAGGATAAAGATGGAAAATTTCTTGAAGAGGCACCGGGACGGCCAACAAAGTATGCGACCTTCATTGATGAAGCAGATTGGGCTGAGTTTGTAAAGCAAAGAGATGAAGCTTTTCAGAAAAAGAGTGCCACGAATAGTGAGAGAGCATCCAAACCCGCGTATCCATACAAAAAAGGGCGTTTGGGATATGCACGCTTAGAGGATAAAATTGTAAGTAAATAGAAATGCGTTTTAATTAATTGTCTACATGTGCATGTTTTAATTGACGATTTTATCGTTTGTGTCAATGCATAGTTAGAGGAGACTAAAAGTGAGGAAGCTTCACTTCCTGTACATGTGTTGTGGAAGGAAGCTCGTGTGGGCAAGAATCAAGCTGTCGATCCCGATGTTCAGAGAGTTTATACTGAATGTGTAAGTATAATATTGTGTCTTTAATTAAATCAAATGTTTTTTAATATATAAATGATTTTTTATCTCCACTAATAATTATTTAAATGTAAATGAATTACAGGAGACCTTGTCGCAATCGGCATCCACCGGTGAGGAGAGCGTACTTAGTAGAGTACTAGATGCTCCCGAGTATCCCGGTCGGGTGAGGGGTAAGGGTCATGGTGTGACTCCAACCTCTTTTTATAAGAGTTCTAGGAGAAGATCAAATCTTACCAATGAAGAAGTGTTGCAAAAGTTGCAGGAATTGCAAGCACAGGTCTCTGAATTGCAAAGAGATAAAGATATGTATATGAGAGAAAATTGCAACACTTCATCGGTGAGAGAAACTAGTGATAAGGCTAGTATCAACTATCAAAAGAAATTTCCCGAGGTAATTATAAGTTTTTTTCCTTACAAACTGTTCTATTTTATTAATGATAATGACTTTATATTTTCTATTTGTTTAGGGCATTTCATCTTGCCAACTATACTTATCGTCACCGAATTATCGACTAGTTGGCAAGGGAAAAGTGCACAACACTTCGGGAGATTTACTTCACCACAGACCGCTCCCGGATGGACACCTGAAAGTATCGGTGGATGTTGTATTAGATCGTGATGCGATTCTACCGGTACCTGACATGGTCTCAGAGACGACATTGCTGCGAGATGCAATAGGATCATTTGTTGCATGGCCCTCGGAGCTCATTACCATTAGTGATGAGGTATACTGAAAACGATTATGAATCATTTAGTTTTCGAATGTCAATTCTAAACCGTTTATTAATCATTTTTTACATTTTAATTTTAGACTGCTCCTATAAAACCCGCAATTAAGGGTAAAGGGATTTTACAGGAGGAGGAGTCTGTTGCATCACTAAAAGAGGTACATTTAAAGTGTTAATATATAGTCTGAATCTAAATCTGCATGATTTTATATTTTACCTAACTTATATGATTTTTAGGCATCCGCTCGGGAGTCACAACAAGTGACGCAGCAGGTTCGTAGCGTACCACCCACTGGTCCTCCGAAGCAAGCGGCAAAAAAAGGCGGTGCTTTTGTGCCTCGATACCGTTCGACACTCGCAACAATGGTTGATATGTCCGATTTGAAGGATGATGGTTTACGTGAAATCAACATGGATGAAAGTGTCTTCGGTATTGAATTCCCGTCACATATTACAATTGATGACTTGGAAGAGATTTTTAGGCATGATCAACTAGGCGTCAGTAATATGCACTCATACATCCGGTAATATTCACTCATCCGATATATTATTTAATTAGTCCCACAATATAATTTATTTACACATTTCAATGAAAATAATCTAATGTTTATTATGTTTTTATTTAAGGTTGTTGTATGACAGAGTGTTGCGCGGGACTGCATTGTCTAACAGATCCCGTTTCGTGTCTTCCGCCCATTGCAGCGGAATGACAATTGCTTCGGAACCGGAATCAGTTAGACAGCGCTTAGTAGATAGATTCATGTCCACCGGCAATACAGAAAGTCTGCATCTTTGGGCGTATAATACCCGACCAGTAGGGTTAGTTTCTCATTCTTGGTTCATCTAATCTCTGTTTCTTTTGTGTATAGCAAAATTTTCATATAACCTATTGTTTTAATTTATAGAGCACACTGGTTGCTGCTTGCTATCAACCCGATAAGAGAAGTCGTGTATTATCTGAATTCGGTAAATGGTGAATGGACCAATTATCCGGCTATGAAGGAAATCGTTGATTTGTAAGTGGGATCGTTCTAAATATATATTCGTGTATATTTATATATTTTCTTATTTGTGGGATTGATCTAAACATATGCTTTTATATATTTAATAATTAGATCAATACAAGTGTTCCGTAGTCAACGGGACGCACAGGTATCCCGGACTAAATCAAACAACATCACTTGGATCCAAGTGCAGGTACATTACTTTTCACAATTTTGCTTATAATATTTATGCTACTTGGTAAAAGAAGACAACTATATAGAATCTTATTTGTTTTATTATGTAGTGTCCGCAACAGCGAAACAGTCATGATTGCGGATACTTTGTTTTGAGGTTCATGAAAGAAATCCTTCAGGCGAATCAATTAGAGATTCCGCTCACGGTATGAATTTATAACTTAAGATAATTTCATATAATTTATTACATTTAACTAAATATATCATTTATATTATGTTTTTGTTTTGTAGTACCTTGACGAATTCCGTGCTGCTGGGTACCCGAAGCTTAAGTTGGAAGAAATTAAAGAAGATTTGTGTCAATATTATATTAAGCAATTTTTCATGTAGGATTTGTGTCGATTTGAACTATAATATTATTGATGTAATGATGTATATATATAATTTTGGATATTATAATGGTATTATATTAGTATATATATTGTCTTACTGATGGCTGAAATAATAGCGTCGAAAATATATTACAGGTCAAAAATATATTACAGGTCGAAAATATTACAGGTCGAAAACATTACAGGTCGACTGGGAGGATTAAATTATAGGCTGCACATAAAAATACCTCATTTAGAAACGACAGCGCTTTTAAAAAGCGCTCTTAAAGGTCCACCTACTAAAGCGCTTCTTAGTAAAAGCGCTGCCAAAGACCAGTAAAAAAGCATAAAAAATTAAAAAAAAACGCAGCATACAAAAGCGCTTTTGGAAAAGCGCTCTTATAGGGAGGCCTATCAGAGCGCTTTTTCCAGAAAAAGCGCTCTCATAGGGGGGCCTACCAGAGCGCTTTTCCAAAAGCGCTTTTGTATGCTGCGTTTTTTTTTAATTTTTTATGCTTTTTTACTGGTCTTTGGCAGCGCTTTTTGGGAAAAGCGCTCTTAAAGGGGGGTCTACCAGAGCGCTTTTTCCAGGAAAGCGCTCTTATAGGGGGTCCTACCAGAGCGCTTTTTCCAGGAAAGCGCTCTTAAAGGGGGGGTCTACCAGAGCGCTTTTAGAAGCACTTTTGTTACCTACGCCAGCGCCAGCTATTAAAGCGCTTTTAAGCGCTTTTAAAGGCCAAAATAAGCGCTTTAAAAGCCCTTTTCCGTAGTAGTGGGCATTATGCATAGACACCCAAGTGAATAATAGATCTAAATCTATCTCTAGAATCTAGACACTATTAGATAATCACCCTAGATAAAAATTCGAGCAGTATACGTCTATAATAACCCAAACTCCAAAGCACAGAGCAAAAATCCAGGATAATAATCGACAAAGATTTGTACATCAAACTTATATAACGTCATGAGCGATAAATATACATGAGTTTCAAGTAAATACATATATAAAACCAAACAAATGAATAACACACAAAGAAGAAGAGAAATGAACCACAAACCTCCCAATTTATCAGCGCCGATCGATGAGAAATCCACCCCGGATCATCTGTATACAAGCTTCATAGTTGTTTTCTAAGCTAATCTATTAAAGAAGGAGAGTGATGAATTTTGAGAACAAAAAACCCAAAACCATAACCTAAAATGAAATAAAATAAAAAATATATACAAAACTGGTTTAGGCACGCTTGCCCGATGAGCCTAATGCGTCGCCCAATGATGACCTTTTATTCACTCACAACAGTTTGCGTAAAGGGACACAGCTGGCCAAAAATATCTTCCCTCGCCCGACGAAGGGAAGCTTTTCCCGATGACTCAATCAAAACTCGCCCGACGACAAAGTAGCGAAGCCAAGACATAAGCTACTGAAAAAATGATCAGCTTCTCTCGCTCCACGCTCGCCTGACGAGCTAGAAGCGCGCGCCCTCGCCCAGACTTCGCCTAACGAGGCATACAAGAAGAACAACTTTTAATTCTTTATTTCTTTGGCTTCCTTTCTTTGTGTTATTCTTTTATTGCTTCAAATGCATCTTGGAGCACCTTTTGACCTTCATTATTCATTGCTCCAAACACACCTAAATTCCTACAAAATATACAAAACAATCAAACGATACATTATGTATAGGAAAACGTACAAATACACAAACTAAACGTATTTACACACAAAACGAAGTTTACTCAAACGATATTAACAAAAAATATCGATAAGTGCAACAAAATTTATATACAAAAATAGTTACAATTTGCACTTATCAACATCTCCGAAACTCCTCAGAGGGGTTTTCAGAGATGTATCTCCAAATAAACCCGCGACTTTCATAACTAAAATGTCAACCTAACAACATCATTTTTACACCAAAATCCAATTTTTACACATAAAAACAAGCTTTTTACAGATTATACATAATCTAAACAACGTAGAATAAAAATGCAAAGATTAAAAGAATTGGAGAACTTACTCAAATTTGAAGCTTTTAAATTATTGAAATGTGTTAAAATTTAGAGTTGGAGTGAGTTGTAACAAGTGCAAATGAGTAGACAAACTTGAATGCGTTTTGAAAGTAGAGATTTTGGAGGTTTTTGGGGTATTTGATAGTTAGAATTTGGAAGAAATGAGAATGAGGGGTGACTGTTCGTATTTGTTACGGTAATGCCCTAATTTGGAGATGTATCTCCAAAATATCTCTGATTTTGAAAAAAAAAGTGTTTCGACAATACATCTCTGAAAATATTCTTAAAAAAATAAAATATGGTATATTCAAAAATACATCTACGAATTTTAAAAATAAAAGTGAAATTTCCCTAAAAATAACTAAAAAGATGTAGTGGTGGAGAAAGAAATTCCTCAATTCATTTAATAAAATTTCAATAAAAAAGTCCTACTAAATTTTTATTATACTTTACTAATCAAGTTGTTTAGAATTACAATCACATTTTAAGTATAAAAATTTGAAAATCTCAAATTCGAATCTAAACTTCTACATATTAATATCCTTTTAACACTATCAATTGAATTATATATATATATATATATATATATATATATATATATATATATATATATATATATATATATATATATATATATATATATATATATATATATATATATATATATATATATATATATATATATATATATATATATATATATATATATATATATATATATATATATATATATATATATATATATATATATATATATATTAATTATTGTAAAAACATCAATAATTTAAAATTCAACTTAAATATAAATTAAAATATATAAAATCATTGTAATAAAGTATTATGATCATAAATTTGTATCAAACTAATAAAATATAAACCCTACCAAATCATGCAAACATTTAAAATATCTGTCCAAAAAATAAGAATTTCATAAATTATTAAATTTGTTAAAAAGTAAAACAATCTAAAAATAAAAAGTTAATTATTTTAAAATCATAAAAAAATCGAATAAAATCTCATTATATTTTATTTGACTTCAAAAAGTTATTGCATCTTAACCTTAATAAAATTGGATTCAATTCTAATTTTATCAAAATTCAATTTTACAAACAATTTAACTAAAATTCAATAACTAAAACATAAAACAACATTAGTTAAAATTCTATTTTAACAATTTGTTTATGTTTATCTAACTTGGAATAAACTAGAAGTAATTTACTAGATAGATTATTGAAAAGTGTCCTTAAAAGAGATATATTTATTGAGGGTAATCTTAAATATATATTTAGTTGCCGCTTCACATCATACATTCATTATTGTTTTTATGGGGAATAAAAATATAGACATTAATCTGTTTGTTTATTTAGAAGAGTTGAATGTAGTGTCTTGTGTTCACATCATACATATTTTATACTTTTGTTTGTGCTTTTGAAATTAAGTGAAACACTATTGTCCATTAGAAGGTTGAAATTATGTTAACCCTATGACCTAATCCAGATTCACAACTGTAAACAGCACAGAACTTACAGCTGCACATTATATAATATGATTTTGTTTGATGCAAACACAAGTAAGCTTTGGGAATCTACAAATATTCATGATCTCATTTTTGGAATTTAGTTTATGGATCATCCAATTCTCCACATATTCTGTTGAAACTAGCATGTGAGTTTTGACAAAAGTTAATAATGCCTAAGATTTGATTTGGTAACTTAGTGAAATTCAAACCAAACAAGTAAAAAAATACATCAATAGAATTGGATGTGATTGAGCTATATATATATGCCTCCACATGGAGCTATATATGTTTTAATTCATAGCTAGACGCCTATAAAGCTTAAAAACTTGAGTTTTATTTGATAATAATGACAATCATAGTACATATAGTACCAATTGTGATATCAACATGGCAAAGAAAACAAAAGGAAATGATAGATAAATACAAAATCTTTGTTGGGAATTTTATAAGTAAAGTTATGTGTCAATTGGGTTATCATTGAGATTTGAGAAGCAATTTTGAATGAACATTTTAGAATAGAGTCCTAACTAAATCCAAGTAAAATGGAATTCAATCATTAGGAGACATGATCATTACCTTGTTTTGGGAGAATTTTCAAGAGATTCTAATAGTTAGTTGTAAAGCTATTTTGTTCACTTGTCACATAAAATGAAATTACACTAAGTGAAAAAATGTTAACTAAAAAAATGGACTTTTGTAAAGTTTATAGTAAGTGCATATTGGTATGTTTTGCCTTGACTTATATTAAATTGTGGGTTTCTCAACTCTATAGTCACCTCAATGTGATAGATGTTATATGTAGAAAATTTGATAGTATATCCTTCTCATCATTAGCTAGCAAGGTATGACTTTTCATGTAATATTCTTTGATAGGTTTACTAGAACAAGGCATGCACAATGTGCAACTTCTTTTTAACAGATTATGACGATTAAGAAATTCTATTAATGTTTATAATGTACATGGTTTATTTATTTATTTATTTTTGTATTATTAAAGGCTTAAAAGGTGCAAAGGCGTGGCAATAGTGGAAAGCATCTCAACTACGATGGTACTCCAACCCTTTAGGAACCATGTGTAAACACCTCAAGCAAAAATATTAGTATTTAATAAATAAACAGAAAAATCAATTATAAATTAAGGGAACCATGTACCTTCAATGCTATTATAAAAGGAGAAAATAACTATGTTTTTGAATACATAAATTTAGTATATCAGCTAAAAACTCAACTTTCAAATTAAGTTTTTCACACTTTTAACACTAAGGCAATTTTTAGTGAATAAAATTAATAATAAAAGAATATTATTATAAATAATATATTTTATGACAAAATCTTCACTTCATCTAAAAAATAATTGAGATATAATATTAAGGCGCGTCATATTTTATTGTTTTTAAAAATAAAAGTCACATATTCTCTTGATTTTTAATATAATTGATAGATAAAATAATTCAAGATATGCTTTGAATCTCAGCTATTATAGTTTATGTTTTTATTTGTTTATAAGTGTAAACTAAATGATCTATCCCTTCGGTTTTCATAATAACCAGTGGATAAAATAATCAGATTTTACTATAAAAACATTCGTTATACAGATTTTATCCTAATCCTAACTTATATGTAGCCGCCCTACAGTCGTATGCATCGCTCTTTTGGGATGGATTGCAAGACAGAAAAACGTTCTTCTATCTTGAATAAAACATTTTTCAGCACTTGCGATCTATCTCACATAATGATGTTGATGTTTGTATTTTTTTAAATAACCTTCCTATGTTGTCAATCAAAGAAAACAACACTATTTTTCCTTGGTTGACAACATTGAGAAATTTATTCCTAAAAAATTGTGTAAATTGCATTAAAAAAATAGTGATTGGTAAAAAATTGAAATGAAAATATGACATGTTACTTTCAATTTTTTACCATTCATCAATTTTTGCTTGAATCCTATCACCTCGGTTTTTTAATAAAATTGAGGGGTTACCTTCTTTTATTTTATTTTATTTTTCTATTAAAAAAAGAAAATAGTTCTTCCCTAGTTTTTTTAAAATCACTGGGAGATTTTGTTACACAACCACAACAACGAATCTCTACCATACATTCATAAAGGAACAACACTCAAGATATTGCTAAGACATCAATCCACAAGAAACTATCATATGTATCTTTGTTCTCTTTTTTGTGAAATCATTTATCATGAAAATATTTGCTCAAGATAATGAAATCTTAGAATTTAAAGAAGTTTGAAAAAAATTCTTTGTGATGGATTGCAAATGTAGAAAATACGTTTTCCAATGTTTTGAACCAATAACTCCTTAGAAGTTGGATGCATGCAAAAGGAATGCAAATATTTGTTGTTCTTGAAAAATAATAATGACTATGATGAAACTACATTTGTTGTAATAATGAATTTTAATATTCTGCATAAACAATCTAAAGTTAAAAAAAGATTATATACCACCGTTTTCTTCTACAATTGAGGGGTAAACATATTTTACCTCAGTTTTTCTCAAAACCCGAAGGAATAATATTGACGTGATTATTGAGGGTATTGATTACCGTCCTTAAATAAATCATTATCGTACATTTCATGAGTATCAACGCTTAAGACACTACCATTAGTGATCCGCGTGAAACATAACAAACTTTCATTATAAAAATATTATGAATATCAAAAATTGATGATGAATCATCATGAAACGCTTGAACTATCATCCACTACTTTAAGGTTTGCAAGAGTATTTTCCATGAAGAGTTCTCTATGATGGATTGTAAGAGCAGAAAAATTATTTGGATTTAAGGTTTGTGTTCTTAAATATTTATTTGAGCAGAAAATCATTTATTTATCTTACACTTTTTTGTTTTATTTCAGAAATAAATGCAAACAAAAGCCGTTGAGAATAACTTGCACCTAGCTTTTGATCTTTTAAAAAAATATATGATTTAAAGATCTAAAGTCTAAATCTTCAGGGAATTTTTGTGTATGTAAACAATGTAATATTCTGGGTAAAAAATATAGTTTGTAAACAAATTAATTTATTAATATTCTGTGTAAACAATGTAATAAGTTTTAATTAAAAAAAAAATCTTACACCTCAGTTTTATTCATAAACCGAGAGGTGTGATGCACTAGTTTTGAAAATAATAAAAGTGCAGATGTTGAGGTTTGAACTTGTGTGCAAATAACTTTATTCATCAATGTTTTAAAAATCGAGGTGTTAAGAAGTTACTTTTTATGACGCCCTTCATTATCTCGCTTCTATAGTTGAGGTTAAATGTATTTCGGGTCAGAAGTGTAATGTGTTCTTTGTAGTAGTAGGAGAATGAGTGAGACAATAGAGTAGACTTATACAAATTTTGTGTTTTAGAAGTAAAAAAAACACTCATTTATATAGGAAAACATTATCTAAAAAGGGAAACAATTCATAGATTTGGACGACTTTCTAATCGATTAAAAACGACAAGCTACTCAATTAGACTAATCCACAAAAAGAAACCCCAATAAGCTTCTCATGTTATTCGATTAAAGGACTTCCTAATTTATTAGGAGTCAAACTCACTCCTTAATCCATTAGATGAAAGCTCTAATAAATCAGACAATGATTTTAGTTTTTCTAATTGATTGGAGTGTTGCTTCTTAATCAATTAAGCCTTTTCCAAAATTGTTTTTTTTAATAAAAAAATGAGAGCAAGATGGTAATTTTAAAACGGTTTAAGTACGTTGGTACTTCAATACCTACTCATGCTTAAATTACATACAACTTTGAGATTAAGACACTATATGTAGGATCGAACAGGCTTTCACAACTCCAGTTCCTTTCGTCTGATTGATTTGACTCTTTTTAGTTCTTCATAAAGGAAATTTGATACTTTTCTTTTAGCTTGCTTCTTAACTGATGAGGCTTGTGATTTAGCATTTCCTTGTTTAGTTGTCATCATCAAAATCTTTAGAATACTTTAACCTGCATATCACATAGAACTACAAAGAAGACAAGGAAAAAGTGCAGCACAATTTGAGAGTAGAAATCATTATCACTACTTCTCTTGGTATTAATGTGTGTTTATGTGTTTCTCAATGTGAATCTGTCAAAAAAATATGGGACACCCTTTAAGTTACCAATAAAGGTAAAAATGCTAGGATGGACACATTGATTCATAAATATGAGTTTTTTAGAATGAAACATGAGAAAAACTTTGAGAATATGAAAAAAAAATTATTTGCATTATGAATCATATGATAACTCTAAGAAAAAAAAATTCTAAATGGGGATTTTGTTAACAAAGTCCTTACATGTTTAAACTGTAGTTGGCAACATAAAGTCACTATGATTTTAAATCTAAGGACTTGTCTTCTATGAATTTAGCTACGTTGTTTAGAAAACTTCAAGAACACAAAATAGAATTATAAGGATAGTTGAGGATACATAAGACGACAAAAAATAAGAAAAGTTTCGCTCTTAAGGTCGAAAAAGGAAAAGATTCAAATACTAATGAAGATATGACTTTGTTGGTCCAAAAATTTAAACAGTTTATAAAACATGACAAGAAACAAGACTTCCCACACAAAATTGAAGGAATATTTTTTGTTTGTTCCAACCTTTGTTATTTTATAAAACTTGTGATTCTAGTATTACAAGATGGGGTAAGTACACAAATTTAAGTAATAATTTGAGTTGAGACAGGATTGAATCAAAAGAGAATGAGAGAAAAGAATGAAAAGGAAAAAGGAAAAGAAAAGAATAAAAAGAAAAGGAATGTTAAAAAAAGAAAAGAAACAAAGTTTAATTGCAAAAAAAGGAGATGTGAAGAAAGCAATTGTCTCACACCAGCCCTTATACTTGCTCTTTTGTAAGGAGGTGTCTTTACTAACCACCGTTTCTAATAAAAAAATTATCAAGTTGTGTTGATTATATTTTGCAGGAATTTAAAGAATTGTTTCTGAACAAGGTGTCAAGTGGATTACCCCCCTATAAAAGGAATTGACAACATATTGATCTCAATCCAGGAGTAAAGTTTCATAATAGGCCAATATATAGAAACAATCCACAAGAAACTCAAGAGATACAAAGGCAAGTTGCTGAATTGATAAGTAAATGATGGGTAAGAGAAAGTTTAAGTCCTTGTATTATCCATGTTATTTTAGTCCCTAAAAAGGATGGTAGTTAAAGTATGTGCATTAATTGTATGGCCATTAATAATGTTACCATTAAATATAGACATTCCATTCCTAGACTAGATGATTTGTTTAATGAATTATTTAGTGCATTCTTATTTTTTAAAATTGATTTGAAAAACGGGTATCACCAAATTGGAATAAGGGAAGGGGATGAATGGAAAACTGCTTTTAAAACAAAATTTGGGCTATATGAGTAAATGGTTATGTCTTTTGGTGAGTAAATGATTTTAAATTTCTAAGTGAGAGGTGAGATTTGAATTATGAAAATGATAGTATTTATATCATCTTAATACCCTTATGAAAGTGTATGAATCAATGAAAAGATGCAATGATTAAGGAATGCAAAATTGAAAATGTTCAGATCAAAATTGAAGTGAAAACAACCACTTCTTTAGTGGTAATCGATTACGAGAAAGGCTGTAATTGGTTACGTTGAAGCATCACCTCTTAAATTTCAAAAAAATGTGACTGTAATCAATTATGAAAAAGGGTGTAATCGGTTATGAAGGAAAAAAATAATTTTCCAGAAACTAATACATAGCAAGTTATGAAGGCATAATCGATTACCTGAAATGCTGTAATCGATTACGGCTACTGAAACATGAAAAAAATTAGTTTGACAGAAGAACAGAAACAGTTTGTAACCCAACCAAAATATGTCATGCATACAAGTGAATAGGTAGAGGTATTTTGAGCACTAAGATATCAAAATAATATTGCATAGTTATACCTCAATTATAAATATCAATTAAGACATTAGTTCTAGTCTTCAAAAAGACAAGTATTGAACACTCAATGCTAGCCTTCACAAATGATGAGCCTTGGACACTTTATGCTATAATTTTACCTTGAATTTTTTTCCATTCTTTTGATATTTATTTGATTATCACTTTGTCTTCATCAAAACAAAATAGATGGAGAGTCTTGACTTCATATTCTCCCCTTTTTTTATGATGACAAAACATTGAAATCTTTGATGGATTATGCTTCCCCTAACAATGATAACTCCCCCTTGATGAATGCTTTCCCTTGATCCATGAATGATAGTTATTGACATTTCAATGCTTGCTGCAAAATTATTAGAGAAAAGCACAAAAACAACATAATATCTTCTCCCTCTTTGTCATTAAAAAAAAGGATGGGAGAAGACTTAACAATTTAAGCATAAGTATAATCATAGCATAATGAACCAAACATAATTATCAAACAATAACATATTTTAATTCATACCATAAGAAAACTAAGTCTTAAACAATTAAACAAATACCAAGTTAAACACATTGTCTTAGAAAACAACAAAATAACACGAACTTAAACATAGAACAACATAAAAGTAAAAACAATTAAGAAGACACATTAGCCACTTTCATTCATATCCTCATTATCTTCTTCCTCGTCTTCCTCTTCTCCTTCTTATTCTCCCTCTTCCTCATTTTTCTCTTGTTGACAATTTCAGTTTTTGAGGATGTTCATGTCGAGGCGGAGTTATCGAAGCTCAAATGAATGTCGAATGTCCATTTCACAAAGTTTGTTGTAGATAAGCTCAAGAAAATATCCACCGGAGGGAGCTGGAGGAGGTGCATAGATATTTCAATCACTGATATTCTTAAAAACTCTATCGACATATTTAATGATACCCATATTTTTCAAACAAGTTCCATTACTAATCAAATTTCTTTTCCCCATCTTCTTCGATGGTTCCCGATGTAAATTAACATGACAAGTTTCGAAAATTTTAGTGATCACTCTAGCATAAGGAAGACCACTAGACAAGCTATTTGAATACTCCATGTGGCACATAATAACATAAGGCCAATTAACCTCCATATTATTCTTAATTGTTAGATCCATGTTTTTAGGATTGACATCAATTTTGCTAAAAAATGGTTCACAACAAGATGTTATGTGAGATGTCCTAACTGAAGGTTGAGAAAAACACAAGAAATGGGGGTTTTAAATCTAGAAATATTTATTATCAATCAGTGTTTACAAGAATGCTTCTATAAAGCAGATTTAACACCACTATGAAGAATAAATGTTTACACACAAATATGAACAACAACTCTTGTGCATACAACAATGATATAACTAACACAATAATGAGCAACAACTATTGTGCACATGACGATGATAGAACTAACACAATAATGAGCAACAAATCTTGTGTTCTTGAGAATATGAGTTAACACAAATCTGAGAAATAACTCTTCGTGTTTTTCCTTTGAATATTTTATCTATTTTCTTTTCTTTTATTTTGATGCTTTTATTTGAGTAGTTTATTTGATTATCTGTTGATCGTATATTTTTCAAAGAAGTTACAATCTCTTTATATATGCTGAGAAAAGAAGACCATTGAAAAATGTCACTTTCACCAAGCCGTCTGCTACAACGGTTGCGTATGAATGTGGGAATCAAGGAGCACTCAAAAGCTTCTTCTGTGGAACTTGTTCACCACAAATTTTGGAAAAGGTGTTATACAATTGTACTGTTAACTTCTTGTATAAGATTTTCTCATCTTTTCTTCTATTTGAAATACTTCTGATCTGAAGTAGTAAGAAAGCATAGAAGAGATCATGACTTTGTTCTTCAAAATTCTAATGTAATGATAATGATATGAAGAGATGAATATTCCAAAACTTATTTCTTTGTAGTGTTCCCAAAGGTATCAGAGTCTTCAAAACTAGAACCTAGTCTACAGATATGTAGCAGAAGCTTATTTGACAAACAGTTTCTTGATATCTGAATGTGGAAGCAAAAGATTTATTTGAGAAGAACTTTATCTGATCATTGAAGTAGAAGCTTGATATATGATATTTGAAGCGAAATCTTGATATATGATCTTCATTGTTGATTCTTTTTCTAAACACACTTGACTTCTGAAGAAGAAGCTTATTTGGAGAAGTACATGTGGTTTCGTTTCTGGAGAACATTCAACATTCTTCAGAACTACTAATGTTTCTTCAGAACTACTAATGTTTCTTCAGAACTGAAAAACGATAGTCTTTCTGATGCGAGCTAAACACATGTCTGATGATTCTTCAGACAACAATCCTGAATCAATTTAAATGTTTTATTTGTACACTAAATGAGCTTTTAGATATAAAAACTTTTACATATAAAATATATGTATTGCTATCATCAAAACTCAGAGATTACATGCAAAACCAAATTTTTATCTAACAATCTGCCCCTTTTTGATGATGACAAAACCATGTATTTTGATGAAACAATTTTACAAGGTAATATCAACAAGAGTATCAGAGTAAGTTTATAGAAACTCCCCCTGAGATAAACAATCTCCCTTGAGTTAAAGACTTAACAATCTTTAGAAATGAAAAAGGCTTTCTGAGCATTGTTATCTTTCTTTATTGCCTGATTAAAGAATAAGACCCTCTTTAACGCTTCTCAGAGCTTGACTTAATCAGAAAATTGTTCAATAGATTTGTCATCTCAGAACCTTCTAAACGATAGAAGTTCTATATTTGATCTTGATTGATTTGAATCCTTGAGACTTTAGAAGTTTTTTATCAGAACCTTCTAAACTGCTGCTTGTTCCTGAAACAACATTCTCAAAACAATCTTGCATATATATATATATATATATATATATATATATATATATATATATATATATATATATATATATATATATATATATATATATATATATATATATATATATATATATATATATATATATATATATATATATATATATATATATATATATTGCTAGAATGTAAGCAATTGGATTATAGAGAATTAGATATATCAAAATCATCACTAACTTTCTCCCTTTTTTTGTCATAATAAAAAAGATAAAAGGTTTAATAAGTTAGAAACATCAGTTGAGAAAAACAATTAGCATGATAATCTAACATAGATAATATAAACACAATTATAAATCATACTAAAATACAGGAACACACATAGTACAAAAAAGTAAAATAGTTTGGCCAAAAGGAAACTTAAAATATTAAAACCAACTTAAGTAGAAAATGAACAAAAATAACTGAAATTGGACAACCTATAGTGTCTAAGGGTTAGATGAGGATGGATTCTTTTGAGCCATGAGTTAAATCAACATGTTTTGAATATTATTGGTAACTGCATCCTGTTTTTCAAGCCTCTATGTTGTACCCCAAAATCTTCCCTCCCATATTTCTCAATACATGTCAAGTGAGGTCCTCAAATTGCTCAAGGAAGTCCAAGGGTTGACCAGACAAACTCTCTCCTAAGGCAGTCTACCTCAAATTAGGGTTTCATTTTGCATCAAGATGCTTGAGTCCAAAGGATCCCAAATGCTCACCATTGTCCTAATAGGTTCTCAAGATCATCCATGTCAAGTTTCAAGCCTTGCAGAGGAAGTTTGCTCAGTCAATTGCTCAAATACCTGGAAATCAGCTATGTTAGGTCAAAAGTCAATTGTGGCCCAAATACAGTCAAAATTCAAGATTTTTGGTCAACATCCTCATTTTGAAGTATCATTCATCATTTGATCAAGGGTTGATCATGATTCATCAAGGATTGCCCATAATTCATCAAAACCCAAAAGTTGCTAAATTAGGGTTTTGTAGGAAAGTCAACTCAACTTTGACCAAGCATAACTTTCTCATACTTTATCAAAAATTACCTATCCAAAGTTAAATTTTAAAAGGTCGCAATTCCCTACAATTCATATTCATATCCCAAGTTCAAAATATGCACTCACAAAAAGATATGAATTTGGACATTATAGGTCATTTTGAAAAGTCAACAAAAACACCTTTTGGGTCAAAGCTCCATACATGAACATGGAAGACACAATTGATGTGAGAACAAAAGGGTTGCTTATAGGACATCCTAAGCTTTCTAAAAAGTCCAAGAAAACCTCTCTAGGTTTAAAATTGAGATAGTTATGCATTGGCCAAGTTGACCTTTTTTGCAAAATTGCCAAAAGTCAAATGTGCTCAAATTTGCATTTTTTTGCTAAATGGGCCCAACTTGTCATGCTTTCACTTTAATGATAACATAGTCCACGACCTATGGGACCCTCCATGCTTTATTTATTCATTTATTTTATTTATTTTGATTTTTATTCATTTAAAATTCAAATAAAATCAAATAAATCCTAATAAATCATATATTGTGTTTTAGGGATGATTTTTGCATTGAAAGAGGATCTTATATGCTGTCAATTGAGAATCAATTCGTTCAAGGCAGGTTTGGTTGGAAAAAGATTGAATTTGAGCAAAATTGGAAAGAAATCATATGCCATGAAAGACCAAATCAAATCTCCATGATGAGCAAGATTGAGGTCGTTTTTGTTGACCTAATAGGTTGTATTACATATATAGAATCAAGCCAAGGCATGAAAGAGGGTTGAGCAGTCGTGAAAGAGGCAAACAAAACTCAAAAAATTTCAAGAAAAGTGGTGATCCAATTTCCATACTAGAGACCAAATCGTGCCATTCTCACATTTCCAATAAATTGCTGGACATCCCAGGAACATATCCCAATCAATTGCAAGTCTCTTCACGCCTGGGATTGTAAGTTACAGGTATCACGATTTGCTTACAAACTCAAATTCGATTTCATTGATTTGCTCATCCTACGCATGTTTTGATTACATATTCATGTTCATCATTGATTTTTCAAACTATTGGTACCATTTAATTGCATTTCTAACGCATGTACAAGATATTGCCATAGCTAGGGTTTTAGGTTCTTGTTTAGGGCTTTGCAGGATAGGTAAAATTGAACATTGATTCTGGTACCATGAGACTCGTGAGGATGAGACGAGTTGATTGGTACCAGCCATGGCCATTTATATTGCCTGTGGAGAGTTTTTGAAATATGCAGGTTTGTAGCTACAGTAGGACAATTGTAGGTAAAATTATTGTTATCTAAAACGATAGTTGGGAGGAAGAAGATGGAGGCGTGGCACCCCCTGGTTGGGTGATTTGAATTTCACGCGTTTTGAGTTTTAGTGTTTTGTTTTCATTATATTATCTTTTGTTTTTATTATATGTACAAGCAAGCATCACAACTCAGTTGGCAAGCGTGCAGGGGAAAAGTGCAAAGGGCTTGGGTTCGATCCCCAGGTCCCAAACTTTATTTCATGTTTTTCTTCAATAGGTAATCCATCGCATAGCAAATCAAGAAGTGCACCATATACCACCAGGATCTGGCCATTCAACTCATCAGCGCTCCAGATCAACGTATCACCATTGGAGGACCACCATACGCCCCAAGTCAACAGCCACACTAGATCATGCAAAGTCAAACGGGCCTGGATCTTTTGGGCTCAGAATCTCAAACAACACCCCCCATAATTGCTAATACAGGCCCATATTTCTTTCTTTTTCTTTTAGTTTTGTTTTTTTAAATCTTTCATATTTATTCTATTTACTATTAATTCACAAATTAATTTATTTTTTTCACAAAAAACCATAAAATCAACAATTCATCAAAAATTAGGATTAGTTTTTATTTTATCACAATTAATTTAATTTAGCTTAAATTAGGGAAATTGTGATTTGTTTTCAAAAATAAAATCAAATAGAAATTAGGTTAAACTTTTTATTAAATTCAATTTTGCTCATTTTCTTAAATAAAAATACAAAAAATAGGCTCTAGATTAAATTAATTCATTTTTTTAAAATTAGGATTAATTAGAATTTTCTTTTTAATGTAATAATTTCTCTATTTTCATAAATAACAAACAAAACAAAAACATTTTCTTTAATTAATTGCAATTAGTTTTAGGCAAGGGTCAAAGCCCTAGTTGCTCCGAATTCGATTCATCGCGCGCATATTATTTATTTATTTGTCAATATTATTGTAACTGTTCATGGTTTATAATAGTTTAATCTAGGGTTTTTTATTTATCGCTTTTTCCCAGGTTTTTGGCTATGTAATTAATCCCCCTCTCCGAAGCCTTGTAATAGTGTAGATTTACTTTCTCGCATTTTTAATTTCTGCAAATATTTGACTGTTTAGATATATGTTAATAGGATTGTATGGCAAGAATGCATGACAAATTAACACGGTTAGAAAACCCTAATGTGCAAAGACTCAATAATTGAAAACAAATTACTCGCACATATCACTCTTAGGGTATACTCACACTTCAGTTGCCTTCGGTAAACAATCATTAAAGTGTAGGGTGTCTTAGTGGTTGCTCTCCTGTCTAACAAAGATCAAATGTCCCATTCGAATGTTGCCTCGAAAATGTTGCCTCGGAAATGTTGCCTCGAATATGATCTTAAGACTTTAGGGTTATTACTAAGTCGTCCTAACATTGCTTTAGTGATTGTACGTCCCTTTCGAATTGTCCCTTACAATTCCAACGACTAGGGTTACATACTCACTAATAGTAGGATAACACGGTATAAAGGAAACGAGAATAGAAACGATCTATTTTCGAGTAGGTAGATGCTAGTAGGTACTTGCTCAAAACAAAACTTTTCATACTTACACATTTCAAAACAATTTTCAAAACAACTTCGTCACACCTTTGAGGACTGATACAAGGGTTATCACGAAGTAAAACATTTTCAAAACAAAGCACATACACAAGCAATTTTAAAAATATGAGCAAGTACCTAAGAGCCCATGGAAAACCATGGATAGAAAGGGTGCTAACACCTTCCCTTTCTATAATCTACCCCCGTACTCAGAATATCTCGAAAAAGGATTTTTTATGTACCTTTTTCCTTTCCGATTGGATGAAATAAAAGTCGGTGGCGACTCTTGCTTACCGCGACATTTTGCGAACAAAAAACGCAAAACGCAAACCAGCATTTCAAACAGTCGGTTCTGCCACCGTATCACAGAACTGGCAACTCTGCTGGGGAATGATAAGTGAGGTATATCTTAGGATCTAGTTCATCATAATTGATTCTCTTGATTGCTTTGATTGCTTTACTTTTAAGGGTTTTGTTTGAGAGTTATATAGATCCTAACCCGGATCTGGGGACACCTTTTAGGTAAGTAGCAATAGACTGTGAGGGAACTGTACAATGTAGACCGATATGGTTGAAGCAGTAGCTACGTTGATGTGGCACATTGGTTGGTACCGGTATCCCTTGTGGAGAAACGAGGAGAATACGGGGCCGCTGCGTGGTGTCGTTAAGCATCAACTCACCTTAGAACCTTTAATCACCCGACTTGGCCATTAGAAAGTAGTGAGATAGCCGTCCTCGGTGTAGAGCTGAGAACTGGTTAATACTCAATGCTACACTCATTGTGACCATACTCTCGAGATAGTTATGACTGCAAGAAAAGTTTGCGTGAGCTGAAACCATGATCGATGGAGGATGGTCAGTGATATTGAGATCCCCTAGAACCCGATTACTTTTTATAGGACAGGTTGAAACCAACTTAACTTCAAGAGGGTATTACCTTTGACCTCATGAAAGCCTTAAACCAAAGGGCTTTGTGTGATTTGACTGTGTTTGCAATATCTGTGTTTTCTATACCTGTGGTTTACCATGACATCATGCATCATAACATGGCATTCATACTTCATTATACTAACCATTTCAAAGACCAAGGGAATTTATCTTTGTTCTGTTTTGCAGATTATGGATTCCATACGTAGAAATACTGTCCGAGTCAACTTTGTGCAAATACCTGCCCAACTCAAAGAGCTAGCCTCAAGAGTTTCCGAGACTTCTATGTTCATTAAGAGACATGGTCAACTTCTCAGCCTGGTTACTTCAAATCTCAATGAGAAGATGATGAGCATACTATTTCAGTTCTTTGATCCCGTGCATCACTGCTTCACATTTCCAGATTACCAGCTGGTTCCCACCTTGCAAGAGTTCTCTCACCTATTGGGCATATCCATCCTTGAACAGGTACCCTTCACAGGTATGAAAGAAGTTCCTAGACCAGAAGACATTGCCTCAGCTCTGCATTTGAAACGGGCTGATGTAGTATCCAATTGGGAAACACGAAGGCAGATCGAAGGTTTTCTAGCCAAATTTCTGATATACCAGGCTCAACTATTCTGGGATAATTTGGATTTTCAGGCTTTTGAAGATATCTTGGCTCTCCTTATCTATGGTTTGGTTCTCTTCCCGAATCCAGATTCCTTTGTAGATGTGAATGCTGTCAAGATTTTCCTCTCTCGCAACCCTGTGCCTACCTTGCTTGGAGATATCTTGCATGTCCTCCATACTCGTACCGTGAGGAGAAGAGGGACTCTTATGTGTTGCATGCCGTTTCCGTCGAGGTGGTTTATTTCTCACCTCCCTAAGTCTGTGCTGAAGAACAAAGAAGGTTTGGGTTGGTCCTATAGAATAATGTCCCTTGCTCATACAGATATTCTTTGGTGTTCCCGGGCTATGGAAGACACTGCTGTTATTGACCGTTGTGGGGGATACCCTAATGTCCCATTGCTTGGAATCAGAGGGGGTATAACTTACAATCCTTGTCTAGCTTTGTGACAATTTGGTCGTGCTCGTAGAGATGGTTCCCATGAGCTATTCTTGAGGATATTATATTTGACTACAAGGAGGACGTTAAGGAGCACCGCTGGAGGTTTATACGAGCTTAGGGCATGGTGAACAGATCAGACCCCCAAGAGTTGGGACCAAAGACTTCTCTTCATATGCAACCTTACCTCCAATGGGTTCGAGCTCGTTCCCAGAAGCTTGGGATGCCCTATGAGGCCGTATTACCAGTGATTGTGGAGCCCATTAATGAAGAGGGTATTCCTTACATGGTTCTCTATCCTTACATGCCCACTGATCCTGGGGAGTTGCAGAGGTCTTGGATTCAGCTGAAGAATGAGTGGGATACTTACCGGGAACAGTACCATGAGCAAGAAAGGAAGATTTTGAAGCTCACCAGGAAGCTCGAGGAAGAAAGAGTGATCAATGACTACATTGACACAAGGAGGGAGCGTCCATGGGACTTTTGATTTTGCTTTTTCTAGTTTTAGATCTTGTTTTATTTACTTCTTTGTAACGCCTTAAAGGCATTGTTGAACCTTTCAAAGTTAATCTAATAAAGTTTGTTTATTTTTGGTTTGCAAATTTAAATCTCCCAAAGTCTTTGAAATCATTACATGCGCATCCCATTATCATGAACATCATTACAGGTACCCTTACAGTTTTCTCATCTTCTTCGCTGTTTATTTCAGCAGAAATGTCTTCCGATCAAGCCATCAAAGATCTTCAGGCACAGAACTCCCAATTCCAATAGATGTTCATAAGTCTGGCTAAAGGCAAGAGGATCTGAAGACCCTTATTCTGAGGAAAAGAAGAAGAAGAAAAAGGTCGGTATTCTGAACATGGGTAGAAGATTTGGAGAAAGGTTGAGACAGCCAGCTGATCTGACCTCCTCATCCAAGGACGGGGAGAACCAAGAAAGAGAAAAGGATCCTAGTCCTGCAGTTTCTGATAACGATACGGATTACGATGATGAGAAATATCCTCCTGCTGAGGATAGATACAAGCAGCTAGAAGATCGTCTGAGTGCTATGGAGATTCAGAAAATCCATGGTTTGAACTTTGGAGAACTGGGACTGGTATCAGGAGTGGTCATCCCTCATAAGTTCAAAGCTCCAGTTTTTGCTAAATATGATGGAGTATCCTGCCCAAAACTCCATATCTGCTCCTATGTCCGAAAGATCCAACCCCACACTGCTGACAGAAATTTGTGGGTGCATTTATTTTAAGATAGTCTGTCAGGGACTCAGCTTGAATGGTTCTATCAGTTGGAGGGAGCCAGTGTCAGAAACCGGGAAGACCTTGCTGCTTCTTTTTACAAGCAGTATCAGTATAACGCCGACCTTGCTCCCACTCGTACTTAGCTCCAAGGCATGTCCATGGGTGTAGGTGAAGGTTTTAAGGACTATGCTCAGAAGTGGAGAGACTTGGCTGGAAGAGTTCAACCCCCTTTTTCTGATAGGGAGTTGGTGGATATGTTCCTTGGGACGCTATCTATTCCATTTTTCAATCACTCGATCGGCAGCTCGTCATCTGGTTTCCTGAGTTGATTTTGACTGGAGAAAGAGTAGAGGCTGACATTCGAAGTGGAAAAATATAGAAGAATGCCTCTTCGAGTTTGGTAAAGAAGCCTTTCACTGGTAAGAAGGAAGCTAGTGCAGTTTGTAGTGGTAGAAATGTGCAAGACTAAGCCATTGGATTGACTAGACTTTATACAAATCAAAATAAAAATCGCCACCGTGCTTTATTGTTTCCAAATGAATGGGAAAAGAGCGAATAACCCAAAAAGAGGGGGAAAGATTCAAGGTAAGGGGGTTGGTTATGCAAAGGGAAGGTATTAGCACCCTAAACATCTACGGTACTCCACAGGAACCTCTTTGAAAAAATCTGTATATTTTGGCTATAAAAATGTGTTGTATATAAAATGGATGGTGGAGGTGAGAAAAGAAATATTTTTATGATTTTTGCACTCGCCGCGGTTGTGAACCTTTACCTACGTACCACCTTTCGTGCAATAGGGGATTAGGGTACACGTAGTTCCTCTTTTAAAAATTTGAAACACAAGTGTGTTAGTTGATTTTATGAGATAAGACATCATCACAATTGTCCGTGTGAAAAACATACTTACTACCCACAATCATGAGAAAGGAGAATTTGCATCATCTCAAAGTGGAGGATATGACTTGGATTTTAAAATCAACAATGCCTCACTCAACACCCAAGTGGAAAATATCTCACTTCACTACATATTGTAGAAGTATAGTCGTTTGCATCACTACAAGGATTGACAAGAGTCTAATCTTTTGAGAAAAGTTTAAAGATAAAAGCCAAAGTGGCAAAATGGTTTGAAATGAGATTGATTGACTTTTAGTGTTCTCACAAAAAAAAGGTCAAGGTATTATTAAATTGATTGAAATTTATTTATGAAAATGTCTCGAAGATGCATGGACCTAAGTCCAAGTTTATTATGAAAATGTTTCAAGTTTCAAAACAAGAAGAGTTTTTTTTAAAGGAGGGAGAAGATTTTTTGAAATTAAAGAAGATGGGAGGAGAAGAAGAGGCTATCCTAAAGCATAAGGTAAAAGCTAGGGATAAGAACCATCTAACCAACAAGAAGTCAATACTTGACATTATGAGTCAATATAGAATTCTCATTCTTCGGATTGAAACCAAGCAAGCAAAGATACTAGACCTCTTGAAAGAACCAAACTTCAAGTGTTTTAAGTATTCACAAAAATTGGGCAGAGTAACGGCTGTATACGGGTGAATTCCAGATTACAAACAAAGATCGTAATCTCAATAACCTGCACACAAAACAAACAAACAACCCAATGTCTTGAGGTAAACCTCAAGAACTCCAGACAAAATATCAAATAAAGTCACAAAGTCTCCAAGATTGGCCAAGGTCTCTAATCCGAAGTCCAAGAAGTCCATCACTCCATAATGCAAAGGATAGTAACCATGTAGTCCAAGTATCATTAATGATTTTTATGGTTCATGTTGATTATTAGGTGTCTTTAAAAATAAAGAAAAGATCAAGTGAGCAAAATAAAAATGACATAAAAGTAAATGCTCAAGTGAGCAAAGATGAAAATAGCATGAAATGTAAAATGCTAAAAGTAAATGGTACATAAAGCATGAAAATAAAAGCGTAAAGTAAAGTTAATTGTTAGTAATTAGTGGTTAGTTGGATGAACATCTTGAAACTTGCATTTGGAACTTATTAGAGGATTGGTAGAACCAAAGCCTCCACACAACAAGTTGCATTTGCTTTTTGTCAAGTATATCATCCATTTTGGAATTCTCACAAGGCAATATGTAATGATCAACGATGTTTAAGTGATCCGCGTTGACCAAAGGTGTTGTAGATCCATTAGGGGATTGGTAGAACCAAAGCCTCCACACAATGAATCTCAAGGTTACTGGATCAAAGAGATCAAATTAACATACTTGGTCTTGCAATCATAAGTTTGGGCCACAAATGATCATTTATTCGAGTTGGGACAAAATTTATCGCTATGTTAAGCAATCGTAAGTGGACTTATGTAGAAGTCACACCTATTTTGAGGCCGGTCAATAGCAATCTATGTACTTCATATTTGGATCAATGATATAGAGATCACCATGCCTTAACATGTAGCACAATTAAAAAAAGAAAGGGATAAGATGAAGAGGGAGGGGAATGATAAGCTAATTTTGATCACCATTTCAAAATTCTTTCATCTTTAAATTCAACCACTCCTCTAGATGGATTAAAGCACTAAACATATCATTAATCCAAAGCACCAAAAATGAATTAAATAATTCACTCTTAGGTAGATTTGAATTGATGAACATTTATCCAACTTCATCTACATCACAAAGTCCATTGAGTTTAAAGACAAATTGGACATTTAAAATTGCAATCCAAACCAAAAATCAAAAAGGAGTGAGTAGAAAAAGCATTTTGGATCAAAGCTGCCCCAAAACAAGGCAAAAAAGTGCATTCTGTTCTGGTGTAAATCGATTGCACTATTGTGTAAATCGATTTACACAGTACAATTTTCTAAAAATTGTGTAAAATTGCTTCTGTGCAATCGATTGCACTACAGTGCAAATCGATTGCACACAGAAGCAATAGCAAAAATAGTATTTTAAAAGGGCAATTTATTGTTCAAACTTTCCATCAAACACCTTATGATCATGGATCCACTTGAGCACGAAAATTCCATCAAATTTTGAGAAAATAACACCATTGAAATCACAAAATAATGCTCAAAAAATCAATCCCAAAGATCACCAAGAGATCACATTGTGAAAGATGAATTATCCAACTTACCAAAGGTAGATCTAGAGAATTATCAAAACAACTTCAAGAATTTGCTTCAATTCAACCATAAGAATCAATTGACCAAGCTTGGATGTAGAGAATTGATGGAGAAAAAGTGTTTGGATGAAGGTTTAGCTCAAAGATTAGTAAGCTTCAATACAAAGCTTACTAACTTTTTGAAAATGGAGCTTTGAGTGAATTTGGTAGATGGAGAGAATTGAGAGATTTTTTAGCAAGGTGGATTTGGCTATCGAAAGCTTGAAATTTGAATGAAATGAGGGCTCTATTTATAGAGTTTTAGGATTGGGATTAGAGGTAATTTGGTAATTGATTCTTGGAGCCAAAATTTGAATTAATGATAACTCTTTCAAAAATTAGAGCCAAAATTTGAATTAATGATAATTCTTTCAAATATTAGAGCCAAAATTTGAATTAATGATAATTCTTTTTAAAAATGAAAGATTGGCACTAAAATTTGAATTAATGATACATCTTTCAAAAGTGAAGGAAAATTGGAACCAAAATTTGACAAGTTTAAAATGCTGATTTTTTTTTATAATTTTCACGCTGTGCAATCGATTGCACTACAGTGCAAATCGATTGCACAGTGTATTTTTTTCAAAAATGGCGCAAAATACACTATGTGCAATCGATTGCACTTTAAGAGCAATCGATTGCATCAGTGAAAAATGAATTTTTTTTAATTATTTTTTCTTTGAAAATAGAGATTTTAGGAAAATGATACCAGAAATCCTTATTTGTCAGATGCTTCGACTCGGTACCTACAAAACAAAAATATACAAAGACAAGGACAAATATATTTTTTTTGTATTTTGATTAGAAGTTAGTCAAAAACACATATACAAAACACACAACCAAGGTGCTTGGAGATTCCTCAAGAGCAAACTTAAAGATAGGAAAAAAGAGGAAGAACCAACCCTAATGTGATCTTGTTATGATCGAGTTGATATGATATGATAGAGGAATCTTAGGGACAAAAATTGGGGTACAACAGCTACCCTTATTTAAGTGTCTTCTATCCGGAGATACGAAGGTTAAAAATATTCGTGTCGACGCGATTGGAGATACTTAAATATAAAACAAGCCCTATTTTTGTCTCTAAGATGCCATGCAATGCTTATGATTATGAATGCATATGAACAGAACAAAAGAGACGCAAAGTATCACTGGGGGCGCCACAAAAATGAAGAAACAAAGGAGTAACCCCACCAGGAAAATAAATCACTGGTGAACAAAAGACATGACTCTATTGGTGTAAAACCCAAAGAAGAGATAAGGTAGCATCAACTCGAATATTGAGGAAAAAGTAAAGAATGATAACGATTGACAGATAACTGTGAACTACCAACTCAATGGATGAAGGTAGAGAAGTAATAAGATACCGGCTCATAGATGACGGTAAACTACCAACTCAATGGATGAATGTGGAAGATAAAAAAGATATACTGACTCACAGATAACGGTAAACTACCAACTCAATAGTTGAAGGTAGAAGATCAAAAAGATACCGACTCACAGATGACGGTGAAATACCAACTCAATAGTTGAAGGTAGAAGATCAAAAAGATACCGACTCACAGATGACGGTGAAATACCAACTCAATAGTTGAAGGTAGAAGATCAAAAAGATACCGACTCACAGATGACAGTAAAATACCAACTCAATAGATGAAGGTAGAAGATAAAGATATACCGACTCACAGATGACGGTAAACTACCAACTCAATAGTTGAAGGTAGAAGATCAAAAAGATACCGACTCACAGATTACGGTAAAATACCAACTCAATAGATGAAGGTAGAAGATAAAGATATACCGACTCACAGATGACGGTAAACTACCAACTCAATAGTTAAAGGTAGAAGATCAAAAAGATACCGACTCACAGATGACGGTGAAATATCAACTCAATAGTTGAAGGTAAAAAGTAATAAGATATCGGCTCACAGATGACGGTAAACTACCAACTTAATAGTTGAAGGTAAAAGGTAAAGATATACCGACTCACAGATGACGGTAAACTACCAACTCAATAGTTGAAGGTAAAAGGTAAATATATACCGACTCACAGATGACGGTAAACTACCAACTCAATAGTTGAAGGTAGAGAGAAAAAGATAAGTTTTCCCCAAAATTCTGGTATTTCACCTAGAACGGGTCTCAACTTCTTCTTTAACCAAGGCACTCTGCCTGGAAAGGGTAATATGTAAGCTTATCTCAAATAAAGAGACTTCCACTCATTGTCAAGGGGATTTGCAAAGAGAAATGACTTTCTGGGGATAACAATATGACTTCCTGGGGAAAGAGATATGGCTTCCTGGGGAAAGAGATATGATTTCCTGGGGAAAGAGATATGACTTCCTGGGGGAAATGCCACGATATTCCTGCTGAGGAGTTAAAGTCTTCTCGTGCAAAATAAATGCACCAACCAAAACTTGAAGTTTTCAGAAATCCAAAGTAAAATAATATTGTTGGGGATCACAGATTCAAACCCGAAATGAACTGGAATGAAACAGGCAACCGTAATACATCCTTTGAGAAACAAACTCAAGAGGGAACATCAAATCCATCCAGACAAAGAGCTGTACAGGAAGGTTGAAGCAAAAATATTCCACGAGGGATAACTTAGTGGGTAAGTTGAAAGAATGTATACTTTCTGCTTAAGGCCGACACTCTATTGGAGAGAGGACAACACAACTCTGTAAAACAGGGTAATATGTCAACAAAATAAAATAAATGAATGAAAATGAGCAATGATTTGCTAAATTCAACTATGTATGATGTGTGTATGAATGTATGAGCGATATCGTGCACATGCTGGTAAAAGGATACATAATCAGGACAAACAAAAAAAACCGCCTCAGGTACCAAAAACATTGGGCTAAACTTCAACCAGAAAGACCAATCCAAGAAAGGTAACAGCAACTGCGGAAACCAAACCTATTGCTTGTCCCAACTTCACTGAGGAGAAACATAATTCAGATGTAGCTAAATTAAACAGATACTGGGATATTACATCTTTCTTCCGGTTTCATCGGAGGAACCAGTTTTTCAAAAGCAACATGCCTACTGAAGATTGCAAGATCAGCCTCAAATAAAGCAGACTGACGCTGAGACAACCAAACCTCACTGGGGAATTCAAACCCACTTCCCTGGAGAAAAACTATGGATTGAAAACTTTTCATCATGAATACTCATTCCAACAAGAGATGCCCTGGGATAACCTTCCCGGGAAATAACACACAGACTTCCATGGGGAAAATAAATGTTTCACAGTCTGTACTCCTACTGGGGATTTCAATACTGATTGTGAATAAGGAAAATGGAAACCAAACTGTAAAAACATTCACTGGGGAAATCAGGCCCACTTTGAAGGAAGAAAAAACATACGAACTTCACTAAGGGAGACAATACTTCATCATCGAGACATCTACCAGGGACTTCATGCTGACTTCATTGGGGAGGTCGACGCCACATCATCGAGGGGAAAACAAGATACGTGCTCCACTGGGGAAACCGGAGATACGTTCTTCATTGGAGAAACCGGAGACACGTTCTTCACTGGAGATACGTTCTTCACTGGGGAAACCGGAGACACGTTCTTCACTGGAGATACGTTCTTCACTGGGGAATATTGGATTGAGTCTTCATATCATACAAACCTGTTCCAACAAAAGATGCCCTGGTATAGTCTTCCTAGGAAATCAAGAAGTCAACACTAATGCCAATACTGCAAAAAGAGCGATATCTTAGCATACCAAGGGAATAAAACCTTTCATCATATGAGGGAAAACTTCGCTGGGGAACCTGGGATGGAGGCTTCTGACCATGCAAACCCAAAATCAAAAATCAAACCAAGACTTGGTCGGGGATAATAGGACCACAAACCAAATACTGTACCTTGCACCCACTGGTATCGTCTTCAACAAAAATCACGCGCATACCAGCAAAAACGGCCTGAGAAAAACCTTCACGAAGGAAGTAAGAAGTTAACACCATAACAAGAAGTCAAAATTATGGGGATTTTAAATCAAACCCAACACTTGGCTGGAGAAAACCCAAAGACTTGACAGTTGTCTCAACACCTCTTAGAAAATATACTGCCCTTGTTTAGCTACTTGGGAAGCACATAACAATAATGTTGTAACAGGAGAAAACAATGCTCTACAAGAGATTCCATATCAATAAAAAGGGATAAAGAACTCCATCAAATGAGAAAAGGCTTCATAGTTTTTTTTTTAATCTCCGTTTGATCACCACTTGGCTGGGTAAAGAATCACACTCAGCTGGAGAAGTCTGCAGCAAGACTGGAAAAAATGGGATTATGAACCCAACATCATAACACAACTTGAGGAAGGTTCTCAGCTTGGGGTAGACATAGTAACTATCTTGACGAAATCTGGATATGCCCTTGGAAACCAATCTGGTGTCTCAAGCTTACCATGCTGATCAAAGTAACTTTCGTAACTTGCCCTTGGTTGCATGCTTTTAAGATAACCTTTCTGATCAAATGGCTTTCATAGATTTGTCGAATCTTAACGTAACTGCCCTAGATTGGCTGAATGTTGCATCCTCTTTGCTCCACAACTCTTCCCGACAACATGCCTTTTGCTGATACTCAAATGTAAACTTTCATGACATCAAGCAGTTGTTTTACAAGCAAAAAATGTTTATTCTAAGAATGAAAAATCTAATGCAACAATTATGTAAGTCTTGAAGATTTTATTTGAAAAGATGTCACAAAACCCTGTGAACGAATCACTAGCCAGGATGCGACATGGATTTTGTACAAAATATAACAAAAGCAATATGATACCAATCAAAATAATTTATCAAAATTAATGGGAGTCAGGAAACACTATCTCATTGGATTATGCTTTCGAAATAAACCATGTTTCAATTAGGACTTTTGAGGGTTGTAATGTAGCCTGGTTCATAGTTTTAGAAAAAAAGATTTAAGGCTCAAAAATATTTGGTGCCCACCCCCTTCATGATGTTCTTCAGTCCTAAGTTCAGTTAACTTGACACGAACATTCATCTCTCAAAAGAAGTTTCGAGATGGTTGAGGAATCAAACAAGGTTTTCTTTGGACATGCAAGTCACTCATTCCTGCTTCTTTTGGGTTTCTTGTCACGCGACTCTGTTCTTTGCTTAGGATTTTACATTGTAATCCTTTATCGTATTTTAGGATTTCCATTTCTTCCTTTCCTTCTGGACAAATTCCTTTTGACTTTGACTCTGAAATGCAGTGAGATGCCCTGACTTTTGCCTAAGCGACTTGTTTTTTGAAGTTCCGACTTAGCGGGGCTTTTTGTCTCTTTCTTTTTCATCATAATTTTTTTTATTCATATTATCTTTTTTATTTTTGAACATGTCGCGTGACTTCGAGTCATTTGTGACTAGTTGGAAGAATTGTGACTGCCCTATTTCTAGGTAGATGAAAGATAACCATTGTTGTATCGTCATCTGCTGATCTCCTGGTATGTGAGAGATACCCATTCGGATAACATCTTCTTTTGATGCACACTAAACATTGAAGTTTTTAATTCCCTCAACCTTTCGAGGGATAAGCATTGTTGTATCCCTAGATGCGCACTCTTGATGAGATTTGAATACTCAATTAGATTAACTGAACACTACCCTTCCCCGGGTCAAAAATGAGGGTTTTTTCTGAATAGAAAAAGAAAATCCTACTTCAAGGCTCAAAGGGGTTAACGAGGGTTTCAATCCCTTATAACTCCGGTGTTTTAGGATTTGAAACAATGCCTGTACATCGTCAACAGGGTTTTATCCAAAAGCATACAACCAAAAAATTTGTGTTTTAATATCATCATCCTCCTCCCAATCTCTGCCTAGGCAAGAGAATGGGTAACAAGTTGGTATCATAAAGCAATTTAAAATTGAAAACAAATACGAGTGAAACGAATGAATTTCTTCAAGACTAACATACTCATTGTATTAAGATTAAACATTCAAATGCAAACAAGTTTTTACATGCAAACGGTGCAATGATAAACAAGAAAAATTACAAATGAGAAAGCAGTAAAAATGCTAATAAATTGAGAAGGCTAATCATCCTTAAACTCCAGGGCATTCTTCAATCACCTTTATCCTTCGGCAGAGACTTGACTTAAACTTCACGACAAATATCCTTAAATGACAAGATACCACTCCGAACCAATTTCTGAACTTCAATTTTCAATGGGTAACAATTTTCAATGCTATGCCCCGGGGCTCCCTGATGAAAGGCACAAGTCAAATCATCTTTGTAGTACCACGACATCTTCTCAGGGACCTTTGGTGGAAGTCGGATCTGAACCAAATTTCTCTGCATCAGGATGGGAAACAATTCTGTATAGGTCATTGGGATTGGATCAAACTGATTTTTTCTCTGATCAGGAACTTGCTGATTCTGTTGACAAACTGGAACAACAAGAGGTAAGTTGAACACAGGGATGACAGGAGGAACATGTTGATTATGATGATAATTGTTTCTTCCTCTGGTTCTCTTCTTAGAAAATTTATTATCAAACTTCTTCACACCACTAGCTGAGACACCATCTTCAGATGAACACCCCTTTTGGACATCTTCTTCTAGAGGCACTCCCGCATTTAATTTTTAAAGGAAGTCATTGGAAGCATTGACCATCACCTTCTCATGAAAAAATGATCTCAGAGTTTCTGTGAAGACCTTTGCCATCTCTTCTTCCTTCCTAGAAGGATTGACTTGGGCAGCAACCAAAGTTTTAACCAAAGCAGTTAGATACTCCATGCCATCCTTCAAAGTAGTTACGTCTTTACGGAGTTCAAAGATCTCTTTCTTAATGTTTTCCATCTTCTCTTTGAAATTAGCCCGAGTGTTGTAGTGATGAGTCAGCTTGCTGAGTAAAGCAAAGAAGCTGGGTAAGACACCTGGATATGCGTGCAAGAAATATGTGCAATATGATGCATGATATGCAATGCATATGATTTTATTTTATTTAATATTTCAAGGAATTTATGGTTTATAGACATATTGCCAACATCCAAGTAATAAAGCTTTTGTTTCTCTTTCCATAATCCATGGTTTAAAAGTACCTGAGATATTCACAAATAGTCAACCTTTAAATCCCTTGAAATATTGTTTTTTCAAAAGATGCTTATGAGTGCATGGATGCATGATGCAACAATCACACACAAGATCACACATATAGGGTTCATAGGTTCAACGTCACGAGCATGAGGTCGAAGGTACTACCCATAAGGTATTGGTCTAAAAAGTTATCACCTACCGAACAAGGTTCTAGAGGTTCTCAGAGTCTACATCCTTCCTTCGGATATTACCAACTTACCGATTAACTCGGTAATTAGTAATATTCTCAAGAAAGACTCGTTCGAGCGTAGTATCGCGTGACAACTACTTCCGGATTACTCCGTAATAGCTTCCGCACTACACCTAAAAGGCCAAGAGGGGTTAGGTAATCTATGGTCCTCAGCTTCGGCAGGATCCCAGGTCGAAAGTAGTACGTCTTCCCGATTACTCGGTAAACAATACTACAACTAAAGGGGCCTCCACTGAGTGGGGGATCTCATGCCTCCTTTTTTGGGATTACTCCCTCAAAGTTAACATGACTATACCGCCCGTCCTATCTTAAAGTTTTCCCAAGTCCGGGTATAGGACTTATGAGTAATCACCAAGCACCCTGTAAACCAGGAAAATCCAGACAAACATATATACAAAATATAACACATAAACAACAATAGCACATATACAGATATAAACAAAGATAGGTTTAACCCACTTAGGGATGGACCAACAAGAGGTGAATCTCTCCCCAGTGAAGTCGCCATTTTTTCTGTAGCGGTAGAAATGTGCAAGACTAAGCCATTGGATTGACTAGACTTTATACAAATCAAGATAAAAATCACCACCGCGCTTTATTGTTTCCAAAGGAATGGGAAAAGAGAGAATAACCCAAAAAGAGGGGGAAAGATTCAAGGTAAGGGGGTTGGTTATGCAAAGGGAAGGTATTAGCACCCTAAACATCTACGGTACTCCGCAGGAACCTCTTTGAAAAAATTTGTATATTTTGGCTATAAAATGTGTTGTATATAAAATGGATGGTGGAGGTGAGAAAAGAAATATTTTTATGATTTTTGCACCCGCCGCGGTTGCGAACCTTTAGTGCCTACGTACCGCCTTTCGTGCAATAGGGGATCAGGGTACACGTAGTTCCTCTTTTAAAAATTTGAAACACAAGTGTGTTGGTTGATTTTATGAGATAAGACATCATCACAATTGTCCGTGTGAAAAACATACTTACTACCCACAATCATGAGAAAGGAGAATTTGCATCATCTCAAAGTGGAGGATATGACTTGGATTTTAAAATCAACAATGCCTCACTCAACACCCAAGTGGAAAATATCTCACTTCACTACATATTGTAGAAGTATAGTCGTTTGCATCACTACAAGGATTGACAAGAGTCTAATCTTTTGAGAAAAGTTTAAAGATAAAAGCCAAAGTGGCAAAATGGTTTGAAATGAGATTGATTGACTTTTAGTGTTCTCACAAAAAAAAGGTCAAGGTATTATTAAATTGATTGAAATTTATTTATGAAAATGTCTCGAAGATGCATGGACCTAAGTCCAAGTTTATTATGAAAATGTTTCAAGTTTCAAAACAAGAAGAGTTTTTTTTTACAGGAGGGAGAAGATTTTTTGAAATTAAAGAAGATGGGAGGAGAAGAAGAGGCTATCCTAAAGCATAAGGTAAAAGCTAGGGATAAGAACCATCTAACCAACAAGAAGCCAATACTTAACATTATGAGTCAATATAGAATTCCCATTCTTCGTATTGAAACCAAGCAAGCAAAGATACTAGACCTCTTGAAAGAACCAAACTTCGAGTGTTTTAAGTCTTCGCAAACATTGGGCAGAGTAACGGCTGTATACGGGTGAATTCCAGATTACAAACAAAGATCATAATCTCAATAACCTGCACACAAAACAAACAAACAACCCAATGTCTTGAGGTAAACCTCAAGAACTCTAGACAAAATATCAAATAAAGTCACAAAGTCTCCAAGATAGGCCAAGGTCTCTAATCCTAAGTCCAAGAAGTTCATCACTCCATAATGCAAAGGATAGTAACCATGTAGTCCAAGTATCATTAATGATTTTTATGGTTCGTGTTGATTATTAGGTGTCTTTAAAAAGAAAGAAAAACTCAAGTTAGCAAAATAAAAATGACATAAAAGTAAATGCTCAAGTGAGCAAAGACTAAAATAGCATGAAATGTAAAATGCTAAAAGTAAATGGTACATAAAGCATGAAAATAAAAGCGTAAAGTAAAGTTAATTGTTAGTAATTAGTGGCTAGTTGTATGACCATCTTGAAACTTGCATTTGGAACTCATTAGAGGATTGGTAGAACCAAAGCCTCCATACAACACGTTGCATTTGCTTTTTGTCAAGTATATCATCCATTTTGGAATTCTCACAAGGCAACATGTAATGATCAACGATGTTTAAGTGATCCGCGTTGACCAAAGGTGTTGTAGATCCATTAGGGGATTGGTAGAACCAAAGCCTCCACACAATGAATCTCAAGGTTATTGGATCAAAGAGATCAAATTAACATACTTGGGCTTGCAATCATAAGTTTGGGCCACGAATGATCATTTATTCGAGTCGGGACAAAAGTTAGCGCTATGTAAAGCAATCGTAAGTGGATTTATTTTGAAGTCACACCTATTTTGAGGCCAGTCAATAGCAATCTATGTACTTCATGTTTGGATAAATGATATAGAGATCACCATCCCTTAACATGTAGCACAATTAAAAAAATAAAGGGATAAGATGAAGAGGGAGGGGAATGATAAGCTAATTTGGATCACCATTTCAAAATTCTTTCATCTTTAAATTCAACCACTCCTCTAGATGGATTAAAGCACTAAACATATCATTAATCCAAAGCACCAAAAATGAATTAAATAATTCACTCTTAGGTAGATTTGAATTGATGAATATTTATCCAACTTCATCTACATCACAAAGTCCATTGAGTTTAAAGACAAATTGGACATTTAAAATTGCAATCCAAACCAACAATAAAAAAGGAGTGAGTAGAAAAAGCATTTTGGATCAAAGCTGCCCCAAAACAAGGCAAAAAAGTGCATTCTGTTCTGGTGTAAATCGATTGCACTATTGTGTAAATCGATTTACACAGTACAATTTTCTAAAAATTGCATGAAATTGCTTCTGTGCAATCGATTGCACTACAGTGCAACACAGAAGCAATAGCAAAAATAGCATTTTAAAAGGGCAATTTCTTGTTCAAACTTTCCATCAAACACCTTATGATCATGGATCCACTTGAGCACGAAAATTCCATCAAATTATGAGAAAATAACACCATTGAAATCACAAAATAATGCTCAAAGAATCAATCCCAAAGATCACCAAGAGATCACATTGTGAAAGATGAATTATCCAACTTACCAAAGGTAGATCTAGAGAATTATCAAAACAACTTCAAGAATTTGCTTCAATTCAACCACAAGAATCAATTGACCAAGCTTGGATGTAGAGAATTGATGGAGAAAAAATGTTTGGATGAAGGTTTAGCTCAAAGATTAGTAAGCTTCAATACAAAGCTTACTAACTTTTTGAAAATGGAGCTTTGAGTGAATTTGGTAGATGGAGAGAATTGAGAGATTTTTTAGCAAGGTGGATTTGGCTATCAAAAGCTTGAAATTTGAATGAAATAAGGGCTCTATTTATAGAGTTTTAGGATTGGGATTAGTGGTAATTTGGTAATTGATTCTTGGAGCCAAAATTTGAATTAATGATAACTCTTTCAAAAATTAGAGCCAAAATTTGAATTAATGATAATTCTTTCAAATATTAGAGCCGAAATTTGAAGGGTCAATACCTATTTTCACCCCTGACATATGGGGTGTATTTGAAAAACCCCCCTGCCAAAAAAAAAAGTTCCAATTGTTACCTTGACAAATTTTAAAAGTTTCAGTTTTTACCTTGAGGATGCCACATCACCTAAAAGGCTGATGTGGCTTATATTTTTGTTATATTTTTATTATTATTTTAATGACATGGCTTGATTAGTTGTAATTTTTAATTAATTTTTAATTTGTAATTCCATATGGCATTTATATTAATATTTTATTAATTGAGTGTTAATTCAAAGTTAAATTTTTTTTGTCCTTCAACAGGAATCGTACCATGGACATACTGTCTGCAGTGAACGCTTCTTACCACTAGACCAATGCATTTTCTCTGTTACATATATGCATCAATAAATATTCATATTATTAACATATTAAATGATTCCATCAGGTTTGATTCCTTCCTGCAACATTTCCCTATACAAATCAATCACTTCCTTATAACGCCCATTTTTACCATACACACCAAGCATCGAAGTCCATAACACAAGGTCTCTAGTTGTTTCATTTTGAATCTCCATTCCATCCAACTTGAAAACCAGCCTAGCCTTCTCTACCATTCCACATTTTCCATACATATGAACCAAGGCACTCTGCATAAACACATCACTCTCTATATCAGGCATAGTACGGAGCAAAAGACTATGCAGCTGTCTACCCATTTCAACGGACGATAATCCAGTGCAAGCACGTAAAGTGATCATACTTCAATTTCAACACAGGCATCTTCCTAACCAATTGGACTCCCTTAATCCATAGCCTAGCCTGAGAATAACCAGACAAAAGTGCATTTTCACAGACAATATTCTTGTCAGGAATTTCATCAAACACGAGAGCTGCATCTTTCACATTAATGGATTTAGAGTAATAATGAATAAGAGCAGTAGCGACAAAGACACTAGAAAAGAAACCAGACTTGGTCACGTGGGCATGTATCCGTTTTCCAAAATTGAAGTGTTGGAGTTTAGATGAAGCGGTCAAAGTGGTACACAAAGCGTATGTATCTAAGGAAACAACATTGGTGTGCATAAAGGAGAAGGATGCAAGAGCATGAAAGGGGAAACCTTGACGACAAAAATGAGAAATGATGAGATTGAAGTGTAATGGGTTGGTTGAGTTGATGCATTTGAGGAAAGTGGTAGTTAATGATATGAATATTTATTGATGCATATATGTAACAAAGAAAATGCATTGGTCTAGTGGTAAGAAGCGTTCACTGCAGACAGTATGTCCATGGTTCGATTCCTGTTGAAGGACAAAAATTTTTTAACTTTGAATTAACACTCAATTAATAAAATATTAATATAAATGCCATATGGAATTACAAATTAAAAATTAATTAAAAATGACAACTAATCAAGCCATGTCATTAAAATAATAATAAAAATATAACAAAAATATAAGCCACATCAGCCTTTTAGGTGATGTGGCATCCTCAAGGTAAAAACTGAAACTTTTAAAATTTGTCAAGGTAACAATTGAAACTTTTTTTTGGCAGGGGGGTTTTTCAAATACACCCCATATGTCAGGGGTGAAAATAGGTATTAACCCAAATTTTAATTAATGATAATTCTTTTTAAAAATGAAAGATTGGCACTAAAATTTGAATTAATGATACATCTTTCAAAAGTGAAGGAAAATTGGAGCCAAAATTTGACAAGTTTAAAATGCTGATTTTTTTTTTAATTTTCACGCTGTGCAAATCGATTGCACAGTGTATTTTTTTCAAAAATGGCGCAAAATACACTATGTGCAATCGATTGCACTTTAAGAGCAATCGATTGCATCAGTGAAAAAATGAATTCTTTTTAATTCTTTTTTCTTTGTAAATAGAGATTTTAGGAAAATGATACCAGAAATCCTTATTTGTCAGATGCTTTGACTCGGTACCTACAAAACAAAAATATACAAAGACAAGGACAAATATATATTTTTTGTATTTTGATTAGAAGTTAGTCAACAACACATATACAAAACACACAACCAAGGTGCTTGGAGATTCCTCAAGAGCAAACTTAAAGATAGGAAAAAAGAGGAAGAACCAACCCTAATGTGATCTTGTTATGATCGAGTTGATATGATATGATAGAGGAATATTAGGGACAAAAATTAGGGTACAACACAGTCTATGGCCCGAGGGGCCAAAACAGATCTGAACACCGTCAAGCGGTAAATGCTGTAGTGATACCAAGACCCGTGGTTGCTCCACAATGCAACAATCAGCAAAGGGTGGAAAGACCGCAACAACAGTTTACCCGCATCAATATGACTTTGGCTGAAGTCCTACCTCATCTGTTGAAATCCAACTTGGCAACCTTGAGAGAGGCTCCCAAGAATCCAAACACTGCTTCTCCCAGATACTATCCCAATGCGCGGTGCGCCTACCATTCCGAGAGTCTGGGCCATGATATAAACGATTGTTGTGCTCTGAGAAACAAAGTGTAAGATTTGCTGGAAGCTAAGGAGATTGAGTTTGATGCTCCGGAAAAGCCCAACGTCATAACTGCTCATATGCCCAAACATGGTCGTGGAGTCAATGTTGTGAACACCGATTCATTTGTGACCTCTGTGGAAGAAATTTCTACTCCTTTGATGACGGTTAAGAAGAATTTGCTGTTGGCCGGTTTATTTCCAGGCTGTGGTGAAGGTTGCCACATGTGTTCAATTCTTCCTTCTGGTTGCTATTTATTGAAGTCAGGTGTTCAGCGTCTGATGGATAATAAAGAAATTTTGTTTGAGAAGACTATGATTCTGTTTGAAGATGTTGCCATCATAACCATTTCCGCCAATCCTTCCAAGGTTTCCTCGAGAAAACCTGTCAGGGTTACACCTGTTCCAAGAATTGCTCCGTTCATAATCACCGCTCCGGGTCCCATCCCATATACCTCAGATAAGGCTATCCCATTGCATTACGGTGCAGATGTATATTACCATGATGTTAAACAAGATCTGAGGACTGAAGAAGCCGATACGAATATCAGTAATATTGTCAGGACCAGTAAGGTTACCCGAAGTGGAAGACTCTTTTCTCCTAAGATTTCCCCTCCGACTGTCCCTAAACCTGTTGTAATTCCGTCTGCTAGTACATCAACTACTGTCCCAGTTCCCACTCCAGTTATCACCCCTGTCGTCGAGCCATCTGGGACTCGGGGCAAAGAAATCATAGGTGAGCCTGCTCAGACAGAGGCACCTAGGAAAATCATTGTGGAAACCTCTAAACAAGAAATAGAGGAAATATTAAAAATTATCAAGAAAAGTGACTACAATATGGTCGAACAGCTGGGGCAGACCCCGTCAAAGATCTCCATGTTGTCCTTGCTGTTGTGTTCTAAAGCCCATGCAAAGGCTTTGATTGCATTTCTCAAGACTGCGCATGTGCCGCAGGAAACTTCAGCCGATCAGTTCAAAGATTGTGTAGCTAGTCTGACCGCTGACAATGGGTTGGGTTTCTCAGATGCGGATCTGACACCGAAAGGAAGAAATCATAATGATGCTCTGCATGTATCGATCGAGTGCAGGGGAACCACTATAACCCATGTGCTGGTAGATACCGGGTCCTCATTGAATGTTCTACCAAAGAAAGCATTAGACCGTTTGGATTGTGAAGGTTTGATTCTGAAGCCGAGTAACATTGTGGTAAGGGCTTTCGACAGATCAAAGATAATGGTGCACGGGGAGGTGGACATCCCTGTCAAAGTGGGTTCTCATACCTTTGGGTCCACCTTCTACGTAATGGATATCAAGCCATCATATTCTTGCTTGCTGGGTCATCCTTGGATTCATAAGGCTGGGGCGATGACTTCCACACTCCATCAAATGCTGAAATATCCGATGAAGGGGAAGATTGTCACGGTACGAGGTGAAGAAGAGTATATGGTAAGTCATCTCAATTCCTTCCGCTACATGGAGATGGACGGGGAATTCATAGAAACTCCTTTTCAGAATTTCGAAGAAGTCCCTCAGACTTTGGCGTCAACCGAAGTTACTACCAACAAACCTTCGCTGAAGATGGCTTCTCTCAAAGATGCCAGGGCTGTAATTGTAGAAGGTGGGTGTACCAATTAGGGTCAGCTCCCTGATTTCACTCACAAAACTGACAAATTTGGTTTTGGCTTTACTACAGGGGCTCAGAGGGCTGTTAGGCGCGCACGGATTGGAAGACCTCCTCTACATATCAGCAATCGGGGAGTTAATGCAATCGAGGACAGTGAAGAAGATTCAGACATCGACAGCTGGATCTACCCAACAACCAATGATGGACTGAACAACTGGACGACATAGGACTTCATACCTGTTTCTTTTATTCCGCAGTAATTGAATTTTGTTTTAAGATTTGTAATAAACAGTTTGGAACTTTGTGGCCCGGTGCCTTGCCCGAGGCACCTTGGCTTTGCTTGTGAGGGCTTATTATTTGTCATTTTCATATATCATTAATAAGACATTAGACGTTTCTTGCATTACAAATTTTTGCGCTCCTTGTTTTTTCTTTTCTGTATCTCACTTTATCAAAACAACTATTCTCTTACATACACTCACGTATCATAATGTAGATCCATATCCACTATGGAACCCATTGATAACGACTCTGATACTACCAGTTATGACTTTGAAAATCCGATCAACCAAGCCGAGGACGAAGGTGAGGATGATTGTGAGGTGCCTGGAGAACTTGCAAGACTATTACAGCAATAAGAAAGGGCCATATAGCCTCATGAAGAGCCAGTTGAGTTAGTAAATTTGGGTACAGAGGAAGACATGAAAGAGGTCAAGATAGGTGCGAATCTGGAGCCTAGTGTCAAATAACGGTTAATACAAATGCTACACGACTATGTTGAGATCTTCACCTGGTCCTATGAAGACATGCCTGGTTTGGACACTGATATTGTGGTACATCGCCTACCGACTAAGAAAGACTGCCCTCCGGTAAAACAGAAGGTCCGCCATATGCGCCATGAAATGTCAGAGAAAATCAAAGCAGAAGTCATGAAACAGTTTGACGCCGGATTCTTAGCCGTTACTTCTTATCTGCAGTGGGTTGCCAATGTTGTTCCGGTACCTAAGAAGGACAGTAAGGTACGGATGTGTGTGGACTATAGAGATTTAAATAGGGCAAGTCCCAAGGATGACTTCCCACTTCCTCCCGTTGATGTTCTAGTCGACAACACCACGCAGCATAAGATCTTCTCTTTCATGGATGGTTTTTCTGGCTACAACCAGATCAAGATGGCTCTCGAGGACATGGAGAAGACAACCTTCGTTACACAGTGGGGCACCTTCTGTTACAAGGTAATGCCTTTTGGGTTGAAGAATGTTGGGGCAACTTATCAGCGCGCCGTGGCCGCTTTGCTCCACGATATGATTCACCACAAGATCGAGGTTTATGTTGATGACATGATAGCCAAGTCCCAGACTGAAGAAATGCACCTTGATCATCTCCAGAAATTTTTTGACAAGTTGAAAACGTATAAGCTGAGGTTGAATCCGAACAAGTGTACCTTCAGGGTAAGGTCTGGTAAGCTTCTGGTTTTTTTTGTCAGTGACAAAGGTATTCAGGTGGACCCTGCAAAGGTAAAAGCCATGCAAGAGATGCCGGCTCCCCGCACAGAAAAAGAAGTCAGAGGTTTCTTGGGATGTCTGAATTACATTGCCAGGTTCGTTTCACATCTGACTGCTACTTGTGAGCCAATCTTCAAGCTGCTAAAGAAAGATCAAGTGGTAAAGTGGAATGATGAATTCCATACCACTTTTGAAAGAATCAAGGAATACCTTCAAGAAGCACCAATTCTGATGCCTCCAGTTGAGGGAAGACCTTTGATATCATACTTGACAGTACTGGATAATTCAGTGGGGTGTGTGCTGGGGAAGCATGACGAGTCTGGCCGAAAAGAGCATGCCATTTATTACCTTAGAAAAAAGTTTACCGACTGTGAGACCCGATACTCATTGCTCGAGAAAACTTGCTGCGCTTTGGCATGGGCTGCTCGCCGGCTGAGACAATATATGCTAACCCACACCACCTTGATGATATCAAAGATGGACCCAATCAAGTATATTTTCGAGAAGCCCGCTCTCTCTGGAAGAATAGCAAGATGGCAGATGATCTTAACCGAGTATGACATCCAATACACAACCCAAAAAGCAATACAGGGGAGTGTATTGGCGGATCATTTGGCGCATCAGGCCGTGGATGACTACCAGTCCATGAAATTCGAATTCTCGGATGAGAATATCATGTTAGTGATCGACTGCGAAAAACCTGGACCGGATGAAGGACCTGAAGAGGGATCCCGATGGTCTATGTATTTTGATGGAGCCTCGAACACATTGGGTAATGGCATTGGCGCTGTAATTATATCTCCAGAGGGCTGTCATACTCCGTTCACCGCCCGATTATGTTTCAACTGCACAAACAACATGGCGGAGTATGAAGCATGTATTATGGGTCTTCGAGCTGCTATTGACCTGAGGATTAAGTTTTGGAGTGTATTCGGAGACTCCGCTCTAGTGATAAGTCAGATCAAAGGCGAGTGGAATACGAAGCACCCGAATCTTATTCCTTACAAAGAGTATATACTGACATTGCTCCCACAATTCGAAGAGATAACCTTTGAACATTTCCAAAGAAAGGAGAATCAGCTGGCGGACGCGCTAGCCACCATGTCTTCTATGTTCAAAGTCAGGTGGGACAATGAAGCTCCCCAGGTTACCATTGAGAGGTTAGATGAACCCGCACACTACTGTGACATTGAGACGGAAGAGGTAGCAGATAAACCCTGGTTTCACGAGGTAAAGAGGTATCTTAAGGCTCAAGAATACCCCTAGGGGGCATCTATTAATGGTAAGAAGTTTCTGAGAAGGTTCGCTGTGAAGTTCTTCATCAGTAATGGAATCCTCTATAAGCGTAACCATGATTCAACCTTACTGCGGTGCGTAGACAAGAAAGAAGCGGAAAGAATCATGACAGAGTTACATGAAGGTACCTTCGGAACTCATTCCAGTGGAAATACCATGGCAAAGAAAATCCTACGGGCAGGATACTACTGGTCCACTATGGAAGCCGATTGTTATCAGCACTCTCGAACCTGTCATAAGTGCCAAGTCTATGCTGATAAGGTGCATGTACCTCCGGTTCCCCCTGAATGTTTTGACGGCTCCCTGGCCTTTTGCAATGTGGGGCATCAACATGATTGGCGAGATCATACCTACTGCATCTAACAGGCATCGTTTCATTTTGGTAGCAATTGATTACTTTACAAAGTGGGTCAAGGAAACTTCCTTTGCTACAGTAACCAAGAATGTCGTGGCACAGTTTATCCGACACAATCTGATATGTCGATATAGTATACCAGAGAGGATTATCACTGACAATGGTACAAATCTAAACAATATGATGATCACCGAGCTCTGCAAACAGTTCAAGATACAACATCATAACTCTTCTCCATACCGGCCGAAGATGAATGGCGTTGTTGAAGCAGCTAACAAGAACATCAAGAAGATTGTGCAGAAGATGACAGTGACATACAAAGACTGGCACGAGATGTTACCATTCGCTCTTCATGGGTACCGTACCTCGGCACATACATCGACATTGGCAACACCCTAATATTTTGTGTATGGCATGGAGGCGGTCCTACCCATTGAAGTCTAGATACCCTCTCTCAGGATTATGAAGGATGCGGGTTTGAAAGAAGACGACTTGATCCAAACCCGACTTGATCAGCTGAATCTAATCGATGAAAAAAGACTTACTGCTATCTGTCATGGTCATATGTATCAAAAGCGAATGATCAAGGCTTTTAACAAGAAAGTCAGACGTCAAGAATATCAAGTCGGGGATCTAGTGATCAAATGCATCATACTGCCGCAAGGTGATCCCAGGGGAAAATGGACCCCTACATATGAAGGGCCATTTGTGGTTCAGAACATTTTCTCGGGAGGAGCCATGATTCTAACCACCATGGATGGTGACGACCTTCCTCACCCCGTCAATGCAGACACAGTGAAAAGATACTACGCATAATCAAAGACCCGCTAGGTTTACTGGCCTAGGCAAAAATAAGGGCTTCCCGGCGAACCAAAAGGGTTCGGGCAAAAGTAAGGGATGAAAATGAAAAACTGTACACCCGACAGATCGAAAACCTACAAAGGCGACTTGGGCAAAAAAGGGTATCCCGGTGGACTGAAAACCCGAAAGGGCGGTCCAGGCAAAAATTAGGGATTGAATCGTAATCCTATGTCTCATTGGATCACCTTGCAACCAGACTCTGGTATCAACTATCAGGCTCAGACGACGCCAACCAATCTGATCCACCTTCGACCAAGCAACGAAGTGATGAGACGCTTGGAGATATAAAGGCAATAGCAGAGTTGGAACCCAATGGGATTGTTTCACATAGCTTTTTTTATTTCTTTTACACAAATTGTAAATTCTATCTTTCGGCGGAATTCTCTTACTAGGATGTCAGCCTCTTTGTACAAAAATGCCTATTACAGGCCAACTTTAAAAATCAATACAATCCATTTTCACAAGAAATTTCAAATTGTTTATCTTTTTCTGTTTTGTTTTGCAAGAACGTCCAATGAGTCGTTTTGATATATGCATTTGAAAATAATTGCTACTCATAAATATTTACATAAGAAACAAAAGACGATTACTCGTAATTCCAGGAAACAGGGACAAACAAGAAGTGCCCAAACCTTATAGGTACTCTGCCCATCAGGTACTGGGATATAGCCAGCTTGAGAACATGAGAAGTGGTACATACACTCCCCACAGAGTAAGAAGTATCCAAAGACAGTGGTGTTAGCTTTCTCGAACAGGACACAACTCTCCCCAGCTAAGGTGCACAATCGCGAGTGAATCGGTAAATTTTTCCCAAGCAGAGTTTATTTCTCTCATCGGCAGAAATTCAAATCTCCGACAGAATTCCCTATCACCAGTGTGATATGGTGGCAGAACCGACTGTTTGAAACGCTGGTTTTCATTTTGCGTTTTATGTTTGCAAAATGTCGCGGTAAGCAAGAGTCGCCACTGACTTTTATTTCATCCAATCGGAAAGGAAAAAAGCATAGAAAAAAATCCTTTTTCGAGATTTTGAGTACGGGGGGTAGATTATAGAAAGGGAAGGTATTAGCACCCTTTCTATCCATGGTTTTCCATGGGCTCTTAGGTACTTGCTCATATTTTTAAAATTGCTTGTGTATGTGCTTTGCTTTTGAAAAAGTTTGACTTCGTGATAACCCTTGTATCAGTCCCCAAAGGTGTGATGAAGTTGTTTTGAAAATTTGTTTGAAATGAGTAAGTGTGAAAGGTTTTGATTTGATCAAGTACCTACTAGCATCTACCTACTCGAAAAAAGATCGCTTCTATTCTTGTTTCCTTTAGACAATGCTATCCTACTATTAAGAAATAGGTAGCACCGTCGCTGGAGTTGTAAGGGTCAATTCGAAAGGGACGTACGATTACTAAAGCAATGTTAGGACACCTTAGTAATAACCCTAGAGTCTTAAGATCGTATTCGAGGCAACATTTCCGAGGCAACATTTGATCTTTTTAGAGAGGAGGGAAACCGCTAAGACACCCTATACTTAATGACCGTTTACCGAAGGCAACCGAAGTGTGAGTATACTCTAAGAGTGATATGTGCGAGTGATCTGTTTTCAATTATTTAGTCTTTGCACGTTAGGGTTTTCTAACTGGATTAAGTTGTCATGCATTCTTGTCATACAATCCTATTAACATACATCTAAACAGTCAAATATTTATTAGAATTAAAATGCGAGAAAGTACATCTACGCTATTACAAGGCTTCGGGGAGGGGGATTAATTACATATCCAAAAACCCAGAAAAGCAATAAATAAAAAGTCCTAGATTAAACTACTACAATCAGTAAAAATAATAACACGCACGCGATGAATCGAATACGTGGCAACTAGGGTTTTGACCCTTGTCTAAACCTAATTGCGATTAGTTAAAGAAAATGTTCTTTTTTTTGTTTTGCTTTGTTATTTAAGAAAATAATAGAATTGATAAATTAAAGGAAAATCCTAAGTCTAATTAATTTTAAACTAAGAAAAACAAATTAATTTTCCTAAAAGCCTCTTTTTTTGTATTTTTAGTTATTTGAGAAAAATAATAAAATAAAATTAAAGGAAAAGTCTAACCTAATCTCTACTTGATTTTATTTTTGAAAACAAATTAAAAATTTTAAATTAAACTAAATTAAATTGATTTTGATAATAATAAAAAAAAGACTAATCCTAATTTTGGTGAATTGTTGATTTTATGTTTTTTTTGTGAAAAATAAATTAATTTGTAAATTAAATAAATAAAGGAAATTAAAAGAATAAATAAAAAAAATGATAAAGAAAATAAAATAAAAAGATTAGTAATGGGCCTGATGCTGTTCAACAATTGAGGGGGGTTGGAATATAAATTCCTGGGCCCAAATTGCTAGAGGCCTGTTTGACTTCGCCCCAATCCAGTGTGCACGCTTGACTGAGGCGCATGGTGGTCCTCCCATGGTGGTATGTTGATCTGGGGGCATTGATGAATTGGAGGGCCAGATCCTGATGGTACACGGTGAGCATCTTGACTTACAAAGCGTTGGATTACCTGTTAAAAAATATTAGGAATGAAGGTTGGGACCTGGGAATCGAACCCAGGTCCTTTGCACTTTCCCCCAGCACGCTTACCAACTGAGCCAATAGTTTCATTTGTATATACAATGGAAATCAATTATAATATAATAAAAACAGAACGCTGGAATTCAAAACGCACCAAATTCGAATCACCCAACCAAGGGATGACACGCATCGTCGTCTTCCTCCCAAACCGTCGTTTTAGGTGACAAGCTTTTTCCTACAGACACTTACTGTAGGTATATCCCTGTGTATTTCAAAAATCGTGTGTCCTCAAGATAAATGGCCATGGCTGGTACCAATCAACTTGTTTCATCCTCACGAGTTTCATGGTACCAGAATCAACACCCAATTTTGCCTATCCTGCAAAGCCCTAATCAAGAACACAAAACCCTAGCTATGGAAACATCCTGTACAGGCATTAGAAATGCAATTAAATGGTACCAATCATTTGCAAACTTAATGATAAACACGAATATACAATCAAAATATGCATAGGATGAGCAAATCAATGAAACCGAATTTGAATTTGGAAGCAATTCGTGATACCTATATCTAACATTTCCAGGCGTGAGAGAGCTTGCAAATGGTTGGAATTCCTTCTGGAGATGTCCAAGAACCTGTTGGTGTCGTGAGAATCGTATGAAATAGCCTCTAATATGGAAATTGAATCACCACTTTTCTTGAAATTTTTTGAGTTTTGCTTCACCTCTGCACGACTGCTTATAACCTCCTTATGCCTTGGTCTCCTTCTGTATATGTAATACAAACTATTAGGTCAACAAAAATGACCTCAATCTTGCTCATCATGGAGATTGGATTTGATCTTTCATAGTATATGATTCCTTTCCAATTTTGCTTAAATACAATCTTTTCCAACCAAATTGACCTTGCACGAGTTGATCTTCAATTGACAGCATGTAATATCTTCTTTCAATGCAAAAGATCATCCCTAAAATGCAATATATGATTTATTAGGATTTATTTGATTTTATTTGAATTTTAAATGAATAAAAATCAAAATAAATTAAATAAATGAATAAATAAAGCATGGAGGGTCCCATAGGTCGTGGACTATGCTAGGAATGAGATGCAAGCATAAACATTTGGGCCCATTTAGCAAAAGATGCAAATTTGAGGATTTTTGACTTTTGGCAATTTTGCAAAAAAGGTCAACTTGGCCAATGCATAACTCTCTCAATTTTAACCCTAGAGAGGTGTTCTTGGAATTTTTAGAAAGCTTAAGATGTCCTATAAGCAAATTTTTTTGTCTCATCTCAATTGGATCTTCCATGCTCATGTATGAAGCTTTGACCCAAAAGGTCTTTTTGTTGACTTTTCAAAATGACCTATAATGTCCAAATTCATATCTTTTTGTGAGTGCATATTTAGAACTTGGGAGCTAAAGATTAATTGTAGGGAATTGTATCCTCTTAAAAATTAGCTTTTGATGGGTCATTTTTTATGAAGTACGAGAAAGTTATGCTTGGTCAAAGTTGAGTTGACTTTTCCTACAAAACCCTAATTTAACAACTTTTGGGTTTTGATGAATTATGAGCAATCCTTGATGAATCATGATCAACCCTTGATCAAATGATGAATGATACTTCAAAATGAGAATGTTGACCAAAAATATTAAATTTTGACTGTATGAGGGCGACAATTGACTTTTGACCTAGCACAATCGATTTTCAAGCCTTTGAGCAATTGACTGAGCAAACTTCCTCTACAAGGCTTGAAACTTGACATGGATGATCTTGAGAACATATTAGGACATTGGTGAGAATTTGGTATCCTTTGGACTCAAACATCTTGATGCAAAATGAAACCCTAATTTGAGGTAGACTGCCTTAAGAGAGAGTTTGTCTGGTCAACCCTTGGACTTCCTTGAGCCATTTGAGGACCTCAGTTGACATGTATTGAGGAATATGGGAGGGAAAATTTTGGGGTACAACAACTGCCCCTGTTCAATCTTCTTAAACCTGAGGATGTAGATTGGTGTGTCTGCCTTTCGTGATCTGAAGGTAGAAGATGAATGAACACTAGAGTGCCCAGAAATTTGCACTCGCATGAAGTGATACTTGATTTATGCTATCGGGAATGGGCTTATAGATTCCATTTGGTAGTTTCTAGAGAATTGTCGGAGATGGGCTTAAAGATGCCATCCGAAGAAGTGTCGATCACATAGGATATTTCTTTGCGAGAACCCATATACCTGTTGTTGAGGAGGACTTCACTGGGGAAAGCTAGTCTCTGTCTTGAGAAAGATATAGTTTTAGGAGCTTCACTTGTCCGTTACTCTACTGGGGAATAATTCTGGTTTGGGAAGCGGAAATAAACTGCATGCTTGGTCAGGGTACATGCTGCACCGCGACTTATTGGGGAAATGTGAAATCAATTATGTTTGATTGGGTCCCGGTCTTACAGTGTTAGGGACTATTGTCTGGGGATAAGGGGGGCCGAACCCGGATAGTAAGGTTAGGAGAAGGAACCTAAATAGTAGAGTTACTTCGATATGAAAGCCTGGATAGTAGGGTTGTGAGAAGGAACCTAGATAGTAGGGTTACTTCGATATGAAAGCCTGGGTAGTAGGGCTGTGAGAAGGAACCTGGATAGTAGGGTTACTTCGATATGAAAGCCTGGATAGTAGGGCTGTGAGAAGGAACCTGGATAGTAGGGTTACTTCGATATGAAAGCCTGGATAGTAGGGCTGTGAGAAGGAACCTGGATAGTAGGGTTACTTCGATATGAAAGCCTGGGTAGTAGGGTTGTGAGAAGGAACCTGGATAGTAAAGTTACTTCAATATGAAAGCCTGGATAGTAGGGCTGTGAGAAGGAACCTGGATAGTAGGGTTACTTCGATATGAAAGCCTGGGTAGTAGGGCTGTGAGAAGGAACCTGGATAATAGGGTTACTTCAATATGAAAGCCTGGATAGTAGGGCTGTGAGAAGGAACCTGGATAGTAGGGTTACTTTGATATGAAAGCCTGGGTAGTAGGGCTGTGAGAAGGAACCTGGATAGTAGGGTTACTTCGATATGAAAGCCTGGATAGTAGGACTGTGAGAAGGAACCTGGATAGTAGGGTTACTTCGATATGAAAGCCTGGGTAGTAGGGTTGTGGGAAGGAACCTGGATATTAAAGTTACTTCGATATGAAAGCCTGGGTAGTAGGGTTGTAAGAAGGAACCTGGATGAGGTTGCATTTTTTGCCGATGATTAATTTGTTTAGCTTTAAGTGTTGATCATGGACTTGCTGGAAATTATTGATAATAATGTCTTTCCTGAAAGAAATACAAGGTTAGTTATATGCGATGCATGAGATGCATTGTATAATGACGTTCTCATAATAAATGAGACAATGTTATATGTGATGTATGCACATGTCATGATGTATGAACATGAAATGCTGACGTGATAATCTGAATCTGGGAAAATAAATCCCTAATTGTTGTGAAAATCATAGTTCCTCCACCTTTGTTGGGGATGGTGAACAAAGATGACTATGTTGGGGATTTGCCCCTTGGCTGGTAAATATTCTGCCGGACGAGACTCTGTCTGAGATAACTCTGCGAGGAATAACTCTGTTGGAGAGGAGATACTCTGTTGATAGATCTACCGACTTGGAGAAATAAATTAGTTGGGGATGAACTTTTGTTGCTGGTGATAAACAAACTCTGCTTGAGGAAGATTTTGCCGACTCACTCGCGACTGTGAATCTCGGCTGGGGAGAGTTGTGTCCTGTTCGGAAAAGCTAACACCACGGTCTTTGGATACTTCTTACCCTGTGGGGAGTGTATGTACCACTTCTCATGCTCTCCAGCTGGCTCTATCCCTGTACCTGATGGGCATAGTAACTGTAAGGCTTGGACACTTCTTGTTTGTCCTTGTTCCTGGAATTACCAGTAATTGTCTTTTGTTTTTTTATGTAAATATTTATGAATAACAATTATTTTCACATGCATATATCAAAAATGAACCATTGGACGTTCTAGCAAAACAAAATAGGAAAAGAAAAACAATTTGAAATTGCTTGTGAAAATGAATTGTATTGATTTTTAAATTGGCCTGTAATAGGCGTTTTTGTACAAAGAGGATGACGTCCTTGTAAGAGAACTCCGTCAAAAGATAGAAATTACAATTCATGTAACAGAAAGGAAAATAGCTATGTGAAACAATCCCATTGGGTTTCAACTCCGCTATTGCCCTTATATCTTTAAACGTCTCATCACTTTGCTACTTGGTCGAAGGTTGATCAGATTGATTAGCGTCGTTCGAGCTTGATAGTTGATACCAAAGTATGGTTGCGAGATGATCCAATGAGACACAGCGTTACGCTTTAATCCCTAATTTTTGCCTGGACCTCCCTTTCAGGTTTTCGGTCTACCGGGATACCCTTTTTTGCCCAAGTCGCCTTTTCAGATTTTTGACTTGCCGGGTGTACAATTTTTTTCATTTTCATCCCTTACTTTTGCCTGAATCCTTTTGATTCGTCGGGAAGCCCTTATTTTTTCCTAGGCCAATCAACCTAGCGGGTCTTTGATTATGCATAGTATTTTTTCACTATGTCTGCATTAACAAGGTGAGGAAGGTCGTCACCATCCATGGTGGTTAAAATCATAGCTCCTCCTGAGAAAATGTTCTTAACCACAAATGGCCCTTTGTAAGTAGGGGTCCATTTGCCCCCAGGATCACCTTGCGGCAGTATGATGCGTTTGATCACTAGATCCCCGACTTGATATTCCCGACGCTTGACTTTCTTGTTAAAATCCTTGATAATTCTATTTTGATACGTCTGACCATGACAGATAGCAGTAAGTATTTTTTCATCGATTAAATTCAGATGATGGGTTTGGATCCAGTCATCTTCGTTCAAACCTGCATCCTTCATAATCCTGAGAGAGAGTATCTGGACTTCGATGGGTAGGACTGCCTCCATACCATATACCAGAGAGTAGGGTGTTTCCCCTGCCGAGGTTCTTGCCGAGGTACGGTACCCATGAAGAGCGAATGTTAACATCTCGTGCCAGTCTTTGTACGTCACTGTCATCTTTTGCACAATCTTCTTGATGTTCTTGTTAGCCGCTTCAACAACCCCATTCATCTTCGGCCGGTAGGGAGAAGAGTTATGATGCTGTATCTTGAATTGTTTGCAGAGTTCGGTAATCATCGTATTGTTGAGATTTGTACCATTGTCAGTGATAATCCTCTCTGGTACACCATATCGAAAGATCAGATTGTGTCGGATGAACCGCACCACGATGTTTTTGGTCACTGTAGCAAAGGAAGCTGCCTCAACCCACTTCGTAAAGTAATCAATTGCTACCAGAATGAAACGATGTCCGTTAGACGCAGTAGGTCTGATCTCGCCGATCATGTTGATGCCCTACATTGCAAAGGGTCAAGGAGCTGTCAAAACATTTAGGGGAAACAGGGGTACATGCACCTTATCCGCATATACTTGGCATTTATGACAGGTTCGAGAGTGCTGATAAAAATCGGCTTCCATAGTGGACCAGTAATATCCTGCCCGTAGGATCTTCTTCTCCATGGTATGTCCACTGGAATGAGTTCCAAAGGTACCTTCATGTAACTCTGTCATGATCCTTTCTGCCTCGCTCTTATCTACACACCGCAGTAAGGTTGAATCATGGTTACGCTTATAGATAATACCATTACTGATGAAGAACTTCGCAGTGAACTTCCTCAGAAACTTTTTATTATTAACAGATGCCCCCTCGGGGTATTCTTGAGTCTCAAGATACCTCTTCATCTCGTGAAACCAGGGTTTATCTGCCACTTCTTCAGTCTCAATGTCACAGTAGTGTGCAGGTTCGTCCAACCTCTCAATGGTAATCTGGGGATCTTCATTGTCCCACCTCACTTTGAACATAGAAAACAAGGTAGCTAGCGCATCCGCTAACTGGTTCTCTTCTCTGGGGAAATGTTCAAAGGTTATTTCCTCGAAGTGCGGGAGAAATGTCAGTACATACTCTTTGTAAGGAATAATATTTGGGTGCTTCGTATCCCACTCACCTTTGATCCGACTTATCACCAGAGTGGAATCTCCGAATACACTCAAGAACTTAATCCTCAAATCAATAGCAGCTCGAAGAACTAAGATACACGCTTCATACTCCGCCATATTATTGGTGCAGTTAAAAAATAATTGGGCGGTGAACGGAGTATGACATCCCTCAGGAGATATAATTACAGCGCCAATGCCATTACCCAATGCGTTTGAAGCTCCGTCAAAATACATAGACCATCGGGATCCTTCCTCAGGTCCTTCATCCGGTCCAGGTTCTTCGCAGTTGGTCACCAACATGATATTCTCATCCGGGAACTAGAAATTCATGGATTGGTAGTCATCCACGGCCTGATGTGCCAAATGATCTGCCAATACAATCCCCTTGATTTCTTTTTGGGTTGTGTATTGGATGTCATACTCAGTTAAGATCATCTGCCATCTTGCTATCCTTCCGGAGAGAGTAGGTTTCTCGAAATTATACTTGATTGGGTCCATCTTTGATATCAACAGGGTGGTGTGAGTCAGTATATACTATCTCAGCCGACGAGCAGCCCATGCCAAAGCGCAACAAGTTTTCTCGAGCAATGAGTATCGAGTCTCACAGACGGTAAACTTTTTGCTAAGGTAGTAAATGGCGTGCTCTTTTCGGCCAGACTCGTCATACTTCCCCATCACACATCCCATTGAATTGTCCAGCACTGTCAAGTATAATATCAAAGGTCTTCCTTCAACTGGAGGCATCAAAATTGGTGGTTCTTGAAGGTATTCCTTGATTCTTTCGAAAGCAGTATGGAATTCATCATTCCACTTTACCACTTGATCTTTCTTCAGCAGCTTGAAAATTGGCTCACAAGTAGCAGTCATATGTGAAATGAACCTGGCGATGTAATTCAGACGTCCCAAGAAACCTCTGACTTCTTTTTCCGTGCAGGGAGCCGGCATATCTTGTATGGCTTTTACTTTTGCAGGGTCAATCTGAATACCTTTGTCACTGTTGTACCCCAAAATTTGCCCTCCCATGTTCTTCAAGGTTTGCTAAGATCATGCTTCAAAATCTCCCAAGGGTTGCACAGTCCAATTGCCTCCTCACAGTCAAAAATTAGGGTTTTGGTGTTGGCAAAGAAATTGAAGTTTTCAAGGGTCCAATCAAGTCCCACATGCCTATAAATATTGTCAAGCATCCCTATGCCAAGTTTCAAGACTCACAGCATCAAATTGCACAGTCAAAAACCCTAAATGCTTCACAGTCAATTGCAGGGGCAAAATGGTCATTTGACAGTCAAAAGTCAAAATTTTTGGTCAACATCTTATTTTGAAGCCAGAAAAATCATTTGATTAATTCTTGATCATGATTCTCAAAGCATGGCTCAAAAAGTCTCAAGATGCAAAAGTTTCTATTTTTGGACAGTTGAAAAAGTCAACTGCAAATTGACCAGGGCATAACTTCTTCATGGTTTATCAGAAAAATCCCATCCAAAGCTCATTTTGAAGAGGATAACATTTCCTACAACTCATCTTCACACTTCAAGTCCAAGAAATGCTCTCACAAAAAGTTATCAAATTCAACATTATAGGTCATTTTCAAAAGTCAACAAAAAGGCACTTTAAGTCAAAGACCATAACTTGAGATTGGTGAATCAAAATGACATGTGTGATCGGTGGATCTGGAACTGACTGTTTAACGCTGGTTCGCGAAATGTCGCGGAAGCAAGAGTCGTCACCGTCTTTTATTTTCTCCAAATGGAAAGGACAAAAGCACAGAAAAATTCCTTAAAGAGATTGCTCTCGGTTCAGGAGGTAGGTTATAGAAAGGGAAGGTGTTAGCACCCTTTCTATCCATGGTTATCCATGGGCTCTTAGATACTTGCTCATTTGTGTTTTCAAAAATGGTTTGTTTGCTTTTCAACTGTGGGTTTAAAAAGTTTCTTTGAAAATTCCAGTTCGACTCTTGTATCGGTCCTCAAGAGTGTTTGAAGAATTGCTTTCGAAAGCTTTTTGAAAATGTGTTGGTGTGAAAAGTATTTTTGAATTTGTCTTGAATTTAGAGCAAGTATCTAGAGTCGTCTACCTACCCTAAGGAATTCGTCTGTGTAAATGTCCTTTAAAGTAGTGCCATCCCACCATTGAGAGGTAGGTAGCACCACCGTTGGAGGTGTTCGGGTCAATTCGAGGTTCGGGACATGGTGATCACCAGAGCAATAGGAAGACACCTTAGAAGCTACGCTCATGCCAGGTTCCCGGATCATGAGGACTTACTAAGACATCCTCTACTCGACTATCACCTTTCGAGGCAAGGCAACAGTGAGGCGTACCCTAGGGGTGGTGTGTGATTTTGTGTGTCATTTTCAGATATTTTATCTTGTCATGTTATTGGTGACCTACGCGTTTGTTTTTATTTTTGTCATTCATTCTTGCATGCATTTGTTAACAGTTAAAAATTGCGAGAAAGATAAAATTCTAAGCTATTACAAAAGGCGCGGGTCCACATCGCCAAAATTTCCAGGACCCGATTTGACAGAAAAATAATAAAGAATTAAAAATGCGAAGGATAAATATTACATGGCCTTGGGAGAGGTACATAAAAATTTAAAAGAAATAAAATTACATGCGCAAATTGAATTAAAATTGAAACGAGGGCGTTGGACCCTTTTTTTGCAAAATTAAATTAAATGATGATTAAATTAATAAAATTAAAATGAAAGGAAATTATTTTTGGTATTTTTGTATTTTATGACTTTAATGAGAAAGATTAATTAAAATAAGATGCTAACCCTAATTCTAATTATTTTTGAGTTTATTAAGAAAGTATTAAATTTTAACCTAAACTTAATCTAATTATTTACATGCAATTTAATTACAAAAATAAATAATAGGAAATATTTAATTATTATGAAAGAAAAGAAAAAGGGATAAAAATTATTACAAACCCTAATTCTACCAATTTTAGATTTTTATTAAAAAAAGTTAAGGTTAAAACCTAAATTAAAAAAACTAAGTTAATTAATGAACTTTATTTACAAAAATACTAATTAAATAAATATATTTAATTTTTTGTCTTTTTCTGATTTTTTTTATTGTTTTTTATGTTTTTATGAAAAAATAATTAAATTAAGGAAATTGATTAAAACAAACAATAATTGAATCAAATAAATAAAAAAGAATAATGAAAAGAATATTACAAACCTAGGGGGGTCTGTCCCCAAATTGGGAGGTAAGTCTTTAGCAATTTGAGCCCAATAAGCTTCAGGCCTCATAGACTTTTTGATTAGCATGTATGGGCGTTGACTGAGGCACACCCTAGTCTTCAGATCCTGGCCTTTGATGGAGTGTAATGGGACGCGTGGACGGTTTGATAACGTGGGTGCATGGCTGTTTACCGTGGTTATTGGTAAACAACCGCTGATCCTCCAAATGGTTACTTATTTGGTTACTCCCAGGATCGATCAGATTGATCATAGGACATAGGTTGATTTTGAGGTTTTGATTAAATTGGATAATGGTTAAATGACAATAAAATGAAGAGGCTTTAAGTAAATTGCATGAAGAAATAGGCTTGGTAAAATAAATGAAGGCTTTAAATAAAGGGGCTTCGACAGAAAAGTAAAGAAGAAAGCAAGTAAAGTTTCTGGAAAAGTAAATGACTTTAATTAATAAAGTTGGTGTTTCACACATACATTCTCAACAATTCTTTCTCACACGCTGGGTACTCGAATCTGTATGAGTGACTTTGTATATAATTGTGAACACACGCGAGAAACTGCATGAACTACTACTATTTATACTAAAACATCCCAAGTAACCGTCGGGCAGTTACACTGCTTCGAGATGATTCCACTTGGCACGTTCTCAACGTTCGACGCTCCAGATCTTTGCACGTTGCACTTGGTAACCGCTGGAAACCGTTTTCCCTCCAAATGCTTGAATTTCAAACCGTTCCATTCTGAACCATCGAACACCTTCGTCGAGAAGCATCTTCGACGAGAAACACCTTCGACGTCGAAGGCAACTAACTTCTCCCTTGGAAGAAATCTTCTAAGTACATTGCCATCTTTCGATGGACATTTCGACGGACCTAGCTAGTCGAAAACAACCTTCAGCTTTAATGGATGACATTAATGAAACAAGGGTGTCGAATTTAAGAGCCAACAAATTGCCCCCCAAGAATGCCTTATTTCGACTCTGAAAGAAAAAGGCATTCTTTGAAATGCCATTCGACACCTGTCTTTTCATTTTTAGTTACAAATTAAATTGTGCACTTTTTGTTGTCTTCTACCAACCACTGACAATCCCAAGGAAAATACCATCATTCATCCGTACCTAAGACGTCACTTCAGTACGGCGTGCAGTGTGCCAAACATCATTTCACAAATTGTCATCATGACAATTCCCAAAAACGAGGGCGCACGCTGCACCCTTCCATTTCTGCAGAACGGCTAAAACAACAGGGAGACGCCACGTGTCCCACTTCCTTTTGCAACATTAAATGGCATTTAATGTCCTCGAAGTTGGGGATTTCCCCCATTACTATAAATAGCAGTAAGTACCCATTTGTGGGACTTTTTACGCTACCTTGCTTTCAGAATTCCTCCTTTGCATACAAACTGTTGTCAACTTTGCAAACCTCTTTTCCTTCACTTCGTCTTCAACCTCATTACCAACAATGGCATCTGGTTCTTCCAACGCTCCTAGCGCCAATGCACCCTCTGGAAACGTTAAACCTAGGGTTTTCTCGACCGCTCCCGTAGTGACTCCCTCGGGTCAACGAAGGGTCCCTGAGCCTTTGGACATTGCCGTACGTGATGCTTATTCACACCACCTCATGATTCCGGTTGGATATTCCAACCAGATCTTTGCTATGTCTGGCCCATTGTACCCAAGCATTGCTGAGGCCATGAAGATCAAAAGTTACTTTCCGGTACTTGAGAGACTCAAACCAGTTGGATGCTCCAAGAAAGATGCAAAGGATAATGAAGACCCTGCTAAAGAGAAAATCGACCTCCGTTTCTTCAACAAAGGTGTTAGGGATTTCAGGTCTGGCCCTAGCCTTACTCCTGATTATAGTGCTTGGCTGGAAAAAATGGAGAAACGCCAGGCTTCAATCTGGAAAGACATGGGGATTTTCGACCTGGTTATGCTGTCGAAGACAGGTCTTAACTATTCCCCAGAGATGTTGATAGCTTCTCTACTCTTCTGGGACTACACCCATTTCACCTTCCATCTTCCCTGTGGAATGTTGACTCCCACGCTCTTCGACGTGGCCGCCATCACTGGCCTTCGACCCACTGGGGACTACTTCGACCCGGAGGAAATGTCGGAGGATCAGATTGGATTCTCTGCCACAAAACCAACCTACACCACCTTCATCAATCACTACCATGATAGGTCGACAGATGCTGTGTCGGATGTCGAACATATTGCGTTTCTAGCCTTATGGCTGACACGCTTCGTGTTTTGCTCCAAGTCCTTATAGGTGACCAAGAAGATGGTCACTCTCGCCACTCAACTCCATCATGGCCAAAATATCTGTTTGGCAGAATTGATTTTGGCTAGTCTGTATGAGTCGATTAGCAACGGAGCGACTCTTCTGAAGATCATCGAGAATAGGGCCAGTCTGCTGCTTGCTGGACCTTTTTGGCTGCTTCAACTGTGGCTCAATGCCACCTTCGAGTCTTTCTTGCCTAAGAAGATTCAAATAAATGAGCAGGCTCCAGAAATAGTAAACAGACGCGTCGAAGGCACTAGATTGGCCTTGTTGACTCCAACGGAAGATGGGCTGGAGCTTTAGCAAACTTTCACAAACTTCATTCTGATGTTTGCTAGAAGGAAAGAGTTTGCTTCGACTATGGCTCCGTTTGCTCGACGGAGGGTTGGCCCAGAGTGGTTCACAAGGCCACATCCTAGGACGTCGAATGGTCCTCAGGTTGATGAACATACAACAATGTGGGAGGCATTCCTCACAACAAGAATAATGCCCCTTCGATTCAGGAGCTCTAAGACTCACTTGAGTCTGATTGCATATCAACCAAACCTGGTGTCTCGCCAGTTTGGTATTATTCAAACACTACCTTCTCCAATTTTTCCCAGGGAGAAGTCTATGTTATACTTCTGCAACGACTACACTGAAGAAGCTGCCACTAAGCATATCAGCAGATATGCTGGTCGAACAGTTCTTTCGTTGTTTGACTACCAGCTTAACTTTCTTTGCTCACCATCCTTCGAGGAGTGGTGGAAAAGTTACTACGCTGAGGAGTTTTTCGACGAGAAGGACTTCGTGGATGAGCTTCAGAAATCTTTTGTCCTTGTCTTGGACAAAATAAAGAAATGTAAGTTCATCCTTTCAAATTACTTTGTCTTTCTCTTTCGACTGCTAGCCTGTTAATTATTTTGTCCACTTTCAGTTGTTCGAAAGCCTGCAGCCAAGAAGGCTGTAGAAGGCCAACAGGGAGGAGGTCTCTTAACAAAACCTCCACCACCGGCGAAGACTATAGCGCCAGCGAAGACCACAACAAACCAACAGGGGGAAGGCCCTTCGAAAAAGCCTTCTGTATCGGTAACCAGACTTTCATTATTTTCTTCTGGCTTTAATTTTTTGACTTTCGATGCAACTGCTAAATCGAACTCCCATTGGTTTTTTTAGGCACCTTCGCCCAAGAAACGGCCAGCGCTGACGGTCGAATCCGGGAGCGACGAAGAAGATGATTCTCCCCTTGCTCCTCTAAAAAGGCGAAAGCTGAAGAAGGACGTTCCTCTTCCTGAGGCTGCTGGTCGAACAATTAGAATAAAGGTCGCTGGGAGAAAGCCCAGGCCACCTCCAGTAATCATTGAGGAGCCAACGGAGGAGGAATTAAACGTTCTTCTCAATAAGCCTGTCGAAAGCGACAATTCCAGCCCTGGGGCTGAGACTACTTTACAGGTAATCTCTTTGATCCCTTTGTAACTCAGGTGTCGATACCTACATTCGACTATGTCTCTTTCGAATTTAAAAGATTCTTCTTCTTCTCTTTTCAGGACACCACTGAAAGCTCAGTGCCAAGGACTTCTGAAACATTGGAGTCTGCTGAACTCAGCAGGCCGCAAGAAAAAGACTTGGCGAACGATGAAGCCCATACTGAAATAAATGAGGCCAATGCTGAGACAGCAGAAAAACCAGCAGAAGATCCACAAACAGAAGAGCAACAGCCAAAAGAGATTCAGGTGGTGGATCTGTCAGAAGAGAATCGTGACGAAGGGGGCCACGGCAACGCTGGCGAAGAGGATCAAGGTGCCGCTGGCGAAGAGAACCAAGGTGACGCTGGCGAAGGGCACCATGATGACGCTGGTACTGCCGCAGTCCGAGTCGAAGAGAGCCAAGTCGAGGCAAATGCTACTCAACAGCCTCAAACCCAAGACAATGTTGTTGCAAAGGCTGTTACCTCAACAAAGCATAGGTCGAAAGAAGACCTAGAACTCTTGACGCAAACCGATCCTGTTAGCTATCTGAACGCTATCATCGAGAGCAAAAGTTCGTCTGACGCTAGTCAGGAGGTTCCGACTCTGTCGGGGAAGTCCACTGAAACTTCTCCTCTCGATGAGGCTTTGACGAAGGTTAAGGCTCAGTTTTTCAAGAAGGACTTGATGAAAGCTTTGGAGGGGGACCCTACTGCTCCATCATATTTGGGGGCTGTTTTGAATGCCGTAGACTTGTTAGCTGTGCCTCCAGAAGTCTCAGGCTTTATCATGGAGTTACACTCCATTATTGATCAAGTCTCAGCAGATTATCGGCGACAAAGGGGCTTTAATAGCCAGCTTGAAGTGTTATATGGCAAAAGCTCTTCTGCATGGACTGCTGTAGCAGAGACAACTTCTCGAATTGCGGAGTTGTCGAAGCAAAAAGCATCTAAACAAGAAGAAGTGGATGCCATCGATCGAGAGAATGCTTCCCTCCAGGCGCAAATCGAAGAAATAGAGGCTAAGATAAATGCCAATACCAAGCGCAAGGAGGAACTTCTCTCGACTGTTCCAGACAACGAAAGTCAAACTGAAATCACACAGGGCCTAGAATTTGCTGAGAAAGCTCAAGGCTTCGACGATCAGATTGCCAAGCTTGTGCAGGCGAATGCCTTGTGCAACAAAAGATTGGAGCTGCAGCAAACCAAATACCTACGACTCAAGGACTCCATTCCCTTCTGATTGATTCAGCCTTTTAACCATATTTTGTAATATGTATTCGACAACATTTCCATTTTGGCTATTATAAAAATTTTCCATTTTGGCTTTTTATGGTTAATTTAGTCGTTACTTGTTATTTTATTTTTATCTCTTGGAGTGTAGGTTTGTACTTTTTCAAATATTTACCATTTACTCTCAAGAGCCTTTTATCTTCACCTAGCTCTTCGACTTCATAGGCTCCACCAGAAAAAGTCTGGATACCTCTGAATGGTCCTTCCCATTTGGGTGACCATTTTCCCATGCTTCGATCCCTTCGATCCATGGGAAGAATCACCTTCCAAACTAGTTCTTCAGGCGAAAATACCTTAGGTTTCACCTTTTTATTATAGGAGTCTTCTACTCTTTTCTTCTGAAGCCTGAGTAGGTCAAGAGCGCGCAATCTTTCTTCGTCTAAATCCACTAGTTCGTCTAACATCATATCCCAATAAATTTCAGAGGGAATATCATAATGTCTCTGAACCCTTGCAGATTGAAGACAAATTTATGCTGGCAACACTGCATCATGGCCAAAAGTTAGCCTATATGGTGTTGTACCTATGGCTTCTTTTGGGGACGTTCGACAAGCCCACAAAATCTGGTCTAACGTCTTATGCCAATTTTTTGGCTTCTTCCCAACATGCTTTTTTATCAAGCCAATCACTACTTTGTTCGCTGCTTCGACTTGACCATTTGCCTGTGCATAATAAGGCGTTGATGTTAGGAGTTTGAAACCTGTTTCCTGAGCGAATTCCTGCATCTTTCGACCGGTGAAAACTGATCCTTGATCAGTAGTTATAGTCTCGGGGATTCCATACCTAAAGATAATGTTCTTTTGAATAAATTCAATGACATTTTCTTGGTCTACATTGACTAAAGGGATAGCTTCGATCCACTTAGTAAAATAATCAATGCCTACCAATATATACTTCTGACTCTTTGATGATGCTGGTCGAATCTCTCCAATGAGGTCCAACGCCCATCCTCTAAAGGGCCAAGGCTTCACTATCGAGTGAAGTTCGCTTGCTGGTACATGTTGGATGCCTGTATGGACTTGACATTCTTGGCAACCTTTAGCGAACTCGACACAATCTTTCAGCATAGTGGGCCAGTATAGTCCTTGTCGAAACAACAACCATTTCATCTTATGGCCTACTTGGTGAGCCCCACATGTTCCAGCGTGCGTAGTCGAAAGGGCTATGTATGCCTCAGTTTCACTTAAACATTTTAGCAATACCCCTTCAGGCGTCTTTTTGAATAACTCATTACCCATGAGTACATAACTCAACGCCCTATACCTTGTTTTTCGTTCTGTCGAAGCTCTTGGATTTTGAAGATAATCCATAATGGGCTTCCTCCAATCTTGTTCTGACAAATTATCTATGAACGAAATTTCGAAGTTACTTTGATCAGCATATCCTAGTCTTGTCGATTCCAAGTCTGTTGGTGATAGACAAGTTGCTTTTATATTTTCTCGAACTTCGATTGCTCTTTGTAATCTTGTTTTTGAAATCTTGTACCCAGATGCAATTTGTGCCAAGTCGTTGGCTATCTGATTTTCCACTCTGGGTATGTGTCGAATATTGACCATTTCAAATTTTTTCAATAAACGATTTGCTATCACAAAGTACATAATGAGATTTTCTCTTATGCATTTATATTCTTTTGTGACTTGCTTAATGACTAACTCTGAGTCTCCCATTATTTTGACTCGAGTTGCCCCCAATTCCAACAATATTTCAAGGCCAGTAATTAGAGCTTCATACTCAGCCTCATTGTTCGAACAAGAACCTGATATCTTGTACTTGAATGTTGTTGGAATTTTTTCTGGAGAAATGATCAAGACTCCTACTCCCGTTCCATCTTTATGGCTGGAACCATCGAAGTAGAATTTCCAAGGTTCTATCTCCACATAATTCATATCCTCAACTTGAATTGAGTGGTCGACTATAAAGTCTGCAACCACTTGTCCTTTCACTGCCTTAAGAGGCATAAAGGTCAAGGAGTATTCAGTTAATGCTAGTGCCCACTTGCCAATTCGACTGTGCAAGATAGGTTTCGACAACATGTACTTGAAAACATCAAAATGAGACGAAACATACACATCAACTGGTTTTATATATTGCTTGAGTTTTGTACAAGAGAAATACAGACATAGACACAATTTTTCAACTTTGCTATATCTAGTTTCTGCATCGTTCAAAACTCTACTAAGATAGTAAATGGGCCTTTCGACTCCATTCTCATCTTCTTGGGCTAACATGCTTCCCAAAGTTTTGTCGGATGCAGCTATGTACAATCTCATACTCCTATTGCTACAAGGAGGCACCAAAATAGGTGGCTTAGTGAGGTACCCTTTGATTTTGTCGAAGGCTTCTTGTTGCTCTTGCCCCCATTCGAACCCCTCTTTATTCAGTAGAAGTAAGGGTGAAAAGGCCTGAGCTTTCCCACTTAGGTTAGATATAAATCTCCTTAAGAAATTTATCTTGCCTAACAGAGACTGCAGTTCCTTCTTATTCGATGGCGCTTTCGCTTCCATAATAGCCTTCGTCTTGTTCTGGTTGATTTCGATTCCTTTCTTGTGGACAACGAAGCCCAAGAAATCTCCAGCTTTCACACAGAATGCACACTTCAAAGGGTTCATCTTCAGACCATGTTATCTCATTCTTTCGAATGATTGTCGAAGGTGGTCAATATGATTCTTCCTGGAAAAAGATTTTATAACAATGTCATCAATATATACCTGCATAAAAGTGTTAATAAAATCATGGAAGATAGAATTCATTGCTCGCTGGTATGTTGCCCCAGCGTTCTTTAGGCCAAAAGGAATCACTACCCATTCGTAAGTGCCTAGGGCCCCAGAGCATCGAAAAGCTGTTTTCGACACATCCTCTTCAGCAATGAATATTTGATTATATCCTGAATAACCATCGAGCATGCTCAGGTATTCATAGCCAGCGGCAGAATCGACTAGCATTTATGCCACAGGCAAAGGATATTCATCTTTGGGCGTAGCAGCATTCAAATCTCTGAAATCTATGCACACCCTTAATGTACCATTTTTCTTAATTACTGGCACAATGTTTGCAATCCATTCGACATACCTTGTAACGCGTATGAATTTGCATTTCAGCAGTCTTTCGACTTCCGTTTTGATCTTCGACAGTATTTCTGGAGCGAAGCGTCTTGGACTTTGCTTAATTGGCTTCTTCCCAGGTTTGATTGGCAACTGAAGTTCTACCAATCCTCTGTCGAGACCAGGCATTTCGTCGTAATCCCATGCAAAACAGTCTTTGAACTCTTTCAACAATTGGATTACTTCCAACCTAAGTTCTGGGTCAATTTTTGCGCTGATGTAAGTTGGCTTTTTCTCTGACCCTTCGCCTAAGTTGATTTCTTCTAAAGGATCTTGCGCTAACATTTTAATGTTGTTCGCCAAGGGGTCCTTTTCGAAGCCCAAAGGCTCATCGTCATAGATGGCGTCGAGCCTCTGTTCCTGCATTCCTTCAGGCATGATATCAGGGGGTTCCGGATCGAAATCCTTTCCTGGACCTGCAGCAGATAACTGTTGATCATTGGCCTGTGTGGCCATGTACTTTACTTCGGCTTCGAGAGCCGTTATCATCTTTGTTTCGGCTACATAAGCCGAAATTCGCTTCAATGATTGTGACTCAGTCATTATCACTGAATTCACTTCCCCAACCAGTTGGTTGGATATCAGTTAACCCACTGAAGTCTATGTGGGACAAGTCTTCTCTGTCCCATTGGAAACCATGCTCAGGGTGCAGGTATAGGGAACAAAAAGTATTTGGCGCTGGCGCCAAGTCGAAGTCAGGTGTTGGACATGGCCCTATGTGAGCCAAGTTCTTGTCGAAATCTGCCAGCCCTAGGTGATTCACTTCGCCCAGGTAATAGCTTTGATCTGCCTCTATGTTTTCGACCATCCCATCTGGACGCCATAGCAGCAGCCTCTGGTGCATTGATGATGGCACAGCTCCAACACCATGAATCCATTCACGGCCCAACAAAAGATTGTAGTTAGGTTTGGCCGATATGACCATAAACATTGTTGGTCGAAGGATAGATCCTACCTTAATATCTAGTTGGATCACTCCCATAGTGGTCCCTATGTCGCCCTCATAGTTCGACAGGACCATGTTGTGAGGCTTAATGTCCTCATCCCTTTTGCCAATTTTCCTTAGCATAGAGTGAGGAATAATGTTGATGGTTGCCCCACAATCCACCAATATTTTATTCACTGTAGTTTCTTCGAGTTTAGCCCTTATAAATAAAGGCTTGAGGTGATTTTTCATCGCCTCTGTAGGTGGTTCGAAGAATCCATTTTGTTCCTCAGTGGTGCCATTGTCCATGACGAAATAGCACATTGGCCTATGTTTGGCCATTTCTTGCTCGACTTCCCAGTCACTTGCTTCGACCTCCACCTGTCGGTTGAATTCTCTGGGTAGCACTGAGACTATATTCACCATTATGTCCAAAGTATCATCAGACTCAGAACTATCTTCGTCTTCAATTTCACCTTGGTTAGGCCAAACTAGCCTGTTGGTTACTGGCTCTCTTTCTAGAGGTTTCCTTTGCTTCCTTAGAGGAACATTTGAACTGGTTTCTGCCTTTGGTTCATTGGCAGCCTCCCTCTCAGCTTTTCGTCTCCTTTGGTATCTCCTCCATTGAGATCGAGACATGGGATTTTTCCCTTTGTAGTTGCTCGACACTTGTGCGACTTTAGGTGCAGCAACTTGAGGCTCTTTCTTTTGTGTTAAAGATGAACCCCTTGGCACGTCGAAAGAGTGCCATCTCTCCTCACTTGGCCTCTTTCGACCAGAGGTTTTGTACCAGGTATCTACTGGCACATTAGTTGGAGGCCTGAAAGTCAATGGCCTCTTTTCTTGGTTTGAACCTCTTTGGGAGGCTCTTCTGGGGTCATGTCGAAGATCAACATTTTCCCTTCTCTTATTTGCTGCTCTTACGCCTTGGATATGCTCAGCAGCTTTTTTGTCAAAGATCGAACTGCATCTTGGACACAGCATCACCTCTGACTTCTTTTTCTGGCATCTTTGCAGGAAATCTGCCAGATTTTCGTTTTCCCGAGGGAAAGCAGTCTTATTAGCTTGTTCTTGCCTCATGGCCTCCTCTGATGCTTTTGGGTCAGAGAGTTCGACCATGTTGACATTCATTGCCTCTTTGTTGGCAAGAGTCAACTGCTTCATTTGCATCTCCAAATTCTCCGTCTGGCCTTGAACTGTGGCCAAGTGAGAACTGGGTTTTAGTCCAGTTTTTTGTGCTTCAACGGTCTCCAGCTTTGGGCTTTCGACCGCTTTCTGAACTGCTTCAATTGTCTTTCTGGATAAATTCCCAGAAAAACTGCCAAAGATTGGCATGTTGATATGGTCCTTTGAGACTTCGACCATTGTGATTCCTGGCCTCTTCGACTGGCTCCTGGATGTCTCTATCACGTTCACCTCAGAAGGCTCAGCATAGTGGGCTTCAGCCTGCAACAGATTTGAGTCGACAGCCATGGGGGTCTTGTCAGCAAACTTCAACCTCCCTTCTTCGATAGCGTCTTGCACAAGATTCCTGAAAAGAAAACATTGAGAAGTTTTATGGCCCAAAAAATTATGATATTTACAAAAGCCTCTCCTCTTTCTTTGATCAAGAGGAGGCACTTTTACCCCTGGGGGTACTATCATTTGGCCATCTTTTACAAGCAAGTCAAAGATCTCATCACATTTTGTGATGTCAAAACTATAAGTCTTTTTGGGGAACCTATCGTTGGTCCTTTCTGGACCAATGGTATTTTTTCCACTTGAGGGGACTAACAGTTTGCAAGAGTATGGTGGCCCTTGTTTTAGTTCCGCTAAATCGACTTCTCCTTCTTCGACAGTTATAGTATCGTCCAAGGATTCTGGATCTTCGTCATCCATCTCAACGTACACTATCCTCTCTCTCTTATGAGTTTTCGTTGCCTTTGCTTTTTCAGCTTTGAGGCGTTCTACCTGTCGAACTCTATCGGCCAGTTGGGCCATGTCTCTCAGGTATTGAGTGTCTAACTTCTTCCTAATGGAATAATCTAAACCGCCTGCGGCTATTTCGACTAACTCATGTTCCGGCACTTGTGTAAAACATCTCGCTTTGAGCAACCTAAACCTATTTAGATATTCGTCTATAGGTTCAGTGAAACGTCTCTTTACACTGGCCAATTCTTTCAGGCTTATCTTGGTTTGCCCCATGTAGAATTGTTCATGGAACAATCTTTCCAACTGGGTCCAATGATGGACCGAATTGGGGGGGAGAGTTGTAAACCAAGTAAAAGCGTTCTTTGTTAAAGAACTTGGGAAGTACTTAATCCTCAGGTTTTCGTTATTCGAAATATCTCCTGCTTCGATCAAGTATCTCGCCACATGTTCGACAGTAGATTATGTCGTGTCCCCAGAGAACTTAGTGAATTTGGGGACTTTACATCTAGGAGGTAAGTCTGTTTGTAACACGTATTCTGACAACGGGGACGTGAAGTTGGGCCTTCGAAAGCCCATGTTCATCCCATTTTGAGTCATGATCCTTTCGATCATGGTTGCCAGATTATTTTCCAAACCCATATTCTGGTATTGGACATGCTGAACTACTTCGTCAGCATTTTGGTTTCTGTTGACTAACCTTACCTCTGGGGTTATTACCCTAGGTTCCTCGACAGGTTGCTCCAATCGTGCCCTAAGGTTTTCTTCGACAGGCTGTTGGACTTGATTGATAGTGGTTTCTTCCTCTAAGAATATACCCTGGTTTCCCCTTATTTGCGCCCTTTGGGGCTGTCGAATAGGTTGGGGTACTCCAAAGAAATCAGCCAAGCGCGTCATTTGCGCTGTCATCTGCTGATTCGATTGAGTAGTGTTTTGTATTAGAGGGTTCAGCACTGTACTTAAAGTTTGTGCCAACATTTGCACCATATCATGGTTGCTTTCGTCCATTTGTTGCCTCAAGACTGCTGTCGAGGCATTTGTAAGGCCTTGGGCTACTTGGGACGTTCCTCCTAAGAGTTGGGTCCTATTTCTATTCGCCATACCTACTCCAGAACCTTGGAGTGGCGAAGAGGCACTCACTAAAGGGTCTGAAAAAGTGGACGCAGCATTCGTCAGGCTAGCCAAGTCAGAAGTTGGCATGCCATAGAGTGGTTCTCGATTATGACCGCCTGTCATAAATCCTGGGGGAACAAAAGGCCTTGTGCCTAAATTTCCCCTTGGTGGGGGAGTTCCCAAAGGCACTCTGGGGCCTGTGAACGGAGGTAATGGCCCCGTTGCTGTGACCGTTACTGCTGGTGTCGAACCAGCAGTTATCGCTTCACTTACGGTCGGGATAACCGTTGCTCCCACATTCGTTTGTGGGATTTCGTTATTGTTTGGCGGATTCGCCATCTCTTCCCTTCTTCTGGCAGTATTGGTATCGTTAGTGTATAATCTACCACTTCTCAATAACATGCAACACTCCTCGAAAAAGATGAGATTATTTTCAAAAATCAACACACAGTCCCATCAGGTGTGCCAATTTGTTTACCGTGGTTATTGGTAAACAACCGCTGATCCTCCAAATGGTTACTTATTTGGTTACTCGCAGGATCGATCAAATTGATCCTAGGACATAGGTTGATTTTGAGGTTTTGATTAAATTGGATAATGGTTAAATGACAATAAAATGAAGAGGCTTTAAGTAAATTGCATGAAGAAATAGGCTTGGTAAAATAAATGAAGGCTTTAAATAAAGGGGCTTTGACAGAAAAGTAAAGAAGAAAGCAAGTAAAGTTTCTGGAAAAGTAAATGACTTTAATTAATAAAGTTGGTGTTTCACACATACATTCTCAACAATTCTTTCTCACACGCTGGGTACTCGAATCTATATGAGTGACTTTGTATATAATTGTGAACACACGCGAGAAACTGCGTGAACTACTACTATTTATACTAAAACATCCCAAGTAACCGTCGGGCAGTTACAGTGCTTCGAGATGATTCCACTTGGCACGTTCTCAACGTTCGACGCTCCAGATCTTTGCACGTTGCACTTGGTAACCGCTGGAAACCGTTTTCCCTCCAAATGCTTGAATTTCAAACCGTTCCATTCTGAACCATCGAACACCTTCGTCGAGAAGCATCTTCGACGAGAAACACCTTCGACGTCGAAGGCAACTAACTTCTCCCTTGGAAGAAATCTTCTAAGTACATTGCCATCTTTTGATGGACATTTCGACGGACCTAGATGGTCGAAAACAACCTTCAATTTTAATGGCTGACATTAATGAAACAAGGGTGTCGAATTTAAGAGCCAACAATGGCGTGCTTTAGTGTTGAAGCTGCATAGGAACGTTAATTGAAAAATAATAGGGAAAGGGTGAGGACCTGGGGCTCGAACCCAGGTCCTGTGGTTTACCAACGCTTATGCCTGACCAACTGCTCCATTTGCACTTTCTGTATATTAAACAACAAACAATTATGATAATATGAAACAATGCGTTAGTGGAGAATTAGCGCGAAATTTCAAATAGACCAATCGCTGCTAGCCACATAGTCATCTTCTTCATGGCTTTATTTTTTCCTGAAACAAAAACACAATCAGCAACGGTTTTGAACCGTCCCTATAGACACTCTATTGGAAAATAGCGATTAGCCCCTGGGGCCTCATAAATTAGGCGCGAGGGTTCCGTTTTGATCGTCCAAGCACGCTTGTTTCGTTCATGGCATTATGGTGTGCTAATTTTACCATCTCTGGAAACGCCCAATTCAAAGCTTGTAAAACCCTAAAAGACAACAATGGCAGATTCTCCAATAGTGCATAAAAACGCAATTAAAATATAGGGTTAGCTTCAGAACACATCGCTTAGTATGAATATATAAACAAAATGCTATGAGAATGTCTCAAAATCAAAACACGAATATGCATTTTTATGAGAAAAAATTGACTTCTGTATACCAATTCAAAGGGTTATGCGTATGGAAAGCTATCCAGTTAGACTCAGTGATGTCCTAGGAAGGTAATGGGATGAATTTCTTGGCTTGAATCGACCTAGAAGTGTGTTTTCAGATTTGGAATTTTTAAGCAAAAACTCAAGTGTTGTTTCTTGTCTATGGCGCAGCTTTTTATGTCCATGATCACTAGGGTTGCGTTTTGTATTTGTATGTGAGTGATTAGGGTTGGAAAAGAGGTCCAAAAACCTTTGCAATTATGGAATAGATCTTTGATTTTCATGGCCATAATTTTCCAATCTTTTCATGCATGTTTGCTACCAAATCATGTCCAATTATCTTCAATTCTTTCCTAATCTGACTTGCACGAAATCTTGGAGATATTATATGCATAAAAAGATTGAAAAACCTAGGTTTAGTATTTTTTATATATTTTAATTAATTAAATGAATTTCTAGCATTTAAAAATTCAAATAAATAAAATAAAAATGATAAAAACTTCCATTTGGGCCAAATGGTCGTGCACATGCCTTGGATAATGAATTGTGGAAGAAAAGGAGGCCCATTAGCAATTTTAGGTCATTTGAAGCAATGTTGACTTTTCAAAATATCCAAAAATTTCCCAACTTCTACAAGGCATAACTTTCTCAATTTTTAAGCTTTGCTCATGTTCTATGACATTTTGGAAAGGTCTTTGGGTCCTCTAACCAATGCCTTTGGTCCCATGTAATTTTGATTTACCAATCTCAAGTTATGGCCTTTGACTTAAAGTCCCTTTTTGTTGACTTTTGAAAATGACCTATAATGTTGAAATTGATAACTTTTTGTGAGAGCATTTCTTGTACTTGAAGTATGAAGAGGAGTTGTAGGAAATATCTTTCTCTTCAAAATGAGCTTTGGATGGAATTTTTCTGATAATCCATGTGGAAGTTATGCCCTGGTCAATTTGCAGTTGACTTTTTCAACTGTCCAAATAAGGAAACTTTTGCATCTTGATGATTTTTGAGCCCAGCTTTGAGAATCATGATCAAGCATTGATCAAATGATGTTTGTGGATTCAAAATGAGATGTTGACCAAAAATTTGGACTTTTGACTGTCAAATGACCATTTTGCCCCTACAGTTGACTGTAGTGCAATTAGGGTTTTTGACTGTGCAATTTTGTGCTGAAAGTCTTGAAACTTGATATGAGGATGCTTGACCATATTTGTAGGCATGTGGGACTTGATTGGACCCTTGGAAACTTCATTTTCTTTGTCAGAACCAAAACCCTAATTTTGACTGTTAGGAGGCCCTTGAACTGTGCAACCCTTGGGGAGATTTTGAAGCTTGACTTGGCAATTTCTTGCAGAATATGGGAGGGCAAATTTTGGGGTACAATAGTTGCCCCTGTTCAATCTTCTTAGACCTGAGGATGCAGATTGGCTGACGTTCCTTTCGTAATCCGAGGGTGGAAGATGATTGAACACTAGAGTGCCCAGAAATTTGCGCTCACATAGTAGCAGTGTGATGGTGAATGGGCTTATAGATGCCATTTGGAGATTGATGGATAGGGTGATGGGCTTATAGATGCCATCTGGATGTCAATCGCATAAGAGATTCCTTAGCGAGAACTTGCGTACCTGCAAGAGAAAAATGAGTACCTGACATGTTGCAGGATCTAGTCTTCAGATGCTTTGTATAGATGTGTCCTGACTGGTTACAGGAGCTGGGTCTGGAGCTTCAAACGGTGATGAATGAACCAGGGATGGTTACTACCTCAACAGGAACGGTGAGAGAACCTTGGATGACTTTAACTTCAACAGCAATCGTTGAGAAAATCTTGGGATGATTACTACCTCCGCAGGATCGGGGAGAGAACCAATAGGTGACTACAACCTCAACAGCAATCATTGAGAGAGTCTTGGATAACTTCAACTTCAATAGCAATCGTTGAGCGAAGCCTGGGATTACCACCTCCGCAGGATCGGGGAGAGAACCATAGGCGACTACAACCTCAATAGCAATCATTGAGAGAATCTTGGTGGGAATTACCATCTCCGCAGTATCGGGGAGAGAACCATAGGCGATTACAACCTCAATAGCAATCATTGAGAAAACCTTGGATGGAATTATCATCTCCGCAGTATCGGGGAGAGAACCATAGGCGATTACAACCTCAATAGCAATCATTGGGAAAACCTTGGATGGAATTATCATCTCCGCAGTATCGGGGAGAGAACCATAGGCGATTACAACCTCAATAGCAATCATTGGGAAAACCTTGGATGGAATTATCATCTCCGCAGTATCGGGGAGAGAACCATAGGCGATTACAACCTCAATAGCAATCATTGGGAAAACCTTGGATGGAATTATCATCTCCGCAGTATCGGGGAGAGAACCATAGGCGATTACAACCTCAATAGCAATCATTGAGAAAACCTTGGATGGAATTATCATCTCCGCAGTATCGGGGAGAGAACCACAGGCGATTAAAATCTCAATAGCAATCATTGAGAAAACCTTGGATAACTTCTACTGAATCTTCATCAGAAAAAATCTGTTTGGGGTCGATTTAACTGGACCAGAGAAGGCCTTTGACTGGATAAGAAGTCTTTGGAGTCGATTTAACTGAACCGGTCTAGGTCTTGAAATAGCTGAGAACTTAACTGAATCTTTCCTGAAAGGTAAAGGTCAGTCATATGCAATGCATGATATGGATCAAGCAATGATGTTCTCAACATAAATGAGATTTGTAAGATATGATGCGTATATGCATGCTATAATGATGTATGTGATGTTTAGGAATGTATGTTTTCGTCTAGGAAAGTAAATCCTTGACAGGTGCCGAGAAGTCATATCCTGGGCTGATGTTGAAGGATAGATCTTTTGCCTCCGCTGGGGATGATAGTTGCAAGCATACCGGTAGGAGAAGATGACTCCGTTGGGGAATAAACTTGGCGAATGGAATAACTCTGCGGGGAAGAAAGTACTCTAACGATCTTGCTGGGAAGCAATACTCTGTGGGGAGGAAAGTACTCAAACGATCTTGCTGGGAAGCAATACTCTGTGGGGAGAGAGATACTTTGCTGAGTTGTTGATAATAACTTGCTGGGGATACCCTTGTTGTGTTGGAAGTGTTAATAGACCTCGCTGGGGGTAAGAAAACTTCGTCGAAGACGCTCTTTCCATAGCTTTTGGCTGAGGATAACCCAGTTATATCCTGGTAAGGAAATAACTCTTTGAATAAAGCCGGGAGACGCGTTCGTGCTCTGCGAGGAATAAGCTTCCAGAATCTACTGGGGATAAGCTTACTGCTTGGGGAGATGGATTCCAACTTTCTGGGGAGCTAGATTGGACTCTCCTGGGGAAGTTTTGAGCGGTATCGGGGAAGTGACTCCATTGAACGTTTGATATACCGCCGGGGAACAATCTTTAGACCAAGACTGCCGGGGATGCTTGTTAAGAATACATGTATACTGCTGGGGGATGTTGAGATCTGCTGGAGGATACCCAACTTCCCTTAAGATTTGATAACTTTGCTTGAGGAGAGTATACTGCTTGCTGGCTCACTCTCTGGGGAATTAAGATGTATTGGTCGTGTTCTTTAGCTGAACCTACCTCGATACCTTGGAGGATAGAATAATTAGATTGCTTAGACAACTCTTTATTGCCCCTGTTTCTAATGTTACCTGTAATTAATCCTTTGTTTCGTATGCAAATATTTATGAGTTAGCAAATTATTGTCAATGCATATATCACAAATTGAACCTTGGACGTTCTTCGCAAAACAAAACAGAAAAAGGAAAAACAATTGGCACTTTTAACTGAAAAGTATATTTGTATTGATTTTTGAATGGCCTGTAAATAGGCGTTTTGTGTACAAGAGGCTGACGTCCTAGTAAGAGAACGCCGCCGAACAAAAGAGTTTATACAAATTTTGTACAAGAGAAAATAAACAGCTGTGTGAAAAGAATGATCCCACTGGGTTTCAACTCTACTATTGCCTTTATAACTCCGAGCGTCTCATCACTTGATGACCTTGGTTGAAGGTGAAGTTGACTGATCGATGCCGTCTGAACTTGATGTAAATACCGGATTCTGGATGCAAAGTGATCCAATGAGACATAGTATTACGCTTTATCCCTAACTTTTGCCTGGACCGACCTTTCGGGTTTTCAGTCCACCGGGATACCCATTTTTGCCCAAGCCGCCTTTTCAGGTTTTCGACTTGCCGGGTGTATAGTTTTTTTTCATTTCATCCCTTCATTTTGCCCGAACCCTTTTGGTTCGCCGGGAAGCCCTAATTTTTGCCTAGGCATGTCAGCCTAGCGGGTCTTTTTTCATGCGTAGTATCTTTTTACTATGTCTGCATTGGCGGGGTGAGGAAGGTCGTCACCATCCATATTGGTTAGAATCATGGCTCCTCCTGAGAACACATGCTTAACCACAAATGGCCCTTCGTACGTAGGGGTCCATTTGCCCCTTGGATCACTCTGAGGAAGGATGATTCGCTTGATTACCAGATCCCCAACTTGATATTCCTGTGGTCTGACCTTTTTGTTAAATGCCTTGATCATCCGTTTCTGATACGTCTGACCATGGCAGATAGCAGCAAGTCTTTTTTCATCGATGAGGTTTAACTGATCAAGTCGTGTCTGGATCCAATCATCTTCGTTCAGATTTGCATCCTTCATTATCCGGAGAGAGGGTATCTGCACTTCGATCGATAAGACTGCCTCCATACCGTAGACCAAGGAGAAAGGAGTTACCCCAGTTGACGTCTTGGCTGAGGTACGGTACCCATGTAGAGCAAACGGTAACATCTCGTGCCAATCTTTATAAGTCATTGTCATCTTCTGCACGATTTTCTTGATATTTTTATTTGCTGCTTCTACAGCCCCATTCATCTTCGGTCTGTAAGGAGAAGAATTGTGGTGATGTATTTTGAACTGCTCGCAGAGCTCAGTGATCATCTTGTTATTCAGATTGGTACCGTTATCTGTAATAATTCTTTCTGGGACGCCATACCGATAGATCAGGTTATGCCGAATGAATCGTGCCACAACAGTCTTGGTTACCGTAGCATAGGATGCTGCTTCGACCCACTTTGTAAAATAATCAATTGCCACTAGGATGAAGCGATGCCCATTAGATGCCGTAGGTTTAATTTCACCGATCATATCTATGCCCCATATTGCAAACGGCCAAGGCGCAGTCAGAACATTCAGAGGAACTGGAGGAACATGCACCTTGTCTGCATAAATCCGGCACTTATGGCATGTCCTGGAATGTTGGTAGCAGTCAGCTTCCATTGTGGACCAGTAATACCCTGCCCGAAGGATCTTTTTAGCCATAGTGTGCCCACTGGAGTGTGTACCAAAGGTCCCTTCATGTAGCTCTTCCATGATTCTTTCCGCTTCAGTTTTATCCACACAACGCAGTAGGGTTGAATCATGGTTTCGCTTGTACAAGATGCCGTTGCTAAGGAAGAACTTTGCCGCGAACCTTCTCAGGAACTTCTTATCATTGACAGAGGCACCCTCAGGGTATTCCTGAGCTTCCAGATATCTCTTCACCTCATGGTACCAAGGCTTCTCAGTCACCAATTCAGTCTCGAGATCGCAACAGTATGCCGGTTCGTCCAGTTTCCAGATGATGATTCGGGGAGCCTCATTATCCCATTTAACTTTGAACATAGAGGACATTGTAGCTAACGCGTCCGCCAACTGATTCTCTTCTCTCGGAAAGTGTTCAAAGGTTATCTTCGTGAAGTGGGGGATCAAGGTCAACACACATTCTCTGTAAGGAATCAGGTTTGGATGTTTCGTATCCCACTCTCCTTTGATCTGATTGATCACAAGAGCGGAATCTCCGAAGACACTCAGAAACTTGATCCTTAAGTCGATCGCAGCTTGAAGACCCATGATGCACGCCTCATACTCTGCCATGTTGTTGGTGCAGTTGAAACATAGCCGGGCAGTGAGCGGAGTATGAGTGCCTTGCGGTGATATGATCACGGCGCCGATACCATTTCCTAAAGCATTGGAGGCTCCGTCAAAGTGCATAGACCATCGGGATCCTTCCTCAGGTCCTTCATCCGGTCCAGGTACTTCACAATCAGTTACTATCATGATGCTTTCATCCGGAAACTCGAAGTTCATTGACTGATAGTCATCTGTGGCCTGATGTGCCAAGTGGTCTGCCAATACACTTCCCTTGATGGCTTTCTGGGTTGTGTACTGAATGTCGTATTCCGTCAAGATCATTTGCCATCTTGCTATTCTCCCAGACAAAGCAGGCTTTTCGAATATCTACTTTATAGGATCCATCTTTGAGATCAACAAGGTAGTGTGAGTCAGCATATACTGTCTCAGTCGGCGAGCAGCCCATACCAAAGCGCAGCAAGTTTTCTCAAGCAGTGAGTATCGGGTCTCACAGTCGGTAAACTTTTTGCTAAGGTAATAAATGGCGTGCTCTTTTCGGCCAGACTCGTCATGCTGCCCCAGCACGCACCCCATTGAGTTGTCAAGTACTGTCAGGTATAGTATCAGAGGTCTCCCTTCAACCGGTGGCATAAGGATGGGTGGTTCTTGGAGATACTCTTTGATTCTGTCAAAAGCAACCTGACATTCATCATTCCAACGTACTACCTGATCTTTCTTCAGCAGCTTGAAGATTGGTTCACAAGTAGCAGTCAGGTGCGAGATGAAGCGAGCAATGTAATTCAGGCGTCCTAAAAAGCCTCTGACTTCCTTCTCTGTCTTAGGAACTGACATCTCTTGAATAGCTTTAACCTTAGCAGGGTCCACTTGAATGCCCTTGTCACTTACTACGAAGCCTAGCAATTTTCCAGATCTTACCCCGAAGGTGCACTTGTTCGGGTTTAACCTCAGCTTGTACAGTTTCAACAGGTCAAACAACTTCTGCAGATGATCTAGGTGCTCTTCCTCAGTCTGGGACCTTGTGATCATGTCGTCAACATACACTTCTATCTCATGATGGATCATGTCATGAAATAAAGCAACCATGGCACGTTGGTAGGTTGCCCCAGCGTTCTTTAGTCCAAAAGGCATGACCTTGTAGCAGAAGGTGCCCCACTGAGTAACAAAGGTAGTTTTCTCCATGTCTTCAGGTGCCATCTTGATCTGATTGTAACCTGAAAAGCCATCCATGAAAGAGAACACCTTATGCTGAGCTGTATTATCAACAAGGACATCAATGTGAGGTAAGGGGAAGTCATCCTTGGGGTTGGCCCTGTTCAGATCCCTGTAATCAACACACATTCTGACCTTACCGTCTTTCTTTGGTACCGACACAAAATTAGCAACCCACTGAGGGTAAGAAGTTACTGCAAGGAACCCAACATCAAACTGTTTCATAACCTCGGCTTTGATCTTCTCAGACATCTCTGGATGCATACGGCAGACCTTTTGCTTAACTGGAGGGCAGTCTTCCTTAGTAGGCAAATGATGGACCACAATATCGGTATCCAACCCGGGCATGTCTTCGTAGGACCAGGCAAAGATCTCCATATAATCATGTAGCATCTGAGTCAACCGTTGCTTCACGCTGAGCTCTAGGTTGGCACCAATCTTTACCTCTTTCCTGTCTGCCTCAGTACGCAAGTTTATTATTTCCACTGGCTCTTCATGTGGTTGAATTGCCCTCTTTTCCTGAAGTAACAGTCTTGCAAGCTCGCCAGGCACTTCGCAATCATCTTCACCTTCGTCTTCGGCTAAGTTGATCGGATTTTCGAAGTCATAATTGGCAGTAGTAGAGTTGTTATCAGTGAGATCCAGAGTGGATTGAAACCTGTATGAGTGAGTGTGTGTGTAAATACAGCTGTTTTGAAAAATATGTAAAGGAAGAAAAGACAGAAAAGGAGCATAAGATTTGAAATGCGAGAAAACGTCCAAGATTTTCATTTATGATATATGAAATTACAATTTATATGCCCTCACAAATGAAACCACGGTGCCTTGGGTAAGACACCGGGCCAAAGAGTTTTAATTTTTTATTACAAATAACAAAACAAAGAAGTTTATTACTGCGTAACAAAAGTAACAGGAGTATGGTCTTTGACAATCCAATTGGTCAATCCGCCTTCGGTCGTCGGGTAGATCCAGCTATTGAATTCAGCTTCGTCCACTTCATTGTCCTCCCCAACAGCATTCACTCCTGGATTTGTAATGAGCACAGGAGGTCTTCTGGTCTTCGCCTTCCGCATAGCTTTCTGACCCTCTTTTTGAACCACAGCCCGGGCATCCTTCAGGGAAGCTATCTTCAAGGGAACCTCCTCTTCGACCGCTGTTTCTGCTGCTGCTGAAATTGGAAGCACCTCCTCGAAATGCTGAAAGGGGGTTTCAATAAACTCCCCATCCATCTCAATGTATCTGAAGGAATTCAGATGGCTCACCATATACTCCTCCTCTCCTTGCACAATGACGATCTTCCCTCTGACGGGGTACTTCAGCTTCTGGTGCAAGGTAGAAGTCACTGCCCCAGCTTTATGGATCCAAGGTCGACCCAGTAGACAAGAGTACGATGGGCGGATATCCATCACATAAAAAGTAGAGTCAAACACCTGAGAGCCCACACGAATAGGAATGTCAACCTCTCCATGAACCATCCTTTTTGAACCGTCAAAGGCCCTGACGATGATATTGCTGGGTTTTAATTCCAGGCCTTCACAATCCAAATGGTCTAAAGCCTTCTTTGGTAGAACATTCAAGGAGGAACCAGTGTCCACCAACACATGCGCCAGAGTAGTGCCCCTGCATTCGATAGAGACATGCAGGGCATCATTGTGGTCTCTTCCCTTCGCAGTTAGGTCAGCATCTGAGAAACCCAAGCCATTGTCTGCGGTCAGATTTGCTACGCAATCAGTGAACTGGACTGCAGATGTCTCCTGTGGCACATGGGCCGTCTTGAGGAATGAGATCAAGGCCTTAGCATGGGCCTCGGAGCACAGGAGCAAGGAGAGCATTGAGATCTTGGAGGGCGTATGCCCCAGCTGCTCGACAACGTTGAAGTCGCTCTTCTTTATTATTTTTAAAATCTCCTCCATTTCTTGTTGGGAGGCCTCAGCATTTATCGGTATCGGTGCCTCCATCCGGGCAGGCTCAACTTCAATCCCTTTGCCCCGAGCATTGGATGACTCGGCAGCAGGGGAAACAACTTGATCAGCAACAGGAACAGGTACACTTGTAGGTGTTATAAGGAGGGGTCTTCGAGTAGCGGGCAGTGCAATGTCAGGCGAGAAGAGCCTGCCACTGCGGGTAACCTTGGCTGGGCCAGTGATATCACAGATACTGGCGCCAGTGTTGAATTCTTGTTTGATCCCATTCACATATACATCTTCCCCATAGTGCCAGGGGACGGCCTTATCAGATACGTAGGGAAGAGGCCCCGGAACAGTGATAACAACAGGTGTGACAGTCATGATTTGAACAGGCTTCTTCGGGAGAGCCTTGATTGGATTATTATAGATGGTAACCACATAAACTTCTTCTACCGGAACCAACTGAACAGCAGACATCTTGAACAGAATCTCCTTACTGTCCATCAGGCTTTGGATGCCTAACTTCAGCAAGGGACAACCAGATAGGGAAACAACACAGAACAGGCAACCCTCACTGCGACTCGGAAATAAACCGGCCAGCAGTAGGTTCTTCTTGACAGTCATTAAGGGAGTGGCTAGATCATCCACAGAAACAGCGTAAACATCTTCATCAACAGCATTTACCCCATGCTGAGGCATAGGAGCAGTTACCACATTCGGCCTCTCAGGCGCTTCGAACTGTATCTCTTTCGCGTCAATAAGGTCTTGCACTTTATTCCTCAATGCCCAACAATCATCAGTGGAATGCCCCGGGCTATCAGAATGGTACGCACAGCGGGCATTTGGATTGTATTTCGGAGAGGCAGTGTTTACACCTTTGGGTGCCTCTCTGACAGTCACTAGATTGGTGGATAGCAATTGTGGCAAGATCTGCGATAAGGTCATGCTCAAACGGGTAAACTCTCTCCGGGGTCTTTCAGCCCTTTGAGGATTGGTTGGCCGAGGAGCGGCAGCAGGCTTGGCGATCATTACCGCACTGACAGATTGGCGGCGCTCAGATTTCTCTGGTCTCCGGGAGCCATATACAGCACTAGCCTCCTTTTTGAAGGGTTTCTTCTCAGAACTAGACGATGCACCCTTCAGAATCTTTCCAGACTTCAACCCAGCCTCAATTCTCTCTCCAGTCAGAATGAGATCAGTAAACCCTGCAGACGAGTTCCCAATAAGATGGTTGAAAAATGGCCCAGATAGGGTCCCCAAGAACATGTCTACCAACTCCCGATCAGTCAACGGAGGCTGCACCCTACCAGCCAGATCCCTCCACTTCTGAGCGTACTCTTTAAAACCTTCACTTGAACCTAACGACATACCCTAGAGTTGGGTACGTGTAGGGGCAAGGTCGGCATTATACTGATACTGCTTATAGAAAGCAGTAGCCAACTCCTCCCAGTTACGAACCTTGGTCCCATCCAGCTGATAGAACCATTCGAGATGAGTCCCTGAAAGACTCTCCTGGAAGAAGTGGATCCACAAATTCTTATCCACTGAGTACGGTTGAATCTTCCGAACATAGGACCTGAGATGTAGCTTGGGACAAGACGCCCCGTCATACTTAGTGAAAGATGGTGCTTTGAATTTACGAGGAATGATCACACCAGTAGACAAACCCAAATCTCCGAAATCCAGCCCAGGTACTTGTTGGATCTCCATAGCATTCAGCCTCTCCTCCAACTGCTTGTAACGGTCTTCTGCCGGAGGATATTGCTCTTCATCAAAATCAGTGTCGTTGTCGGAGACTACCGGACTAGGACCTTTTTCCGCTTGAGGAGTACTCTTGCCAATGGAAGAACCAGCCTCTTCATTTTGCAGAGTGTTACCAAACCTTCGGCCCGAGCTGAACAGAACAGTCCTTCTCTTCTTCTTCTTTTCCTTCTTCAGGAGCAGACCCTTCAGCTCTTCTTGGCCCTGAGCCAAACCCATGATTAATTCCTGAAATTGCGCATTCTGCGCCTGAAGAGCTTTGATGGACGTCTCAGTTGATGACGAGTCAGGATTCATGATGCTGAAATAAACAGCGAAGAACTGTAAGCAACCTGAAAAGAGGAAAACCTGCTATGCACATGATGAATGATATGTGTTTATGCAATGCATTCAAGGGTTCGAAAGTTCAAATTTGTTGTAGACAAAAAGGAACACACGTTATCATTAAGGAAATAATTATTCAGTACATCAAGGCCTCATGGGCAAAATAATACAAAAGCAAATCAATCCCAAAATATACTACGCATCCTCTTTGGAGCTATGTAAGTGTTGAGATTCCTCTCCTCATGCAACAGGCGGGTGAGCTCCAAGACCTTCTTTTCACTAGCATGTAGACTGGTCTCAAGAGAATTCCGTTCTTCCTTAAGCTGGATCCATCTCTTCTGCATCTCTTCCCAGGATGTGGGCATATCAGGGTGCTGAATAGTGCAGGACACTTCTCCTTCCAAGACTGGCTCTTTGATCACAGGGAGCATATGGGGATAAGGCATCACTAACTTCTGGGAGCGGGCTCATACCCACTTGAGATAAGGTTCCAACGGGATGGAATTCCTGTGCCCCAGTGTCTTGCTGTCTATCCTACTTGGCATCCTCCAAGCTCTGATAAATCTCTGGCGAAGTCCTTGTGCATCATTGTCGAAGTCAAAAACTATGTCAGGAATTAACATGTCATGAGGGCCATCCCTCCGAGCATAACCAAACTGTCTCCAAGCCAGGCATGGGTTGTAAGTAATACCTCCTCTGATTCCAAGTAAAGGAACATTAGGGTACTCCCCGCAACGATCAATGATAGTGACATCCTCTCTGGACCGAGGGCACCAATGTATATCTGCATGTATAAGAGTCATCAACCGCTGTGACCATCTCAAACCCCGCTCGTTCTTCAAAACTGATTGTGGAAGGTGCGAAATAAACCACCTTTCCAAGAGAGGAGTGCAACACATAAGGACACCTCTTTTTCTCATGGTTCGAGTGTAACATGAGTGAAGGATGTCCCCCAACAACGTAGGTATAGGATTCCTGGACATAAAGATCTGGACAGCATTGATATCTATAAGCTGATCTGGGTTAGGGAATAACACCAAACCATAGACAAGGAGGGCCACAACTTCTTCAAAAGCTTGTAGGTCAAGGGAGTTCCAACATTCATGGGCCTTTTCAAACAGAAACCTGGCTAAGAACCCTTTGATACCACTTCTAACTTCCCAATGTCCCTTGAGGTCAGATGATTGTAGGTGCAAGGCTTTAGCAATCTCTTCAAGCTTGGGTTCCTTTTCCGTACCGTTGTAGGGTAGTTGATCAAGGATAGGGATCTTCAGGAGCCGGGAGAACTCCTCCAATGTAGGTACCAGCTGATAGTCAAAGAAGGTGAAACAGTGATGCAGAGGGTCAAAGAACTGGAACAGGACCTTTATCATGTCTTCCTCAATGTTGGTGTTGACCAAGCTGATGAGGCTTCCATGTCTTTCACTGAATGAAGAGTTCTCGGGAATCCTGGATATAAGCTCCTTAAGTTGAGGAGGGACCCTTACAAGACTGATTTGAATTGTCTTTCTACGAACCGTTTCCATGTCCTACAAAACAAAGAACAAAGATGAAGATTCGAACCCCTGAAATGGTTAGTCAATGCATATGATGCTGGATGATGTCATGATGCTATGATTAAACACACCACAGATATTTGCAAAGACAAACATGTAAGGCACACAAGGCACACAAGACAAGCCCTTAGGGTTTAAGGCCAGCATGGGGTCTGGGTAGTACCCTCTTGAAGTTGGTGGGTTCAACCTGTCCTATCATGAGTAACCGGGTTCTAAGGGTCCCAATATCACGGGATTGCTTTCATTGTTCATCGTTTTGATTTAGCCACTGAACTGGCGACCGAAATATTCCAGGAAAGCAACCCTCAATTGAGTGTAGTATCGAGTATCAACCAACCTCGGACTGCACCAAAGTCAGTTATCTCACTACCCTAAAGAGGCCAAGATAGTTCAATTAAGGTTCCTAAGGTCTGTTGATGCTTCACGACACCACGCGGAGGCCCCGTACTCTCCTTGACTGAACTCAAGGGTTACCGGTACACACCAAAGTGCCACATCAACGTAGCAGACTGTTTCAACCATGTCGGTATACCCCGCACAGTTCCCTCACAGCCTTGTTGCTACTTTCTAAGAAGGTATCCCCGGATCCGGGTTAGGATCTATAGAACTCCCAAGCAACCCACAATTTAAAGCACACAAGGAAAGCAATTGAAAACACAGTTATGAACTAACCCTAAGGTACACCTCACTTTATAAGTATAGTCCCCAGCAGAGTCGTCAGTTCTGTGATCGGTGGATCTAGAACTGACTGTTTAACGCTGGTTCGCGAAATGTCGCGGAAGCAAGAGTCGCCACCGTCTTTTATTTTCTCCAAATGGAAAGGACAAAAGCACAGAAAAATTCCTTAAAGAGATTGCTCTCGGTTCGGGAGGTAGGTTATAGAAAGGGAAGGTGTTAGCACCCTTTCTATCCATGGTTATCCATGGGCTCTTAGATACTTGCTCATTTGTGTTTTCAAAAATGGTTTGTTTGCTTTTCAACTGTGGGTTTAAAAAGTTTCTTTGAAAATTCCAGTTCGACTCTTGTATCGGTCCTCAAGAGTGTTTGAAGAATTGCTTTCGAAAGCTTTTTGAAAATGTGTTGGTGTGAAAAGTATTTTTGAATTTGTCTTGAATTTAGAGCAAGTATCTAGAGTCGTCTACCTACCCTAAGGAATTCGTCTGTGTAAATGTCCTTTAAAGTAGTGCCATCCCACCATTGAGAGGTAGGTAGCACCACCGTTGGAGGTGTTCGGGTCAATTCGAGGTTCGGGACATGGTGATCACCAGAGCAATAGGAAGACACCTTAGAAGCTACCCTCATGCCAGGTTCCCGGATCATGAGGACTTACTAAGACATCCTCTACTCGACGATCACCTTTCGAGGCAAGGCAACAGTGAGGCGTACCCTAGGGGTGGTGTGTGATTTTGTGTGTCATTTTCAGATATTTTATCTTGTCATGTTATTGGTGACCTACGCGTTTGTTTTTATTTTTGTCATTCATTCTTGCATGCATTTGTTAACAGTTAAAAATTGCGAGAAAGATAAAATTCTAAGCTATTACAAAAGGCGCGGGTCCACATCGCCAAAATTTCCAGGACCCGATTTGACAGAAAAATAATAAAGAATTAAAAATGCGAAGGATAAATATTACATGGCCTTGGGAGAGGTACATAAAAATTTAAAAGAAATAAAATGACATGCGCAAATTGAATTAAAATTGAAACGAGGGCGTTGGACCCTTTTTTTGCAAAATTAAATTAAATGATGATTAAATTAATAAAATTAAAATGAAAGGAAATTATTTTTGGTATTTTTGTATTTTATGACTTTAATGAGAAAGATTAATTAAAATAAGATGCTAACCCTAATTCTAATTATTTTTGAGTTTATTAAGAAAGTATTAAATTTTAACCTAAACTTAATCTAATTATTTACATGCAATTTAATTACAAAAATAAATAATAGGAAATATTTAATTATTATGAAAGAAAAGAAAAAGGGATAAAAATTATTACAAACCCTAATTCTACCAATTTTAGATTTTTATTAAAAAAAGTTAAGGTTAAAACCTAAATTAAAAAAACTAAGTTAATTAATGAACTTTATTTACAAAAATACTAATTAAATAAATATATTTAATTTTTTGTCTTTTTCTGATTTTTTTTATTGTTTTTTATGTTTTTATGAAAAAATAATTAAATTAAGGAAATTGATTAAAACAAACAATAATTGAATCAAATAAATAAAAAAGAATAATGAAAAGAATATTGCAAACCTAGGGGGGTCTGTCCCCAAATTGGGAGGTAAGTCTTTAGCAATTTGAGCCCAATAAGCTTCAGGCCTCATAGACTTTTTGATTAGCATGTATGGGCGTTGACTGAGGCACACCCTAGTCTTCAGATCCTGGCCTTTGATGGAGTGTAATGGGACGCGTGGACGGTTTGATAACGTGGGTGCATGGCGTGCTTTAGTGTTGAAGCTGCATAGGAACGTTAATTGAAAAATAATAGGGAAAGGGTGAGGACCTGGGGCTCGAACCCAGGTCCTGTGGTTTACCAACGCTTATGCCTGACCAACTGCTCCATTTGCACTTTCTGTATATTAAACAACAAACAATTATTATAATATGAAACAACGCGTTAGTGGAGAATTAGCGCGAAATTTCAAATAGACCAATCGCTGCTAGCCACATAGTCATCTTCTTCATGGCTTTATTTTTTCCTGAAACAAAAACACAATCAGCAACGGTTTTGAATCGTCCCTATAGACACTCTATTGGAAAATAGCGATTAGCCCCTGGGGCCTCATAAATTAGGCGCGAGGGTTCCGTTTTGATCGTCCAAGCACGCTTGTTTCGTTCATGGCATTATGGTGTGCTAATTTTACCATCTCTGGAAACGCCCAATTTAAAGCTTGCAAAACCCTAAAAGACAACAATGGCAGATTCTCCAATAGTGCATAAAAACGCAATTAAAATATAGGGTTAGCTTCAGAACACATCGCTTAGTATGAATATATAAACAAAATGCTATGAGAATGTCTCAAAATCAAAACACGAATATGCATTTTTATGAGAAAAAATTGACTTCTGTATACCAATTCAAAGGGTTATGCGTATGGAAAGCTATCCAGTTAGACTCAGTGATGTCCTAGGAAGGTAATGGGATGAATTTCTTGGCTTGAATCGACCTAGAAGTGTGTTTTCAGATTTGGAATTTTTAAGCAAAAACTCAAGTGTTGTTTCTTGTCTATGGCGCAGCTTTTTATGTCCATGATCACTAGGGTTGCGTTTTGTATTTGTATGTGAGTGATTAGGGTTGGAAAAGAGGTCCAAAAACCTTTGCAATTATGGAATAGATCTTTGATTTTCATGGCCATAATTTTCCAATCTTTTCATGCATGTTTGCTACCAAATCATGTCCAATTATCTTCAATTCTTTCCTAATCTGACTTGCACGAAATCTTGGAGATATTATATGCATAAAAAGATTGAAAAACCTAGGTTTAGTATTTTTTATATATTTTAATTAATTAAATGAATTTCTAGCATTTAAAAATTCAAATAAATAAAATAAAAATGATAAAAACTTCCATTTGGGCCAAATGGTCGTGCACATGCCTTGGATAATGAATTGTGGAAGAAAAGGAGACCCATTAGCAATTTTAGGTCATTTGAAGCAATGTTGACTTTTCAAAATATCCAAAAATTTCCCAACTTCTACAAGGCATAACTTTCTCAATTTTTAAGCTTTGCTCATGTTCTTGGACATTTTGGAAAGGTCTTTGGGTCCTCTAACCAATTCCTTTGGTCCCATGTAATTTTGATTTAACAATCTCAAGTTATGGCCTTTGACTTAAAGTCCCTTTTTGTTGACTTTTGAAAATGACCTATAATGTTGAAATTGATAACTTTTTGTGAGAGCATTTCTTGTACTTGAAGTATGAAGAGGAGTTGTAGGAAATATCTTTCTCTTCAAAATGAGCTTTGGATGGAATTTTTCTGATAATCCATGTGGAAGTTATGCCCTGGTCAATTTGCAGTTGACTTTTTCAACTGTCCAAATAAGGAAACTTTTGCATCTTGATGATTTTTGAGCCCAGCTTATAGAATCATGATCAAGCATTGATCAAATGATGTTTGTGGCTTCAAAATGAGATGTTGACCAAAAATTTGGACTTTTGACTGTCAAATGACCATTTTGCCCCAACAGTTGACTGTAGTGCAATTAGGGTTTTTGACTGTGCAATTTTGTGCTGAAAGTCTTGAAACTTGATATGAGGATGCTTGACCATATTTGTAGGCATGTGGGACTTGATTGGACCCTTGGAAACTTCATTTTCTTTGTCAGAACCAAAACCCTAATTTTGACTGTTAGGAGGCCCTTGAACTGTGCAACCCTTGGGGAGATTTTGAAGCTTGACTTGGCAATTTCTTGCAGAATATGGGAGGGCAAATTTTGGGGTACAACAACATGGGACCAAAGACATTGGTTAGATGACTTCATGAACTTTCCAAAATGTCCAAAAACATGATCAAAGCTTAAAAATTGAGCAAGATATGCCTTGTAGAAGTTGGGAAATTTTTGGGAATTTTAAAAAGTCAACTTTGCTTCAAAAGCCTCAAAATTGCTAATGGGCCTCAATTTCTTCCATGAATCATTACCCAAAGGCTATGCACGACCCGTTAAGCTAAAAGGGAGTTATTTTCTTATTTTTAATTAATTAATTGAATTTTTAATCTTATTAATTCATTTAATTAAAATTAATTATGAGAAAAATACTAAATCATGTTTTTTAAATCTTTTTATGCAGCAAATATGTCCATTATGAGCTCAATATCTCGTGTACCAATCAACAAGGACAAAATCATCCAAATTTGGCATGATTGGCATGAAAAAGATTTGAAAAAAGATGTAACAAAATCAAATATTTGAATCATTAAATCAATGGATTATGGGCTGGTTTTTTTAAATTAATTCTATTCAGTTACATATACAAGACTAAACCTAAGGCTCATGGACACAGAAGCTGCGCTGAAAACAAAGAACAACATTGCATTTTTTTGACAAAAAGTTGAAAACTGTTTCGATACCTAGAGCTCGTTTCAAGGCTCCAAAAGGATTCCAAAACATTGCTGGACCATCAAGGAACGTGTTGCAATCAAGAACACATCTGCTGACCTCAAGAATTGGTAGAACCGCGTTGCACTTTTCATGAACTTTTCAATTATCGTGTTTTAATTTCCAGGCATTATTCATGCATTTTAACTGTTGATTTATACTAACAATGACATTCTGAAGCTAATGGTACTACTCAATTGAACTAATACTACCTGTACAAGAATTCACCATGAACGCATTTTAAGGTTTCAGGAGCTTTGAATTAGGGGTTCCTTCATAAGGAAAAATTAGCCCTTCAAACTGGTACCAATGGATTCGTGACCTCCAAACGAGACTAATCCAAACCTCGCGCCCTTTTTATGTTTTCCTATATCCTATTCACTATTTTTTCAGGTTGAGTTTAGTGGGGGTTTAAAACCCCCGCTATTTGGTATTATTTACAGGAAAAAAGGAAGAAGACGCTGAGTTGTTGGAACGTGATTGGAAGGTTTGAATGACTGGCGCGTTTTTTAATTGTTCAGCATAATACTCTTTTTTCACATATATTATTCATGTTCCACTAATATGACAAAGAGACTCAATGGCTCAGCTGGTTGGTGTGCTGTGCTGCAGGCAATGGGACCTGGGTTCGATTCCCAGGTCCCCCATATTCTCAATAATTTTTGTTGTAACGTGTTCAGGTGCAATTTCCCTCCAGTGGTCCACCATATGTCCCAACGCTCAGGCCTGCCAAGTGTCCAGGAGCTTCAATCTGATGGCCAGAATGGGAAGATCATCATGCACGCTAGTCAACCCTTCCACACATAATTCCTGAAAGTCAAAAAAGGCTTTATTCTTGGGCCATAATTACTCCTATACACCTCCAAATTGGGTCTGAATACCCCCATGGTTTGCATCATATTTTCTAATTTCTTTTTCTTTTCTTCTTTTTATTTTAATTGTTTTTTTGTTTAATTTAATTCACAAAAATAATTTTCATAATAAAACCAGAAAAATCAAAACTAAAAATATGTTTATTTAATATTTAATTCATTAATCTTTTTGTAAATGAATCTTTAAATCATTAATTTAGTAAAATTAGGTTTTCAATTTTAATCTTTTCTTAAATAACTAAAATATATAGAAATTAGGTTTTTTAGCATTTTTATCCTTTTTCTTAATAAATATTTTTTTTTTGCTTATTATCATTATTATTAATTATTAATTTATTTTGTAAATAAACATGTAATTAATTAATTAGGGAAAATTAGGTTAAACTTGAATATCTTTCATAAATAATTAAAAACAACTTAGAACTAGGGTTTTATTTAACTTCTAATTTTTAATTAATTTTCTTTATTCTCATTAAATACAAAAAAACATAAAAAAAATATTTCTTTTCTTTAACTTAATAATTCATTAACTTTTAATTTCAATTTAATTTCAAAAGGGTCCAACGCCCTCGAACATGCGATTCTAATTTCTTTTCGCACATTTATTCTTATTTTTTCCTTTGTAAATATTATGTAATTGCTCAAGCCTTGTAATAGTAATTAGGAATTTATTTATTTTCCGCATCTTTTATCAAAAACGGGTCTTTGTTAATTTGGCGATGTATAGACCCGCGCCTTGTAATAGCGTAAGACTTTACTTTCCGCACTTTAATTTCCGCACTTTTAAACTGCTAATTGCATGAAAGAATGAATGGCCTAATTAAAAACAAAGCGTAGCTCACCAAATGCATGATCAAAGACAAATATTAACATGAAAACAACACACAAATTCACACACCACTCTTAGGGTACGCCTCATTGTTGCCTTGCCCTCGAAACGTGGTCGTCGAGTATAGGACGTTTTAGTAAGTCCTCATGTCCATGATCTATGGCATGGGGGTAGCTTCTAAGGTGTCCTACTGTTGCTCTGGTGACCACACTGTCCCTAAACTCGAATTGACCCAAACACCCCCAACGGTGGTGCTACCTACCTCTCAATGGTGGGATGGCACTACCTTAAGGACATTTACACAGCCTAATTCCTTAGGGTAGGTAGATGACTCATAGATACTTGCTCTATTTCAAAAAAAAAATCAAAACAATCTTTTCACACCGACACTTTCAAAAAGCTTTCAAAAAACAATTTTTCAAACACTCTTGAGGATTGATACAAGAGTCGATCTGAAATCTTTAAACGAAACTTTTTCAAACCCACTCACACTTTGAAAAGCAAACACTTTTGAAAACACAAATGAGCAAGTATCTAAGATCCCATGGATAACCATGGATAGAAAGGGTGCTAACACCTTCCCTTTCTATAAATCTACCTCCCGAACCGAGAAACTATCTCATAAGGAATTTTGCTGTGCTTTTGTCCTGTCCATGTTGGAGAAAATAAAAGACGGTGGCGACTCTTGCTTACCGCGACATTTCGCGAACCAGCGTTAAACAGTCAGTTACAGATCCACCGATCACAGAACTGGCGACTCTGTTGGGGACATTTTAAAGTGAGGTGTACCTTAGGACTAAGATCATTGTGTTTTCAATTGTCTGAATTGTTTGCTTTAAATTGTGGGCCTGTCTTGGGAGTTCTATAGATCCTAACCCGGATCTGGGGGATACCTTCTTAGAAAGTAGCAACAAGGCTGTGAGGGAACTGTGCGGGGTATACCGACATGGTTGAAGCAGTCTGCTACGTTGATGTGGCACTTTGGTGTGTACCGGTAACCCTTGAGTTCAGTCAAAGAGAGTACGGGGCCTCCGCGTGGTGTCGTGAAGCATCAACTGACCTTAGGAACCTCAATTGAACCATCTTGGCCTCTTTAGGGTAGTGAGATAACTGACTTTGGTGCAGTCCGAGGTTGGTTGATACTCGATACTACACTCAATTGAGGGTTGTTTTCTTGGAATATTTCGGTCGCCAGTTCAGTGGCTAAATCGAAACGATGAACAATGAAAGCAATCCAATGATATTGGGACCCTTAGAACCCGGTTACTTCTGATAGGACAGGTTGAGCCCACCAACTTCAAGAGGGTAGTACCCCAGACCCCATGCTGGCCTAAACTCTAAGGGCTGTGGCGTGACTTGTGTGCCTTACCATGTTTGTTTTTGTGAATAATTGTGGTGTGTTTAATCATAGCATCATAACATCATACAGCATCATGTGCATTGACTAACCATTTCAGGGGTTCGAATCTTCATCTTTGTTCTTGTTTTGTAGGACATGGAAACTGTTCGCAGAAAGACAATTCAGATCAGCCTTGTAAGGATCCCTCCTCAGCTTAAGGAACTTATATCCAGGATTCCCGAGAGTTCTTCATTCAGTGAGAGGCATGGAAGACTCATCAGCTTGGTTAACACCAACATTGAGGAAGATATGATAAAGGTCCTTTTCCAGTTCTTTGACCCTCTGCACCACTGTTTTACTTTCCTAGATTATCAACTGGCGCCTACATTGGAAGAGTTCTCCCGGCTTCTGAAGATCCCTATCCTTAGTCAACCACCCTACAACGGTACGAAAAAGGAACCCAAACTGGAAGAGATTGCTAAAGCCTTACACCTACAACCCTCTGACATCAAGGGACATTGGGAAGTTAGAAGTGGTATCAAAGGGTTCTTAGCCAGGTTTCTGTTTGAGAAGGCCCAAGAATGTTGGAATTCCCTTGACTTACAAGCCTTTGAAGAAGTTGTGGCCCTCCTTGTCTATGGATTGGTTTTGTTCCCGAATCCTGATCAGCTTATAGACATCAACGCTGTCAAGATCTTCATGTCCAGGAATCCCATACCTACGTTGCTTGGGGACATCCTTCACTCATGTTACACTCGAACCATGAGAAAAAGAGGTGTTCTTATGTGCTGCACTCCTCTCCTGGGAAGGTGGTTTATTTCGCACCTTCCACAATCAGTTTTGAAGAACGAGCGGGGTTTGAGATGGTCACAACGGTTAATGACTCTTACACATGCTGACATACATTGGTGTTCTCGATCCAGAGAAGATGTCACTATCATTGATCGTTGCGGGGAGTACCCTAATGTTCCTTTACTTGGAATCAGAGGAGGTATTACTTACAACCCGTGTCTGGCTTGGAGACAGTTTGGTTATGCTCGGAGGGACGACCCTCATGACATGTTAATTCCTGACATAGTTTTTGACTTTGACAATGATGCGCAAGGACTTCGCCAGAGATTTATCAGAGCTTGGAGGATGCCAAGTAGGATAGACAGCAAGACACTAGGGCATAGGAATTCCATCCTGTTGGAACCTTATCTCAAGTGGGTACGGGCCCGCTCCCAGAAGTTAGTAATGCCTTACCCTCATGTTCTCTCTGTGATCAAAGAGCCAGTATTGGAAGGAGAGGTGTCCTACACCATTCAACATCCTGACATGCCTACGTCCTGGGAAGAGATGCAGAAGAGCTGGATCCAACTTAAGGAAGAACGGAATTCTCTTGAGTCCAGTCTACATGCTAGTGAGAAGAAGGTCTTGGAGCTCACCCGCCTACTGCACGAGGAAAGGAATCTCAACACCTACATTGCTCCAAAGAGGATGCGTAGTGTCCTTTGGGATTGATTCACTTTTGTAATGTTTGCCCATGAGGCTTTGATGTACTGAACAATTATTTCTTAATGATAACGTGTGTTCTTTTTTGTCTACATCAAATTTGAGCTTTCAAACCCTTGAATGCATTGCATAAACACATATCATGCATCATGTGCATAACAAGTACTCTTCTTTTTCAGGTTGCTTACTGTTCTTCGCTGTTTATTTCAGCATCATGAACCCTGAATCATCTACCGAGCAGTCTATCAAGGCCCTTCAGGCTCAGAATGCCCAATTTCAAGAGCTGATCATGGGTTTGGCTCAAGGTCAGGAAGAATTGAAGGCTCTGCTGGTTAAGAAGAAGAAGAAGAAGAGAACTGTTCTATTCAACACGGGCCGAAGGTTGGGTAACACACTGCAGAATGAGGTTGATCAAGCTAGTTCTTCTGTAGGCAAAGGCAGCCCCCAGGGGGGACGGGTTCCAAGTCCGGTGGTCTCTGACAACGAGACTGATTTTAATGAGGAGCAGTATCCTCCAGCTGAAGACAGATATAAGCAATTGGAAGACCGTCTGAATGTCATGGAAATTCAACAGGTGCCTGGGTTGGATTTCGGAGACTTGGGTCTATCTTCTGGTGTGGTCATCCCACACAAGTTCAAAGCACCATCTTTCGCAAAGTATGACGGGGCGTCCTGCCCTAAGCTACATCTCAGATCTTATGTGCGGAATATTCAACCATACACTGTGGAAAAGAACTTGTGGATCCACTTCTTCCAGGAGAGTCTTTCAGGGACTCATCTCGAATGGTTCTATCAGCTGGATGGAACCAAGGTTCGTAACTGGGAGGAGTTGGCTACTGCTTTTTACAAGAAGTATCAATATAATGCCGACCTCGCTCCTACACGTACCCAACTCCAGGGTATGTCGCTAGGATCGGGAGAAGGTTTTAAAGAGTATGCGCAGAAGTGGAGGGATCTGGATGGCAGGGTGCAACCACCATTAACCGACCGTGAGCTAGTGGATATGTTCTTGGGGACTCTATCCGGACCGTTCTTCAATCATCTCATCGGTAATTCATCTGCAGGGTTTACAGACCTCATTCTGACTGGGGAAAGGATAGAGGCTGGTATGAAATCAGGAAAGATTCAGAAAAGTGCGTCCTCAAGTGCTGAGAAGAAACCTTTTAAGAAGGAGGCCAGTGCTGTGTATGGGCCTAGGAGGAAAGATAAACCAGAACGCCGCCAAGCTGTCAACGCGGTGGTTATTGCCAAGCCTGCTGCCGCTCCTCGGCAACCCAACCAACCAAGGGCTGAAAGACCCAGAAGAGAATTTACCCGGCTGAGTATGACCTTGTCACAAATCTTGCCGCAACTTCTATCAACCAACTTGGTGACCGTCAGAGAGGCTCCAAAGGTTGTGAATACTGCATCTCCGAAGTATAATCCAAATGCCCGTCGTGCTTATCACTCCGATAGCCCGGGGCATTCTACTGATGATTGCTGGGCCCTGAGAAATAAGGTTCAAGACCTTATTGACGCGAAGGAGATACAGTTTGAGGCACCTGAGAGACCAAATGTTGTGACTGCTCCTATGCCCCAGCGTGGAGTAAATGCTGTTGATGAAGACTTGTATGCCGTTTCTGTAGAGGATGTTGCTACTCCTTTGTTGACTGTTAAGAGGAACCTACTGCTGGCCGGTTTATTTCCGGGTTGTGGCAAGGGTTGCCTTCTGTGTGCTATTACCTCTACTGGTTGTCCGTTGCTGAAGTTAGGCATCCAAAGCCTGATGGATAGCAAAGAAATTTTGTTCAAGAAGACCGTTGTTCCTTTTGTTCCCTCTGAAGAAGTATCTGTCGTCACAATTTTCAACAATCCAATCAAGGCTCCCCCGAGGAAGCCAGTCAAGATCATGTCTGTTGCACCCATCATTATTACTGTTCCGGGGCCCCTCCCCTATGAATCTGACAAGGCTGTCCCATGGCATTATGGGGCAGATGTGTACGTACTTAGAGTAAAGCAGGAATTCAACACCAATACCGGTATCAGCAATATCACTGGTCCAGCTAAAGTAACTCGCAGTGGCAGGCTCTTCTCGCCTGACATTGCGCCACCAGTTGTCCGAAGACCTCTCATAATAACGCCTGCAAGTGCGCCTGTTCCCACTTCTGATCAAGTTGCTTCCCCTGCTGCCGAGTCATCTAATACTCGGGGCAAAGGGATTGATGATGAGCCTGCCCGGATGGAGGCACCGAAGACTGTGAATGTTGAAGCCTCCCAGCAAGAGATGGAGGAAATTCTTAAGATAATCAAGAAGAGTGACTTCAATGTCGTTGAACAGCTGGGGCATACCCCCTCCAAGATCTCTATGCTCTCATTGCTGCTGTGCTCAGAGTCCCATGCCAAGGCCCTGATTTCATTTCTGAAGATGGCCCATGTGCCACAAGAGACATCTGCAGATCAATTCACTGACTGTGTGGCCAATTTGACAGTTGACAATGGTTTGGGTTTCTCGGATGCTGATCTTACTGCTAAGGGAAAGAACCACAATGATGCCCTGCATGTCTCCATTGAATGCAGGGGCACTACTCTCGCTCACGTGTTGGTGGACACCGGTTCTTCCCTGAATGTGTTGCCCAAGAAGGCCTTAGACCGGTTGGATTGTGAGGGCCTGGAATTGAAGCCTAGTAACATCATTGTCCGAGCCTTTGACGGTTCGAAGAGGATGGTTCATGGTGAGGTAGACATTCCTATTCGTGTTGGTTCTCAAGTCTTAGACTCGACGTTCTATGTGATGGACATTCGTCCATCTTATTCCTGTTTGCTGGGTCGACCTTGGATTCACAAAGCTGGGGCAGTGACCTCCACTCTACACCAGAAGCTCAAGTACCCCGTCAGAGGGAAGATCGTTACGGTGCAGGGGGAGGAAGAGTACATGGTTAGTCATCTGAATTCCTTCTGGTATATTGAGATGGACGGGGAGTTTATTGAAACCCCCTTTCAACATTTTGAAGAGGTACCACAAACATTGGCAGCAGCAGAAGCAGTGACTGAAGAGAGTTCTCCTTTAAAGATGGCCTCCTTAAAGGACGCCCGGGCTGTAATTGAGAAAGGTGAATGTGCTAACTGGGGCAGGCTCCCTGATTTCACTCCTAAAACTGACAAGTTTGGACTGGGTTTTACTACAGAGGCTCAGAGGGCTGTGCGCAAAGCTAGGATCGGAAGACCTCCTGTGCTCATCACCAATCCAGGAGTGAATGCTACTGGGGATGAAGACGAAGTGGAAGAATCAGAGTTCGATAACTGGATCTACCCGACGACCGACGATGGACTGACCAATTGGACCGCAAAAGATCATATACCTGTTACTTTTGTTACGCAGTAATGAATTCCTTTGTTTTTTATTTGTAATAAACAATAAACTGAAACTTTATGGCCCGGTGTCTTACCCGGGGCACCGTGGCTTCATTTGTGAGGGCTTATTAACTGTCATTTCCATATATCATGAATAAAGACATTGGACGTTTTTTCGCACTTCAAATCTTGTGCTCCCTTTCCTTCTTTCTTTCTTTATATATTGCAAAACAACTATATTTACACACACTCACCCATACAGGTTTCAATCCACTCTGGATCTCACTGGTAACGACTCTGCTACTGCCAGTTATGACTTTGAAAATCCGATCAACTTAGCCGAAGACGAAGGTGAAGATGATTGCGAAGTGCCTGGCGAGCTTGCAAGACTGTTACTCCAGGAAGAGAGGGCCATTCAACCATATGAAGAGCCAGTGGAAACAACAAATCTGGGTACTGAGGCAGACAAAAAGGAAGTTAAGATTGGTGCCAATCTGGAGCTCAGCGTGAAACAACGGTTGACTCAGATGTTGCATGATTATGTGGAGATATTTGCCTGGTCCTACGAAGACATGCCTGGGTTGGATACCGACATTTTGGTCCATCACTTGCCTACCAAGGAAGACTGCCCCCCCCCGGTTAAGCAAAAGGTACGCCGTATGCGTCCAGAGATGTCCGAGAAGATCAAAGCCGAGGTTATGAAACAATTCGATGTCAGGTTTCTAGCAGTTACTTCTTACCCTCAGTGGGTTGCTAACGTGGTGCCGGTACCAAAGAAAGATGGTAAGGTCAGAATGTGTGTCGACTACAGGGATCTGAACAGAGCCAACCCTAAGGATGACTTCCCTTTGCCTCACATTGACGTTCTGGTTGACAATACTGCTCAGCACAAGGTGTTCTCCTTCATGGATGGTTTTTCAGGTTATAATCAAATCAAGATGGCTCCTGAAGACATGGAAAAGACTACCTTTGTCACTCAGTGGGGCACCTTCTGCTACAAGGTCATGCCATTCGGGTTGAAAAACGCTGGGGCAACCTACCAACGTGCCATGGTTGCTTTATTTCATGACATGATCCACCATGAGATTGAAGTGTATGTCGACGATATGATTGCAAGGTCTCAAACTGAGGAGGAGCACCTTGATCATCTACAGAAGTTGTTTGACCGTCTGAAGTTATACAAGCTGAGGTTGAACCCGAACAAGTGCACCTTTGGGGTAAGATCTGGAAAATTGCTAGGCTTCGTCGTAAGTGACAGAGGTATTCAAGTTGACCCTGCCAAGGTTAAAGCCATTCAAGAGATGCCAGTTCCCAAGACAGAGAAAGAGGTCAGAGGCTTTATAGGACGTCTGAATTACATTGCCTGATTCATCTCGCACCTAACTGCTACCTGTGAACCAATCTTCAAGCTGCTGAAGAAAGATCAGGTAGTACGTTGGAATGATGAATGTCATGCCGCTTTCGACAAAATCAAAGAGTATCTCCAAGAACCACCTATTCTTATGCCACCGGTTGAAGGGAGACCTCTAATACTATACTTGACAGTACTTGACAACTCAATGGGGTGTGTGCTGGGGCAGCATGACGAGTCCGGCCGAAAAGAGCACACCATTTATTACCTTAGCAAAAAGTTTATACTTGACAGTACTTGACAACTCAATGGGGTGTGTGCTGGGGCAGCATGACGAGTCCGGCCGAAAAGAGCACGCCATTTATTACCTTAGCAAAAAGTTTACCGACTGTGAGACCCGATACTCACTGCTCGAGAAAACTTGCTGCGCTTTGGTATGGGCTGCTCGCCGGCTGAGACAGTATATGCTGACTCACACTACCTTGTTGATTTCAAAGATGGATCCAATAAAGTACATATTCGAAAAGCCTGCTCTGTCTGGGAGAATAGCAAGATGGCAAATGATCTTGACAAAATACGACATCCAGTACACAACTCAGAAAGCCATCAAAGGAAGTGTATTGGCAGACCACTTGGCACATCAGGCAGTAGACGACTATCAGTCCATGAACTTTGAGTTTCCAGACGAGAGCATCATGATAGTGACTGATTGTGAAGTACCTGGATCGGATGAAGGACCTGAGGAAGGATCCCGATGGTCTATGCACTTTGACGGAGCCTCCAATGCTTTGGGTAACGGTATCGGCGCTGTGATCATATCCCCTCAAGGCACTCATACTCCACTTACTGCCCGACTATGTTTCAACTGCACCAACAACATGGCGGAGTATGAGGCATGCATAATGGGTCTTCAAGCTGCGATCGACTTAAGGATCAAGTTTCTGAGTGTCTTCGGAGATTCCTCTCTCGTGATCAATCAGATCAAAGGCGAGTGGGATACGAAACATCCGAATCTTATTCCTTACAGAGAGTGTGTGTTGACATTGATCCCCCATTTCACAGAGATAACTTTTGAGCATTTCCCAAGAGAAGAGAATCAGTTGGCGGATGCGCTAGCTACGATGTCTTCCATGTTCAAAGTCAAGTGGGACAATGAGGCTCCCCGAATCATTATCTGGAAACTGGACGAACCGGCATACTGTTGTGATCTTGAGGCTGGGGTGGTAACTGAAAAACCCTGGTACTATGAGGTAAAGAGATACTTGGAAGCTCAAGAATACCCTGAAGGTGCATCTGTCAACGACAAGAAGTTTCTGAGAAGGTTCGCAGCGAAGTTCTTCCTCAGCAACGACATTCTGTACAAGCGAAACCATGATTCAACCTTACTGCGTTGTGTGGATAAGACTGAAGCAGAAAGGATCATGGCAGAGCTGCATGAAGGTACCTTCGGAACACATTCCAGTAGACACACCATGGCAAAGAAAATCCTTCGGGCAGGATATTTCTGGTCCACAATGGAAGCCGACTGCTACCAACATTCTCGGACATGCCATAAGTGCCAGATTTATGCAGATAAGGTGCACGTCCCTCCAGTTCCTCTGAATGTCCTGACCGCACCTTGGCCTTTCGCAATGTGGGGCATAGATATGATCAGCGAGATTAAACCTACGGCATCCAACGGGCATCGCTTCATCCTAGTGGCGATCGATTACTTTACAAAGTGGGTTGAAGCAGCTTCCTATGCCACTGTAACCAAGAATGTTGTGGCACGGTTCATTCGTCACAACCTTATCTGTCGATACGGCGTCCCGGAAAGAATCATTACGGACAATGGTACCAATCTTAACAACAAGATGATCACTGAGCTCTGCGAGCAGTTCAAGATACAGCACCACAATTCTTCCCCTTACCGGCCGAAGATGAATGGGGCTGTAGAGGCAGCTAATAAGAATATCAAGAAGATTGTGCAGAAGATGACAGTGACCTATAAAGATTGGCACGAAATGTTACCGTTTGCTCTTCATGGGTACCGTACCTCAGCAAGGACGTCAATCGAGGCAACTCCTTTTTCCTTGGTCTACAGCATGGAAGCAGTCTTACCGATTGAAGTACAGATACCCTCTCTCCGGATAATGAAGGATGCAGATCTGAGCGAAGATGACTGGATCCAGACTCGACTTGATCAATTAAATCTAATTGACAAAAAGAGACTCAGTGCTATTTGTCATGGTCAAACGTACCAAAAACGGATGATCAGGGCATTTAACAAGAAAGTCAGACCACAAGAGTATCAAGTTGGGTATCTGGTGATCATACGCATCATCCTTCCTCAGAGTGATCCCAGGGGCAAATGGACCCCCACGTACGAAGGGCCATTTGTGGTTAAACATGTGTTCTCAGGAGGAGCCATGATTCTAACTACCATGGATGGTGACGACCTTCCTCACCCCGCCAATGCAGACATAGTAAAAAGATACTACGCATGATAAAAGACCCGCTAGGTTGACATACCTAGGCAAAAATTAGGGCTTCCCGGCGAACCAAAAGGGTTCGGGCAAAATGAGGGATGAAATGAAAAATCTGTACACCCGGCAAGTCGAAAACCTGAAAAGGCGGCTTGGGCAAAAATGGGTATCCCGGTGGACTGAAAACCCGAAAGGGCGGTCCAGGAAAAAATTAGGGATCAAAGCGTACGACTATGTCCCGGCATCTCGTCACTTGCCTACCAGAAGAAGAGTTGTCAGGCGGCAGTCATCAAGCACCTCCACAGGTATCTTCTTCCCTCACCTCATAAACAGGGGCAATAATGAGTTGTTCAGGCGATCCAGTTGCTCTGTCAACCAAAGTACCAAGGAAAGGTCAATCAAAAGATGATTACCATCTACCTTTACAGCTTCAGATCAACACTGGTAACCAGCCAGGAAAATTCTGTGGACGACTGATCGTGGGTTAATATCCGAGACCAAACAGGACAATTATCTACTTGATCATCACCAGGCAACCCTACACCAGTTCCTTCCTTTCAGACGAAGTTTTACATGGACTCGTCCTCAGGCAACCCTACACAGGTTCCCTCCCTCCAAAGATGCAGTTTTACATGAGCTCATCATCAGGCCTCCACCAGTATCTTCTCCCACAGAAACAGGGGCAGTAATGAGTTGTCTAAGCGATCTAATTGCTCTGTCCACCAAGGTACCAAGGTAAGTTCGGCTAAAGAATGTTACCAAGATACCTTCACTCCCCGAGAGTAAGACCATTCAACAATTCTCCCCCAAGCAGTTGGTCTCCCATCAACCCTAACAAGGCACCGTACCTCCAACAAGTCAGCAACGCTCTCCCCCAAGCAGAGTTAGACCACTGTCAGCCTTAAGGAAGTTGAATTATCCCCCGAAGATCTCAACATTCCCCAACGGAGCATACAAACATCCCTACAAGCATCCCCGGCAGTCTTGGTCTAAGATTGTTCCCCGACGGTATACAGACATTCAGTGGAGCCACTTCCCCAGTATATCTCAAAAATTCCCCCAGGAGAGTCCAGTCTGAAGATTTCCCCAGGAAAGTGAAATCAATCTCCCCAGCAGGAAGCTTATCCCCAGTAGATTCAGGAAGCTTGTCCCCTGCAAAGCACGAATGCGTATCCCGAACTTTTTATGCAAAGGTTATTTCCCTACCAGGATATAACTGGGTTATCCTCAGCCAATTGCCACGGGAAGATCGTCCTCGGCAAAGTCTCCCCATCCCCAGCGGAGTCTATTAATTCCTTCAACATAACATAACAACGGTATCCCCAGCGGAGTTATCATCAACATCCCAGCAAAGTACCTCTCTTCCCACAGAGTATTATTCCCCAGCAAGATCACTAAGAGTAATCTTCCCCCACAGAGTAATCTCCAAGTTTATTCCCCAACAGAGTCATCTTCTCCTCCCGGTATTCTTGCAACAATCATCCCCAGCAGAAGCAAAGATCTATTCTTCACATCAGCCCAGGATTTAACTTCCCGGCATCCGTCAAGGATTTACTTTCCTAGACGAAAACATACCTTCATAAACATCGCATCTCCATACATTATAGCATGCATATACGCATCATGAACATACAATCTCATTACTTCAAGAACATCATACATGTCATACATCATGACATTGCATACAACTAACGTTTTGTCTTTTCAAGACAAAAGTTAATACAAAGATGATTACCATCAACGGTCGCAACTAAAGATCCGATTCCTGTATCTTGCCAGGGTGTATCTGTTGACGACTGATTCCAGACTCGATTCCTGTATCTTGCCAGGGCACGTCTGAAGAGTTCGAAGATCCGATTCCTGTATCTTACTAGGGTGTATCTGTTGACGACCAACATTACCAGACTCGATTCCTGTATCTTGCCAGGGCACGTCTGAAGAGTTCGAAGATCCGATTCCTGTATCTTGCCAGGGTGTATCTGTTGACGACTAACATTACCAGACCCGATTCATGTATCTTGCCAGGGTGCGTCTGAAGAGTTTGAGGATCCGATTCCTGTATCTTGCCAGGGTGTATCCGTTGACGACTAACAGTACCAGACTCGATTCCTGTATCTTGCCAGGGCACGTCTGAAGAGTTTGAGGATCTGATTCCTGTATCTTGCCAGGGTGTATCCGTTGACAACTAACAGTACCAGACTCGATTCCTGTATCTTGCCAGGGCACGTCTGAAGGGTTCGAAGATCCGATTCCTGTATCTTGCCAGGGTGTATCTGTTGACGACCAACATTACCAGACTCGATTCCTGTATCTTTCCAGGGCACGTCTGAAGAGTTCGAAGATCCGATTCCTGTATCTTGCCAGGGTGTATCTGTTGACGACTAACCTTACCAGACTCGATTCCTGTATCTTGCCAGGGCACGTCTGAAGAGTTCGAAGATCCGATTCCTGTATCTTGCTAGGGTGTATCTGTTGACGACTAACATTACCAGACCCGATTCCTGTATCTTGCCAGGGTGCGTCTGAAGAGTTTGAGGATCCGATTCCTGTATCTTGCCAGGGTGTATCTGTTGACGACTAACATTACCAGACCCGATTCCTGTATCTTGCTAGGGTGCGTCTGAAGAGTTTGAGGATCCGATTCCTGTATCTTGCCAGGGTGTATCTGTTGACGACTGTATTCTCCGAACTCGATTCCTGTATCTTGCCAGGGCACGTCTGAAGAGTTTAAAGACTCGATTCCTGTAACCAGCCAGGGCGCATCTACATAAAGAGTTTGAAGATCAATTCCTGTAACAGGCCAGGTGATTATTTTCTTTCTCAGGTACGCAAGTTCTTGCTAAGGAATCTCTTACGCGATTGACAACCTCCCGATGGCATCTATAAGCCCATCTCTCCCATCCATCAGTCTCCAAATGGCATCTGTAAGCCTATTCCCCGCATCATACTGCTGGCACTCCACTATGTGAGTGCAAATTTCTAGGCACTCTAGTGTTCAATCATCTTCCACCTTCGGATTACGAAAGGCACGCCAGCTAATCTACACCCTCAGGTTTAAGAAGATTGAACAGGGGCAACTGTTGTACCCTAAAATTTTCCCTCCCATGTTCTTCAAGGTTTGCTAAGATCATGCTTCAAAATCTCCCAAGGGTTGCACAGTCCAATTGCCTCCTAACAGTCAAAAATTAGGGTTTTGGTGTTGGCAAATAAATTGAAGTTTTCAAGGGTCCAATCAAGTCCCACATGCCTATAAATATTGTCAAGCATCCCTATGCCAAGTTTCAAGACTCACTGCATCAAATTGCACAGTCAAAAACCCTAAATGCTTCACAGTCAACTGCAGGGGCAAAATGGTCATTTGACAGTCAAAAGTCAAAAATTTTGGTCAACGTCTTATTTTGAAGCCAGAAACATCATTTGATTAATTCTTGATCATGATTCTCAAAGCATGGCTCAAAAAGTCTCAAGATGCAAAAGTTTCTATTTTTGGATAGTTGAAAAAGTCAACTGCAAATTGACCAGGGCATAACTTCTTCATGGTTTATCAGAAAAATCCCATCCAAATCTCATTTTGAAGAGGATAACATTTGCTACAACTCATCTTCACACTTCAAGTCCAAGAAATGCTCTCACAAAAAGTTATCAAATTCAACATTATAGGTCATTTTCAAAAGTCAACAAAAAGGCACTTTAAGTCAAAGACCATAACTTGAGATTGGTGAATCAAAATGACATGGGACCAAAGACATTGGTTAGAGGACTTCAAGAACTTTCCAAAATGTCCAAAAACATGATAAAAGCTTAAAAATGGAGCAAGATAAACCTTGTAGAAGTTGGGAAAGTTTTGGGAATTTTGAAAAGTCAACTTTGCTTCAAAAGCCTCAAAATTGCTAATGGGCCTCAATTTCTTCCATGAATCATTACCCAAAGGCTATGCACGACCCATTAAGCTAAAAGGGAGTTATTTTCTTATTTTTAATTAATTAATTGAATTTTTAATCTTATTAATTCATTTAATTAAAATTAATTATGAGAAAAATACTAAATCATGTTGTTTAAATCTTTTTATGCAGCAAATATGTCCATTATGAGCTCAATATCTCGTGTACCAATCAACAAGGACAAAATCATCCAAATTTGGCATGATTGGCATGAAAAAGATTTGAAAAAAGATGTAACAAAATCAAATATTTGAATCATTAAATCAATGGATTATGGGCTGGTTTTTTAACCTAATTCTATTCAGTTACATATACAAGACTAAACCTAAGGCTCATGGACACAGAAGCTGCGCTGAAAACAAAGAACAACATTGCATTTTTTTGACAAAAAGTTGAAAACTGTTTCGATACCTAGAGCTCGTTTCAAGGCTCCAAAAGGATTCCAAAACATTGTTGGACCATTAAGGAACATGTTGCAATCAAGAACACATCTCCTGACCTCAAGAATTGGTAGAACCGCGTTGCACTTTTCATGAACTTTTCAATTATTGTGTTTTAATTTCCAGGCATTGTTCATGCATTTTAACTGTTGATTTATACTAACAATGACATTCTGAAGCTAATGGTACTACTCAATTGAACTAATACTACCTGTACAAGAATTCACCATGAACGCATTTTAAGGTTTCAGGAGCTTTGAATTAGGGGTTCCTTCATAAGGAAAAATTAGCCCTTCAAACTGGTACCAATGGATTCGTGACCTCCAAACGAGACTAATCCACACCTCGCGCCCTTTTTATGTTTGCCTATATCCTATTCGCTATTTTTTCAGGTTGAGTTTAGTGGGGGTTTAAAACCCCCGCTATTTGGTATTATTTACAGGAAAAAAGGAAGAAGACGCTGAGTTGTTGGAACGTGATTGGAAGGTTTGAATGACTGGCGCGTTTTTTAATTGTTCAGCATAATACTCTTTTTTCACATATATTATTCATGTTCCACTAATATGACAAAGAGACTCAATGGCTCAGCTGGTTGGTGTGCTGTCCTGCAGGCAATGGGACCTGGGTTCGATTCCCAGGTCCCCCATATTCTCAATAATTTTTGTTGTAACGTGTTCAGGTGCAATTTCCCTCCAGTGGTCCACCATATGTCCCAACGCTCAGGCCTGCCAAGTGTCCAGGAGCTTCAATCTGATGGCCAGAATGGGAAGATCATCATGCGCGCTAGTCAACCCTTCCACACATAATTCCTGAAAGTCAAAAAAGGCTTTATTCTTGGGCCAGAATTACTCCAATACACCTCCAAATTGGGTCTGAATACCCCCATGGTTTGCATCATATTTTCTAATTTCTTTTTCTTTTCTTCTTTTTATTTTAATTGTTTTTTTTGTTTAATTTAATTCACAAAAATAATTTTCATAATAAAACCAGAAAAATCAAAACTAAAAATATGTTTATTTAATATTTAATTCATTAATTTTTTGTAAATAAATCTTTAAATCATTAATTTAGTAAAATTAGGTTTTCAATTTTAATCTTTTCTTAAATAACTAAAATATATAGAAATTAGGTTTTTTAGCATTTTTATCCTTTTTCTTAATAAATATTTTTTTTCTTCTTATTATCATTATTATTAATTATTAATTTATTTTGTAAATAAACATGTAATTAATTAATTAGGGAAAATTAGGTTAAACTTGAATATCTTTCATAAATAATTAAAAACAACTTAGAACTAGGGTTTTATTTAACTTCTAATTTTTAATTAATTTTCTTTATTCTCATTAAATACAAAAAAACATAAAAAAAATATTTCTTTTCTTTAACTTAATAATTCATTAACTTTTAATTTCAATTTAATTTCAAAAGGGTCCAACGCACTCGAACATGCGATTCTAATTTCTTTTCGCACATTTATTCTTATTTTTTCCTTTGTAAATATTATGTAATTGCTCAAGCCTTGTAATAGTAATTAGGAATTTATTTATTTTCCGCATCTTTTATCAAAAACGGGTCTTTGTTAATTTGGCGATGTATAGACCCGCGCCTTGTAATAGCGTAAGACTTTACTTTCCGCACTTTAATTTCCGCACTTTTAAACTGCTAATTGTATGAAAGAATGAATGGCCTAATTAAAAACAAAGCGTAGCTCACCAAATGCATGATCAAAGATAAATATTAACATGAAAACAACAACAAATTCACACACCACTCTTAGGGTACGCCTCATTGTTGCCTTGCCCTCGAAACGTGGTCGTCGAGTATAGGACGTTTTAGTAAGTCCTCATGTCCATGATCTATGGCATGGGGGTAGCTTCTAAGGTGTCCTACTGTTGCTCTGGTGACCACACTGTCCCTAAACTCGAATTGACCCGAACACCCCCAACAGTGGTGCTACCTACCTCTCAATGATGGGATGGCACTACCTTAAGGACATTTACACAGCCTAATTCCTTAGGGTAGGTAGATGACTCATAGATACTTGCTCTATTTCAAAAAAAAAATCAAAACAATCTTTTCACACTGACACTTTCAAAAAGCTTTCAAAAAACAATTTTTCAAACACTCTTGAGGACTGATACAAGAGTCGATCTGAAAACTTTAAACGAAACTTTTTCAAACCCACTCACACTTTGAAAAGCAAACACTTTTGAAAACACAAATGAGCAAGTATCTAAGAGCCCATGGATAACCATGGATAGAAAGGGTGCTAACACCTTCCCTTTCTATAAATCTACCTCCCGAACCGAGAAACTATCTCATAAGGAATTTTGTTGTGCTTTTGTCCTGTCCATGTTGGAGAAAATAAAAGACGGTGGCGACTCTTGCTTCCGCGACATTTCGCGAACCAGCGTTAAACAGTCAGTTCCAGATCCACCGATCACAGTCACTAACAACAAAACCCATAAGTTTACCACACCTTACCCCGAAGGTGCACTTGTTCAGATTCAACCTCAGCTTGTATGTCTTCAATCTGTCAAATAGTTTCTGGAGATGATCAAGGTGCTCTTCCTCAGTCTGGGACCTGGCGATCATGTCATCAACATAAACCTCAATCTCATGGTGAATCATATCGTGGAACAAAGCGACCATGGCGCGTTGATAAGTGGCCCCAGCATTCTTTAACCCAAAAGGCATTACCTTGTAACAGAAGGTGCCCGCCTGTGTAACGAAGGTTGTCTTCTCCATGTCTTCAGGAGCCATCTTGATCTTGTATCCAGAAAAAACGTCCATGAAAGAGAAGATCTTATGCTGCGCGGTATTGTTGACTAGAACATAAATATGAGGAAGTGGGAAGTCATCCTTGAGGCTTGCCCTGTTCATGTCTCTGTAGTCCACACACATCCATACCTTACCGTCTTTCTTAGGTACCGAAACGACGTTGGCAACCCACTGTGGATAAGAAGTGACAGCTAAGAGTCCTGCATTGAACTGTTTCATGACCTCTACTTTGATTTTCTCTGACATTTCAGGGTGCATACGGTGGACCTTCTACTTTACCGAAGGGCAGTCTTCTTTAGTTGGCAAGAGATGAACCACAATATCAGTGTCCAAACCAGACATGTCTCCATAGGACCAGGCGAAGATCTCAACATAGTCGCGTAGCATCTGTGTTAACCATTGTTTGACACTAGGCTCCAGATTAACACTTATCTTGACTTCCTTCCTGTCTTCCTCTATACCCAAATTCATTGACTCAACTGGATCCTCATGAGGCTGTATGACCCTTTCTTCCCGCTGTAATAGTCTAGCAAGCTCTCCAGGCACCTCACAATCATCCTCACTTTCGTCCTTGACTTGGTTGATCGGATTTTCAAAGTCATAACTGGCAGTAGCAGAGTCGTTATCAATGGGATCCAGAATGGATATGGATCTGCATTATGATACGTGAGTGTGTGTAAGAGAATAACTGGTTTGATAAAGTGAGAGACAGAAAAGAAAAACAAGGAGCGTAAAATTTGTAATGCAAGAAACGTCCAATATTTTATTAATGATATATGAAAATGATAAGTAATAAGCCCTCACAAGCAAAGCTCAGGTGCCTTGGGCAAGGCACCGGGCCACAAAGTTCCAAACTGTTTATTACAAATCTTAAAACAAAAGTCAATTACTGCGGAATAAAAGAAACAGGTATGAAGTCCTTTGCCGTCCAGATGTTCAGTCCAACATTGGTTGTTGGGTAGATCCAGCTGTCGATGTCTGAATCTTCTTCACTGTCCTCAATTGCATTAACTCCCTGGTTGCTGATGTGTAGAGGAGGTCTTCCAATCCGTGCATGCATAACAGCCCTTTGAGCCCCTGTAGTAAAGCCCAAACCAAATTTGTCAGTTTTGTGAGTGAAATCAGGGAGCTGACCCCAATTGGTACACCCACCTTCTTCAATTACAGCCCTGGCGTCTTTGAGAGAAGCCATTTTCAACGGAGGTTTGCTGGTAGTAACTTTAGCTGATGCCGAGAACTTTGGGACCTCTTCGAAATTTTGACAAGGCGTTTCTATGAATTCCCAGTCCATCTCCACGTAGCGGAAGGAATTGAGATGACTCACCATATACTCCTCTTCACCTTGTACCGTGACAATCTTCCCCATTCACCGGATATTTCAGCATTTGATGGAGTGTGGAAGTCACTGCCCCGACCTTATGAATCCAAGGACGACCCAGCAAGCAAGAATACGACGGCTTGATATCTATTACGTAAAAGGTGGACCCAAAGGTCTGAGAACCCACTTTGACAGGAATGTCCACCTCCCCGTGCACCATTCTTTTTGATCCGTCAAAAGCCCTCACCACAATGTTACTTGGCTTTAAGGTCAAACCCTCACAATCCAAACGGTCCAATGCTTTCTTTGGTAAAACATTCAGCGAAGACCTGGTGTTAACCAGCACATGAGCCATAGTGGTGCCCCTGCACTCAATCGAGACACACAGAGCATCATTATGATTCCTCCCTTTAGCAGTCAGATCTGCATCTGAAAATCCTAGCCCATTGTCGGCAGCCAGGCTAGCCACACAATCTTTGAACTGATCTGCAGAAGTTTCCTGCGGCACATGCGCAGTCTTGAGAAATGCAATTAAAGCCTTTGCATGGGCTTCAGAACATAACAACAAGGACAACATGGAGATCTTTGACGGGGTCTACCCCAGTTGCTCGACCACATTGTAGTCGCTCTTCTTGATAATCTTCAGTATTTCCTCTATCTCTTGTTTAGAGGTTTCTACAATGATCTTCTAAGGTGCCTCCATCCGAGTAGGCTCACCTATGATTTCTTTTCCCCGAGTCCCAGATGGCCCATCGATAGGGGTGATAACTAGAATAGGAACTATGGAAGTAGTTGACGTACTAGCAGATGGAATGCCAACAGGTTCGTGGACAGTCGGAGGGGAAATCTCATGAGAAAAGAGTCTTCCACTTCTGGTGACCTTGCTAGCCCCCACAATATTACTAATATCCGTATCGGCTTCTTCATCCCTCAGATCTTGTTTAACACCATGGTAATATACATCAACACCGTAGTGACATGGGATAGCCTTATCTGAGTTATATGGGATGGGACCAGGAGCCGTGATTATTAACGAAGCAATTCTTGGAACAGGTGTAACCCTAACAGGTTTTCTCAAGGAAACCTTGGAAGGATTAGAGAAAATGGTTACGATGGCAACATCTTCAAACAGAATCATAGTCTTCTTAAACAAAATTTCTTTATTATCCATCAGGCGCTGAACACATAACTTCAATAAACAGCAACCGGAAGGCAGAATTGAACACATGTGGCAACCTTCACCACAACCCAAAAATAAACCGGCCAACAACAAATTCTTCTTAACCGTCATCAAAGGAGTAGAAATTTCTTCCACAAAGGTCACAAACGAATCGGTGTCCACAACATTGACTCCACGACCATGTTTAGGCTATGGAGCAGTTATAACGTTTGGTTTTTCCGGAGCATCAAACTCAATCTCCTTAGCTTCCAAAAAATCTTGCACTCTATTCCTCAGAGCCCAACAATCGTTTGTATCATGGCCTGGACTCTCCGAATGGTAGGCGCACCGTGCGTTGGGATTATATCTGGGAGAAGCAATGTTTGGATTCTTGGGAGCCTCTTTCAAGGTTTCCAAATTGGATTTTAACAGATGAGGCATAACTTCAGCCAAAGTCATGTTGATGCGGGTAAACTGTCATTGTGGTCTTTCTACCCTTTACCGATTGTTGCGTTATGGAGAAACCGTGGGTCTTGGTATCACTACAGCATTTACCGTTAGACGGTGTTCAGATCTATTTTGGCCCCTCGGGCTATAGACTGCACTAGCTTCCTTCTTACCGGTGAAAGGCTTCTTTGCTGCACTTGACGAAGCATCCTTCTGTATCTTACCACTTTGGATACCAACTTCTACTCTCTCTCCAGTCAAAATCAACTCAGTAAACCCAGATGACGAACTGCCGATCAAGTGATTGAAAAATGGACCAGATAGCGTCTGTGATATGGTGGGAGAACTGACTTGAGGTTTTGCGTTTGTGTTTTGAAATGTTTCGGTTTAGCAAGAGTCGCCACCGAATTTTTATTTTATCCAAAGGAAAGGTCAAAAAGCACAGGAAAGACCTTTGAGATGTTTTATTGGGTTCGGGGGGTAGATTATGAAAAGGGAAGGTGCTAGCACCCTTTTCATCCATGGTTTTACATGGGCTCTTAGTTACTTGTTTAGATCACTTGCTTTGCTTTTTCAATTGTTTGAAATGGTGGTTTGTATGGTTTTGAAAGTATTTTGAAAAGAGACCATCATTGTGGCAATCTTTGTAATGATTCTTGTTTGAAGAATATATACAAAGATGTATTGTCTTTTGAAAAATATTTCAATGTTTGAAAGTTTGTAGGGAAATTTGTTTTGAAATTGTGTTTTAAAAATAGCAAGGATGTTTTCAAATTTGATCAAGTAACTAGGAGTTGTCTACCCTACTAAAAGATCTTTCCTGCATATTTTTAACCCTTTGACATTGTTGTTTTACCATTGTATTTGGTAAACAAGCTTATCTTTGCATGTTAAACGGGACGGGCGTGGGTCATCTTATGACCATGATAACAATATTGCCAAGTATCTTTATCAAGTTTTTGAGAGACTAGATCATATTTGTTTAGGCAACCAAGATAGCATCATCGAGGGACTATGATCTTTCGTTTTTTATTGATTTTGCCAAGATACCTAACATTCATACCATGGCCATGTTTTTAAGGTAACGAGTGGGTGAAACCCTAGAGGTGCTTGTGTGCTTTGTGTTGTAATTTTTCATGCATATTTGTCTTATATTAGTCATGCTATTTGTTTTGATTTTTTTTTGTTATCATACAAACCTTAATCTTACTATCATGGCACTTGAAAGCAATAAAATGCGTAAAAGTAAATCTAAGACTATTACAACATTATTATGGGGAGGGGGATACAAGTTTGAATAGGGGATATTGCTCAAAATAAAACCCTAAAACTATTATTACAACCAAATTGAAATATTGCACAAATAAATAAATAGACAAATATTTAAATGTACAAACAAATATAAATATGCAAAGGATGTTTTTTTTTGTATTTAATTTATGTATGTAAAATAAATTATTTATGTCTCAAAATAAGAAAAATAAAAATGATTATTTTTGAAAGGGTGAAAACCCTAATTTTTGGTTTTAAAGAAAATATGCTTATATTAATTATTTATTCATTTATATACAAGAAAATAAATAAAAATATATACAAAAATGTTAAAAAATAATATTTGTGAGAAAATAATATTTTAAGTATAAAAATAAAAATGTATAATATTTTTATATTATTTATAAGTTTATTTAAGAAAATAAAAGTATATTATTATTAATAAACTATTTTTATGCCCAAAAAATATAAAAAATAATAAAATAAAAATGGAAAAATTAAGAAAATATTTTTGGTGATTTTTAATATTTAGAAAAAATAATAAAAGTCAGAAAATATAAAAAGAAATGGAAAATATACAAAAATAAAACAAATGGGCCAAGGGGTGCAGAAAGCAAGCATGGGGGTGTCAAAAGTAAGAGGCCCAAGGCGCATGGCCCAAATACACTTCGTCAATGTCCTCAGAACGCGCGCGCGCCATGGTTCAAATCCTGTTCTCTCTTGTTCTTGCATGAAATTAAAAACTCACAACATAAAAGTTATAGCATTTTTAATCACGATTCCAACCATGTAAAAAACTTGATCTAACTCTACGAAACCAGGGAGAATTTCAGAACCCCTAATTTATGACCTAGTTTTTTCAGCAATTTCAACATCCAAATTCCCCTAGCCCAGTTAATATAAATACAAGCTATGCATATGTACAGTTCAAGGACATTAAGGGCTATATTTTTGCTTCACAAACCTAAGCCTAATGATTCCTAAATAAGGAGATAGAAGTTTGAAAATTACCTGTTTCAGCCAAGTTTGGATATGACAATGTAGGAGTTTTGGATGAGGCCTGAAGATCGTGTTAGCTTGCATGAAGTTCACTCAACCTTTCCCAATTCTTGGCTTGCCTTGAACTTGCCTGAATATGCTTGTAGAACTCAATCTGCAAAGCTTCAAAGTAAAAATGGTGAAGTTTGAAAATGGAGTTACAGTGGCTAGAAAGGGACTTGGGTAGCTTGGATAGGATGTATGCAATGTGTCTGAAGTGGTTTGGCACAAAACGCACGAGTGGAATTTGTTTTGGAAGTGGTTCTGCAGGGCTTGCCCTGTTTTGGGTAGAAGTTGGTGTTTTTGTGTATTTGAGTGTTTGAGAGGTTGTGATCTCGTGTTTCTGGCCTTAGACAATATGTAAAACTTGTTTGAAATGAGACTTAGACTTGCTCTTAACAGATGCATAAGATATGTGGACTTTTGCAAGTTACTTGCTTTTGAAGCAAAAGTTGAATTTGACAATGCCAAGGCATGTACAGGCCTGCTCCTTAGCTGCACATAGTTGGTGTAATTTTCCCCAAGTTTGTGGACTTTTTTTGCTGCAAGATATTGGGTTCAAGGCTCAAGGAAAACAAAATTGCATAAAGTGTGCTTTATGGAAATGACATTGTTATCTTTATGCCATAAATGGAATAAACCCTTGTACAAAGCTTCCAAGACAAAAACAATAGCATTAACCATTGTATTTGCATTCAATTTATGAGTGTAGAAAGGATTAGAACCTGTAAACCAAGTACAAGCAAGGTTTGGACAGTTTTGCAAGTTGTAGCAATGTGCAAAATGCCTTGGCCAAAAGTGATAATTTGCCATTTTCAAACATTCGATTCTCCCTAACCACAAATGATCTTGGAGAGTTCTTGGAAATTTTGGAAAGCTTGTAACATGATCTACAATCCATATTTAAAATGCATTTTGAGATTCCAATTGTAACTATGTGAAAAGTTGCCATGAAGATAGGTCAAAATCCTGCCTAAACTAGGGCAAAATTTCACTAAGTTAAAAGTTTCATTGACCCTTATTCACAAAATCATAACTTGAGATCCAAGCATCTTTTGGGAAAACTTTGTGAATCAAAGTTTTAGATTTTGTGGAGGAATACAACTTTCATGTTGGAAGTTTTCTTTGAATCCAATTGCATCATGGAGAAAAAGTTGAGAAAAGTTGGGAAAAAATAAGAAATTTTCATAACTTAGAAAATTTCTAAGTTATGAAAATTTTCCATTTTAAATCCTAATTTTCAAAATTAGGCTTCTTGGTGAAAAAGTTTCATGTTTTGACACATCTTGATGAAAAATGACTCTTGGCACTTGGTTTTGACCAAAAAGTCAAAGTTTGACTTTTCAATGTACAATTGATTTTTGATCAGTTGATTGGAAAATTCATCTATCAATCCAATGCATTTGAGATCTTTTGAACCTTGTGATTAGGTCAAGATGGTGCTATTGAATTCTTGAAACCACGATTGAACCCAATTTGCCATTGGCTAGGTTAAAAATCAGAAATTGCCCTTCTACAGTCAAAACCCTAAAAATGACCATTTTGCCCTTTTGATGATATGATCAAATTTCTTGAGGAGTTGTGGTCCAAACTTGATCAAATGGTTCATATGAGTCTATAATGTTGATGTGGATAAAAAATTATGAGGCTTGACTGTAAATTGGCCACAATTGACTTTTTCCCCAATACAGTTGATTTTTAGGTCAACTGTCCAATTGACTGGGCAAAAATTTGATTCAAGGCTTGAAACTTGGTATGGGAAATCTTATAAGTCCAACATGAAGTATGAAAGTCATATTAGGCATTGAAGGTCCAAAAATCCTTGTGCAAACTAAAACCCTAATTTCAGGTCAATAGTGCAAGGAGAGGTCTCGAGCAGAGCAAACCCTAATTCTGTCTTGAGTCCAAAGAGTCTTGTGAAGAAAATCTTGATAAAATGAGAGGGTAAATTTTGGGGTACAACAGCTGCCCCTGTTCAATCTTCTTGAACCTGAAGAGTTAGATTGGCGAATTTTGCCGTTCGTGACTCGAAGGTAAAAGATGATTGGACACTAGAGTGCCCGTAAATTTGCACTCGTCAAAGTGTAGTTTGAGGAAATGGGCTTGAAGATGCCATTTGGAGATGTGATAGAGTCTTGTTGGAGATGGGCTTAAAGATGCCATCAAAGGATGTTTGTTGAAAATCAGGAGAATGAACATCAGAATGGTATCCGTATCTGGAACGTATCTGAGTTGTATCTGGAGATTGGATCTGTATGAGCAAGGGAATGGCGTCCGTGCCTGGGGCGTATCCGAGCTATAACTGTATTTGAATTTGAATGAATAATAGAATGATTGTCGTGTCTGGAGTGTATCTGTATTTTATTTGAGTCTGGAACAAGCGACAGAATTACATCCGTGTTTGGAGCATATCTGAGTTGGGGAAAAATGTTGAATGAGGGACAGAATGGCAACCGTGTCTGGAGCGTATCTGGACTATATCTGAAATTTAGATCTGTATGAGTAGCAGAATGACTTCCGTGTTTGGAGTGTATCTGCAACTGTAACTGGGATCTGAATAAGTGACAGAATGACATCCGTGGCGACTGCACTGGGGAGAATCGAACTTCTGGTGTAAGGGCCAGAATGGCATTCGTGTTTGGAGTGTATCTGAAATAGAATCTGAATGAGTAATAGAATGACTTCCGTGTCTGGAGTGTATCCGTACTGTATCTGAATCTTTGAATATTTGTTAAAGATAACTTTTAATCTTATCCTGAAAAAGGGTAAAATGTTAGCTGAAACACAAAGTTATGTTGCATGACATGTATGATGCAATAAAATGTGTTTTATCAATGTTTATGATATATGTAATGTAATGTATGTGCATGTAAGCTGATTTGTTGTCTTGCTGAGGAAAATATATCCTTGATAGCTGGGGATAATGAAATCTTTGACTGTTGCAGGGGAAAATAAATCCTTGGCCGCTGCTGGAGATTCAAAATCTTTGATAACTTTTGTGGGGATGTGAGAATCCTTCACGACTTCATGGGGATAGGGATCCTTCAAGTCTTTGGAGTCGGAGGATGATAAACATTCTGCTTGGGGAAGTAACGCCATGTACTTCCCGAGAGATCTGCTTGGGGAATCCTGAGAACTTTGATGACTATAGCTGGGGATTACACAATGGGAATCCTTACTCGACTGGGGAATAGGGAACATTCTGATGATTCTACCGGGGATCAAACAATGGAAAACCTTGATCTGCTGGAGAATAAGGAAGGCTCTGATGGCTTCTGCGGAGAACTGAGAATGAGAATCTTCATTCTGCTAGGGGAATTTAAATCCTTGGGGACTTCATGCTGAGGAGTCAAGAATGAGAATCTTCGACCTGCATGGAATTGAAAATTCTGACAAATTCATGTTGGGGAGCAATGAAGGCTATGTCAACTTTACTGGGGAAATGAGAATGAGAATCTTCATTCTGCTAGGGGATGAAAAACTCTGTGGGGAGTAGCTATACTGCTGGGAAGTAGCTATCCTGCTTGGAGAGTAAGTTCAAGACTCTGGGGGAAACAAAACTTATTCCCGTTTGGAAAAAGTTCAAGAGTTTGGGTTGTATGCCAATCTATTGGGGAGTCAAGAATGAGAATCTTCATTCTGTTGGGGATAAAGCAAAAGTTAACTGTTATCTGGTTGATTCTCAGTTTTTAAGACAACTTGCTAGGGAATCTGGGGAAAACTGGATGGTTTCCGCTGACAATTGATAGTTGGAAATTTGACTCCGTCGGAGAAGAAGGTTTCATCTTCACTGAGGGTCTGTAGTTTAAAGTTTTTGCTCCGCTGAGGATTGGGATTTTGAAGTTTTAACTTTGGTGGTAATTTTGAAATTTAACTCCGCTGGGGATATGTATTTCAAGGTCTTAGCTCCGCTGGGGATCTAGATGATGTACTGCAGGGGATTTCTCCTGGAATAGCCCAAATACGTTTTCCTATACTTTCATCCTGTCAGTAATTATTCTTTCTCATTTCGTTTATTTGTAAACACGTGATTATACTCAAATGCATATGCTCATTTAATAAATCATTGGACGTTTTCAAATAAAACACGAATGTAAAAAGGAAAAGACAAATAGTTTTCTGCACTTTGAAGTATCTTTGTATTAACTTTGTGTAAGTATATTGTACAAAGGAGACAGACATCCTAGTAAGATAATGTTGTCATAAAAAATGAGAAAAATTTATACAAAGAAAGATGGCTATGTGTAAAAATTCCATGGGGTTCCCATTATGATATAGCCTTCGTAACTCTGAATATCTTGTCCATTCGTTTCTTCGTCCGAAGATGATTGAGTTGATCAGAAGCCTGGAGCTTGTCAGTGAAGAGATTGTCCTTAAAGTGATCCGACGAGACATAGTTATACGCTTTAATTCCCTAACTTTTGCCTGGACCGCCCTTTCGGGTTTTCGATCCACCGGGAAACCCTTTTTTGCCCAAGTCGCCCTTTCGGGTTTTCAACTTGCCGGGTGTACAAATTTTTTTATTTATCCCTAACTTTTGCCTGAACCTCCCTTTCGGGTTTTTGATTCACCGGGGTGCCCTTTTTTGCCTAGGTGTGTCAACCTAGCGGGTCGTTTTATGCGTAGTATCTTTTGACTATGTCTTCATTCGCAGGGTGCGGCAGGTCGTCGCCGTCCATGGTGGTTAATATCATTGCCCCACCAGAAAAGATGTTTTTGATCACAAATGGTCCTTCATAGGTAGGAGTCCATTTGCCCCTGGGATCACTTTGCGACAAGATGATCCGCTTGATTACAAGATCCCCGACTTGATATACCTGGCGTCTGACTTTCTTGTTGAAAGCCTTGATCATCCGTTTTTGATATGTCTGACCATGGCAAACAATAGTAAGCCTCTTTCCGTCAATCAAGTTAAGTTGATCAAGCCGGATTTGAATCCAATCGTCTTCATTCAAACCAACATCCTTCATGATTCTCAAGGAGGGAATCTGAACCTCGATAGGTAAAACAACTTCCATGCTGTATACCAAAGAATAGGGTGTTGCCCCAGTTGATGTACGTGCCGTGGTACGGTACCCGTGGAGAGAAAACGATAACATCTCATGCCAGTCCTTGTAGGTGACTGTCATATTTTTTATGATCTTCTTGATATTTTTGTTCGCAGCTTCGACAACACCGTTCATCTTTGGCCGATAGGGAGATGAATTGTGATGTTGAATCTGGAACTGTTCGCACAAGGCAGTGATCATAGTGTTGTTAAGGTTTGTACCGTTGTCAGTGATGATCCTTTCGGGGATGCCATACCGACAAATGAGGTTCTGCTTGATGAAGCGGGCAATGACATTCTTTGTAACGGATGCGAAGGAAGTTGCTTCGACCCATTTGGTGAAGTAATCAATGGCCACCAGGATGAAGCGGTGTCCGTTGGATGCTGTAGGCTTGATCTCTCCAATCATATCAATTCACCACATAGCGAATGGCCAAGGAGATGTTAAGACATTGAGAGGAACTGGAGGTATGTGTACCTTGTCCGCATAGATTTGACATTTGTGACAAGTACGGGAATGTTGATGAGAGTCGGCTTCCATGGTAGACCAGTAATAGCCTACCCGTAGAATCTTCTTAGCCATTTTATGTCCGCTTGAGTGGGTGCCAAAGGCACCATTGTGTAGTTCAGCCATGATCTGCTCAGCTTCAACCTTGTCTACACAACGGAGCAGAATGCAATCATGATTGCGCTTGTATAGGATACCATTGCTCAGGAAGAACTTGGAAGAGAACCTCCTCAAGAACTTTTTGTCATTGACTGAAGCTCCTTCACGATATTCTTGATTCTCGAGATACCTTTTGACTTCGTGAAACCAAGGTCAGTCCACTACTTCTTCGGTATTGATCTCGTGACAATGTGCAGGTTCGTCCATTCGCTCGATGGTGATTTAGGGAGCCTCATTGTCCCAGTTAAGTTTAAACATGGATGACATTGTAGCTAGAGCATCTGCTAGCTGGTTCTCTTCTCGCGGGAAGTGCTCGAAGATAATCTTCTCGAAATGAGGTAGCAATGTCAAGACACGTTCTTTGTAAGGGATGAGGTTGGGATGTTTAGTGTCCCACTCTCCTTTGATCTAACTGATGACCAAAGCTGAGTCTCCAAACACAACCAAAGATTTGATTCCCAGGTCAATTGCAGCATTGAGACCAAAGATACAAGCTTCATACTCGGCCATGTTGTTGGTGCAGTTAAAGCAAAGTCTGGAGGTGAAAGGTGTATGGCAACCTTCTGGAGAGATGAGGACATCACCGATACCGTTCCCAAGTGCATTGGAGGAACCATCAAAGTACAGGGTCCATCGGGATCCTTGTTCAGGTCTGTCATACGGTCTGAAGTCTTCAATGTTGTCCAAATTCATAATGTCCTCGTCGGGGAAGTCAAACTTCATGGATTGGTAATCTTCGACAGCTTGATGAGCCAGATGGTTAGCTAGCACACTCCCCTTTATAGATTTTTGGGTTGTGTACTGTATATCATACTCAGTCAGGATCATTTTCCATCTAGCTATTCTTCTAGATAAAGAAGGCTTCTCGAAGATGTACTTGATCGAATCCATCTTAGATATCATTAGAGTGGTATGAGTCAACATATACTGCCTTAGCCGGCGAGCAGCCCATACCAAAGCGCAACAAGTTTTTTCGAGCAGTGAGTATCGGGTCTCACAGTCAGTAAACTTTTTGCTAAGGTAATAAATGGCATGCTCTTTTCGGCCAGACTCGTCATGTTGGCCCAGTACGCACCCCATTGAATTATCCAAAACAGTCAGATACATGATTAGAGGTCTTCCTTTGATGAGAGGCATCAAGATAGAAGGTTCTAGAAAATTCTCCTTGATTTTATCAAAAGCAACTTGACAGTCATCATTCCATTTAACCACCTGATCTTTCTTTAGCAGCTTGAAGATTGGCTCACAGGTAGATGTTAGGTGATAAATAAACCTTGCAATGTAGGTTAGGCGTCCCAAGAAACCTCTGACCTCCTTCTCAGTGCGAGGGGCAGGCATTTCTTGTATGGCTTTGACTTTGGAAGGATCAACCTCGATGCCTTTGTTATTGACGATGAATCCCAAGAGTTTACCGTACCTGACTCCGAAAGTGCACTTGTTAGGGTTCTATCTGAGCTTGTACTCCTTCAACCTGACAAACAACTTTTGCAAATGGTCGAGGTGTTCTTCTTCTGTCTGTGAACGGGCTATCATGTCGTATATGTAGACTTCAATCTCATGATGTATCATGTCATGAAACAAAGCTACCATGGTGCGCTGATAGGTTGCCCCGACATTCTTCAGTCCGAATGGCATCACTTTATAACAGAAGGTACCCCATTGTGTAACAAAAGTAGTTTTCTCCATGTCTTCAGGTGCCATTTTGATCTGGTTGTAACCTGAAAATCTGTCCATGAAAGAAAATACCTTGTGCTGAGCTGTATTGTCAACCAAGATGTCAATGTGCAAAAGTGGAAAGTCATATTTAGGGCTAGCCCTATTTAAGTCTCTGTAATCCACGCACATTCTCACTTTGTCGTCCTTCTTAGGCACGGGAAAAATATTAGCAACCCATTATGGATAGGAGGTAACAACAAGAAACCCAGCATTGAACTGCTTCATCATTTCTGCTTTGATATTTTCAGATATGTCGGGCCTCATGCGGAAGAATTTCTGTTTAATTGGTGGACAATATTCTCTTGTAGGGAGATGGTGAACCACAATATCTGTATCGAGCCCCAGCATGTCTTCGTAAGACCAGGCGAAGATCTCAACATATTCATTCAACAGCTGAACTAAGCGCTATTTGACACTTGGCTCAAGGTTGGCACCCACTCTGACTTCTTTTCTGTCTTCATCAGTACCCAAGTTGATTGTCTCTAACAACTCCTCGTGAGGTAGAATAGCCCTTTCTTCCTATTGTAGTAGCCTAACCAATTCTCCCAGCACTTCACAGTCTTCATCACCTTCGTATTCAGCATGGTAGACCAGATCTTCAGAGTTACTGAAGGCCATAGCAGAATTGTTACCCATGGATTCCAGAATGGAAGGGTAACTGCATTTGTGAGTGTGGGTGTGTGTAAGGGATAGCCACCTTTAAACAAATAAAATGTAAAAAGAAAGAAAATGAATACAAAAGTTTATATGTGAAAACATCCTTGATTCATTAAAATGGCATATGAAGATGAAAAATCAAACCCTTACAAATGGACCTATGTGCCTTGGATAAGGCACAAGGCTAAAAGTGTACGAATTGTTTGAGAATTATTACAAACCAATAGAAATGTTTGAAAGATATATTACTGAATTATGAAAGTAATCGGAACAAAGTCCTTTTCCTCCCAGTTGCACAGTCCTCCGTCAATAATAGGGAAAATCCAGTCTTCAAGGTTGCTCTCCTCTTCACTATCCTCCAAAGCACTGACTCCATGATGGGTGATCTTCACTGGTGGTCCTCCAGCCCGGGCGCGTCGGACATCCTTTTAAGCAGAAGCAGTGAAACCCAAGCCAAATTTATCTGATTTGTGAGGAAAGTCTGGTAGCTGACCCCAGATTGTGCTTCCTCCTTCTTCAATCACAGCCTTTGCATCTTTGAGGGATGACAACCGAGGCACAGGTTTGGTAATCATGGGCACAGAAGACACTGTCTTAGTTGCTGCTATTTCAGGAGAAACCTCTTCAAAGTGTTGGAAAGGGGTCTCGATGAATTCACCATCCAATTCTACATAGCAGAAAGAATTTAGATGGCTTATCATGTATTCCTCTTTGCTATGAACAATTATAATTTTCCCCTGGACAGGGTACTTGAGCATTTGATGTAGAGAAGAAGTGATGACTCCAGCATTGTGAATCCAGGGTCTCCCCAACAAGCAAGAATAGGAAGGACGGATGTCCATCACATAGAATGTGGAGTTGAAGGTTTCAGTTCCCACTTTAATCGGGATGTCCACCTCCCTGTGGACCATCCTTTTAGAACCACCAAAGGCTCTGACAATGATATTGCTGGGCTTCAGGGTTAGGCCTTCACAGTCCAATCTGTCCAATGCTTTCTTCGGCAAGACATTTAAAGACGAACCAGTGTTTACCAGAACGTGAGCTAGAGTAGTCCCTATGTATTCCACCGATACATGCAAACCGTCATTATGCTTTCTCCCTTTAGATGTTAAATCGGCATCGGAGAATCCTAGACCATTGTCTGTTGTTAGGCTAGCTACATATTCCTGGAACTGATCCGCGGAGGTTTCCTGTGGCACGTGGGCCGTCTTCAAAAATCTGATCTGGGCTTTAGCATGAGCTACGGAACAAATCAGCAGGGCCAACATAGAGATCTTTGAGGGGGTTTGCCCCAGTTGTTCCACAACATCATAATCGCTTTTCTTGATTATTTTTAAAATCTCTTCCATTTCTTTTTGAGAGGTCTCAGGGATGACCAAAGGCTGAACCCTCGTCCTGACGGGCATTTCTTGGATCCCTTTCCCTCTATCATCAGCAACAGTAGAGGGGACAACCACAGGAGTTACAATTTCATCAATAATTAGAGTTCTCGCAAATATGTTGGCCGACACAAGGGTAACTTTAGGAGCATTTGAGGGTCCGAAGATTGCCCTTGGAGGAGCAATCTCCAGAGAGAAAATCCTTCCACTGCGGGTGATTTTACTCGTCCCAGCAATATTTCCAATGTCGGAAGTCTCTTCATCAGAACTTTCTTCAGTTGATTCAATCTGTTTAATACCGTGGTAGAAGATCTCTCCACCATAGTTCCACGGTATTGATTTGTTGTACTTGTACGAGATAGGCCCCGACATGGTTATCTTCAAAGGTACAGTCTTCAGATCAGATGTAATCTTAACAGGTCTTTTGGATACCTTGGAAAGATTGGCGGATATGGTAATTATTGAAATATCATTGACAGAAGTCGGTGTAACAGGAGTCTTCTCAAAAATGATTTCTTGATTATCCATTAGGCGTTGGACGCCTAACTTCAACAACGAACAATCGGTTGGTAAGGATGAACAAAGGCAGCAATCTTCTTCACAACCTAAGAAAATCCCAGCCTTTAACAAATTCAGCTTGATTATCGGTATTGAAGTCATCAAATCATCAATAGTAGCAACAAAAAGATCTTCTTTAACAACATGGGCATTGTGGGCATGCCTTGGCATTAGAGCAGAGATCGCATTTGGCTTTTCAGGGGCGTCTAATTCCACTTCTTTAGCATCTATCAAATCCTGAATCTTATTCTTCAGGGCCCAATAATTGTTGGTGTCGTGCCCTATGCTCCCTGAATGATAAGCACACTTGGCGTTCGAATGGTAGTAAGGAGAAGTTGTATTCGGATTCTTCGGTGCCTCTTTTAGACTGGCAAGGTTTAACTTCAAGAGATGGGGTAGAACCTGAGCAGGAGTCATGTTTATCTAGGTGAATTTCCGTACAGGCCTTTCCACCCTTGCTTGGTTGGTTCTGGGTTGATTGTTTCTGGGCTGATCAGCTACAGTCTTCTGAATCATTACGGCCCCCACCGATGGTCGGCGCTCAACTCTTCCTTGACCTCTTTGGGAGTAGACAGCTGAGACTTCTTTCTTTGCTGGAAAAGGCTTTTTGACGGCAGCGGAAGCAGATGCATCTTTTTAAATTTTACTACTCTTGATTCTGGCTTCAACTCTCTCACTAGTTAGAATCAACTCGGTGAACCCCGCAGACGAACTTCCTATCAGGTGATTAAAGAATGGACCTGACAGAGTCCCCAAGAACATATCAACTAGCTCCCTCTCAGATAGAGGTGGTTGCACTCGTCCCGCCAAGTCTCTCCATTTCTGGGTATACTTCTTAAAGCCTTCATTTGAGACCATGCCCATACTCTGTAATTGAGTACGGGTAGGTGCTAAGTCCGTATTGTATTGATACTGCTTGTAGAAGGTAGCAGCCAAATCCTCCCAATTGTGCACATCAGACCTCTCTAGCTGGTAGAATCAATCTAATTGCGTCCCTGACAAACTGTCCTGGAAGAAATGTACCCACAAGTCTTTGTTAGAAGAACATGGTTGAATTTTCCTGACATAGGACCGTAGGTGCATCTTTGGGCAAGACACCCCATCGTATTTAGGAAATAAGGGAACTTTAAACTTGGTAGGAATGAAAATTCCAGAGACCAACCCCAACTCTTCAAAGTCCAACCCAAGCACTCTCTGAATCTCCATGGCTGCCAGACGTTCTCCCAGATTTTTGTATTTTTCATCTGCAGGAGGATACTGTTGTTCTGAGTAATCCTCATCTTCCTCTTCTTCAGCCTCAGCATCAGAAGGCACTGCAACTATTTTACCCTTTCCTTCACCCTCTTCAGATGTTGATGGGAAATCTAGGACCCTTCTGGCTTGACCTTTAAACCTTCTGCCCAAAGTAGCCACACCAACTCTCTTCTTATTCTTTTTCTCCTTTTCCTTCTCTAACAGAGCTTTAAGATCCTCCTGACCCTTAGCCAAGGTCATGAGTAGCTGTTGGAATTGTGAATTCTGCGCTTGCAAATCTTTGACCGTCTGCTCAATATCCATCTTGCTGAAATAAACAGCAGAGAGATAAGGAAACCTGGTGTGAAGACCTGTTTATGCATATGATGAATGAAATGTATTCATGTAATGCATTCAAGGATTCAGAAATTCAAATTTGTTTAAACAAAAAGGAACAAACGTCATATTAATAAGATAGAATTTGTTAGTACATCAATGCCCCATGGGCAAAACAATACAAAATTCTAATGTAAAAAGATGCTGCGCATCCTTTTTGGTGCAATGTAGGTATTGAGAGTCTGCTCCTCGTGAAGATGACGAGTAAGTTCCAAAACCTTCTTCTCACTGGTGTAGAATTGGGCTTCAAAAGTATCGCGTTCTCCCTTGAGCTGTATCCAACTCCTTTGTAAATCTTCCAATGATGTTGGCATGTCAGGATATAGGAGGGTGTATGGAACCTCTTCTTCCTTAACAGGCTCTTTAATCACAGGGAGAATGTAGGGGTAAGGCATCATAAGACTTTGGGCGCGGGTTCATACCCACTTGAGGTAAGGCTCAAGGGGGATGGAATTCTTGTGTCCCAAGGTCTTACTGTCCACCTTGGTGGGAATCCTCCAAGCTCGGATAAACCTTTGTCGAAGTCCTTAAGCATCGTTGTCGAAGTCAAAAACCAAGTCTGGAATCAGCATGTCATGTGGGCCATCCCTTCGGGTATACCCAAACTGTCTCAGAGCCAAGTAGGGGTTGCAGGTAATGCCTCCCCTAATTCCAAGTAGAGGGACATTGGGGAATTCCCCACAACGATCAATGATGATAACATTTTCTCTGGACTGAGAACACCAATGAACATATGAATGTGTAAGAGTCATCAATCGTTGTGGCCACCTCAAACCTTGCTCATTCTTCAAGACTAACTGGGGAAGATGAGAAATAAACCACCTTGCTAGAAGAGGAGTACAACACATAAGAACACCTCTTTTCCTCATTGTTCGAGTGTGAAATGAGTGTAAGATGTCCCCAAGTAAAGTAGGCACAGGATTCCGAGATATCAGAATCTTGACAGCATTCACATCTATAAGCTGGTCAGGGTTTGGGAACAAGACCAACCCATAGATGAGAAGTGCTATAATCTCCTCAAAAGCTTGCAGATCTAGAGAATTCCAGCATTCTTGAGCTTTCTCAAACATGAACTTTGCCAAGAAACCCTTGACACCACTTCTAGTTTCCCAATGACCTATGACATCAGATGGTTGCAATTGTAGGGCTTGAGCAACATCTTCTGGATTTGGATCTCTTTCCGTACCGTTGAAAGGTAGTTGATGGAGAATATGAATCCTCAGGAGTTGAGAAAATTCCTCCAAAGTAGGCACTAGCTGGTAATCTGGAAATGTGAAGCAGTGGTGTAGGGGGTCAAAGAACTGGAAGAGAACATTCACCATGTCTTCCTCTGTATTGGAGTTGACCAATTTAAGAAGTCGACCATGTCTCTCAGTGAATGGAGAATACTCTGGAATCTTGGAAGCAAGCTCCTTGAGTTGAGGAGGAATTCTCACAAGGTTGACCTGAATTATTTTCCTGCGGAGTGATTCCATAACCTACAAAACAGGAAAAAAGATAAAGATCCAAAATCCTTGAAATGGTTAGTGGATGCAAATGATGCTTCATGATGTTCATGATGTTATGCACAAGTATATATGTACAAGCAAGTCACACAAGATCCTAGTTTCAGGCTTGCATGGGGTTTTATAGGTAAGTACCCTCTTGAAGTTTAGTTGGCTCATCCTGTCCTATAAATAGTAACCGGGTTCTAAGGAGCTCAATATCACTGGATTATTTTCTGTGTTCATTGTTTCAGTTTAGCCACTTTACTGGCGACCGAAATATTCCAAGAAAACAACCCTCAATGAGTGTAGTATCGAGTATCTACCAACTTCGGACTGCACTAAAGCCGGTCATCTCACTACATCCTAAAAGGCCAAGATGGTCAAGTAAAGGTTCTAAAAGTCCAATGCTTCATGACATCACTCAGCGGCCCCGTATTCTCTTTGATTGACTCAAAGGCTACCGGTACCCACAAATATGTCGCACTAATATAGCTATTGCTTAGACTGTGTCGGTATACCCCGTACAGTTTCCACAATGTATTGCTATTTACCTATGAATGTTTCCCAAATTCGGGTAGAGGATTCAAACCCAAACAATAGAACCAAATGTAAAGCAATCAAACAAACAAGGTAAGCATGTAAAGGTGATCTAAAACCCTAAGGTAACCCCACTTTTAGATCAATCCCCAACAGAGTCGCCAGTTCTGTGATACGGTGGGAGAACTGACTTAAGGTTTTGCGTTTGTGTTCGCAAATGTTTCAATTTAGCAAGAGTCGCCACCGACTTTTTATTTTATCCAAAGGAAAGGTCAAAAAGCACAGGAAAGACCTTTGAGATGTTTTCTTGGGTTCGGGGGGTAGATTATGAAAAGGGAAGGTGCTAGAACCCCTTTCATTCATGGTTTTCCATGGGCTCTTAGTTACTTGTTTAGATCACTTGCTTTGCTTTTTCAATTGTTTGAAATGGTGCTTTGTGTGGTTTTGAAAGTATTTTGAAAAGAGACCATCGTTGTGGTAATCTTTGTAATGATTCTTGTTTGAAGAATGTATACAAAGATGTATTGTCTTTTGAAAAATGTTTAAATGTTTGAAAATTTGTAGGGAAATTTGTTTTGAAATTGTGTTTTGAAAATAACAAGGATGTTTGCAAATTTGATCAAGTAACTAGGAGTTGTCTACCCTACTCAAAGATCTTTCCTACACATTTTTAACCCTTTGACATTGTTGTTTTACCATTGTATTTGGTAAACAAGCTTATCTTTGGATGTTAAACGGGACGGGCGTGGGTCATCGTATGACCATGATAACAATATTTCCAAGTATCTTTAGCAAGTTTTTGAGGGACGAGATCATTTTTGTTTAGGCAACCAAGATAGCGTCATCGAGGGACTATGATCTTTTGTTTTTTGATTGATTTTGCCAAGATACCTAGCATGCATACCATGGCCATGTTTTTAAGGCAACGAGTGGGTGAAACCCTAGAGGTGCTTGTGTGCATTGTGTTTTCATTTTTCATGCATTTTTGTCTTGTATTAGTCATGCTATTTGTTTTAATTTTTTTTTTTTGTTATCATACAAACCCTAATCTTACTATCATTGCATTTGAAAGCAATAAAATGCGTAAAAGTAAATCTAAGACTATTACAACATTATTATGGGGAGGGGGATACAAGTTTGAATAGGGGATATTGCTCAAAATAAAACCCTAAAACTATTATTACAACCAAATTAAAATATTGCACAAATAAATAAATAGACAAATATTTAAATGTACAAATAAATATAAATATGCAAAGGATGTTTTTTATTTATTTATTTCATGTATGTAAAATAAATTATTTATGTCTCAAAATAAGAAAAATAAAAATGATTATTTTTGAAAGGGTGAAAACCCTAATTTTTGGTTTTAAAGAAAATATGCTTATATTAATTATTTATTCATTTATGTACAAGAAAATAAATAAAAATATATACAAAAATGTTAAAAAATAATATTTGTGAGAAAATAATATTTTAAGTATAAAAATAAAAATGTATAATATATTTATATTATTTATAAGTTTATTTAAGAAAATAAAAGTATATTATTATTAATAAACTATTTTTACGCCCAAAAAATATTAAAAATAATAAAATAAAAATGGAAAAATTAAGAAAATATTTTTGGTGATTTTTAATATTTAGAAAAAATAATAAAAGTCAGAAAATATAAAAAGAAATGGAAAATATACAAAAAAATAAAACAATGGGCCAAGGGGTGCAGAAAGCAAGCATGGGGGTGTCAAAAGTAAGAGGCCCAAGGCGCATGGCCCAAATAAACTTTGTCCCTGTCCTCAGAACGCGCGTGCCATGGTTCAAATCCTGTTCTCTCTTGTTCTTGCATGAAATCAAAAACTCACAACATAAAAGTTATAGCATTTTTAATCACGATTCCAACCATATAAAAAACTTGATCTAACTCCAAGAAACAAGGGAGAATTTCAGAACCCCTAATTTGTGACCTAGTTTTTTCAGCAATTTCAACATCCAAATTCCCCTAGCTCAGTTAATATAAATATAAGCTATGCATATGTACAGTTCAAGGACATTAAGGGCTACATTTTTGCTTCAGAAACCTAAGCCTAATGATTCATAAATAAGGAGATTGAAGTTTGAAAATTACCTGTTTCAGCCAAGTTTGGATATGACAATGTAGGATTTTTGGATGAGGCCTGAAGGTCATGTTAGCTTGCCTGAAGTTCACTCAACCTTTCCCAATGCTTGGCTTGCCTTGAACTTACCTGAATATGCTTGTAGAACTCAATCTGCAAAGCTTCAAAGTAAAAATGGTGAAGTATGAAAATGGAGTTACAGTGGCTAGAAAGGGACTTGGGTAGCTTAGATAGTATGTATGCAATGTGTCTGAAGTGGTTTGGGACAAAACGCACGAGTGGAATTTGGTTTGGAAGTGGTTCTGCAGGGCTTGCCCTGTTTTGGGCAGAAGTTGGTGTTTTTGTGTATTTGAGTGTTTGAGAGGTTGTGAGCTCGTGTTTCTGGCCTTAGAAAATATGTAAAACTTGTTTTAAATGAGACTTAGACTTGCTCTTAACAGATGCATAAGATATGTGGACTTTTGCAAGTTACTTACTTTTGAAGCAAAAGTTGATTTTGACAATGCCAAGGCTTGTACAGGCCTGCTCCTTAGCTGCACATAGTTGGTGTAATTTGCCCCAAGTTTGTGGACTTTGTTTGCTGCAAGAGATTGGGTTCAAGGCTCAAGGAAAACAAAATTGCATAAAGTGTGCTTTATGGAAATGGCATTGTTATCTTTATGCCATAAATGGAATAAACCCTTGTACAAAGCTTCCAAGACAAAAACAATACCATTAACCATTGTATTTGCATTCAATTTATGAGTGTAGAAAGGATTAGAACCTGTAAACCAAGTACAAGCAAGGTTTGGACAGATTTGCAAGTTGTAGCAATGTGCAAAATGCCTTGGCCAAAAGTGATAATTTGCCATTTTCAAATTTTCGATTCTCCCTAACCACAAATGATCTTGGAGAGTTATTGGAAATTTTGGAAAGCTTGTAACATGCTCTACAATCCATATTTAAAATTCATTTTGAGATTCCAATTTTAACTATGTGAAAAATTGCCATGAAGATAGGTCAAAATCCTGCCTAAACTAGGGCAAAATTTCACTAAGTTAAAAGTTTCAAGGACCCTTATTCACAAAATCATAACTTGAGATCCAAGCATCTTTTGGGAAAACTTTGTGAATCAAAGTTTTAGATTTTGTGGAGGAATACAACTTTAATGTTGGAAGTTTTCATTGAATCCAATTGCATCATGGAGAAAAAGTTGGGAAAAGTTGGAAAAAAATAAGAAATTTTCATAACTTAGAAAATTTCTAAGTTATGAAAATTTTCCATTTTAAACCCTATTTTCAAAATTAGGTTTCTTGGTGAACAAGTTTCATGTTTTGACACATCTTGATGAAAAATGACTCTTGGCACTTGGTTTTGACCAAAAAGTCAAAGTTTGACTTTTCTGTGTACAGTTGATTTTTGATCAGTTGACTGAAAAATTCATCTGTCAATCCAATGCATTTGAGATCTTTTGAACCTTGTGATTAGGTAAAGATGATGCTATTGAATTATTGAAACCATGCTTGAACCCAATTTGCCACTGGCTAGGTTAAAAATCAGAAATTGCCCTTATACAATCAAAACCCTAAAAATGACCATTTTGCCCTTTTGATGATCTAATCAAATTTCTTGAGGAGTTGTGGTCCAAACATGATCAAATGGTTCATATGAGTCTATAATGTTGATGTGGATAAAAAATTATGAGGTTTGACTGTAAATTGGCCACAATTGACTTTTTCCCTAATACAGTTGATTTTTAGGTCAACTGTCCAATTGACTGGGCAAAATTTTGATTCAAGGCTTGAAACTTGGTATGGGCAATCTTATAAGTCCAATATGAAGTATGAAAGTCATATTAGGCATTGAAGGTCCAAAAATCCCTGTGCAAACTCAAACCCTAATTTCAGGTCAACAGTGCAAGGAGAGGTCTCGAGCAGAGCAAACCCTAATTCTGTCTTGAGTCCAAAGAGTCTTGTGAAGAAAATCTTGATAAAATGAGAGGGAAAATTTTGGGGTACAACAGCGTCCCTAGAAACATGTCAACCAACTCCCTATCAGACAAAAGGGGTTGGAATCTTCCGGCCAAGTCTCTCCACTTCTGAGCATAATCTTTGAAACCTTCGCCTGCACCCATGGACATACTCTGGAGTTGAGTACGAGTGGGAGCAAGGTCGGCATTATACTGATATTGCTTGTAAAAAGCAGCAACAAGGTCTTCCCAGTTTCGGACACTGGCCCCTTGCAACTGATAAAACCATTCAAGCTGAGTCCCTGACAGACTATCTTGAAAGAAGTGCACCCACAAATTCCTATCAATAGTGTGTGGTTGGATCTTTCGGACATACGAGCGGAGGTGGAGTTTTGGGCAGGATACCCCATCATATTTAGCAAAAACTGGAGCTTTGAACTTATGGGGGATGACCACTCCAGATACCAGTCCTAGTTCTCCAAAGTCCAAACCAGGGATTTTCTGAATCTCCATAGCACTCAAACGGTCTTCTAGCTACTTGTACCTATCCTCAGCAGGAGGATATTTCTCATCGTCGTAATCCGTATCATTGTCAGAAACTGCTGGACTAGGGTCTTTTACCCTCTATTGGTTCTCTCCATCCTTGGATGAGGAGGTCAGATCAACTGGTTGTCTCAACCTTTCTCTGAATCTTCTACCCATGTTCAAAATACCGACCTCCTTCCTCTTCTTCTTCTCTTTCAGAATAAGGGTCTTCAAATCCTCCAGCCCTTTAGCCAGACTTATGAACATCTGTTGGAATTGGGCGTTCTGTGCCTGAAGATCTTTGATGGCTTGATCGGAAGACATTTCTGCTAAAATAAACAGCGAAGAAGATGAGAAACTTGTAAGGGTACCTGTAATGATGTGCATGATAATGGGATGCGCATGTAATGATTTCAAAGACTTTGGGAGATTTAAATTTGCAAACCAAAACATGGTACTGCTCCCGGTAAGTATCTCACTCATTTTTCAGCTGAATCCAAGACCTCTGCAACTCCCCCGGATCAGTGGGCATGTAAGGATATAGGACTGTGTAAGGAATGCCTTCTTCATTAGTGGGCTCCACAATCACTGGTAATACGGCTTCATAGGGCATCCCAAGCTTCTGGGCACGAGCTCGAACCCACTGGAGATAAGACTGCATAGGAAGGGAAGTCTTTGGTCCCAACTCTTGGGGGTCAGATCTGTTCACCATGCCCTAAGCTCGTATGAACCTCCAGCAATGCTCCTTAACATCCTCCTTATAGTCAAATACAATGTCCTCAAGAAGTAACTCATGGGGACCATCTCTTCGAGCACGACCAAATGTTCGCAAAGCCAGACAAGGATTGTAAGTTATACCTCCTCTGATTCCAAGCAATGGGACATTAGGATATCCCCCACAACGGTCAATAACAGCAGTGTCTTCCATAGCCCGGGAACACCAAAGAATATCTGTATGGGCAAGTGACATTATTTTGTAGGACCAACCTAAACCTTCTTCGTTCTTCAGCATAGACTAGGGAGGTGAGAAATAAACCACCTCGACATCAGCGACATGCAACACATAAGAGTCCCTCTTCTCCTCACGGTACGAGTATAGAGGGCATGCAAGATATCACCCAACAGGGTAGGCACAGGATTGCGAGAAAGGAAAATCTTGACAGCATTCACATCTACAAAGGAATCCGGATTCGGGAAGAGCACCAAACCATAGATAAGGAGAGCCGAGACATCTTCAAAAGCTTGAAAATCCAAATTATCCCAGAATAACTGAGCCTGGTCTATCAGAAATTTGGCTAGAAAACCTTCGACTCCGCTTCGTGTTTCCCACTTGGATACTACATCAGCCCGTTTCAAATGCAGAGCTGAGGCAATGTCTTATGGTCTAGGAACTTCTTCCATACCTGTGAAGGGTGCCTGTTCAAGGATGGATATGTCCAATAGGTGAGAGAACTCTTCCAAAGTGGGAACCAGCTGGTAATCTAGAAAGGTGAAGCAATGATGCACCGGATCGAAGAACTGGAAGAGTACACTTATCATCTGCTCATCAATATTTGAAGTGACCAGGCTGAGAAGTTTACTGCGTCTCTTAATGAACATAGAAGTCTAAAAAATTCTTGAGGCTAGCTCCTTAAGTTGGGCAGGTATTTGCACAAAGTTGACTCAGATGGTATTTCTACGCACGGAAGCCATAATCTACAAAATAGAACAAAGATAAATTCCCTTGGTCTTTGAAATGGTTAGTATAATGAAGTATGAATGCCATGTTATGATGCATGATGTCATGGTAAACCACAGGTATAGAAAACATTGATATTGAAAACACAGTCAAATCACACAAAGCCCTTAGGTTGAAGGCTTGCATGAGGTCAAAGGTAGTACCCTCTTGAAGTTAAGTTGGTTTCAACCTGTCCTAGAAAAAGTAACCGGGTTCTACAGGATCTCAATATCACTGACCATCCTCCATCGATCATGGTTTCAGCTCACACAATCTTTTCTTGTGGCCAGAACTATCTCGAGAGTATGGTCTCATTGAGTGTAGCATCGAGTATCAACCAGTTACCAGCTTTACACTGAGGCCGACTATCTCACTACTTTCTAATGGCCAAGTTGGTCGATTTAAAGGTTCTAAGGTCAGTTGATGCTTAACGACACCACGCGACGGCCATGTATTCTCCTCGTTTCTCCACAAGGGATATCAGTACCAACCAATATGCCACATCAACGTAGCTACTGCTTCAACCGTATCAGTCTACGCCGTATAATTCCCTCATAGTCTATTGCTACTTACCTAAAAGGTGTCCCCAGACCCGAGTTAGGATCTATAGTAACTCCCAAACAAAACTCTTAAAAGTAAAGCAATCAAAGAAATCAAGAGAAGCAATTATGCTGAACTAGATCCTAAGTTATACCCCACTTATAACATTCCCCAACAGAGTCGCCAGTTCTGTGATACGGTGGCAGAACCGACTGTTTGAAATGCTGGTTTGCATTTTGCGTTTTGTGTTCGCAAAATGTCGCGGTAAGCAAGAGTCACCATCGACTTTTATTTCATCCAATCCGAAAGGAAAAAAGTACAGAAAAAAAAATCCTTTTTTGAGATTTTGAGTACGGGGGGTAGATTATAGAAAGAGAAGGTATTAACACCCTTTATATCCATGGTTTTCCATGGGATCTTAGGTACTTGCTCATCTTTTTAAAATTGCTTGTGTATGCGCTTTTCTTTTGAAAAAGTTTGACTTCGTGATAACCCTTGTATCAGTCCCCAAAGGTGTGACAAAGTTGTTTTGAAAATTTGTTTGAAATGAGTAAGTGTGAAAGGTTTTGGTTTGAGCAAGTACCTACTAGCATCTACCTACTCGAAAAAAAATCGTTTCTTTCTTATTTCCTTTAGACAGCGCTATCCTACTATTGAGAAATAGGTAGCACCGTTGCTGGAGTTGTAAGGGTCAATTCGAAAGGGACGTATGATCACTAAAGAAATGTTAGGACACCTTAGTAATAACTCTAGAGTCTTAAGATCGTATTCGAGGTAACATTTCCGAGGCAACATTTCTGAGGCAACGTTTGATCTTTTTAGACAGGAGGGCAACCACTAAGACACCCTATACTTAATGACCGTTTTCCGAAGGCAACCGAAGTATGAGTATACCCTAAGAGTGATATGTGTGAGTGATCTGTTTTCAATTATTTAGTCTTTGCACATTAGGGTTTTCTAACTGGATTAAGTTATCATGCATTCTTGTCATACAATCCTATTAGCATACATCTAAACAGTCAAATATTTATGAGAATTAAAATGCGAGAAAGTACATCTACGCTATTACAAGGCTTCGAGGAGGGGGATTAATTACATAGCCAAAAACCCGGAAAAGCGATAAATAAAAAGTCCTAGATTAAACTATTACAAACCATGAGCATTTACATAAATATCGGTAAAAATGATAACACCCGCGCGATGAATCGTATATGTGGCAACTAGGGTTTTGACCCTTGTCTAAACCTAATTGCGATTAGTTAAAGAAAATGTTTTTTTTTGTTTTGCTTTGTTATTTAAGAAAATAATAGAATTTCTAAATTAAAGAAAAATCCTAAGTCTAATTAATTTTAAACTAAGAAAAACAAATAATTTGCCTAAAAGCCTATTTTTTTGTATTTTTATTTATTTGAGAAAAATAACAAAATAAAATTAAAGGAAAAGTCTAACCTAATCTCTACTTGATTTTATTTTTGAAAACAAATTAAAATTTCTAAATTAAACTAAATTAAATTGATTTTGATAATAATAATAAAAAAGACTAATCCTAATTTTGGTGAATTGTTGATTTTATGTTTTTTTTTTGTGAAAAATAAATTAATTTGTAAATTAAATAAATAAAGGAAATTAAAAGAATAAATAAAAAAATGATAAAGAAAAGAAAATAAAAAAGATTAGTAATGGGCCTGATGCTGTTCAGCAATTGAGCGGGGTTGGAATATAAATTCCTGGGCCCAAATGGCTAGAGGCCTGTTTGACTTCACCCAAATCCAGTGTGCACGCTTGACTGAGGCGCATGGTGGTCCTCCCATGGTGATATGTTGATCTGGGGGCATTGATGAATTGGAGGGCCAGATCCTGATGGTACACAGTGAGCATCTTGACTTGCAAAGCGTTGGATTACATGTTAAAAAATATTAGGAATGAAGGTTGGGACCTGGGAATCAAACCCAAGTCCTTTTCACTTTCCCCAGCACGCTTACCAACTGAGCCAATTGTTTCATTTGTATATACAATGGAAATCAATTATAATATAATAAACACAGAACGCTGAAATTCAAAACGCGCCAAATTCAAATCACCCAACCAGGGGATGACACGCATCGTCATCTTCCTCCCAAACCGTCGTTTTAGGTGGCAAGCTTTTACCTACAGACACTTACTGTAGGTATATCCTTGTGTATTTCAAAAATCGTGTGTCCTCAAGATAAATGGCCATGGCTGGTACCAATCAACTCGTTTCATCCTCACGAGTCTCATGGTACCAGAATCAACACCCAATTTTTCCTATCCTGCAAACCCCTAATCAAGAACATAACCCTAGTTATGGCAACATCCTGTACAGGAGTTAGAAATGCAATTAAATGGTACCAATCGTTTGCAAACTTAATGATAAACACGAATATACAATCAAAATATGCATAGGATGAGAAAATCAATGAAACCGAATTTGAATTTGAAAGCAAGTCGTGATACCTATATCTTACAATTCCAGGAGTGAGAGAGCTTGCAAATGGTTGGAATTCCTTTTGGATATGTCCAAGAACCCGTTGGTGTCGTGAGAATGGTATGAATTGGCCTCTAATGTGGAAATTGAATCACCACTTTTCTTGAAATTTTTTGAGTTTTGCTTCACCTTTGCATGACTGCTTCTAACCTCCTTATGCCTTGGTCTCCTTCTGTATATGTAATACAAACTATTAGGTCAACAAAAACAACCTCAATCTTGCTCATCATGGAGATTGGATTTGATCTTTCATAGTATATGATTCCTTTCCAATTTTTCTCAAATCCAATCTTTTCCAACCAAATTGACCTTGCATGAGTTGATCTTCAATTGACAGCATGTAATATCTTCTTTCAATGCAAAAGATCATACCTAAAATGCAATATATGATTTATTAGGATTTATTTGATTTTATTTGAATTTTAAATGAATAAAAATCAAAATAAATTAAATAAATGAATAAATAAAGCATGGAGGGTCCCATAGGTCGTGGACTATGCTAGGAATGAGATGCAAGCATAAAAATTTGGGCCCATTTAGCAAAAGATGCAAATTTGAGCATTTTTTACTTTTGGCAATTTTGCAAAAAAGGACAACTTGGCCAATGCATAACTCTCTCAGTTTTGACCCCAGAGAGGTGTTCTTAGACTTTTTAGAAAGCTTAAGATGTCCTCTAAGCAACCCTTTTGGTCTCATCTAAATTGGATCTTCCATGCTCATGTATGAAGCTTTGACCCAAAAGGTGTTTTTGTTGACTTTTCAAAATTACCTATAATGTCCAAATTCATATCTTTTTGTGAGTGCATATTTAGAACTTGGGAGCTGAAGATGAATTGTATCCTCTTCAAAATGAGCTTTGTATGGGTCATTTTTGATGAAGTATGAGAAAGTTATGCTTGGTCAAAGTTGAGTTGACTTTTCCTGTAAAACCCTAATTTAACAACTTTTAGGTTTTGATGAATTCTGAGCAATCCTTGATGAATCATGATCAACCCATGATCAAATGATGAATGATACTTCAAAATGAGAATGTTGACCAAAAATCTTGAAGTTTGACTGTATGTGGGCCACAGTTGACTTTTGACGTAGCACAATCGATTTTCAGGCCTTTGAGCAATTGAATGAGTAAACTTCCTCTACAAGGCTTGAAACTTGACATGGATGATCTTGAGAACATATTAGGAAAATGGTGAGCATTTGTGATCCTTTGGACTCAAACATCTTGATGAAAAATGAAACCCTAATTTGAGGTAGACTGTTTTTCTGGTCAACCCTTGGACTTCCTGGAGCCATTTGAGGACCTCACTTGACATGCATTGAGGAATATGGGAGGGGAAATTTTGGGGTACAACAACCAGCAACAAAAATTCATCCCCAGCTGAGTTATTTCCTCAAGTCAGCAGTGCTATCAGTAGATTATCTCCTCTCCAACAGAGTTATTCCCCGCAGAGTTATCCTCAGACATAGTCTCTCCTCGACGGAATATCCGTAAACAAGGGGCAAATCCCCAGCATAGTCATCTTTGTTCACCATCCCCGCCAGAAGTAGAGGAACTATGGTTTTTATAGCAATCAAGGATTTACTTTCCCAGACTCAGATTATTATGACAACATGTCATGTTCATACATCATGACATATGCATACATCACATATAACATAGTCTCATTTATTTTGAGAACGTCATCATACAATGCATCTCATGCATCGCACATAACTAACCATGTATTTCTTTCAGGAGGGACAATAATTATCAACAATTTCCAGCAGGTCCATAATTAATACTCGAAGCTAAACATAGTAATTATCGGCGCGACAAGAATAACCTTACCCAGGTTCCCTCTGCAGTTTTACCCAAACTCATTCCGAAGCAGCCCTACTATCCAGGCTTTCATATCAAAGTAACCCTACTATCCAGTTTCCTTCTCACAACCCTACTATCCAGGATTTCATATCGAAGTAACCCTACTATCCAGGTTCCTTCTCACATCCCTACTATCCAGGCTTTCATATCGAAGTAACCCTACTATCCAGGTTCCTTCTCATAGCCCTACTATCCAGGCTTTCATATCGATGTAACCCTACTATCCAGGTTCCTTGTCACAGCCATACTACCCAGGCTTTCATATCGAAGTAACCCTACTATCCAGGTTCCTTCTCACAGCCCTACTATCCAGGCTTTCATATCGAAGTAACCATACTATCCAGGTTCCTTCTCCAAATCTTACTATCCGGGTTCATCCTCCCTTATCCCCAGACAACAGTCCACAACACTATAAGACCGGGACCCAATCAAACACAATTGATTTCACATTTCCCCAGTAAGTCGCGGTGCAGCATGTACCCATACCAAACACACAGTTTATTTCTGTTTCCCAAACCAGAATTATTCCCCAATAGAGTAACGAACAACTGAAGCTCCTAAAACTCTATTTTTCTCAAGACAGAGACCAACATTCCCCAGCGAAGTCCTCCTCAACAACAGGTATACGGGTTCTCGCAAAGGAATCTATTATGGGATCGACACTTCGTCGGATGGCATCTTTAAGCCCATCTCCGAAAATTCTCTAGCAACTACCAAATGGCATCTATAAGCCCATTCCCGATAGCATAAGTCAAGTATCACTTCATGCGAGTACAAAATTCTGGGCACTCTAGTGTTTAATCATCTTCCACCTTCAGATCACAAAAGGCAGACACACCAATCTACATCCTCAGGTTTAAGAAGATTGAACAGGGGAAGCTGTTGTACCCCAAAATTTTCCCTCCCATATTTCTCAATACATGTTAAGTGAGGTCCTCAAATTGCTCAAGGAAGTCCAAGGGTTGACCAAACAAACTCTCTCCTAAGGCAGTCTACCTCAAATTAGGGTTTCATTTTGCATCAAGATGCTTGAGTCCAAAGGATCCCAAATTCTCATCATTTTCCTAATAGGTTCTCAAGATCATCCATGTCAAGTTTCAAGCCTTGCAGAGGAAATTTGCTCAGTCAATTGCTCAAATACCTAGAAATCGACTGTGCTAGGTCAAAAGTCAATTGTGGCCCACATATAGTCAAACATCAAGATTTTTGGTCAACATCCTTATTTTGAAGTATAATTCATCATTTGATCAAGTTTAGATCATGATTCATCAAGGATTTCCCATAATTCATCAAAACCTAAAAGTTACTAAATTAGGGTTTTGCAGGAAAGTCAACTCAACTTTGACCAAGCATAACTTTCTCATACTTTATCAAAAATGACCCATCCAAAGCTAATTTTGAAAAGGATTCAATTCCCTACAATTCATCTTCATCTCCAAAGTTCAAAATATGCACTCACAAAAAGATATGAATTTGGACATTATAGGTCATTTTGAAAAGTCAACAAAAACACCTTTTGGGTCAAAGCTCCATACATGAACATGGAAGACTCAATTGAGATGAGAACAAAAAGGGTTGCTTATAGGACATCCTAATATTTCTAAAAAGTCCAAGAATACCTCTCTAGGGTTAAAATTGAGAGAGTTATGCATTGGCCAAGTTGACCTTTTTTGCAAAATTGCCAAAAAGTCAAATGTGCTCAAATTTGCATTTTTTGCTAAATGGGCCCAACTTGTCATGCTTGCACTTCAATGATAACATAGTCCACGACCTATGGGACCCTCCAAGCTTTATTTATTCATTTATTTTATTTATTTTTATTTTTATTCATTTAAAATTCAAATAAAATCAAATAAATCCTAATAAATCATATATTGTGTTTTAGGGATGATTTTTGCATTGAAAGAGGATCTTATATGCTGTCAATTGAGAATCAATTCGTGCAAGGCAGATTTGGTTGGAAAAAGATTGAATTTGAGCAAAATTGGAAAGAAATCATATGCCATGAAAGACCAAATCAAATCTCCGTGATGAGCAAGATTGAGGTCGTTTTTGTTGTCCTAATAGGTTGTATTACATATACAGAAGCAAGCCAAGGCATGAAAGAGGGTTGAGCAGTCGTGAAAGAGGCAGACAAAACTCAAAAAATTTCAAGAAAAGTGGTGATCCAATTTCCATACTAGAGACCAAATCGTGCCATTCTCACATTGCCAATAGATTGATGGACATCCCAGGAACATATCCCAATCAATTACAAGTCTCCTCACACCTGGAATTTTAAGTTACAGGTATCACGAATTGCTTACAAACTCAAATTCGATTTCATTTATTTTCTCATCCTATGCATGTTTTGATTACATATTCGTGTTCATCACTGAGTTTGTAAACTATCGATACCATTTAATTGTATTTCTAACGCCTGTACAGGATATTGCCATAGCTAGGGTTTTAGGTTCTTGTTTAGGGCTTTGCAGGATAGGTAAAATTGGACATTGGTTCTAGTACCATGAGACTCGTGAGGATGAGACAAGTCGATTGGTACCAGCCATGGCAATTTATATTGCCTGTGGAGAGTTTTTGAAATATGCAGGTTTGTAGCAACAGTAGGAGAATCGTAGGTAAAGTATTTTTATCTAAAACGATAGTTTGGAGGAAGAAGATGGAGGCGTGGCACCCCCTGGTTGGGTGATTTGAATTTCGCGCATTTTGGGTTTCAGTGTTTTGTTTTTATTATATTATCTTTTGTATTTATTATATGTACAAGCAAGCATCACAACTCAGTTGGCAAGCGTGCAGGGGAAAAGTGCAAAGGGCCTGGGTTCGATCCCCAAGTCCTAACCTTTATTTCATGTTTTTCTTCAATAGGTAATCCAGCGCATAGCAAATCAAGAAGTGCACCATATACCACGAGGATCTGGCCATCCAACTCATCAGCGCTCCAGATCAACGTATCACCATTGGAGGACCACCATGCGCCCCAAGTCAACAACCACACTGGATCATGCAAAGTCAAACGGGCCTGGATCTTTTGGGCTCAGAATCTAAAACAGCACCCCTCATAATTGCTAATATAGGCCCATATTTCTTTCTTTTTCTTTTAGTTTTGTTTTTTTAAATCTTTCAATATTTATTTTATTTACTATTAATTCACAAATTAATTTATTTTTTTCACAAAAAACCATAAAATCAACAATTCATCAAAATTAGGATTAGTTTTTATTTTATCATAATTAATTTAGCTTAAATTAGGGAAATTGTGATTTGTTTTCAAAAATAAAATCAAATAGAAATTAGGTTAAACTTTTGATTAAATTCAATTTTGCTCGTTTTCTTAAATAAAAATACAAAAAATAGGCTCTAGATTAAATTAGTTCATTTTTTTAAAATTAGGATTAATTAGAATTTTCTTTTTAATGTAATAATTTCTCTATTTTCCTAAATAACAAACAAAACAAAAACATTTTCTTTAATTAACCGCAATTAGTTTTAGGCAAGGGTTAAAACCCTAGTTGCTCCACATTCGATTCATCGCACGCGTATTATTTATTTTTTTGTCAATATTGTTGTAACTGTTCATGGTTTGTAATAGTTTAATCTAGAGTTTTTTATTTATTTCTTTTTCCCGGGTTTTCGGCTATGTGATTAATGCCCTCTCCGAAGCCTTGTAATAGCGTAGATTTACTTTCTCGCATTTTTAATTTCTGCAAATATTTGATTGTTTAGATATATGTTAATGGGATTGTATGGAAAGAATGCATGACAAATTAACACAGTTAGAAAACCCTAATGTGCAAAGACTAAATAATTGAAAACAGATCACTCACACATATAACTCTTAGGGTATACTCACACTTCGGTTGCCTTCGGTAAACGATCATTAAAGTGTAGGGTGTTTTAGTGGTTGCCCTCCTGTCTAACAAAGATCAAATGTCCCGCTCGAATGTTGCCTCAGAAATGTTGCCTCAGAAATGTCACCTCGAATATGATCTTAAGACTTTAGGGTTATTACTAAGTCGTCCTAACATTGCTTTAGTGATTGTACGTCCCTTTCGAATTGTCCCTTACAATTCCAACGACTAGGGTTACCTACTCACTAATAGTAGGATAACACGGTCTAAAGGAAACGAGAATAGAAACGATCTTTTTTCGAGTAGGTATATTCTAGTAGGTACTTGCTCAAAACAAAAATTTTCATACTTACACATTTCAAAACAATTTTCAAAACAACTTTGTCACACCTTTGAGGACTGATACAAGGGTTATCACGAAGTAAAACATTTTCAAAACAAAGCACATACACAAGCAATTTTAAAAAGATGAGCAAGTACCTAATAGCCCATGGAAAACCATGGATAGAAAGGGTGCTAACACCTTCCCTTTCTATAATCTACCCCCCGTACTCATAATATCTCAAAAAAGGATTTTCTGTTCTTTTTTCCTTTCCGATTGGATGAAATAAAAGTCGGTGGCGACTCTTGCTTACTGCGACATTTTGCAAACAAAAAACGCAAAACGCAATCCAACATTTCAAACAGTCGGTTCTGCCACCGTATCACACTCTCGTTAACCATTTATGGTGTTTTTGCAAAATCTCAAGAGTTTGCATAATAGTAGAAAAGTTTTCATCCTTATCTGGACTCTTGGAAGTTTCTTCCAAACTTTTCTTAGCTATAACTCTAGAAACTTCCTCAGCCCTTTTCTCAACGACTTCTTTTTATGCAACTTCACATTCAACATCCTTCTGGTCTTCTTCAGCCATATATATTTCTTCAGATTTTTGCACATATTCAATATTACTTTGAACAACAAGACTTCTGATTCTAAGAACTTCAATAGACATCCATCTGTTAAACCTGTTCTAGCTAGAATTCAAACGCAAGGAATCATTGATGGAGTTAGATTCCTCATGGAGCTTCTTCACTCTCCTTTCAACATTGTCTTTAAAGTTAGAGATAGCTTTATCATGGGTAAGAATATGAGTATGAGAAATAGAGGAATGATTAATCGAAAGAGTTTCATTAGTAGGATCAATTTCCTTATCTGAATCATTTTCAAGATACCTAGTTTTATCATATTCTCTTGAATCATAAGTGACTGGGATTTCAGTGGAAGTATGAGGAGAATCAAGATCAGAAGTTTTAGAGGTGTTGGTAAGCTTCAGAGGTTTTGAAGAGGTGGTGGTTGTGGAAGTGAAAGGTGCAGGTGAAGAGGAAGTGTTTGAGGAGATGAGAGGTTCAGAGTTAGTAACTGGTTGATGTACAGAGGATGGAATAGTGATAGAGGTTATTTGAGTTGTGATTATTGGAAGAGTTGTAGGAATGAAAATTTCTTGAGTAGAAGTGGGTGTGGTTGATGCAGTAAATGTTAAGGAAAATTCTAATAAATATTGAGAAAATGGGGGTGTAAAAGTGGAGGTGTAAAAAAGATTTTTGGAGTAGGGGGTTTCTGAGGTTGTTGTTTGAGGGATGATTTGAGGTGAGGTTATAACTTTGGATTTTTTAGTGAGAGCTGAAATAAAAGAAGATGAACATGGGATGGATGAATTTTTAACTATGGTCAAAGAGAGTGGAGATGGTATAGCAATTGATGAAGAAATTGTTCTATAGATAAAGCCAGAAACATTAGAGATAAGAGATTTACCAGATGACATAATAGTAACAACTTTTTGAGCAGGATTTTCAGAAACACCTGGTTCCAGAATTCTTAATTTATTCTCTTGAGTTTTCTTATTTTTATTTAGAGTAGTATCATACTTCCTTTTGAATGGAGAGGGGGGTTTATCCAGAAGAAAATCATACTAAAAAACAGATGTGTCAACCCCTTTAGTTTCTAGACGATATAGATAATTTTCCAGGACCATTGGTGGATCAAGCTTAGTGAAGAGAGGATAACCATCTATCGAAACTCTTTGAGTCTTAATACTATGCAGATTAACAGGAAAATTTGGTTTAATAACAGCCCAAGACATCAAAAATGTTCATGATTTTAAGGTTGCTTCCATTGAAGAGTTTTCCATTGTTGCTACTACATCATTCATGATATTCAGATTTGTAATATGGTCTATAATACCACTTTCAATTAAAATATCTTAAATTAGTCTACCCAGAGGAATGTAAGTCTTTTTGGAATTTCCGGTTTCATCACTTCTTGTTTCTTTAACAACATCTCTCAAATAGTTAAAAAGAAGAGATGGAAGATGAATCTTGGTTCCTTTCAACAAATAGAACAAAATAAATTTTTGATCATCATGAACATAATCAGATGAACTGTGAGGGGGTCTTGGATGAATGAATCTCAAAATGATTCTAAACCAAACACGAAGAGTCTTGTGAAGCTCCATAACCTTCGTAGGTGGTTTTCCCTCATGAAGTACTACCATGAATCCTGTAGAAATACTAGGTGTTACCACATTCTCCAGATATTTGGATTTAGAGTTTGCATGATAAACTAATTTGCGTCCTTTATTTTCCATTCAGAGTAAAGTAGCTACAGATCTCCCAGTGATGACAATTTTAAATCCCAGAACATAGGATACAATGTATTTGTCATCAACTTCAGCGAATCTCCAGAATTCTCTTACCAGCTTTGTGAAGACAGGACCATGAAGGCGTTTGAAGTAAACATCCCAGTCTTGGAAATAAAGTTCCTTGGTTAAGTCTATCCCGTTTTCTTTGAGATTCTCAAAATCTACAAGAAGTTCAGCAAGAACTTCTAATTCATTAGCTGGTGTAGATAAATGAACATGCCTAGGTCAATTTAGAATGTGGGTTTCTTGAGGAGGTTGAAACATAGCCACAATTTGTTTCAAAGTTACCGAATCAGATGAGTAGAACTCGAGACCACTTGATTCAAAGAATCACCTTGCTGAATTTGCTGTGAGGATTCTTCTTGACGAAACATTTCTTGAGCGTAATCAAAGAGTTGTTGTTGTTGAGCATCTATGGATGAGGACGAAGTAAGGAGAAAAATGTTTTAGGGTTTTGAAAATTGTGAGTGGTGAAGTGAAAAAGTGTGTGACGATGAAAAGGTTGGGTTTTTATAAAGCAATTTTTGAAATGATGACTTAGGCATAGAAGATGTGCGGAGGAAAACGTATTGATGATTTTAACCTAATATCAAGAATTCCCATCGCTCGAGGTGTCAATCAAATGAAACATTTATGATTTAAATTGACAAGTGTCAAAGGAAAAATCTCAACTAATAGTTTAAAAAGACAGGAGTTGATATAATCAGAGCCACAAATACCAAAAGATTTTTAACTAAAAGAGCTCTGATCAAGATGACTTTTAACTCGTAAGTATCAAGACAAATCTATAAAAAATCAGTTAAGATAAAAGAGTAAGAAGTTCTAACCTTTCATGTAATATTTTTGAAAATATTACATTACTTGCTTCGTTTATGACAAATCATTAGATTTAGATCACGTGAGTTCTTCAGAACATGAGCATTTGAACATTATTTCTGGATGACTGTTTTAAGTTTTCTTGTGTATCCATAATCCATTTTTCATAAGAAGTGTTTCTTAATATGAAGTTGGTTCTAATAAATGCACCAATCCTAGAAGTTTTCCCTCAGATATCTTGAAAGTGAATCTTGTTCTTACAATGATTGCCTTTACTTCTTAAAGAATTTCTTTAGATAAGACTTAGTCTTTTTTAAAAATTCATTCTTTTTATTGAAGTGCTTGTTCTCAGATCCTTTTGTCCTTTCCCAGAACCAGTTGTTCTAGATTCTTTTATTATTTTTCTTTCTCCTCTTCATTGGAACCACTGAATCAAGCATCTTTAAGTTCCAGACTTTGGAACATATGCTTTCTTTCTATCATGTGTTGTGAGATACTAGAGTTCTTGTGCCATGTCTGGTGATTCAGCTCTGCATGAGATATTTGCAACATACACTATTTTTTCTTTTGGTACCCATAAGCTTTTGGGTCCTTTAGTGTTAGTTTTCCCAGAGTTTCTATCAAACTTGGATTGTTGTGCAACATTTATAATTTGTGTTTATGCAATAGGATATAAATATGAAAACGAAGATAATGGTTTGCTTTCTTGAGTATCTTCATTAGAATCATAACCAATTCCTCTTTTTCCATAATGACTAACACCATAGATCATGGAAGTTATTTTGCTTCTATCTATGTTGTTGTTCAAGAATTTCTGGAATGCCTTATCATATTTGTATAAGACGGTTTCAGAAGATGGAGATGCTTTAGAAAGAGTTTCTTCATGTTTTAAACTTTTTTTGTTCAGAAATATATTTTCTTTTTCTAAAATAAATATGTCTCTTTTTTGTTCAGAAACTTCTTTCTCTAGCTTACCATATTCTTCAACTTCACATTCATGAACTTTTTGAAGTTTCTTGAATTTTAGTTGAAGTTTCTAATACATACTCAAAGATTCAGATAAACATAATTCTAGTTCAGCACGAGAGAGTTCACAAAATACCTCTTCTGAGTCAGACTCGGTTTCTGTGTAGTATTTTTTTGATGTAGTGGCCATGAGTGCTACATTCGCATGCTCTTCGTTAGACTATGAACCTTTAGAGTCTGATTCATCTCATGTTGCCATGATACCTTTCTTCTTTACATTGAAGGAGTTCTTCTTGAAGCTTTCTTTTCTCGTGATTTCTTTCTAAATATTTGGACATTCATTTCTGTAGTGTCTTGGGTTTTTGCACTCGTAACAAGTAACTTCTTTTCTTTCTTTGCCTCTTGCAGATGATTCTGAATGATCTTCTCTGCTTCTGGAACTTCTGAAGTTAACTTGTATTTTCTTATAGAGTTGTTTGACTCTTCTGGAAAGAAGGGACCATTCATCTTTGTCGTCAGAAGGTTCTTCTTCATAATCTTCTACTTCTTTAGCTTGAAACGCTTTGTATTTTTCAGACTTGGTCCTTTTTGACTTTGACCTTAGAGCAACAAACTTACTTATTTTCTGAGGCTCATCTTCTTCTAGATATATTTAATGACTTCTAAGGGTGCTAACCAACTCTTTAAGAGATAGAGTGTTTAGATCCTTAGACTGCTTCAATGTTGTAAGAATAGGTCTCCATTTCTTAGGAAGACTCTTGATGATCTTTTTAACATGATAAACATTAGAATATCCTTTATTCAAAACTTTAAGTCCTGCGACCAAACTTTGAAACCTTGAAAACATAGTTTCAATAGTTTCATCTTCTTCCATCTTGAAGGCTTCATATTTTTGGATTAAGGCCAGAGCCTTAGTCACCTTGACTTGAGTGTTACCTTCGTGTGTCATTCTCAGCAAATCAAAGATATCTTTCGTGGATTATTTCTTAGTGATCTTCACATATTCATTGTGAGATATAAAATTGAGAATAATGGTTCGCGATTTATGATGATTCTTGACTACACGCTTCTAATCATCATTCATTTCATTTATGGGAAAGGGAATACCAATAGTACAAACAGGTTCTTCGTAACCATATATGAAAAGATCCCAAAGATCAGCATCATAGCCTAGAAAGAAACTTTCTAGTCTATCTTTTCAATAGTCAACTTTTTCTCAATAAAAAATAGGAGGCTTAGTACTGTAACCATCTCTTTCATTTGTATGAGCAGCAGCCATAGAAGTTTTATCACACTAGATCTCTCTACACAGTTAAGTGTTTGATTTGAGAATCAATAACAAAGCCAGAGCTCTGATACTAATTGAAGCTTGAGAAAAACACAAGAAAAGGGGGTTTGAATTGGGGTTTTCAAAAAACTATTTCTTTGCGAATGCTTCTCGCAAACAAACAATGATAACTTAAGCAAGAAAGAAAAGTGATACATTTGGTTTATACGAGTTCACCTTATAAAAGCTATTCTTGTCCACCCACCAAGGTGATTTTGCCTTAGAAAATGACTTAATCCAATAATCTAGAAAGATTACAATAACCTCTAAGAGTTTAGAAAAACACCTTAGCCCTCTCAAGTAATTCTGACTACAACTTAGTCACTTGAGGAAATAAATCTAAAAAGATTTATAATAAATTAGTGTTTACAAGAATGCTTCTATAAAGTAGATTTAACACCACTATGAAGAACTAATGTTTACACACAAATATGAGCAACAACTCTTGTGCATACCACAATGACATAACTAACACAATAATGAGAAATAACTCTTATGCATATGATGATGATAGAACTAACACAATAATAAGCAACAACTCTTGTGTTATAGAGAATACGAGTTAACACAAATCTGAGCAACAACTCTTTGTGTTTTTCCTTTGAATATTTTCTCTCTTTTATTTTCATTTTATTTTGATGCTTTTCTTTGAGTTTTTTATTTGATTGTTTGTTGATCGTATATTTTTAAAAGAAGTGTCAACCCCTTTATATAGGCTGAGAAAAGAAGACTGTTGGAAAACGTCACTTGTACAGTTGTACTGTTAACTTCTTGCATAAGTTTATGATCTTTTCTTCTATTTGAATTACTTCTGATCTAAAGTAGTAAGAGAGCATAGAAGAGATCATGACTTTGTTCTTCAAACTTATGATGGAATGATTATGATATGAAGAGATGAATATTCTAGAATTTATTTCATTGTTGTGTTCCCAAAGGTATCAGAGTGTTCAGAACTAGAACCTAGTCTTCAAATATGTACCAACAGCCTATCTGACAAATAATTTCTTGATATCTGAGTATTGAAGCAAAAGCTTTATCTGAGAAGCACTTTATCTGATTGTTGAAGCAGAAGCTTGATATATAATCTTTGAAGCAAAAGCTTAATATCTGATCTTCACCGTTGATTCTTTTTCTAAACACACATGACTTCTGAAGCAGCAACTTATTTGGAGAAGTACATGTGATTTCGTTTCTGGAGAACAATCAACATTTTTTAGAACTACTAATGTTTCTTCATAATTGAAAAATGATAGTCTTTTTGATGCGAACTAAATATTTATGATGGTTCTTCAGACAACAATCCTGAATCAATTTAAATGTTTTATCTGTACACTAAAAGAATTATTAGTTTCCAAAATTGTTACATATAAAATATATGTATTGTTATCATCAAAACTCATAGATTACACGTAGAACCAAATCTTTTTCTAACAATAATGTGATGCGGTGGGAGAACTGACTTGGGTGTTTTGCGTTTTATCGCAAATGTTGCGGTTAGCAAGAGTCGTCACCGACTTTTCTTTTATCCAAAACGAAAGGTGAAAAAGCACAGGAAAGACCTTTGAGATTGTTTCTTGAGTTCGGGGGGTAGATTATGAAAAGGGAAGGTATTAGTACCCTTTTCATCCATGGTTTCTCCATGGGCTCTTAGTTACTTGCTAGATCACTTGCTTTTGTTTGAAAATATGCTTTGTGTAGTTTTTGAAAGTATTTTGAAAAGGGGCCTTCGTTTAGGCAAACTTTGTAATGATTCTCGTTCGTAATAATGTATACAAAGTGTTGATCGTTTGCAAATGTTTTCAAGTTTGAAAGATATTTTTTGAAAGTGTTGGTGTTTGTTTCGAAAATAGCAAGGATGTTTTATTTTGAAAGTGAGCAAGTAACTAGGAACATTCTACCTACTCAAAAGTCTTTCATGTTCATTTCCCCTTTCCTTTGACATTTTTATCTTACCATTGATTTGGTAAGTAACCCTATCTTTGGATGTAAACGGGACGGGCGCGGGTCATCGTATAACCATGATTAGCAATGTTGCAAGGTATCCTAGCATTTTTCTTTAGGACTAAGATCATTTTGAAAAGGCAACATAGATAGCGTCATCGAGGGACTATGATCTTGTATTTTGCTTGTTTTTGCTAAGATACCTCACATGTATAATATGGCCATTTTGTAAGGAAACCAAGTAGATTTTACCCTAGGGGTGCTTGTGTGCAAGTGTGTTGATTTTCATGCTTTGTATAGTCTTTGATTAGGGCTTCCTACTTGATTGATTTTAGTCTTTCCATATAAACCCTAATTACTAGCATTTGTATAAAGCGATAAATTGCGGAATTTAAAATTACTATGCTATTATAATACTTGTGGGAGGGGGGTGTACAAATTACAAATGGAGATTGCTAGAAAGAAACTTAATTATCTATTACAACCATATTGAATTTGGATAAATAATGTACAAAAATGAATAAATATACAAGAATGTAAAATGGAAAGAAAATGGACTTTTGTTTGGATTTTTTAGGAAAAAGGGTTTTGTTTTAACCTAATTAACTAAAAGAAGAAATAATTAATTAAATTAGTAAAAAGTAAACCTAAATTTACTAGGAAAAGAATTTAAATAAAACCCTAATCTAAATATTAATTGATTAAAAAAGAAATTAAGTTTGTAAGAAGAATACTTTTGGTATTTTTGTCTTAAAAATAATTTATAGTATTATAAAATATTTTGTCTTTTTGTTTTAAAATAATATATTTTAATTGTGTAAAAGAAAATAACTAAAACCTTAGTTTTTTAAATTAAAATTTACAAACCAATTAGTAAAATAAATAAAGTATGATTAAATAAAAATAATTTTTTATTGTAAAAAATAAATAAACCATATCAAAATATAAATCTAATGTTTTCTTATATATTTTTCCTGATTTTTTTAATATTAGATAAAAATATTAAAGAAAACAAATAAATGAAAAATGAGAAAAAAGAAATAAAATGGGCCAGGTGTGAATAGTGAGCAGGGGGTCAGAATGTAGCAAAAATACAAAGCCCAAATGGGGGAGGCCCAGCGCTGCAAACAAGTGTGAAAAATGAGAAAGTGTGAGAAAATGAGCAAAAGGGTACCACTGGGGCTCGAACCCAGGTCCCAAAGGTTAACATGCGTGTGCTTTACCACTGAGGTGGCTATACATCCGTTCATATAAACAAAACAATAAATATATATTAGAAATCAAGTCCATGGCCTGAACTTCATCTTCAACCTCACGCCCACCCATAGTACCTGCATCTTGTTTATCTCTCATCCATTTGCAAAAATGTAAACATGAATCTTGTGGCAAATTTCCTCACGATTTCAGAAATTGTAGACAATAAAATTATAGATAAAAAACAAGCATGAATTTTAATGGCTCTAATCTGAACCCTAAAAATTTCAGAAACTTCAATCTTAAAATTCTCTAAGCTCAAACAACATAAATGAAAACTATGGACATGGTTAGCTTTGGAGCAATGATATCTACATTTTTCATTCACAAATAAACCATTAATGATGCTTGTATGAAGAGTTCAAAGTTGAGATAACTTACCTCAAAATTGGAAATCATGTTCTGCAAATGAGCACTCCTCAAGGTGTTGTGATGATCAGAAAAGTTCAACTGAAGTCCCAGGAAGCTAATGCAATGATTAGCTTGGTTGGAGAATGGCTAAAATGGTCCGGAGAAGTCCACTTGCAGTGCTCTATTTTTGAACTTGGAAATGGAGTAAGATGGTGTTACAGAACTGTAACAGGGTAAGGGATGTCTTCTAAATGATGTTTAGAAGCTTTAGGAACAAAGAGGCTTGAAAACGCACGAGGGAGTTATGAGTTTCAATCTTTTGGTCAAGTTATGTGAAAATGGAGGTATGAGATGCAAATATGAGTTCTTTGTGTTTTCAGGGCTCAAGCATGTGTGTGTTTTGTGACAAATTATTTGTGTATGTATAAGCAAAAGGTTCTTGTGCTTGAGAAGGTCAGAAGTACAAGATATAGGCTGATTGCTATGTTACTTGATTTTGAAGAAAAGTGGGAAGTATGGTTCCAAGAGGAAGTACAAGCATGGGATGAGTGATTGTAGGTGTTGAGATCAACTTCTCTTGAGTTATAAGACATGTGTGATCAGAAGAAAACAATTCCAAGGCTCAAGAACAAGTTTTGTGTAAAAAGCTACTTTATCAAAATGGCATTGTGCACTTTCTTCACAAAATGGATATAAAGCATGGCCTTGCATTGAATGCTTGAATTGAGACCTCTAACATCTATGAAAGCAATTAATTATTGGGTTCCTAACAAGTTTGAGGCCTGTAAAGTATAGATTATGCAGCATAGGTTTGAAATTTGAATCTTGTTCATCACAAAATGACTTGTAATTCAAGTGTGAAAACCTTAACTTCATCTCGTCGATTCTCCCTACTCAAGAATGATCTCAATGAGTTCTTTGACATTTTGGAAAGCTTGTAATGTGATCTGCAACCCCTCTTTGAATCACTTTTGAAAATTCCCCTTGTAACTATATGAAAAAGTTCCATGAAGTTAGGTCAAAATCCTGACCAAAACTATGGCAAAATTTCACTAAGTGTCCAATTTCAAGACCATGACTTTAGGAATTAATAACTTGAGATCCAAGAATTTTTATAAGAAGTTGTGTAAATAAATGTTGTAGATATCATGTAGATATACAACTTTCATGTTGAAAGTTTCTTCTGAATCCTCTTGCATCATGGTGAAAAATTGGTCCAAAGTTATGAAAAAACATGAAGTTTTAAACACAAAAAAATTTCTAAGTTATAAAACTTTGAATTTTCAAAATGAAATCTTTAATTTTTGATTTCTTGATGAATAAGTTTCATATTTTGACATGTTTTGATGAATTTTGATATTTGACATTGAACTTTGATCAAAAAGTCAAAGTTTGACTTTTTAGTGTACAATTGACTTTTTGATCAGTTGACTGAAAATTCACTATCAATCCAATTGACCTTGAGCAATGTTTTAGGTCATGCCATTAGGTAAAAATTATGCAATTTAACTCTTGAGATCATACTTCAAATCAATTGACCATTTGCTAGGTCAAAAATCAGAAATTGCCCTATTTCAGTCAAAACCCTAATTTTAACCATTTGCCCTTTTGATGATTTGATTAAATTTATTAAAGAATTATGGTACAAACTTGATCAAATGATACATATGAGTTTATAATGTTGATGTGGATAAAAAATTATGAAGTTTGATTGTAAATTGGCCATAGTTGACTTTTTCCCCAATACAGTTGATTTTTTAGGTCAACTGCTCAATTGACTGAACAAAAGTGTGATCCAAGGATTGAAACTTGACATGAGTAATCTTGGTGGTCCATAATGATCCATGAAAGTCATATTAAGCATTGAAAGTTCAATTATCCTTGTGCAATCTCAAACCCTAATTTTGGTCATCAGTGCTTAAGGAGGTGTCTTGAGCTGATCAACCCTAGTGCAGTCTTGAACCAAGAGAGATCTTTGTGAGAAAATATTTGATAAGTGAGAGGGAAAATTTTTGGGTACAACATATTCCCCTGTTCAATCTTCTTAAACCTGAAGATTTAGATTGGCGGATCCGCCATTCGTGACTTGAAGGTGAAAGATGATTGAACACTAGAGTGCCCAGAAATTTGCACTCGAAGATGGATGGTGAATGGGATTATAGATGCCATTTGGAAGAATGTTGGTAAACACTGGAAGAAGTATCAACACAAATCTCTTATTAATTTATACTAAAACTTAATATTTTACCTATGAGAAAAAGAGTTAGTAAAATACCGATGTTTGCATGATGTTCAACGGATGTGGTATTATGCTAAACGCATATGGTATGTACATGCTATGATGTATGAATGTGAGATGTATGTTTTTGTCTGGGAAAATAAACCCTGACTGCTGCTGAGGAAATTCTGGGAGGTTGAATCCCTGATTGCCGTTGGAGATGAAGAATATGCATATCTTCAAATTTTGTTGAAAGGATGCTTTCGCTGGGGGAATATCGCATGAATGTCAGCTGTTATCTGGTCGGATCCAGTATTCATAATTGCCGAGGATGAAGTAGTCGACTGTTATCTGGTCGGATCCAGGATTCACGGAAACTTACTGGAGGAAGAGACGAATTAACTGTTATTTGGTCGAATTCCAAGCTTTGTAGAAAATTGTCTTGAAATTGAATAACTATCTGGTCGGATCCAGGCTTCACAACAAATTACTAGGGATACAGAAGTTAACTGTTATCTGGTCGGATCCAGGCTTCGCAGTAACTTGAAGTGGTAACTACTATCTGGTCGGGTCCAGGTTTCATGGTTTTTGGAAAGTTGTACTATTATTTGGTCGAGTCCAGGCTTCATAGTGTCTTGCTGAGGATCAGTTAATTGTTGACTGGTCGGGCTCCAGGTTTTACAATAAACTGTTTGAAAAACGGTTATCTGGTCGGGTCTAGGCTTTGCAGATTTCTGAGGTTGATGAGGTCAATTGATATTTGGTCGGGTCCAAGCTTTACAATAAACTGTTTGGGGATTTAGTTGTTATCTGGTCGGTTTCTAGGTTTCACAACGAATCTATGAGGGTAATATCTATCTGGTCGGATCCAGGCTTCACAAATATTTACTTGAAAATATGGAAATGAAACACTGATATCTGTTCGGATACAGGTTTCACAGTGATTTGTTGGGGCAGAGGTAAACTCTAATGGGGAAAAGAAGTTAAACCTTGGTCGAGTTGAGTCTAGGTTCTTCTATATCTTTGAAGAGTTAGACTATTATCTGGCCGGGTCCAGGTTTCAAAGCATTTTGAAAATGAGATCAACTGTTATCTGGTCGGGTCCAGGTTTCAGATACTCAAGATGTTATCTGGTCGGGTCCAGGTTTCAGTAACTTGAAAAAGTCAAACTATTATCTGGTCAGGTCCTGGCTTCAGTAATAACTTGAAAATTATGCTAAAATTTGGTCGGGTCCAGGCTTCATAGTATCTTTTTGGAAATAGTAAAGGCTTTGCTGATGGCTTTACTGGGGATCAGGGGTTGTGAACCTATGATTTGCAATAATATGAGGATAAAATTCAAACTGGAGAGTGTGGACTCAGTCGGGTAGGACAAACTTAGATTGGGGAGGATATACTCAACTTGGGGAGGATAGACTCCGTTTGGAGGTAAAAGCCTTGGTTGGGGAAGATATACTCAACTGGGGAAGACAGGATCAGCTGGGGAACTTCGCGGTATCTTGATTGTTGTATGTTGGGGAAATTTGAACTTGGCTGGGGATTTATGCTCTATTGGGGAAAGGTTTATCGTAGCTGTCTTTGTGGGGATAATGATAATGAGATAACTATATGGGGATATTTCATATACATTAAAGAGATGCTTGCTGCTGCTTAGTAGGACACATGTGCCAAATAGTTTTAATTATATTCATATGCATATATTCATTCCATTTTAGTCATTGGACAAATTTGCATTCAGAACAAAGACAGAAATTTTGCACTTCAAAGTATATTTGTATTGATATTTTGCCCATTAATAGACATTTTTGTACAAAGAGACAGAGATCCTAGTAAGAGGAAATCGTCGATAGGAAAACAAAATTGAGAATGAAAACAAATATCCATGTGAAATGATCTCATTGCCTTCTAATTCTACTATTGCCCCAATGTCTACGAATGTCCCTTGCCGTTGATAGAAGTTTATTGGATTGATCTTCGACCTTGGTGATAAAATTGACTGTGTTGATTCCACGGGACATAGTCATACGCTTTTAATCCTTAACTTTTGCCTGGATCGCCCTTTCGGGTTTTCAGCCCACCAGTATACCCTTTTTTTCCCAAATCGCCCTTTCTAGTTTTCAACTTGCCGGGTGTATAATCTTTTGCATATATCCCTAAGTTTTGCCCAAACCTTTTGGTTTGCTGGGATGCCCTTATTTTGCCTAGGTGTGTCAACCTAGAGGGTCTCTTATGCGTAGTATTTTTTAACTATGTTCGCATTTATAGGATGTGGGAAGTCTTCACCATCCATGGTAGTCAGCATCATGGCACCGCCAGAGAAAACTCTCTTGAAAACAAATGGCCCTTTATAGGTGGGAGTACATTTTCCTCTAGGTTCGCCTTGTGGTAAAATGATGCGTTTTATCACCAAGTCACCAACTTGATGTACTCGAGGCTTGACCTTTTTGTTGAAAGCCTTGATCACCCGTTTTTGGTACGTCTGACCATGGTAAACAGCATCTAATCATTTTTCATCAATCAAGTTCCTTTGATCCAATCTCGTTTGAATCCACTCGTCTTCACCTAGGCCTGCCTCAATCATAATCCTCAGCGAGGGAATTTGAACTTCCACTGGCAAAACAGCTTCCATGCCACAGACTAGAGAAAAGGGAGTTACCCCCATTGATGTTCTAGCTGAAGTACGATAGCCATGTAGAGTAAACAGCAACATCTCATGCCAATCCTTATAGGTTACTACCATTTTCTGCATAATCTTCTTGATATTTTTGTTGGCAGCTTCGACTGCGCCGTTCATTTTTGGTCTATACGGAGAAGAATTGTGATGCTTGATCTTAAACTGAGTGCAAAGCTCCATGATCATAGCATTGTTGAGGTTAGTCCCGTTATCGGTGATAATACTTTCGGGGATACCATAATGGCAGGTGAGATTGTGTCAGTTGAATCTGGCTACCACATTCTTGGTGACTGAGGCAAACGAGGCGGCTTCGACCCATTTGGTAAAATAGTCGATAGCAACAAGAATGAAGTGATGTCCGTTGGAATCTGTGGGCTTGATCTCTCCAATCATGTCAATTCCCCACATTGTAAATGGCCACGGAGCAGTCATGACATTCAAAGGGATAGGAGGCACATGGACCTTGTCAGCGTAGATTTGGAATTTGTGACAAGTTCTCGAATGTTATTGGCAATCAGTCTCCATTGTTGACCAATAGTAACCTGCTCTTAATATTTTCTTAGCCATCGTATGCCCACTTGAGTGAGTACCGAAGAGACCGTCATGCATGTCTTCTATGATTTCCTCTGCCTCCTTCTTGTCCACACACCAGAGTAGAGTTGAATCATGGTTGCGCTTGTACAATATCCCGTTACTTAGGAAGAATTTGGCTGAAAATCTTTGCAAGAACTTTCTGTCATTGATAGATGCCCTCTCTGGATACTCTTGTGCTTCAAGGTATCTCATCACCTCATGGTACCATGGCTTTTCCGCATCGGTGTCAAGCTCTTAGAAATGTGTAGGTTCGTCGAATCTTTCAATTGTTATCATATGGGCTTCGTTGTCCCATCTAACCTTGAACATTGAAGACATGGTTGCCAAAACGTCATCCAACTATTTTTTTCCCTAGGGAAGTGCTCAAAAGTGATCTCTTCGAAGTGAGGAATTAGGGATAGCACAAGTTCCTTGTAAGGGATGAGATTAGGGTGTTTAGTGTCTCAATCTCCTTTTACTTGGCAGATCACTAGAGCGGAATCCCCAAACCCATTCAAATGCTTGATCCTTAAGTCAATAGCAGCTTTCAGACCTAACATGCATGCTTCATACTCATCCATATTATTTGTGCAATCGAAGCATAGTCTGGAAGTGAAAGGAGTGTGGCAACCTTTAAGAGATATGATCACAACACCAATTCCGTTAACTAAGGCGTTTGAAGCCACATCGAATACCATATTCCATCGGGATCCTTGTTCAGGTCCGTCATATGGTCCAGGTTTCGCACAGTCGGTTACCAGCATGATGTTCTCATCAGGGAAGTTGAAGTTCATTGACTGATAATCATCCACAGCTTGATGGGCCAAATGATCTTCTAGTACACTTCCTTTGATGGCCTTTTGAGTCATGTATTGAATGTCGTACTCAGTCAAGAACATTTGCCATCTGGCTATCCGTCCGGAAAGGGCAGGTTTCTCGAAGATGTACTTGATTGGGTCCACCTTAGAAATCAACAAAGTGGTATGAGTCAACATATACGGTCTTAGCCGGCGAGCAGCCCATGCCAGAGCATAACAAGTTTTCTCGAGCAGTGAATATATGGTTTCACAATCGGTAAACTTTTGGTCAGGTAATAAATAGCATGCCCTTTTCGACCATACTCGTCATGTTGGACCAAAACACACCCCATAGAGTTCTCTAGTACTGTCAAGTACATGATCAAGGGTCTTCCTTCAACTTAAGGCATGAGAATATGAGGCTCTTGTAGGTATTCTTTGATTTTGTCAAAGGCAGCTTGGCCTTTATCGTTCCATCTGACTACCTGATCTTTCTTTAAGAGTTTGAAGAGTGGCTCACAAGTAGCAGTCAAGTGAGATATGAAGCGGCCAATGTAATTGAGACGATCCAAGAATCCTCTGAATAATTTCTCAGAATAAGGGACTGGAATTTCTTAGACGGCCTTTACCTTGGCAGGATCAACTTCAATGCCTTTATTAATGACAACAAAACCTATAAGCTTTCCAGATCATACTCCAAACGTGCACTTGTTAGGGTTTAACCTCAGCTTGTACTTTTTCAGCCTCTCGAATAATTTGTACAGGTGATCGATATGTTCTTCTTCGGTTTGTGATCTGGAAATCATATCATCCATATATACCTCTATCTCATGATGAATCATGTCATGAATTAAATATACCATAGCCCTTTGATATGTTGCCCGTGTATTCTTTAATCCGAAGGGCATGACCCTGTAGCAGAAGGTGCCTCATTGCATAACGAAAGTAGTCTTTTCCATATCTTCGGGAGGCATCCTTATTTGATTATAGCATGAGAAGCCATCCATGAATGAGAAGACTTTATGCTGAGCAGTATTATCAACTAAGACGTCAATGTGTGGTAAAGGGAAGTCATCCTTGGGGCTTGCCCTATTCAGATCCCTATAGTCTACGCACATGCGAACTTTCATGTCTTTCTTTGGCACTGGCACTACATTGGCTACCCATTGAGGATAGGATGTCACAACTAGGAACCCTGCATCAAATTGTTTCATCACTTTGGCTTTGATCTTTTCAAACATATTAGGCATCATGCGACGAACCTTTTGTTTAAAAGGAGGGCAGTCCTCTCTTGTCGACAGACGATGAACTACGATGTCGGTATCCAACCTAGACATATCTTCATAATACCAAGAAAATATTTCCACATAATTATGAAACATCTGAACCAACCTGCTCTTAACGCTGCTTTCCAAATTAGCGCAGATCCTGATTTCCTTCTTATCTGACTCAGTACCCAGATTGATAACTTCGACTGACTCTTCGTGTAGTTGAATACATTTTTCCTCTTGTAATAGAAGTCTGGCTAGTTCTACTGGTATGTCACAATCTTCCTCACTTTCTTCTTCGGCTCGGTTGATAGGAAATTCAAAGTCATAGTCGGCAATAGTAGAGTCATTGGCAATAGGATCCAGAGTGGATGAGGACCTGCAAGAGTGTTTGTGTGTGTGTGCACATGTAAGATACACAACTATTTTTTGAAAATGTATTTGAAATAAAGGAAATACAATGAACACAAATATTTGAATGCAAAAGAGTCCAATGTATTGAATTATCATATGATTAGATGAACATAAATAAACCCTTGACAAATGGACCAAAGTGCCCCGGGCCAGGCAAATGGCTGAAAAGTCATTGTTAAAATATTACAGACAACAAGTTTTTGAATTGAAAGAAAAGCAATAACAAGTATATTACTCCTCAATGAGGGAGATAGGCACAAAGTCCTTTGTATGCCAATTCTTCAGCTCCTTTTTAGTTGGATACACCCATTCCTCAAATGCAGCCTCTTCATCAGAATCACCCACGACGTTGACTTCATTGCTTCCAATGCAGAGAGGCGGTTTTCCAGCACGAGCACGCCTCACCTCCCTCTGAGCTTTGACAGTGAAGCCCAAACCAAATGTGTCCGCTTTAAATGGGATATCGAGGAGTTGCCCCAAGTATCACAGTTCCCTTCTTCAATTTCCGCGCGGGCATCCTTGACTGAAACCATCTTTGGCGTGGCCTTAGTAGCTTTAGATTCCTCAGAAGAACACTTAGTAGCAGCAATCAATGGTGGTACGACTTCAAAGGCTTGACATGGGGTTTCAATGAATTCCCTATCCATATCTACGTACTTGAAAGAGTTAAGGTGGCTCACCATAAACTCTTCTTCTCGACAGACGGTGATTATTCTGCCCTTGACTGGATATTTGAGTTTCTGGTGGAGGGTTGAGGTTACTGCCCCAGCCTTATGGATCCACGGGTGACCTAGCAGACAAGAATAGGCCGGACGAATATCCATAATATAGAAGGTGGAGTTAAATATTTGGGAGCCCACTTTGATTGGAAGATCCACTTCCCCATGGACAGTCCTCTTTGATCCATCAAACGCCCTTACAATGATGTCACTTGGCTTCAAAACTAAATCCTCACAGTCAAGACGGCCTAACGCCCCCTTGGGTAAAACATTCAGAGAAGAACCAATGTCGAATAGCACATGTGCTAAGGTAGTCCCTTTGCACTCGATAGAAACATGTAAAGCTTTATTGTGATTCTTCCCAAGAGGCGTTAAGTCGGCATTTGAAAATCCTAAACCATTATCAATTGTTAGGCTAGCCACGCAATTCTTAAATTGATCTGTTATTGTCTCATGGGGGACATGAGCCTTTTTCAAGAACTTGATTAATGTTCGAGCATGGGCATTAGAGCAAAGCAGCAATGACAACATTGAAATCTTAGAAGGGGTTTTCCCCAACTGTTCTACAATTTTGAAGTCTCTTCTCTTTATGATCTTCAAAATCTCGTCCATCTCGCGTGCAGAGGGTTCTTCATTAGCTATGTCTTTGGAGGGTACTTCAACCATATCAAGCTCAACAAACTTTTCCTTCCCTCTTGTATCGGTATTTGACTTGGCAGCGGTAATATGGATGGGCGTCCTTGTAACAACTGGTGATGAGATATTGGGTGAAAATATTCTCCCAGTTCTAGTTACTTTGCTTGAACCAGCTATGTTGCCAACATTTCCATCTCTTTCTTCTTCGATCCAGCCATCTTGTTTAATCCCATGATAGAACACTTCAGTGTCGTAATTCCATGGTGCTGCTTTATTTGAAGAATAAGCAATCGGTATGGGATTGGTAATTATTAAGGGAGCATCAGTGGGTTCATTTGAAATCCTAATAGGACCTTTGGAGGTGATCCTAAGAGGCTTTTTGGAGATGGTAATAATGGAGAGCTCTTCACATTTGTTAATCAAACTCTTGGCAGGCGAAATCTTTTCAAATAGAATTTCGTGGCTATTCATCAGGCGTTGAATGTGTTTCTTCAGCCCTTCACATCCATTGAGTTGTCTTGTATAGCACACACAATCTTTTACACAGCCAGGGAAGATCCCAGCTTTCAGCAGATTGTTCTTGATCACATTCAGTGGCGTAGTCAATTCTTCAGCAGAGACAACAAATTTTTTTATCTTCAACAACATTAACAACTTTGTCATGCTTTGCCATTTTAGCAGTGATTACATTCAGCATTGGAGGAGGATCAAATTCAATAGTCTTATTGTCAATTAAATCCTGGATCTTGTTCTTTAAAGCCCAGCACTGGTCAGTCTCTTGCCCGAGGATGTTTGAATGGTAAGCACACTTTGCATTTGGATTATACTTTGGTGACGAGGTGTCAGGGTTGGCATGAGGATCGCGCAATGTCACTAAATTAGCCTTGAGAAAATGTTGAAGGGCTTGAGACAGTCACATGCCTAACCTTGTAAATTGTCTTCTTGGAGTTTCAAAGCGTTAATGGTTTGCCGATGGTCTTGGAGTAGGAGTTTGATTAAAGATTCAGACAATATTGACAGACGGGTGGTCATTTTTCTTAGTATGGGCCCTTGCCTCATACACAACATTGACTTCCTTCTTTGCAGAAAAAGGTTTCTTGATAAGATTGGGAGTAGAGGTAGATGCCATAAAGATCTTCCCACTTTTGGTGCCACTTTCAACTCTTTCACCGGTTAAGATTAACTCGGTGAAACCAGAAGAAGAGAAGCCAACCAACAGATTAAAGAAAGGACCAGATAAAGTGCCCATGAACATGTCGATGTGCTCCCTATCAGTCAAGGGAGTTTGGACCCTACTAACAAGGTCTCTCCACTTTTTTGCATATTCCTTAAATCCTTCATTCTTCCCTATGGTCATATCTTGCAACTGAACCCTCGTTGTCGCCAAGTCGGTGTTGTACTGATACTGATGGTAAAAGGAAATAGCTAAATCCTCCCAAGTATTGATACGAGAACCATCTAAATAATAGAACCATTCAAGTTGTGTTCCATCCAAGCTTTCTTGGAAAAAATGAACCCATAGCTTCTTATCGGTAATGTGCAGATGTATTTGGACAAGAAACCCCATCGTACTTTACAAAGATTGGTATTTTGAATTTGTGGGGAATGACCACCCCATAGATTAAACCGAAATCATCAAAATCTAAACCAGGGACAACTTGAATTTCAACATCTTTCAATCTGTCTTCTAACTGCTTGTGTTTGATATCAGCGGGTGGATACTGCTTGTTGAAATAATCATCATCAGATTCTTCATCATTAATACATTCAGCTTGAGTACTCTTGACTTCACTGACCTGGTTCTCGTCCTCTTCGGATGAGTCTCCTCCTACTGGGATTTAACGGATTGTCCCCTTGAACCTTCTACCCATGTTGAGTAGAGCTTTCTTTTTTGGCTTCTTCTTAACGGCCAACAAAGCCATCATATCTTGCTGCCCATTGGCGAGGGCTAGTAGAGCTTCCTGAAACTGAGTATTCTGGGCATGGAGATTCGTCACAGTTTTCTCTAGATCCATTTTGCTGAAATAAACAACAGAAAGATAAGGAAACCCGTTATGCGAAAACCTGTCATGTTATGATGCATGGAATATGTACATGCACATGATTTCAAGGATTAATGAGATTTAAGTTTGTATAGACAAAATAATGGACAAACGTTAATTTTCATTAGACTGAACGTTACATCATGCATCTTGGGTTTACAAAATAACTTTCTAAGATAAAAATATTGAACGCATCCTCTTCGGCATGAGATAAGCATTCACACTTTGCTCTTCTTGTAGCTGCTTTGTAAGCTCTAAGACCCTCTTTTCACTAGCATAGAATTGAGCTTCGAAAGTATCTCGTTCTTCCTTCAGCTGGATCCAACCCTTTTGTAAGTCTTCAAGAGAGGTAGGCATGTCTGGATGGAGTATAGTGTAGGGAACATCTCCTTCGACCACAGGCTCCTAATGACTGGTAAGACGGAGGGATAAGGCATCAAAAGTTTCTAAGCACGAGCTCGAACCCATTTAAGGTAAGGCTCGAGGGGAATGGAATTCTTGTGTCCTAGCGTCTTACTATCCACCTTGTTCAACATCCTCCAAGCTCGGATAAATCTCTGGCGGTGATCTTGATCGTCACTCTCGTAGTCATATACCAAACCTTGGATAAGCATCTCATGGGGACCATCCCTTCAGGCGTAACCAAACTATCTTAGGGCTAAGAAAGGGTTGTAGGTGATTCCTCCTCTAATGCCAAGCAAAGGGACATTAGGGAATTCTCCAGACCAGTCGACGATAGTAACATTCTCCAAAGAGCAGGAACACCAATGAATATCTAAATGTCTGAGCGTCATCAACCTATGTGACTACCTTGAACCTTGCTCGTTCTTCAATACAGATTGGAGAAGATGCGAAATAAACCATCTTGCAACATATATACCATCATCGAGGGACTATGATCTTGTATTTTTCTTGTTTTTGCTAAGATACCTCAAATGCATAATATGGCCATTTTGTAAGACAACCAAGAGAATTTTACCCTAGGGGTGCTTGTGTGCAAGTGTGTTGATTTTCATGCTTTGTTTAGTCTTTGATTAGGGCTTGCTACTTGATTGATTTTAGTCTTTTAATATAAACCCTAATTACTAGAAAATAAACCTAATTATCTATTACAACCATATTGAATTTGGATAAATAATGTACAAAAATGAATAAATATACAAGAATGTAAAATGGAAGGAAAATGGACTTTTGTTTGGATTTTTTAGGAAAAAGGGTTTTGTTTTAACCTAATTAACTAAAAGAAGAAATAATTAATTAAATTAGTAAAAAGTAAACCTAAATTTACTAGGAAAAGAATTTAAATAAAACCCTAATCTAAATATTAATTGATTAAAAAAGAAATTAAGTTTGTAAGAAGAATATTTTTGGTATTTTTGTCTTAAAAATAATTTATACTATTATAAAATATTTTTGGTCTTTTTGTTTTAAAATAATATATTTTAATTGTGTAAAAGAAAATAACTAAAACCCTAGTTTTTTAAACTAAAATTTACAAACCAATTAGTAAATTAAATAAAGTATGATTAAATAAAAATAATTTTTTATTGTGAAAAATAAATAAACTATATCAAAATATAAATCTAATGTTATTTTTTAAAAATATTTTTCCTGATTTTTTTTAATATTAGATAAAAATATTAAAGAAAACAAATAAATGAAAAATGAGAAAAAAGAAATAAAATGGGTCAGGTGTGAATAGTGAGCAGGGGGTCAAAATATAGCAAAAATACAAAGCCCAAAGGGGGGAGGCCCAGCGCTGCAAACAAGTGTAAAAAATGAGAAAATGTGAGAAAATGAGCAAAAGGGTACCACTGGGGCTCAAACCCAGGTTCTAAAGGTTAACAGGCACGCGCTTTACCATTGGGGTGGCTATACACCCGTTCATATAAACAAAACAATAAATATATATATTAGAAATCAAGTCCATGGCCTGAACTTCATCTTCAACCTCACGCCCAGCTAGAGTACCTGCATCTTGTTCATCTCTCATCCATTCTCAAAAATGTAAACATGAATCTTGTGGCAAATTTCCTCACAATTTCAGAAATGCAAAGCAATAAAATTATAGATAAAAAAAGAATGAATTTTAATGGCCCTAATTTGAACCCTAAAAATTTCAGAAACTTCAATCATAAAATTCTCTAAGCTCAAGCAACATAAATGAAAATTATGGACATGGTTAGCTTTGGAGCAATGATATCTATATTTTTCATTCACAAATAAACCATTAATGATGCTTGTATGAAGAGTTCAAAGTTGAGATAACTTACCTCAAAATTGGAAATCATGTTCTGCAAATGAGCACTCCTCGAGGTGTTGTGATGATCAAAAAAGCTCAACTGAAGTCCCAGGAAGCTAATGCAATGATTAGCTTGGTTGGAGAATGGCTGAAATGGTCTGGAGAAGTCCACTTGCAGTGCTCTGTTTTTGAACTTGGAAATGGAGTAAGATGGTGTTACAGAACTGTAACAGGGTAAGGGATGTCTTCTAAATGATGTTTAGAAGCTTTAGGAAAAAAGGCTTCAAAACACACGAGGGAGTTATGAGTTTCAAACTTTTGGTCAGGTTATGTGAAAATGGAGCTCAAGAACAAGTTTTGTGCAAAAAGCTACTTTATCAAAATGGCATTGTGCACTTTCTTCCCAAAATGGATATAAAGCATGGCCTTGCATTGAATGATTGAATTGAGACCTATAAAAGCTGTACAAGAAATTAATTATAGAGTGCCTAACAAGTTTGACGCCTTTAAAGTAGAGATTATGTAGCATAGGCTTGAAATTTGAATCTTGTTCAACACAAAATGACTTGTAATTCAAGTGTGAAAACCCTAACTTTATCTCTTCGATTCTCCATAGTCAAGAATGATCTCAATGAGTTCTTGTATATTTTGGAAAGCTGGTAATGTTCTCTACAACCCCTTTTTGAATCACTTTTGAAAATTCCCCTTGGAACTATATGAAAAAGTGCCATGAAGTTAGGTCAAAATCCTGACCAAAACTAGGGCAAAATTTCACCAAGTGTCCAATTTCAAGACCATGACTTTAGGAATTAATAACTTGAGATCCAAGAATTTTTAGAAGAATTTGTGTAAAGAAATGTTGTAGATATCATGGATATCTACAACTTTCATGTTGAAAGTTACTTCTGAATCCTCTTGCATCATGGTGAAAAATTGGTCCAAAGTTATGAAAAAACATGAAATTTTGACTTTTTGATGTCTTGATGAATAAGTTTCATATTTTGACATGTTTTGATTAATTGTGATCTTTGACATTGAACTTTGATCAAAAAGTCAAAGTTTGACTTTTCAGTGTACAATTGACTTTTTGATTAGTTGACTGAAAACCCACTATCAATCCAATTGACCTTGAGCAATTTTTTAGGTCATGAAATTAGTTTAAAATGATGCAATTGAACTCTTGAGATCATACTTAAAATCAATTGACCATTTTCTAGGTCAAAAATCAGAAATTGCCTTCTTTCAGTCAAAACCCTAATTTTGACCATTTTGCCCTTTTGATGATTTGATCAAATTTCTTGAGGAATTATGGTACAAACTTGATCAAATGATACACATGAGTTTATAATGTTGATGTGGATAACAAATTATGAAGTTTGACTTTAAATTGGCCATAATTGACTTTTCCCCCAATACATCTGATTATTTAGGTCAACTGCTCAATTGACCGAACAAAAGTGTGATCCAAGGCTTGAAACTTGACATGAGTAATCTTGGGGTTCCATATTTATCCATGAAAGTCATATGAAGCTTTGAAAGTTCAATTTTCCTTGTGCAATCTCAAACCCTAATTTTGGTCATCAGTGCTTAAGGAGGTGTCTTGAGCTGGTCAAACCTAGTGCAGTCTTGAACCAAGAGAGATCTTTGTGAGAAAATATTTGATAAGTGAGAGGGAAAATTTTGGGGTACAACAAGTAACATGTTGGTCAGTCTACATTGAAAACATATGATCTGACAATTGTTGTGACATTCTGTACCCGAACATCAATACAACCTATTATTTTTCTTGACAAATTTGATTTGATTTTGTGAGATTACTTTTGGATATATATCAATTATTTGTGCAGGGTAAGAAGATTTAATCCGGAACAATTGATTTTATCTCCAGTTGTACATACGTTTCTAAAATTAGATGTTGAGACAATTTAGGAAAATTGATGTTTTGTTCCAAGATTTAAGGAGATTTTTCTGCATAATTGGTGCAACCCTCATCTTGTGGATCAAGAAATATATAGGTGAATATTTTGAAGCCCATGGACCATTGAGGAGTATTTAAAGAAATTACCTAGATCTAAGTTCATTAAGAATTTTATCAAAAATAACGGGAAGCTTGTTTTTCTAGAGTCTTAGTGTTTGAGGGCTCTAAAGGGAGTTTCTATTTTTGTATGTCACCCATGTATCTTTTGATACATTGAGGTTGACTGATTGTTTATTATTCTCACTCATGATATTTTAAGCAAAGAGTTGAGTATTGTATTTGAAGTGTAATCTTCCATTTGTTTCTTTTGATAGTCATTGGTTTGTGACAAGTTTTGTCACTGAGGTGATTGTGGGAAGTGATAGGGGTTTTATATCTAGAAGATTTCTAGGTAGAATTTGCACAAGGTAGTGATTAGGAGATAAGTTGTAAACTAGGGTTGTTTAGATTTGAACTAATACTATCATAGTGGATTTCCTTTCTGGCTTGATAGCCCTCAAAGAGGTGATGTTGCACTGAACTGAGTTAACAACTGTTTAGCAATTGGTTTCTATCAAGAGACTGATGTCTTAACATCAGTCCTGACATTGTAATATGGTGTTGGAACATCAATATTAACATATGTTTTAAAAGTGCCAAAATTTCATTAATGGAAAACAAAAGATGCATCTCAGTGTCTCCTATTTGTGAGTAATTATTGCTCTTAGGGACAAGAACATAAGCAAGAAAATAATGGAGAACACGATCACTTATGGATAGGTTCTTGATGGGCAAAATCATCCCGGTGGAGGTTAAAGAGCGAGCATGTCGAGCATAAAATTCTTGCTAAAAAATTTGACAGATGCTAAAGTAATATCCCAACTTGTTATAGTCTTTCCAAGCCGGAGAGTCTGGAGTAAAACCATTCACAATCCCTTCACCTTCAAAAGGTACACCTAAACAATTCCCAAATTCTTCTAAAGATAACCCAATCACAGAATCTCTAACTTTAGACTGAAATACACAACCAGGATCAAAAGTGAAGTTAGCATAAAAGTTTTTAACCATATCTGGATAGAAGGGTCCAGAATCATACACTAATCCATCAATATTTTGATATTCAAAAAGTGGTGGAAACTTAAAGCTTGAAGATAGAGAGGATGCTAAGTTACCATACTTAGGTTTAATCAGAGGATGATATCTAAAGTTGGACATCAATCTGCGTTATTTCAGTGTTGGTTCCTGAGGATCAATTTCTTGCTCCTGAACATGAGCTGCAGAACCTTCATCAATCTTTGCTTTTCCTTTTGCATTCTTTGGTGGAGCCATGGAAGGAGTTTTAAAATCTAGGGTTTGTGAGATTTTCGGATTTGGCTTGCTAGTGTAAATAAGTTCTTTTTGAAAATATCTTATTTGGTTTGAAGGAAGAGAAAGGTGTCATATAGTGGTGTTAAATGAGTGGGATTTAATTTGATGATGTTGGTAAATGGAGAATGATGAGTGGATAGTAAAAAATGAAGTTAAATGACAATGGATTTCCAAGAAGAGTAGGTGGAGGAGTAGAAGATAAGAGGTAGAGATGGAAATGGGCAGAGTTTGGGCATGATACTATAATACATGTCCCCATACCCGCAATTAAAAAAATCCCCGTACCCGATCCCAAACCCGCATGATCACCAATGTTCATACTGGTACCCGTACCCTATGGGTACCTCAGTACCCGTACTCGTGCCCGTTTACCCGTGTTTGTGATAAAATTAAATCAATTAATTACAAAATATCATATAATTTAAGTTTTTTAACAATATCAAAAATAATTTATGGATGCTATTATTGAGTTAAGAAATAAATAAACGCTTTTAGTGAAATGTGTAATAGTTTAATAGCGATTTTTTTTTTTAAATTTGATAAATGTGCATTTTCATATATTAATGTAAATGATATTATATAAATATGTAGTGCGGGTGTGGGACAGGGTGGGTAGTAAGGTACCCGTGTCCGCACCGGCACCCATAACCGCTTATTTTAATAGGTAATTGCCCGTGCCCGTAGCCGTACCCATTTTAAGGGTTTTTACCCTACCCGTTATGGGTATTTTTTGTGGGTACCCATAGGGTATGGGCCAAATTGACATCCCTAATAAGAGGTATCAAATTTTGACTAAAAACAAAAACAATTCACAACAACTTAAAAGAAAAGCTGAAAAACCAATTTGCGAAATGGTAATTGATTATGTGGTAAGGCGTAATTGGTTAAGAGCCTGCAAACATAAATACCAAAGGCCCGGGAAAAATGAAATTATGAAACGGTAATCGATTACGACATATGTTTTAACCGATTACGACAAGAAAATTTTGGCAATAACAAAAAATAGTAGTTATGGCCCTTAAAAACAAACAAATTTAAACACATAAAAAGACATATAACATATATGTAACATGTTTAGGCATCATATAAGCATGCAATTTAATACAAAAACGTATTATAAAATAGTTTCACAAATGAAATTCTGAGAAAATATGAAAATTTAAACATGAGTAAATATGTTTATCGTTCATCATGCGCCTTTTTCATCCAAAATTCTCAATTCTCCCAATTTTGTAGAAAGAATATTTAGCCAAAGGTTTAGTGAAGATATTGGCCAGTTAATTATGAGTGTCCATAAAAGTTACTTCGACATCTTTTTGAAGTACATTATCACAAAGAAAATTATTTCGTATGACAATGTGTTTTGTTCTTGAATGCATAACCGAATTCTTTGTCATGTTGACCACACTTGTATTATCACCTCGTAAAGGAATACATCCAAGATTGAGTCCATAGTCACGTGTTTGTTGCTTGAGCCATAGAATCTGAGCACAACAACTTCCTGCTGCAATATGTTCCACTTTGGTCGTTCTAAGTGCGACACAAGCTTGTTTCTTGCAAGACCATGATACTAATGCATTCCCTAGTATGTGACATATATTACTTGTGCTCACGTATATTACCTTTTGGATATCATAGGCCGACATTCATTGTTCCTTTGAGATACTTCATGATCCTTTTTACCGCAGGGAGATGAGATTCCTTGGGATTTTCTTAAAAGCGAGCACATAGACAAACATTAAACATAATGTCAGGACAGATGACCGTCAGATATAATAATGAACCAATCATACCTCGATATTTTGTGATATCAATTGAAACACCAGATTCATCTTGCTCGATATATGTTCCCGAACTCATTGGAATAGCCATCTCTTAGCAATTGACCATATCAAATATTTTCAACAATTATTTGCAATACTTGGATTGGTTGGTGAAGATGCCAACCTTTAATTGCTTAATTTGTATTCTAAGAAAATAGTTCATCTTACCCATCATGGACATCTTGAATTCTCCTTGCACCATCGAAGAAAATTCTCCACAAAGATCTTTGTTTGTTGAACTAAATATGATATCATCAACATAGACTTGAACTAATAAAGTGTTACTTTTGATCTTATTAATGAATAAGGATTTATCAACTTTATCTTTTGTCAAACCCCAAATTTTCCCTACTAGTTCCTGATATCTTTATTTATATTTCTAAAAATTTTCTTTTATAAAATATGATTCATATTGATAGGGGGTTTAAAGTTATAAAGAGGGGGTTTATCTTATAAAGAAATCATTGGCCTTTCTCAATCAGAAAGGGACCATGTCATGTTTTAGTCCATTTCAGAGTTAGAGGTGCATTGCTATATGAGGGTTTGTGTTTTAATTAAAGGCAGGTGGGCTTTCTAAAATCAAAAAGAATATTTTAATCTCTTGGCCCATGCAAAGTTCTGGCCAGTTATAAATTCTATAGAAGGGGAGGTGTACTGAATATGTGAGAGTGTTCATGGATTAAATGGGCCAGCCTGGTATTAGTATCAAGGCTTGTTTTAAGAAGAAGAAGAGGGGATATGTTTTAAGAGGCCCATAAACTTTTTTCTTTTAGGCCCAATAATTTAAAACAATGGTCGTTCAACTTTATGGCCCATTTGGAAGTTTTTTTTTTCATTATTTGTATGATTAAAATTACTGTGATCTTATTACAAATACTACTGTTATTATTAAATATACGTTTTTTTACTTATCTAAAAAATTGGTTTTGTTCTCATTAAAAGAAAAACATTTTTTAAAGAAAAGCATTCAGACCCATTTCGATTAAACCCTTGATTGTTTCAGATGACCAAAAAAACATGGCCCAACAAACATCCACTGTTTGTATCACGCTTATCCAAGGAACTAGTACTATACAAATTAAATAGAAACGAGTCTTAAATTATTAGATTTATTAGAGCAAGAATCAAATTTTTTTCTAATTCAATAAAAGAAATATCTCACATTCAAACTATTTCTGAAACAGTCTTAAACGAAAATAGAAATGAATTAAACCGTGTAATAAAAGTTATAGACAAAATCATTGTGTCTTTCCTAAATTTCAAACCCTAATTACAACCTAATTTAATCTACAGACAAACTTGTTTGTTTACTAAAAAAATAATCTACTATAAAAGCTAAGAATTAAGAATAGAAAGGGGACAGATAATCTTGGACAGAGAAAATTGGGGGGAATTGAGAGAAAAAGAAAAAATTAACAGAGAAGTTTACAAAAAAGGTTTTTGGGAAGAAAGGGAAGAGAAACAGCCAATGCCTTTCCGCCTGCATCCGTGTTTGAGATTTGGGTTTCGAAATCCGAAATCTTAAATCTGTCCAAGTCATCGCACCATCGCCATCTTTAATCCATAGTCGTTGTCGTTCTCCTCTATGTTTGCTTTAAAAGGTCGATTTTCTTTCATAGAACTTGAATATACTGTTTTTGTTGTCCCTTGTTGTTTATGAGTTGATCTTAGAACTTAGGTTTCAAAACCCCTTTGTAGACCTTGCTTTTATCTTAGAGTATATGCAAAAATTGACCATGGATTAGTACAAAGGAAATCAAGACAGATTAAAAAATGTAAAAAAATTAAGAAACTGACCTTTCCACGGTGGCGTCACCGTAATGTTCTTGAGCTCCACTGTGAATCTTCATTATCCCCGCTGTTATGTTCTTGAGATTCACCGTTACGGATCCTTACACTAAATTTTTATTGGTTGTTTAATGTTTTTTTTTTGTTTGAATAACAAGTGGAAAAGAAAAGAGAACATGAATAGAGAGAGAGAGAGGGGGACAATAAAAATGAAGTTAAAAATTGATTAGAAACATGTTATAATATCATGGTGATCCAATGTATATCATTCCATGTTAGCTATCATGCCCGCTTTATCATGTCCCTGTGATCTCAGCCCAACATCCTTGATGCCCATGACCATGGCCTTACGATGTACCCCACCCGCATGGAGTCCAAGCAGACTCCTAACCTTTTGGGCTAGGCCCAGTTGCTACGTACACACCCCTTGTTTTTATTATTACTAAACGCGTTGAAACACATACCTCCAGGCTAAATGGACCCAGTCCAAAATCTGGACTTGGGTTCCCTACCTCTCACACCTCCAGTTTTTACTTCTAAACTAAAATATACATCTATGCGTTGCTGGGCCAAATTCAATATCTCGATTTTGGCCCATGCTATTTACACCCTCCTATCTTGCTGCTTCAACTATATTTGCACCCCTCTACGTTTTATTTTATTTTCTTTACTTCTTATTATAATTTTTTTATTTTAATATATGTAATATTTAATATTATTATTATTATCATATAAATCACATATTTTTTTAAAATTTATTCTAAATTCTTTATTTATTTGCATAAAAATATTTCTTTTAACCATGAATTTAAATAAAATATTTTCATAATTAACACTAAAAAAATATTTAACCAACCACAAATCATTTTTCGTAAATAAAATTAATTCAATAAACAATTTTCAATAAAGATTACAAATATGTTTGAATAAACTGCACGCTTAGTCAAACAATCTCCGCTATTCACGACACCTAGACTAAACATGCGGAAAATGTGAATATCTTCGTAATCCATAAAAAAACACAAACCAACCACGAACTACGAAATGAGACTCTGATTCCTCATAAGAGGATATGTAGGCATACAATTAAAATTGCGGCGAGTTCCCCTAATTAAAATTAAAACCCTATTTCCTAAAGTTATGCTTTTAAACCTAGTATCCTTATGAATAAGGTGGATGAGGGGTTCCTAACACCTTCCCTTTATCTAGAACCGAGTCAGACCTAGAACCTCTGAATATTTTAGGGTTATCCTTTATATTCCCTTCCTTAGAATAAAAATTAAGGGTGGCGACTCTAATTTAAAAATCAGTTGCAACACCTTTTTCAAATCCTATTTCACATAGAAAGTTGCTAAGTCCATCATACTATGCTCTTAATGCTTTCTTTAAGCCATAAAGAACTTTCTTCAACTTGAAGACACGTGAAGGATTCTCGATGTCTTAAAAACCTGTAGGTTTTTTGACATATACTTCCTCATTGATATATCCATTAAAGAAAGTGCTTTTGACGCCCATTTGGAAAACTGAAAATCTAATGAACAAGCATAAGCAAGTAATAAGCGAATAATTTCTAACCTTGCAACCAGAGCGAATGTCTCTTCAAAGTAAATTCCTTCTTCTTGATTATAACCTTGATCCACCAATATTTCTTTGTTTCAAACAATTATTCCATTCTCGTCAAGTTTATTTTTAGACACCCTTTTGGTACCTATGACGTGTTTATCACTTGGCCTAGGAACAAGCTCCCAAACTTGATTTCTTTCAAATTGATTTAATTCCTCTTGCATAACAAAAATCTATTGATCGTCTCCTAAGGCTTCATCAATCTTGAAGGGTTCTAATTGAGAAACAAATGCCATGTTCAAGCAAGCATCCATGAGATTTAGTCTTGTTGAAATTCCTTTGCTTATGTCACCAATTACTTTGTAAATTGGATGATCACGATGGTTTCTCCATTCTTGAGGAAGATCACTTTGATTTAGATCTTATTGTGAAACTTCTTGTTGGGGTCTGATTAACTCACACTTTGATCTTTGGTAACTTCTTCGAGGGAACTTCTATAATATCATCATCATCATAAACAACTATGTCCTCCTTAGAGGTGTTAGTCTCATCAAATGAAACATGCATAGATTATTCAATAGTTGAAGTTCTTTTATTATAAATTCTATAAGCTTTACTAGCAAGGGAATAACTAAGAAATATACCTTCGTCGGATTTCTCGTCAAACTTATCGAGATTGTCTTTTTCATTGTTGAGGAAAAAGCACTTACATCCAAAGATGTGAAAGTGAGAAATGTTTGGCTTTCTTCCTTTGAAGAGTTCATATGGAATCTTTTTCAAGATAGGTCTAATCATGATTCGGTTTCTAAAATAACATGTCATACTCACCGTATTCTCCCAAAAATACTTTGGAAGTTTTGAGTCACTAAGCATTGTTCTAGGAAGTTCCACTAGAAATTGATTTTTCTTCCAACTATTCCATTTTGTTATGGAGTCCTTGGTGCTGAAAAATTATGAAAGATACCATGTGTAATACGGTGGGAGAACTGACTTGGTTGTTTTGCGTTTGATCGCAATTGTTATGGATAGCAAGAGTTGTCACCGACTTTTCTTTTATCCAATAAGGAAAGGGTGAAAAGAACAAGAAAGACCTTTGAGATATTTTCTCGAGTTTGGGGGGTAGGTTATGAAAAGGGAAGGTGTTAGCATCCTTTTCATCCATAGTTATCTATGGGCTCAAGGTTTCATGCTAGATCACTTTTGAAATTGCTTTGTTTGAAATGTTTTTATGGTGGGTTTTGAAAGTATTTTTGAAAAGTGCATTCGTTTAGGAAAACTTTGTAACGATTCTCCTCTCTATAAGAATACATACAAAGTGTTGGACTTTTTGAAAATATTTCTTGTTTTTTAAATTGTTTAGTGTTTTTGACAAGATGTTTGTTTTTGAAGATGGATTATGAGCAAGAAACTAAGAACGTTCTATCTACTCTAAAGTATTTTGTTCATTTCTCTCTTCCTTTCATAAGATGCAATGTTGTGAGATAACTTAGCATATTTCTTAAGGGTCTAAGATCATTTGTAAGGCAACATTCTAAGCGTCATCGAGGAACTATGATCTTGTATTTTTTATTGTTCTTTGCTAAGGTGTCTCACATGCATAACATGACCATTTTTAAGGCAACAAAGTGGAGTAGACCCTAGAGGTGCAAAGTTTGCAAGTGTTTGTATTTGATGCTTGGTTTATCTTGGATTAGGATTTTCTAAGAATTGATTTTATCTTTCCATACAAACCCTAAATTAACTAGCATTTATATGAAAGCAATAAATTGCGGAAAGTAAATATCCTACGTTATTACATCATTTTTAGGGAATGGGGGATACAAATTTACAAATGGGGATCACAAGAAATTAGAACTAATTATCTATTACAACCATATTGAATTTTGAATAATGTACAAGAATTGAAATGTATATAATATACAAGACATGAATGAAAAGAAAATGAATTTGTTTAAGAAAATATTTTAACCTGATTTTCTAAAAGAAGATAAATAGTTAGAAGTAAGAAAATTAAACTAAGTTAATTTTAATTTAAACAAAGAGAATGAACTAAATCTAAGTTTAATATTAAGTTAAAGAAATTAAATAGGAAAATGTTTTTGGTCTTTTTATTTTAAGAAGTTAAGTAAAAATAAACTAAATAATTTAAATACTTAATATAATATTTTTGGTATTTTTAATTAATAATAAAAATAATAGTAATAATACTAAAATAATAAAAGAAAGAAAATAAAATAAAAATAATAAAATTAGTCAGGGGGTTCAGAAAGTGGAAATGATGTTTGTAAGTAAAACTGATTTCTTTTTGGTTTAGGCCCAAATATGTTTTTGTGATCAGAATTAGAAAGAAAATAACAAGGTTATGCTGAGTTGCGTGATAAAAAAAGGATGAGGGTGTTGTTTGAAGCAACATGAGAAAACCCAAAAGTTCTGGCCTAGGCGTGCTGCTAATAAGTGATGCTGGAAGCAAAAATGAGACAACCTAGAAGTTCTGGCTCAGGTATGTTGTTAACAGTTAAATGAGGGGGGATGCTAGAAGCAAAAATGAGACAACCTAGAAGTTCTGGCCCAGGCATGTTGTTAACAGTTAAATAAGGGGGGGTGCTAGAAGAAAAAATGAGACAGCCTAGAAGTTCTGGCCTAGACGTGTTGTTAACAGATAAATAGGGAGGGTGATGCTAAAAGCGAATGAGACAACCTAGAAGTTCTGGCTCAAGCATGTTGTTAACAACTAAATAAGGGGGGATGCTAGAAGAAATAATGAGACAACCTAGAAGTTCTGGCCTAGACATGTTGTTAACTGATAAATAGGGAGGGTGATGCTAGAAGCGAATGAGACAGCCTAGAAGTTCAGGCCCAGGCGTGTTGTTAACATGTAAGTGGGAAGGGTGATGCTAGAAGCGAATGAGACAACCTAGAAGATTTGGCCCAGGCATGTTATTAACAATTAAATGGGGGGGATGCTAGAAGTAAAAATGAGACAGCCTACAAGTTCTGGCCTAGGCATGTTGTTAACAGGTAAATAGGGAGGGTGATGCTAGAAGAGAATGAGACAGCCTAGAAGTTATGGCCCAGGCGTGTTGTTAATAGGTAAATAAGGAGGGTGATGCTAGAAGCGAATGAGACAACCTAGAAGTTCTGGCCCAGGTGTGTTATTAACACGTAGATAGGGTAAAATGTTAAGAAATGAAAACAAAAGGTGCTCCTGGGGCTAGAACCCAGGACCCTTACCATTAATGCCTTATGCACGCGCTCTCTACCAATGGGGTGGCTATATATCCGGTATTATAAACAAAACCATAAATATGTATTACAAAATTAGTTTTCATGATGAACTTTATCTTCTTCCCCGCGCCATCCATAGCATCTGCAACTCATTCATTTCTCAACCAAAATGGAAAATGTAAACGTGAAAGTTATGGCAAATTTCATCATGCTTCCAGAACTATAAAGCATTAAAACTATAAATAAAAAACAAACACGAATTTTTCTAGCCCTAATATGAACCCTAACTTTTTTCAAGAAGTTCTGATCCAAAATTCTCTCTACTCAGGCCATATAAATGGAATCTATGGATATGTACAGTTTTAGAGCAATGATATCTACATTTTGTCTTTGAAAATGCAAGCCTAACAATGCCTAAATAATGAGATGAAAATCAGAAGAACTTACCTTGCAGCTGGAGATCGTGTTTTGAATTAAAGCTTGATTCAAATTGTTGTAATGATCTAGTTTGCTTCCTCAAGTTCCCAAGAAGCTAATGAAATGGTTAGCTTGAGCTATGGATGGCTGGAATGTTCTGGAGAAGTCAATATGTAATGCTCTGTTTTTGAAAATGGAGGCTGGTGAAGATGATGTTACAGTCTGAAAATAGAGGTTGTGATAGCTTCTATATGTGTATCAGAAACTTTGTGGATGTTTTGGCCAAGAAACGCACGAGGGGTTTTGGAGATTGGATTTAAAAATCAGAAATGACAAGTTTTTATGCTTGTGTTGCAATTTCTGTTTTTAGAGAGTTTTAGTGAGTTTCAGGGCTCGTCCAATCCTCTCCAGCTTGCAAATGAAGGTTTAATTTATAGGCAAAGGGTTTGGAAGCTTGGTGAAGTCAGAAGTACACAATCACATGTTGTGGATTTTGACTTGTTGTTGAAGCAAGCTTAGACAAACATGGTTTCAAGGCAAGATAGGGTGGCTATAAACTTTAAACACGCCTGTTCTAAATTTGTAGGGGATGCTTGTGCAGAAAGAACAAACACAAAGCTCAAGGAGAGTGGACTTTATGATTAAAGTCACTTTTCCAGAATGTAAGTGTGAATTTTCTTCCTTAAATGGCAAGGCGTATTGGACAAAGCTTAAATCAAGTGGTTCATAGCTCAAAAGATTGTGTAATATTCTGATTAAAGATAGCTACACATGTTAGAGGGCCTGAAAAGTGGGATTATTCAGCATTGTTTGGAATTGGATCAGATGTTCATCATGAAAATGACTCATAATTTAAGAATGAATGTCCAACTTCTGATCTTCGATTCTCCCTTCTCCAGCATGATCTGAAAGAGTTCTTGGACTTTTTAGAAAGCTTGTAGCATACTCCGTAATCCACCTTTGAATCACTTTTGCAAACTCCCATTGTAACTGTATGAAAATTGGCCCAGAAGTTATGTCAAAATTATGACTTAAAATGCCCAGAATTTTACTAAGTGTTTTAATTTCATGGACATGTCTTCATAGAGTTATAACTTGAGATCCAAGAATTTCTAGAAGAAGTTTTTTCCTACAATTTTTCTGATCTCATTGAGATCTGCAACTTCCATGTTGGAAGTTTTTTTTGAATCATCTTGCATCATGGTGAAAATCTGGCACAAAGTTATGAAATTATCATATTTTTCTTAACACTTAGAAAAATTTCTTAGTGTTTAGAACTTTGACTTTTTTCAAAATAATATTGAATTTTGATTTCTTGATGAACAATCTTCATACTCTGACATGTCTTGATGAAATATTATTTTTGAAACATGATTTTGATCTAAAAGTCAAAGTTTGACTTTTTAGTGTATAGTTGACTTTTTCATCAGTTGACCAAATTTCAATTATCAATCAATTGATCTTCAGAAATGTTTTGAACCATGCCATTAGGTCAAAGTGATGCACATGTATTCTTGATATCATGTCTCAAACCAACAAGTCATGTGCTAGGTCAAAAAGTCAAAAATTGAACCTTCTCAATCAAAACCCTAATTTTGACCATTTTTCCCATTTGATGATATGATCAAATTTCTTGAGAAGTTTTGATCCAAACTTGACCAAATGGTTCATATGAGTTTAATATGTTGATATGGAACAAAAATTATGAGTTTTCAGTGTAAATTGACCACATTTGACTTTTCCCCCAATATAGTGGATTTTAGGTCAACTAACCAATTGACTGAGCAAAAATGTGATCCAAAGCCTGAAACTTGACATGAGCAATCTTGGGAGTCTAAAATGATTTATGAAAATCATATGAAGCATTAAAGGTCCAATTGTCTTTATACAAACTCAAACCCTAATTTTGAGTCATCAGTGTTTGGGGAGGTATCTTGAGCTGATCAATCTTGGTGCAGTCTTAAATCAATGGAGATCTTGTGAGAGAATCTTTGAGAAATTGAGAGGGAAAAATTTGGGGTACAACACCATGTTCTTCACAAAATTCTCCAAATGATGCATTTTGGAGTTCTCCACCATGGTAACTTTTAATTGATACAATCTTTAATGTCTTTTCATTTTGAACTTGCTTTGTGATCTTACCAGTTGATCAGAACCTCAGAAGTGGCCAGAAGATGATATGTAGTCGGCTATGATTTAGAGGAGAAAAATGGGGTTGTACCTACAAAGCACTCCGATGATCAAGTAAGAGTGAGAACAAGGAGATACAAGCAAAGTATTAGGTGGTGAATAGTGAATATTCGATACCTGGACCTCACAAGTGTGAGGGTATATCTAATTCCCCTGGCGCGTTGCCATTGGTTCCTAATTTCACGCCTGGATATGCGGGTCCGTAAAATTAGGTAACTTCCAAGACTTGGTCAAACGGGGCAGATGTGCTCGTAACTAGTTGTTGGTCCCAAGGAGGGGGTCAATTACATACATCTCTCTGGTCGATTCCTGGTGGCCTGCACGATGTTAATGTCGGGCAGGCTGAGAGGATGCTCGTTGATCATCCTAGGCCAATGCTGGTTCGGGAGGGAAAATGGCTAACATTTCCCGACAGGTAGCGAGCAATCCGGGTTATGGTCGTGCAGGCCACACCAAAGGAAGTGTCTTAGAGCGGGCCCAATCAAGCTGTCGGGCCAATCCATAATAATAGCCCCCCAAGTGGTTGCTTCTGGGTGCAGGAGTGATGACTTTAACATTTGCTCGTGGAATGGGGCGTGTCTTACGGGGAAATGAGTGTTTCCCATCGCGTTTTTCTCGCAGGGAGATGAGGAGTTGGTCGTTAGGACCTTTGAATTTGGAGAGGTAGCGTGTTTTGGGAAGTGTGCTAGCGAAGCAGCGCAATGATGACCTAGGGATAGGGTGTAATGATGATGACCCTAGGGTTCCCCAGACATGTGTCTTATACGCACATATTGTTTCATCTATAAATACGAGAGGAACAAGGTGTTTAGTATTTTTTGTCTTCTCTCTCAACTGCTCATATTAGCTCGACTGTTGGCCACCATTGTTCGTTTGAATTTTTCTACTTACAACTGCTTACTTCCATCCTTTCTTTTACTATTATCTGGTAAGTTTCTAATCCTTCATTGTTGTTTTCTCTCAGTAGTTCTCATTTTCGCCTTTTACCTTCTAGAGATGCATGCAGTTAGGATTTAGGGTTCCATTTGCGAGGATGTCGTTGGAGAGGGTTGGCGGTAGACGGTGTTTCTGAAGTTTAGAATCTCTGGAGCGCAGTGGGGTCTCCTCGGGGGCCTCGTGGTGTGTTGTAGACTACTCATTAGGGCTTGGGTCTTTTTTCTACAATTCTTGCCCGTTGATACGCCTCAGTGAAAGTTCTGGTCGGGGATACGATCCTCGTTTCCAAATGCCCTTTCGCTTGTTTAGCGGTGGAAGGGTGGTTCTGGAATTAATGTCAAGCTTATATTTTCCCCTGCTTTTCAGGTTCTATGGCTGATAATACTCGAGTCAATATTTTGAGCGAATCCACACAGTCCTCGGGAAGTTTTTCAGACGAGACGAGTAGTTCATCGAGCATCTTGGAAATTTTCGGGGATATGCATAATCAAATGGAACAGCGAACGGGAGGGGGCAACGTGGAGTTGACTTCCACTGACCAGGGTTGCCTGTTTCCTCTTGGGAACGAGGAGGAACCTCGGGATTGGGTCATGAATGACCCCTGGGATTGGTCGTCATATTTTTTCGATCATCGGGAGGATGTCTTTACGGATGTGTATACTCACGAGGAGGGGCCCCAGGAGGAATGATCGTTATACATCCCCAGGAAGGAGAGCAGAATCTGCTCGAAATACGACAAGTGACGGATCCCAATGTATGACATTGTATTTTGTGAGATGGGTCTTCGTCTCACCTTCTCTGACTTCGAGATGGCTCCTTCCCAATGGCACCGCGTTCATGCGAGCGTTCGAAATAGTTTGCGACCATTCGAAGATAGGGGCCACCATTCCCTTGTTCTTCTATTGTTTCCACCTTCGGAGGAGCAAGGTCGACAAAAAGTGGGGATGGGTTTCCCTGAAGCAAGGCAATGGGAAGCTATTTAAAGCCTATTTGGAGTCTGTCTGCCACTTCAAAGATAAATACATTTTGGTGTAGCCTTCTTCAACCAAGGCTATGTTGAATTACTTTAGGACCGTGCCTTCGCTAAACAAGGACAGTACTCCCTGACTTAATGAGCTAGGAGAGCCCGTTGCAAAGCTGGTTTATAAGTTCTTGTTCCAATGGACGAGTAAGAATTTTGATAGCGAATTGGGCTCCTATGTCTAGAGAGAAGGGGAGCTTGGAGACGAGGATCTGGAGAGCTTTTCTATCCTAACCGCATTTGTGGCTCAGATCCCTCGCATCCAATGACTTAATCAGGGAGGTAGACCTATGTTGGACAAAAACGAGGAGCACGTATACGAACCGGGCCTCATAAACGTCAAGGAGCTCCTCGGAAGCAAGGACCCTGTCAGATATATGTTTCTAATAGTAGTAAGTGGTCGTTGTTTATTTGACTCCTCGTTTACTGACTATGTTTCCTTTTGTTTGTTTTGCAGAGAGCATGAATCCTGCTCAGGAGCGCTTGGCTAAGACTCTTGCTACAAGAGCGAGGAGGGCCCTAAAGGATGCACAGACTGGTTAGGGGCCAGCTCCAGCCTCGGGGTCGGGCAACCAATCTTCGGTCCAGGCTACAGTCGCTCTTTCCCCTATTGATATTTCCTTGAAGGCGAAAGGCTATGAGCCGAGGGAAGTGTCGACCTGACTGGGGAAAAAGGGAAAGGGATGTACGACCTGCCTTCCTGCTAGCTGGAGAAGTATTTTTTTGAGGGTGCGACTCTCCGTCTTCCCCGGGCCGAATCTCTCCATCTGGAGGGAATGGGCCGCTCGGAAAGAGGGCGATTTTGGCGGTCTGATACGGATCTTAGAGATGGAAGTCGCTTACACCGAGGGGATTTCCTCTCAGGAGATAGAGGTGAAGAACCTTCAGGACAAGCTGGCTACGAGCAAGAAGGCCTTGGTCGAGAAAGATAAATTCCTGAAGCAGTTTGAGGAAGAATCAGGGAGGCTCTCTGAAGAACGCAGGGTTCTTTTGCTCGAAAAAATGACCTTAAGGGAAAGGTGGAGGGCCTGACTGCTGAGGTTACGCCCGCTGAAGATGAGCCAAAGAATACTAAGGATCTGAAGACTTGGGCCGAGTTGGTTGCTCGTTTTCAGTTGGCTATGAATGACACTCAGGCTGCTTTCGAGGGGAGATTTGAAAATGCTGTAAAGCAGCTGCGCATGTTGAACCCTGGTGTTGAGCTCAACACCTCAGGAATTAGGGTCAATTATTATGTAGCTCCTGGTCAGATTCTGGTCCCTGATTATCTCAAGGATATTGTCGCCCAGCCGACCGTAGGTCCCGCCCAATTGTCGCCTGTTGTTAAGGGAGAAGCAGGAGGATGATTGTTTTATGTTTATTTCGGCCTGCGTGCTGCATTCTTCGTATTTGTTTTTCTGAGCTATTTCACATTTATGTAATATTCGCACATCATCGACCCAAGTGGTCGTTTTTATTTAAATTACGGCCAATGGTTGTTTGCTATGAATATTTTAACTTGTGTTTTTTACATGTTTGTTGACAAACTAGCCCATTTATGATGTTTTTTTATTTTTGCTAAGAGTTTATAGTAGGGATTTTCTTGTTTGGTATGTTTATCAGTGTGGGGAAACTGATCAAACGGCCAGGGTGGATACCAGGCGAGGGCCGGAACCCAGGTCTCATTTCAAGGGACCCTGGTTTGGTGGCGTGAACTTCCCGTCGCGAGTCGGGCGTTCTACCGTCGTGGCACAAGGATTATGGAGCTCAGTTGAGTTATCCATGTCGGGCTGAAAGTGCGCTCGTCAATAGAGCGTAGCCTCGCCCCTTCTAAATAATTTGGGTGTTATACTTGTGCCTAGGCATGCACGTGTGATCAGGCCTGGGTGAGTATCTTTTTATCGATAAAACTCGCCAACTGATCAATGTTTTTAACTGTAATATTGTTTTAGCTTTTCAGCGTTCCATGATCGAACGAGTTTTCCCCATGTAAGTTTTCCAAGTAATAAACTCCAGTCGCTGTTTTCACGTAGACGCGATAAGGGCCTTCCCAGTTCACTACAAGCTTACCTTCGTGAGATTCTTTGCGATTTCTCTTAAAGATAAGGATGCCGACCTCAAACTCTCGTCGTACGACCTTGGCGTCGTAGCGCATGGCTATTTTTTGTTTGAGAAAGGCCTCTCGTAGGGCCTCTCCTGTTATGATTTTTTCCACCAGATTAAGTTCTTCACGGAGGGAGGCGTCGTTCATATCCTTGTCGGGAGGTGCCTCAGTTCACCTGGAAGGTTCCTCGATCTCTATGGGAATGATGGCCTCTGTCCCATAAGCTAGTCGGAAAGGAGTCTCCCCAGTGGACAAATGTGCAGTCGTTCGGTATCCCCAGAGTACACTGTGTAACTCCTCGATCCATCACTTCTTAGATTCGTCCAACCTTCGCTTGAGGCCCCTGAGTATTACTCTGTTTGCAGACTCGGTAATGCCGTTCATTTGGGGATGCTCGACAGAGGCGATGTTTTGGGTGGTGCCCAATTTGGTGACGAATTCTTGAAAGGCGTGGTCCGTGAACTGGGTCCCGCTGTTGATGATTATCGCTTGTGGGATGCCAAAGCGAGAGAGGATATTTCTTTTATAGAAGCGAAGGACGTTTTGGACGGTGATTTTGGCCAAAGCTTCGGCTTCTATCCATTTGGTGAAGTAGTCGACCACCACAATTAGGTATTTTTTTTATTGGTTCTGACCATGAATTGACTGAGTAGGTCCAGTCCCCACCAAACAAAGGTCCAAGGAGAAGAGAGGGATTTAAGCTCGTTAGAAGAAGCTAAATGCATGTCTCTATGCCGCTGGCATTTATCACATTTCTTCATGTGCTCTTTCGCGTCATGCTGCATGGTGGGCCAGTAATATCCTGCCCGTAAGGATTTTCTCGCGATGGATCTCCCATCTAGATGTTGGTCGCTGATGCCCTCGTGGATTTCGAGCAAGACGCACTCTGCCCTGCTTCGGTCGACGAATATAAGAAGTGGAATGGAAAATCCTCTTCTGTAAAGTTTGCCTTCGACCAAAACGTACGAGCAAGCTTTCCGCCTGACAACGACCTCTTCTTTCGGGTCTTCGGGGAGTTTTCCCTTAGTGAGATAATCGTGTAAGAGGGTCATCCTACAATCACTGTCCCCGATGGCGAACACTTCTAAGGTAAAATATGGCTTTTGGGTGCTCGGTCGAGGAAGTATTTCCTGTATCACCGATTTATTCCCTCATTTTCTCTTTATGCTTGCCAACTTGGACAAGATATCTGCGTAGGTGTTATGCTCGCGGGGAATGTGTTGTATGTCCATAAATTTAAATTTCCTTTTCATCTCCTGGACCAGGGCCCAATATTCGACAAGTTGGTCATTTTTGACCTGATATTTGCCTCGGAATTGAGAGGCGACCAATTGAGAGTCGGTGAAGATTTTGACTTCCTTGACTCCCAAATCTTCAGCCAGTCGTAAACTTGCAAGGAATGCCTCATATTCGGCCTGATTTTTGGAGGTTGGAAAACATAGGGCAAGGGAGACTTCGATTAGGGCCCCTTCCTCATTTTCTAGTATGATGCATGCGCTGCTTCTGATCGAACTAGAGGCACCGTCAATGAAGATTCTCTAACGACGCGATCCATCGGGATCTGCAGGAGAGGTCATTTCAGCTACAAAGTCGGACAAGGCCTAAGCCTTAAGGTATTTCCTGCTCTCATATTGGATATGAAATTCATAGAGCTCCAAAGACCATTTCAACATTCTGTCGGCCATATCTGGTCTTCCAAGTAGTTGTTTTATTGGTTGACCTGTCCAGACCACTATGGTGTGGGCCAGGAAGTAGTGTCTGAGTCTCCTCGCTGCATTAACGAGGGCTAGAGATACTTTTTTAATTTGTTGATTTCTTGCCTCTGGGCCTTGCAGGGCCTTGCTCGTGAAGTAAATTGGCTTTTGTCCTTATGCAGTTTCTCTTATCAGTGTCGCGCTTATTGCCTCAGAGGCGACGGCCAAATAGAGGTAGAGGACCTCGTCTTTCTCGGGCCGAGAAAGGACAGGCAACTGTTAAAGCGCTTGTTTCAAATGAACGAGGGCTTGTTCGCATTCGGGCGTCAACTCGAAGGTGGCTTTCTTACGCGGGAATTTGAATAAGGGAAGCGCGTGCTGGGAGGACTTTTCCATGAATCGAGAGAGAGAAGTGGGCATGCCGTTCAAGATCTGGATGGACTTTTTCGAGGTGGGGGTCAGAAATTCGGAAAATGTCTGACATTTGTTGGGGTTTGCCTCAATTCCTCGTTCTGTCAGATAGAATCCGAGGAACTTTCCTGCCTGTACGCTAAAGGTACATTTTTCTGGGTTGAATCGCATCCGACATTTTCGAGCTTTCTCGAATACTTTCTTTAAGTGGGAGGCATGGTCGAGCTCTTCGGTGGACTTGACGATCATGTCGTCCATATATACTTCGAGCATGTCACCTATCTCGTTGCAAAAGACTTTGTTCATCATGCGCTGATATGCAGCGCCTGCATTTTTCAGGCCGAAGGGAATTACATTATAGTAATAGTTGCCCGACTCGATCATGAAAATGGTGTATTTTTTGTCCGCTTTTTCCATGGGGATCTGGTTATAACCAGAGTATGCATCCATGGATTATAGAAATTTAAAACCACCGAGTTGCCGGCGAGTTTGTCAATATTGGGGAGGGGATAAGCATATTTCGGGCAAGCCTGATTGAGACCAGTATAATGAATACACATGCGCCATTTTCCATTATATTTTTTCACAAGAACTACATTTGAGAGCCATGATGTGTATTGGGCTTCAGAAATAAAATGTGCCTCTAGGAGGTCTTTTACAGCTAGTTCTGCAACATTTGCTTTCTTGGATGATTTCTTTCTTCTGTATTGCTGACCGCCTTGAGGGCAGTATCTATAATCAAGTGATAGCATACAATCTCTGGATCTAAACCGGGCTTCTCAGCTGCACTCCAGGAAAACAGATCAACATTCTCCTTTAGGCAAGCTTTGAGTTATCTTTTTGCCAGGTCAGGGAGGTCTGCTCTGATCTTCACTCCTCTGGCGAGGTCTTCTCCAAGGGGGACTAGCTCGAAGTCACTGTCTGGGATGGGCCGTGCGTGACTCGAGAGTTCTTTGCGATCAGCAGAGAAGGTCGACCCTTCATCTTTGACCATATGCTCCTTTCTTTTCGTTCTTTTCTCAACACGATATTCCTTGGATAAGAAACTGTCGAGGTCAATGGTATTAACCCTCGGCAGAGGCTTGAATTCCTCGAAGCTGGGGGGTAGTGTGGTTCTAGTGGTCGTTCGAGGTTGAACACTGATAGAACTGAGGCAGGCCCTTGGCTGAAGCTTCGAAACACCTTCTGGCTGCTTGGATGTCCCCGTGGAGGGTGGCGACCAAGCCTTCAGCAGTGTAGTACTTCATCTTGAGATGCACGATATAAGGGACCGCGATGAGTTCGACGAGAGTTGGTCTCCCGAAGATGCACTAGTAGAGAGATAGGAAATCTACCACCAAGAATTGGGTCTTGATGGCTCTGGCCGTTACCCCTCTCCCAAATGTGACGGCAGCTCGACATATCCCCAGGGTTCCGTGGTGGCTCCATTGAAGCCCTGGAGATCAGATCCCACGTAAGGGGTTAGGTGGATCTCATTCAGCTTTAAAGTGGTGAATAACTGGGCGTACATGATGTCTACCAAGCTTCCTTAGTCGACCGGTATGCGGTGCACGTCAAAATTTACCATACGAGCTCTCACGAGTAGTGGGATGCTCGAATTCGGGGCCCCGTCCGACAACTCTTCCCTGTAGAAGGCGAGGGGATGAGAGCCTCCTCAGAATTTATCGAACGTAGCATCCATATCTGAGTTTGCTTTGATGAGTTGGTCGAATCTCCTCTTCACTGACCCAACTGTGTTCCTGTTGAATCCTCTACCAGAGATGACCATGGCTGCAGGGAAGGATTCCCAAGGACTATGGGAGGATAAGTACATAGGTCCGTTCTCCATGTCTAGATAATAGAAATCTTCTAGCCGTGAGATGCTCATGGCGACCGGAATGGCGTCGAGGTCGGGAGATTTCTTCCCTTCCTAGATGTTTTTGGTTTCTAGTGCTTCGTCACAGGCACCCTCCTTCTTTTTATACTGCTTGAGGTATCCGTCTCTGATCAGTATTTCGATTGCATCCTTGAGATGAATACAACTCTCTGTGGTATGCCCATGACTCTTGTGGAACCTGCGATATTTTCTCTTGTCAGTTCCCGGCTTGGACGGTGTTTGTCGGGGAAGTGCACCCCAACTTGCTTAAATTCAGAATTGGTGCATTCATAAAGAATATGCTCCATTGAGGTTGTTAGAGGGGTGTAGTCATGGAAACGATCGGCTGGACCCTTGTAGTATTTGGAATCACGGGACCTGTTCTCCCGTTTCTTCTCTTCCCGACGAGATGTCAAGGGCTCGTCGTTCTTCGAGGACTTGGCACTCTCTCTATGCCTTGATTCCCTGGCACTATTAGCCGCATCCTTCTCCTCGTATTGTATGTACGCCTGGGCCTTGAGGAGGAGGGAGTCGAGCGTAGCCGGTGTCTATATGCCTACTACTTTGGCAAAGTTACTGCGAGGATGGAGCCCACACTCAACGAGGTACTTCTTCATGTTGTCTATCATTGAGACTTGGACCGCTTCCTTGTTGAAGCGTTCAATATATGCCCGCAGAGACTAGTCCCTGCCCTGTATGATTGCTTCAAGCGAAGCCTCTGATTTCGGGTGTCAATGGGAGGCAGTGAAATGCCACGAAAATATCTCCCCAAGCTGCTTCCATGAGGTGATGGATTATTTGTGCAGGCTCTTGTACCACGACAACTCCCCCTTCCTGAGAGTGGTTGGGAAGGGTCTGTATTTGATGGATCCTCTGACCCCTCGGTAGTCGAGGAGAGCGTTAATATTCTCGATGTACTCGTCAGGGCCTGTTATTCCATCGTAGGTTCCCAATGGAGGCGGCTTTTCAAGGTTGACAAGGAGTGGAGCCTCAGTAATCTCCCTCGATAGCGGGCCACGGGGCTCGTAATCCCCACTATCTGCGGGAGAGTGATAAGGAAAGTAATAGTTTCTTCCCCGTCGATCGTCACGGTCTCGTCAGGGGGAGGGGCTCCTCTATTTCTACTTTGGCTCGGGTGAAGGCAATCGAGCGCAGTCCATTTGCCCGTGTCTTTCCTCTTCTTGAATGAAGAGGATTCTTGATCTCAGGTAGGAGGTGTGTGGTTGCGTTTCTTGAAGAAAGAAATGTCGTGCCTCTCCTTTCTGGGTGGTGGGCCATGCCTGGGTGGCGATATACTAGGGGAGTTTCATCTTCGGGTTCTCCGAGGAGGAGATCTTGATCACCTATTCTCCTAGGCTCATATCCTTTGATTCTGTTGTACGATGAGGGTGTTGGTCTGATTGATTGCAGCGAGCAGTTCTGCCATGGTCGGGTCGGCATTAAGAGGGATGGGAACCAGTTACGTGACTTCTGGTAGTTCCTAGGTGAGATTCTTGGGGTTTCCCTTATCCAAGAATTAATCGTCACTACATCGGGCGTCCGTTGAATCTGGAGACACGGTCTATCCATCCCGGAAACCCAGGTTGTCCTCGAGGTGAGGATGTTCCTGACTTCCGTCAGTTTTGCAAGTAGGGGAAATAATTGTATTTCCGGGAAGATAAAGATCATCATGGTCGTCCATGATTAGTGAGAGAAATCTAGAAAAGTTTATTTGAACTTTAAGTTTCGAGGAAAGAAAGATTAGGAGAGCATATTGCCACAGACGGTGCCGCTGATCTTACCAGTTGATCAAAACCTGAGAAGTAGCCGGAAGATGATCTGTAGTCGGGCTGTGATGTCGAGGAGAAAAAGGGGGTTGTACCTGCAAGGCACTTTGATGATCAAGTAAGAGTGGGAACAATGAGATACAAGCAAAGTATTAGGTAGTGAATAATGAATATTTGATACCTGGCCCTCACAAGTGTGGAGGTATATATAATGCCCCTGGAGCATAGCCATTGGTTCTTGATTTCACGCCTGGATATACGGGTCCGTAAAATCAGGTAACTGCCAGAACTTGGTCAAACCAGGCAGATGTGCTCGTAACTAGTCGTTGGTCCCAAGGAGGGGGTTAGTTACAAGCATCTCTCTGGTCGGTTCCTGGTGTCCTGCACGACGTTGATATCGGGAAGACTGAGAGAATGCTCGTCGATCATCTTAGGCCAGTGGTGGTTCGGGAGGGCAAATGGCTGACATTGCTCGACAGGTAACAGGCAATCCGGGTCATGGTCGTTCAGGCTGCACCAAAGGAAATGTCTTAGACCGGGCCTAGTCAAGCTGTTGGGCCAGTCCATAACACTTTGCGTACTTCTTAAATGCTTTGAAAGCATCACTTTTCTGAACAAGAAACAAAGTTCAAGAATATCTAGAAAAATCATCAACAATAACTAAGGAATATACATTACCTCTATTGTACCCCAATTTTTGCCCCTAAGATCCCCTCATCATACCATGTTGATTCAATCACAACAAGATCACATTATGTTATTTTGGTTCTCCTCTCTATCTTTAGCTTTGCTCTTTGAGGAATCACCAAGCACCTTGACTTTTTTTCTTTTGTGATCATGAATATTTTGTCTTGAATTTCCTTTTAATTAATAAAATGCAATGTTGGTTTGTCTTACTTGTTACTAATGTAGGTAAAGGCAATGAGGTTTAACAAGTTGATCCATGGGTTCATGAGTTTATTTCCATGCCCTAGTCAATAAAGTTTGGGAAATCCAAACCTTACCATTGAAGTTGTTTTGGAATAAATGGCATGGCAAGGTTATTTTGGTTCACTACATTTCCAAGTTATCAAGATTGATTCAAAATGCAAGGGATTAATTGAAGAAGTTGTCATGGTTGGACAAGGCCTTGTTCCCATTGGTCACAAATGCATATTTCTCTAAATTATCAAGATATGGAAGTGGTTTTGGTGGCTATATATTCTAATTTTTCATCCTCAATAAATTCTATTTACAAAGTAAGAGTATTGGTACAAGAAGTTGGTTCAAAATTGTCAAGGTTCCCCAAAGCATTTTCTTGATCTAGGAGCTAGGGTTTTGAACTTCAAAGAAGTATATCTTGCTCATATTTTGGTATTTTTGAGTGATTCCAAAAACACCCGTCTCTTCAAATGGTTATTTACAAATCACTTCAAAAGTTTCAAGGAGTTTCCATGAGGAAGAAACTTGATGGTGAAGAAAGATTACAAGTCCTTCAGATGAACCCTCAATTTCTCATGAGTGACTTGAAATGATCATAACTTGGTCAATTTTTATCACATTGGGCCCACTCTTTTTCCATAATGATCTTGAGGAGGTAAACTTTACTCATTCTTTTATGTGAAAAGTGAGAAAATGGATGGAAGATGCCCTAAGGACACAAAAGATTATAGGTCATTTCATGATTTTTTGCCAACTTCAACAATTCATAACTCTCTCCATTTTTAGAGATTTTGAATGGTTCAGGTTTCAAATTGTCATTTAAGAGGTCTATTTCATGCCATCTTCTTTGGTCAAGAGCAAATTCCAAGTGGAAGGCCATGTTTGGATGCAAAACATTATAGGTCACTTTTGAAGAAAAATTTGAAATATTTCTAAGTATGGAAAGTCAACCCTTTTTCTCCAACTTTGACTCAATACAACTTTCAGCTCAAGCATCCATTTGATTTCATTATTTTTCCATTGCAAAGCTTGTAACATCATCTTCCTAAAGCATCAAGAATCATGCCCTAAGACCCCTTGAGCTGAGAATGCCATTGATTTGAACTTGGTAACTTGAAACTGAAGTTTGTTCAAAATTCAGAATTTGAAATCATTGATTTAGCTTCTAAACACTTTGTTTCTGCGCATTTTTGCCTCTAAATATGTTTAGTGAACTTCCAGAAGTGATTAGCATAGCAAAACACGTGTTTTGGATGAGTTTTGATCAAATTAGAAGTCACACTTTTCTTGTTTGCAACTTCACATGATTTCCCTCCAAACTTCATCATTTCACACGTTTAGACATTCCATTTGATTCCCTATAAATAGAGGGTCATCCCTCATTCGTTTTCTCAAGCTTGGATAGCCAGAATCACCCTGCCAAACTTGTTCCATAACTCAAATTTATGCAACTTCGAAATCTGTCTTCAAGCCTTTTTCAATCCAATTTTTCAATCATTTTACCTCCCTTGATCTTCTTTGAAACTAACCATACAATTACGTTCAAGAATCGTGCCCTATATTGCTTCATAGAAGTCCAGTTTTAGAGCTCGGCAACTCAACTTCAATAGGTAGATTTCTCCATCAATTCTCCAAAACTTTGATATCATTGTGATGCTCTCATTACCCTGGTTCTAGTCGCAACACTTACTTTTATCTGGAAACATGTTTTGACCATGAAATTTCGAATCACTTTACAAAACTTTCCTTTCAAATTGCTTGAGCTATAGTTTATATAAATTTATCGCGAAGGTGTGGTTGTCTTCGTCTTGAAGAGACGAAGCAAATGGCATAGGTCTCGTGCTCTAATTTTACAGATTAAGCAACCTGGTTTTGGGACTGGCTGGAGGTTGAAGATGACCAACGTGTCATCCTTCAACCAATGAAACAACTCCATTTGTATTTTTTGAATTTCTGATTTACATTTGATTCAGTGCTTTATTCACTGATGACTATGATATGCACAACACGCCAGATCCCTTGGATTTGATTACTAATGCGTTTTGACTCTCATCCAATGGTCCACATATTTTTGAATTTATTTTTATTTTCTGATTTTTATATTTAATTGTTTTAAATTTCAAAAAATCATATTTTTAGTCCAAAGCTAACACGATGGAGGGCTGAGGAAGATGATAACGTGGCAGCCAACCACTGGGCTATTCAAACTGGGCGCGCATTTTTTTATTTGATTCAGTTTTATCCATTTGTTTTATATATTATGCATCATTATTATTATGATATCAATTGAAACATGTGGCGCAGCTGGTAAAGGAGTGGGTTGGAAAGGGTAGAGGGCCTGGGTTCGACCCCAGGTCCCAACAAATTTCCTTATTTTATTTTCCTTTGACAGATCTTGCACATCACCCACTCAAGAGTTCACCATGCACCTCCATCATCCAACCACAGGATATCATCACATGCCTGATCAATCAAATCCAACGTCTCCACCTGCCAGGGACCATGGTGTTCCATCAGGAAGTCTCCCCACTGGATCACGGGCTAGTTGGCCTTCAGCTTGGTGGGCCTGGACATTTTCAGCAACGCACCCCCTCCAATTGCTATACAGGCCCAATCTAATTTTCTCTATTTCTTTTATTTATTTTATTTGTTTAATTATTTATTTTCATAAATTAATTCTCTTTTTTATTAACTACAAAAAACCACAAAATCACAAAAAATACCCAAAAATCATATTTTTCATAAAAAAATATTTTATTTTCTTTAATTAATTAATTTAATTCAAATTAGGTTAATTTAATTGTTTTTCATAATTAAAACCAATTAAAAATTAGGGTTTTGTAAATAATTAATTTTCCTTCAAAATAACTTAAATATTCTTTTTTCTCAAATTAGATTTTTTATGTTTTTTTAATCGTCTTTTCATTTAATCCTTCGTGTGTATTTTAATTACCTTTTTGATTATTATTTATGCAACTGCTTCGAGGTTGTAATAGATTTTAATTAGGGTTTTAAATTTCCGCATTTTATTTTCTGTTAAATAATTCTGTATTTGCAAAAGCCGTGTAATAGTTAGGATTTCTATTTCCGCACTTTAATTTCCACAATTATTAATTGTTAGATGTATGTTAATAGGATTGTATGGCAAGAATATTTGAAAATTAAAACGGTAGATAACTTAAATGTGCAAAGACAAATTAACTGAAAAAAGCTCACTCGCACATGCTCACTCCTAGGGTTTACTCCACTTCCGTTGCCTTCAGTTAAGCGGTCATGAAGTATAGGGTTTGTTAGTGGTCGTCCTCTAGCCCCGAAAGATCTCAAATGACCCATTCGGATGTTGCCTCGGAAATAGATCTTTAAGGCTTTAGGATGATTACTAACACCTCCTAACATTTCTTTTGTGACCGTATCTGTCCCTTCGAACATCCCTTAAAACTCCAACAATGGTGCTACCTATTCCTTAATAATGGGATAGCGTTGTCCAAAGGAAAATGAACAGTATTTTTCGAGTAGGTAGATTAACTTTTAAGTACTTTCTCAAACAAATAAACTTTTCACACCAACACCTTTCAAAACAATTTTCAAAAACAACTTCGTCACATCCTTGAGGACTGATACAAGGGTTATCACGAAGTAAACTTTTTTTCAAAAAAAAAGCATACACAAGCAATTTAAAAATGAGCAAGTACCTAGGAGCCCATGGAAAACCATGGATAGAAATGGTGCTAACACCTTCCCTTTCTATAACCTACCCCCCGTACTCAGAAATATCTCAAAAAGGTTTTTTCTGTTCTTTTTCCTTTTCCTGATTGGACAAAATAAAAGTCGGTGGCGGCTCTTGCTTACCGCGATATTTTGCGAACAAAAAACGCAAAACGCAAACCAATATTAACAGTCAGTTCTGCCACCGTATCACACCCTTGAAATATTAATAAAAATAAATCATGTGCATTGTATATCATGCATCATATTACACATATCTCTTGCATTTATTATGCATATCCAGGTGCCTTACCAAGCTTCTTTACTTCGTTCAGCAAGCTAACTCTCCGCTACAACACTCGGGTAATTTCAGAAGGAAGATCGATAACTTAGAACAAGAGAATCACGAGCTGTGCAGGGAGGTTTGCTGCTTTGAAGGTCGACATGGCCAATCTTACTGCTCTTATGGAATCTCTGGGGGCTGCTCAAAATCATCCCCCGAGTGTTCAATCTCAACCAACAAGGGTTACTGCTGAAGCTCCAATTGTTCCTGTGTCTGCTACCCCAACTGTTTTTCAGAATCGCATGCCTCAAGGTTATCCATGGGGAGTTCCAAAGAATTTTGCACCTGAAAGTTTCAATCTTGGTCCTCAAGAAGCTCCAGTTATTCAGAATATTGTTACTCCCGCACCTCCTGTGGTGCATGTTGCTCCTACTGCACCTCCTTCGGTGAATTTAGTTCCATTTGTTAATGATGATGTGTGTCGTCCTTTTCCTCCACCAAGTGAAGACTTGGGTCTCTATGACAGAATGTATGATTTTCAAGAGCAGTTTGACAAGATGTAGAGGGAGATGAAGGCCCTCAGGGGAAAAGAGTTATTCGGGCAGAATGCGAATGAATTATGCTTGGTCCCGAATGTTAAGATACCTGCAAAGTTTAAAGTCCCAGAGTTCGAGAAGTACAAGGGCAACACTTGCCCTATTGCTCATCGGGTGATGTATGTAAGAAGAATGTCTACCCATACAGATGATCAGCGTCTGCTGATTCACTTTTTTCAGGATAATTTAACCGGTGCGGCGCTGAAATGGTATATGAGTTTGGATAACGTCAATATCCATACTTTCAATAACTTGGGAGAAGCATTTATCAGACAATACAAATACAACATGGACATGGCGCCTAATTGTGATCAAGTCAGGGCCATGGTTCATAAAGACATGGAATCATTCAAAGAATATGCACAGAGATGGCGTGAGGTAGCCGCCCAAGTGATTCCTCCCATGGAAGAGAAGGAGATGACTAAGATTTTCTTGAAAACTCTGGGTGCTTTCTACTATGAAAGAATGGTAGCAAGTGCGCCAAGTGACTTTACTGAAATGGTAGGCATGGGTATCCGTTTAGAAGAGGCTATAACAGAGGGCCGTTTAACGAAGAGTGAAGGATTTAGAGGTGCGAAAAATCCGTCTTATGGGTTTACCAAGAAGAAAGAAGGGGATACAAATGCTGTTATGTAAGAGAGGAGGGTTAATCCTCCTAGAATAAATTATCAGCATCATCAGCAAGTCGCCTCAGTTACTCCAGTTGTTGGTGTAGCTCCAACCACCGTTGCTTATCAAAGACCATCCCAGCAGGGGAATCAAGGGTATAACCAGAGAAGGGAGAGTTATGACCATATTCTTATGAGTTACATAGAGTTACTACCAACATTGATTCAGAAGAAGTTGGTTCAGATCCGACCACCTCCCGCTGTACCATCACCATTGCCTTGGTATTAAAAAGCAGACCAATCATGTGCTTTTCATCAGGGAGCACCAGGGCATAATGTTGAGAATTGCTATCCTTTGAAGACTGAGGTGCAGAAATTGGTGAAGTCTGGTATTCTATCTTTCAAGGATGTAGGCCCTAATGTGAAAGACAATCCTCTACCCAAGCATGGAGGAGCAAATGTTATAAATATGGTGGCCGGTTGTCCAGGGGACTTCCAGATTTTTAATATTCATCTGGTTAGAGGAGATTTGGTGAAAATGCATGCATACCTCTGTGAATTTAGCTACTATACGCATGAGCATTTCGATTGTGCTATTTGCAGTACAGATATCCAAGGATGTAACAAGGTAAAGGCTGATTTGCAGGAGATGATGGATGAGGGCCTCATCCATATAATCAGGCCTAGGGCAGAGTATGAAGAGGAAGTGAATATGGTTTTTGGATGTCCTAGAGAGTTCAGAATTTTTGATGTGAGTATATGAATGATGATCTTGTGCAATTCCATGCTACTTTCTGCCACATGGCTGGTCAGGTGGAACATCAGTATGGATCTTGTCAAATTTGCTGCCTGGACTCCCGAAGATGTTCAATCGTGAGGAATGGTATTCAGTTGTTATTAGACAATGGAACTACCAAGGTCACAGGTCAAAGGGGTGATTACCATGAAGTTGATATGATTGATGCTTGTTTGTCCGAAGAAGAGTCAGATGATGAGTATGCCTCTGTAGATGAGTTCTTCTCCTTGGATGAAGATTTATTTTCCAGAGATGACTCTATGATGACTGATTATGTTGAAGAAGGGGTAAACGTCATTGTGCCTTGTTTTGGTGCACCCGCTCATTTTGAAGTTGAGTATCATAACAAGCCGACTATTATTCCATTGGTGATTAGTTTATTGGGTTTTGTCCCCTACAAGCCAGATAAGATTGTACCCTATAAATATAATGCTACAATCTTAAAGAATAGTGTGGAAGTTCCTATCCAGCCAATTCCTGATGTTGGAAATATTGCTGAGACTAGCAGAGTGACCCGCAACGGTCGTGTATTTATACCAGTTGTTCATGGAGATGTTAGCGCTGGAAAGAAAATTGCTGAGAGTGTTGAACCCAAGAAGGCTACGGGTGAATCTAGTGGAGCTACGTTAGAGAAATAAATGGATGATATTTTGAAGATAATCAAGATGAGCGACTACAGAATTGTAGATCAGCTACTGCAGACTCCTTCAAAAATATCTATCTTGGCTTTATTTATGAACTCTGCTGCTTACAAAGAATCTTTGATGAGGGTATTGGACCAAGCTTTTGTGGAGAGTGACATGCCTGTAGACCAATTCAGCAGTGTAGTGAGGAACATTACGTCATGTAATAACCTGAGTTTCTGCAACGATGAATTGTCAGACGAAGGAAGGAATCACAACTTGGACCTCCATATCTCTATGAACTGCAAGGGTGATTCGCTATCCACTGTGTTGATTGACAATGGATCCGCTTTAAATGTTATACCAAGGAGCACACTTATGAAGTTGAAATATCAAGGAACGCCCATGCGCTCAAGTGGCATTATTGTTAAAGCGTTTGATGGATCAAGGAAATATGTTATTGGTGAAGTGGACTTGCCCGTTCATATAGTCCCACATTTGTTTCAGATTACTTTCCAGGTCATGGATATTGTATCCGCTTATAGCTACTTGCTGGGACGGCCGTGGATATATGAGGCAGGGGCTGTCACTTCAACTTTACACCAAAAGCTGAATTTTGTACGTGAAGGAAAAGTAGTGATTATAAATGGAGAACATGCATTATTGATATCTCATTTGTCGTCTTTCAGCATTGTGGAGGTGGATGAAGTTGTTGTTGGAACTCAGTTCCAAGCTTTATCCATTGATAACATAAGAGGAAATGAGAATTCCATGGTTTCACTTAAGCATGCGCAACAAGTTGTGCGTAATGGTCATAGTGAGGTATGGGGCCAGATTGTGGATCCACCTGTAAACAAGAACATCACTGGCTTAGGGTTCTCTTTGAAGAATGACAAAGGTAAGAGCATGAAGCCGAAGACTGTTGCAGGCAAGTATCAAGACATCTTCCGTAGTGGGGGTTATCTTCATCCGACTGTTTCTGCGATTAATGCCACTGTGGAAGACGAAGCAGAGCCGAAAATTCCAAATTATGTGATGCACAGATTTAGGGTTCAGAACTGGATCACCATTGATGTTCCCTCTTGCATACATGTTTCAAAGTAATTTGTCTTGTTAATCATTTTGAAAAGCTTTCACTCTGCCCAAGGTGGAAGTATTAATATTGTATGGGCTTATCTGTTTGTTGTGACCTTTAAAGTCAATAATAAAAGTTGTCCTTGTTCCCCAAATTGTGTCTTTGTTTTCTACTTTTTCTTGGAAAATGGTAACCAGGAAAAACCTTTCAAAATAAGTAATAACTGAAATTCAATCTGCATGATCACTTGTTATATGTGTCAGTTTCTAAAAACAATCATAAATCATATGTGCAGATTAATTAAAAAACCCGTTGAATACAATGACCCTGCACCCTCTCCCAACTTTGAATGTCCTGTGTATGGGTCCGAAGAAGAATACTATGATGAGATTCCAGAAGAGGTCTCACGGTTGCTTGAGCGCGAGGAAAATTCCATTCAGCCATATAAAGAGCCATTGGAAGTAATCAATTTGGGTTCAGAAGAGGATCCGAAGGAGGTCAAGATCGGAGCATTGCTGCATCCTGATGTGAGGAGTAGGTTGATTGAGTTGTTGAAATAGTATGTGGATATTTTTGCCTGGTCTTATCAAGATATGCATGGTCTAGATACAGATATTGTAGAGCACCGTTTGTCGTTGAAGCCAAAGTGTCCGCCAATCAAACAGAAGTTGGGAAGAACTCACCCGGATATGGCAGTGAAGATCAAAGAGTAAGTTCTAAATAAAATTAATTCTGGTTTTCTTGTGACATCAATGTACCCTTAATAGATTGCCAATATTGTCCCAGTACCGAAGAAAGACTGAAAAGTTTGCATGTGCGTAGATTATAGAGATCTAAATAAAGCTATTCCAAAAGATGATTTTCCATTGCCACACATTGACATTGTTGGACCCCAAAATTTGCCCTCTCATTTTATCAAGATTTCCCTCACAAGACTCTTTGAACTCCAGACAGGATTAGGGTTTGCTCAGCTCAAGACACCTCCTTGCACTGATGACCTGGAATTAGGGTTTGAGTTTGCACAGGGATTTTTGGACTTCCAATGCCTAATGTCACTTTCATACTTCATTTTGGACCTATAAGATTGCTCATACCAAGTTTCAAGCCTTGAATCAAATTTTTGCCCAGTCAATTGGACAGTTGACCTAAAAATCAACTATATTGGGGAAAAAGTAAACTGTGGCCAATTTACAGTCAAACCTCGTAATTTTTTATCCACATCAACATTATAGACTCATATGAACCATTAGATCAAGTTTGGACCATAACTCCTCAAGAAATTAGATCAGATCATATAAAGGGCAAAATGGTCATTTTTAGGGTTTTGACTGTAGAAAGGCAATTTCTGATTTTTAACCTAGCCAATGGCAAATTGGGTTCAAGCATGATTTCAAGGAATCAATGGAATCATCTTGACCTAATCACAAGGTTCAAAATATCTCAAAAGCCTTGGATTGACAGATGAATTTTCCAGTCAACTGATCAAAAATCAATTGTACACTGAAAAGTCAAACTTTGACTTTTTGGTCAAAATCAAGTGCCAAGGGTCATTTTTCATCAAGATGTGTCAAAACATGAAACTTGTTCACCAAGAAACCTAATTTTGGAAATTAGGGTTTAAAATGGAAAATTTTCATAACTTAGAAATTTTCTAAGTTATGAAAATTTCTTATTTTTTCCCAACTTTTTCACCATGATGCAATTGTATTCAAAGAAAACTTCCAACATGAAAGTTTTAGTCCTCAACAAAATCTACAACTTTGATTCACAAATTTTTCCCAAAAGATGCTTGGATCTCAAGTTATGATTTTGTGAATAAGGGTCCATGAAACTTTTAACTTAGTGAAATTTTGCCCTAGTTTAGGCAAGATTTCGACCTATCTTCATGGCAACTTTTCACCTAGTTCCAAGTGGAATATCAAAATGCATTTCAAATATGGATTTTATAGCATGTTACAAGCTTTCCAAAATTTCCAAGAACTCTCCAAGATCATTTATGGTTAGGGAGAATCGAAGGAATGAAAATGGTCATTTCTCACTTTTGTCCATGGCACTTTTCACATTGGCACAAGTTGCAAATCAGATTGGATCATGCTTGTACTTGTTTTACAGGTCTTAATCCTTTCCAAACTCCTTAATTAAATGCAAATACATTTGACAAAGGCATTATTCTGAACTTTGGAGCATTATACATTGATTTAATCCAAAAATGGCAAAAAGGCAACATTGCTACTTTGATAAAGCACACCTTTTGCAATTTTGTTTATCTTGAGCATTGAACCCAATCTCTTGCAGCAAACAAAGTCCATGAATATCAGGCAAAGTTCACCAACTATGTGCAGGCCTTGAGCTAGCCTGTACAGGCCTTAACATTGTCAATTCCAACTTTTCTTCAAAAGTAAGCAATTGTGCAAAAGTCCACATAACTTGTGTATCTGTTAAAACCAAGCTTGGTGACCATTTGAAACAACCTCAACATATCACACCAAGCCTGAAACATGATTACCAAGCCTCTCAAACACCCTTAAACACAAAAACACCAAGTTCTTGTTAAAACAGGGCGATACCTGCAGAACCACTTCCAAAACCAAATTGGCTTGTGCGTTTTGTCTTGAATCACATCAAACACATTCCATACAACATACCTAAAATGTCCAGGCCCTTACTTTGCAACTGTAACCTCGTTTGCACACTTCACCATTTTCATTTTGAAGCTTTGCAGGTTGAGTTCTACAAGGTCATTCAGGCAAGTTCAAGGCAAGCTAAGCATTGGGAAGGGTTGAGGGAACATCAAGCAAGCTTAAAAGACCTTCAGGCCTCATTCAAAGTTTCTACATTGCCATATTCGAACATGACTGAACAAGGTAATTTCCAACTTTCTATCTCCTTATTTAGACATCCTTAGGCTTAGGTTTGTGAAGCAAAAATGTAGTCTCTAATGTGCTTGAGCTGTACATATGCATAGCTTGTATTTATATTAACTGGACTAGGAGAATTTAGATGTTGAACATGCTGAAAAAGTTAGGTTAGAATTTAGGGCCAATGAAATTCTCTCTGGTCTTTGAGAGTTAGATCAAGTGTTTTATATCATTAGAATCGTGTGATGATGAGCTATAACTTTCATGTTGCAAGATTTTGTTTTTAAGCACGTATGCAGGAGATACAGTTTGAAGTACAGGGCGCGCGAGTTTCTGTTCCAAGGACAGGGATGAAGTGGAAGTGGGCTTGGGCCTGGCTTGTTTGACTTTTGACACCCCCCATTCTGTTATTTGCACCCCCTTGGCCCATTTTCTTTATTTTGTATATTTTCTCATTTATTTCACATTTTTGACTTTTATTTATTTTTTCCTAAACAATAAAAATCATAAAAATATTTTCTTTATTTTTTGCATTTTTTCATATTTTTTTTATTTATTTTTTAGCATAAAAATAGGTATTTAGGTTAATATACTTTTATTTTCTTAAATAAATTTATAAATAATATGAAAATATTATATATTTTTATTTTTATTATTTATACACTTAAATTAATATTTTCATACAATATTTAATTTTTTAACATTTTTGTATATATTATTATTATTTTTCTTAAACAAAAAATGAATAAATAAATAATATAGAATATATCCTTTTTAAACCAAAAATTAGAGTTTTTCACCCTTTTAAAAATGATAATTTTATTTTCTTATTTTTAAGACATTAAATAAATTTATTTTACATACATAAAATAAATACAAAAAAACATTTTTTGCATATTTATATTTAATTGTCCATTTAAATATTTGCTTATTTATTTATTTGTACAAATAAATTCAATATGGTTGTAATAGTTTTAGGGTTTTATTTTGAGCAATATCCCCTTATTCAAACTTGTATCCCCCTCCCCATAATAATGTTGTAATAGTCTTAGATTTACTTTACGCATTTATTGCTTTTATATGCATGATAGTAAATTAGGGTTTGTATGATAACCAAAAATCAAAACAAATAACATGACTAAACATAAGACAAAAATGCATGTAAAATGACAACACAATGCAGACAAGCGCCCCTAGGGTTTCATCCACTTTGTTGCCTTAAAATGGTCATGGTATGCATGCTAAGTATATTGGCAAAATCAATAAAAAAACGAAAGATCATAGTCCCTCGATGACGCTATCTTGGTTGCCTAAACAAAAATGATATAGTCCCTCAAAACTTGCTAAAGATACTTGGCAATATTGTTATCATGGTCATACGATGACCCACGCCCGTCCCGTTTAACATCCAAAGACAAGGTTGTTTACCAAATACAATGGTAAAACAACAATGTCAAAGGGTTAAAAATGTGTAGGAAAGATCTTTGAGTAGGGTAGACAACTCCTAGTTACTTGATCAAATTGAAAACATCCTTTCTATTTTTTAAACAAACACACACACAATTTCAAAACATTTCCCAAAACAAACTTTCAAACATTGATACATTTTTCAAAAGACAATACATCTTTGTATACATTATTCAAACAAGAATCATTACAAAGGTTTCAAAAATGATGGCCTCTTTTCAAAATACTTTCAAAACCACACAAAGCACAATTTCAAACATTTGAAAAATCAAAGCAAGTGATCTAAAAAAGTAACTAAGAGCCCATGGAAAACCATGGATGAAAATGGTGCTAGCACCTTCCCTTTTCATAATCTACCCCCCGAACCCAAGAAAACATCTCAATGGTCTTTCCTGTGCTTTTTGACCTTTCCTTTGGATAAAATAAAAAGTCTATGGCGACTCTTGCTAAACCGAAACATTTGCAAACACAAACGCAAAACCTCAAGTCAGTTCTCTCACCGTATCACAGAACTGGCGACTCTGCTGGGGACTATAAGAAAAGTGGGGTTACCTTAGGGTTTTAGATCACCTTTGCATGCTTATCTTGTTTGCTATAATTGCTTTACACTTTGGTTCTATTGTTTGGGTTTGAATTCTCTACCCAGATTTGGGAAACATTCATAGGTAAATAGCAATACCTTGTGGAAACTGTGCGGGGTATATCGACACGGTCTAAGAAATAACTATGTTAGTGCGACATATTTGTGGGTACCGGTATCCTTTGAGTCAATCAAAGAGAATACTGGGCCGCTGAGTGATGTCATGAAGCACTAATAGACTTTTAGAACCTTTACTTGATCATCTTGGCCTTTTAAGATGTAGTGAGATGACCGGCTTTGGTGCAGTCCGAACTTGGTAGATACTCGATACTACACTCATTGAGGGTTGTTTTCTTGGAATATTTCGGTTGCCAGTAAAGTGGCTAAACTGAAACAATGAACACAGAAAATAATCCAGTGATATTGAGCTCCTTAGAACCCGGTTACTATTTATAGGACAGGTTTGAGCCAACTAAACTTCAAGAGGGTACTTACCTATGAAACCCCATGTAAGCCTAAACTAGGAACTTGTGTGATTTTCTTGTACGTATATACTTGTGCATAACATCATGAACATCATGAAGCATCATGTGCATCTACTAACCACTTCAAGGATTTTAGATTTTCATCTTTGTTCCTGTTTTGTAGGTTATGGATTCACTTCGCAGGAAAACAATCCAACTCAACCTTGTGAGAATTCCTCCTCAACTCAAGGAGTTTGCTTCCAAGATTCCAGAGTATTCTCCATTCACTAAAAGACATGGTCGACTTCTCAATTTGGTAAAATCCAACACAGAGGAAGACATGGTGAAAGTTCTCTTCTAGTTCTTTGACCCCCTACACCACTGCTTCACATTTCCTGACTACCAGCTAGTTCCTACTTTGGAGGAATTTTCTCCTCCTGAGGATTCCTATTCTCCATCAACTACCTTATAACGGTACGGAAAGAGATCCAAATCCTGAAGATGTTGCTCAAGCCCTACACTTGCAACCATCTGATGTCATAGGTCATTGGGAGACTAGAAGTGGTGTCAAGGGTTTCTTGGCAAAGTTCCTATTTGAGAAAGATCAAGAATGTTGGAATTCTATAGACATGCAAGCTTTTGAGGAGATTGTAGCCCTTCTCATATATGGGTTGGTCTTGTTCCCAAACCCTGACCAGCTTATAGATATGAATGCTGTCAAGATTTTCATGTCTCGGAATCCTGTGCCTACACTGCTTGGAGACATCTTACACTCATTTCACACTCGAACAATGAGGAAAAGAGGTGTTCTCATGTGTTGTACTCCTCTTCTAGCAAGGTGGTTTATATCTTACCTTCCCCAATCATTCTTGAAGAATGAGAAAGGTTTGCGGTGGTCACAATGATTGATGACTCTTACACATTCAGATGTTCATTGGTGTTCTCGGTCCAGAGAAAATGTTATCATCATTGATCGTTATGGGGAATTCCCTAATGTCCCTCTACTTGGCATTAGGGGAGGCATTACCTACAACCCCTGCTTGGCTTTGACAGTTTGGGTATGCCCGAAGGGATAGCCCACATGACATGCTGATTCCAGACTTGGTTTTTGACTTCGACAACAACGCTCAAGGACTTCGACAAAGGTTTATCCGAGCTTGGAGGATTCCCAACAAGGTGGACAGTAAGACCTTGGGACACAAGAATTCCATCCCCCTTGAGCCTTACCTCAAGTGGGTACGAACCCGCGCCCAAAGTCTTATGATGCCTTACCCCTACATTCTCCCAATGATCAAAGAGCCTGTTAAGGAAGGAGAGGTTCCATACACCCTTCTACATCCTGACATGCCAACATCATTAGAAGATTTACAAAGTAGTTGGATACAGCTCAAGGGAGAATGCGATACTTTTGAAGCCCAATTCTACGCCAGTGAGAAGAAGGTTTTGGAACTTACTCGTCAACTTCACGAAGAGCAGACTCTTAACACCTATATTGCACCAAAAAGGATGTGCAACGTCTTTTTACCTTAGAATTTTGTATTATTTTTCCCATGGGGCATTTATGTACTAATAATTCTATCTTATCAATATGACGTCCTTTTTTGTTTAAAACAAATTTGAATTTCTGAATCCTTGAATGCATTACATGAATACATATTATTCATCATATGCATAAACAAGTATTCACACCAAGTTTCCTCATCTCTCTGCTGTTTATTTCAGCAAGATAGATATTGAACAAACGGTCAAAGACTTACAAGCTCAGAATTCACAGTTCCAGCAGCTACTCATGACCTTGGCTAAGGGTCAAGAGGAGCTCAAAACTCTACGGGAAAAAGAAAAGGAGAAAAAGAAGAAGAAGAGAGTTGGTGTGGCTACATTGGGCAGAAGATTTGAAGGTCAAGCCAGAAGGGTCATGGATTTCCCATCAACATTTGAAGAGGGTGAAGGAAAGGGTAAAGGAGTTGCAGTGCCTTCTGATTCTGAAGCTGAAGAAGAGGAAGATGAGGATTACTCAGAACATCAATACCCTCATGCAGATGAGAAATACAAAAATTTGGAAGAACGTCTAGCAGCTATGGAGATTCAGAGGGTGCCTGGGTTGGACTTTGAAGAGCTAGAGCTGGTATCTGGAATTGTTATCCCTCCGAAGTTTAAAGTACCATTGTTTGCTAAGTACGATGGGGTGTATTGCCCAAAGATGCACCTACGGTCCTATGTCAGGAAAATTCAACCACATTCTACTGACAAAGACCTGTGGGTCCACTTCTTCCAGGACAGTTTGTCGGGGACGCAATTAGATTGGTTCTACCAGCTAGAGAGGTTTGATGTGCACAATTGGGAGGATTTGGCTGCTGCCTTCTACAAACAGTATCAATATAATACAGACTTAGCACCAACCTGTACTCAATTACAGAGTATGGGCATGGTCTCAAATGAAGGTTTCAAAGAGTATGCCCATAAATGGAGAGACTTGGCGGGACGAGTACAACCACCTCTATCTGAGAGAGAGCTAGTAGATATGTTCTTAGGGACTCTGTCAGGGCCTTTCTTTAATCACTTGATTGGAAGTTCGTCTGTGGGGTTCATTGAGTTGATTCTAACTGGTGAGAGAGTTGAAGACCGGAATCAAGAGCGATAAAATTCAAAAAGATGCATCTGCTTCCGCTGCCATCAAAAAGCCTTTTCCAGCAAATAAAGAAGTATCAGCTGTCTACTCTCAAAGAGGCCAAGGAAGAGTTGAGCGTCGGCCAGCGGTGGGGGTAGTAATGATTCAGAAGTCTGCAGCTGATCAGCCCAGAAACAATCAACCCAGAACCAACCAGCAAAGGGTGGAAAGGCCTGCACGAAAACACCCAGATAAACATGACTCCCGCTCAGGTACTTCCCCATCTCTTAAAGTTAAACCTTGCAAGTTTAAAAGAGGCCCCGAAGAATCCGAATACAACTTCTCCTTACTACAATTCGAACGCCAAGTGTGCTTATCATTCAGGGAGTATAGGGAACGACACCAACAATTGTTGGGCCCTCAAGAATAAGATTCAGGATTTAATAGATGCTAAAGAAGTGGAATTTGACGCCCCTGAAAAGCCGAATGTGATCTCTACTTCAATGCCAAGGCATGGCCACAATGCCCATGTTCTTGAAGAGGATCTTTTTGTTGCTACTGTTGATGATTTGATAACTCCTCTACCGATAATCAAGTTGAATTTGCTGAAGGCTGGGATTTTCCCAGGTTGTGAAGAAGATTGCTGCCTTTGTTCATCCTTACCGACCGATTTTCCATTGTTGAAGTTAGGCATCCAACGCCTAATGGATAACCAATAAATCCTTTTTGAAAAGACTCTTGTTACACTGACTCCTGTCAATGATATTTCAATAATTACCATATCCGCCAATCTTTCCAAGGTCTCCAAAAGACCTGTTAAGATTACATCCGATCCGAAGATTATACCCTTGAAGATAACCATGTCGGGGCCCATCCCATACAAGTCCAACAAATCAATACCGTGGAACTATGGTGGAGAGATCTATTACCACGGTATTAAACAAATTGAATCAACTGAAGAGAGTTCTGATGAAGAGACTTCTGACATTGGAAACATTGCTGGAACGAGTAAAATCACCCGCAGTGGAAGGATTTTCTCTCCAGAGATTGCCCCTTCAAAGGAAATCTTTGGACCCTCAATTGCTCCTAAGATTACTCCTGTGCCGGTCAACATATCTGTCAGAACCCCGATTATTGAAGAAGTTGTAACTCCTATGGTTGTCCCCTCTGCTGCTGCTAATGATAGAAGGAAAGGGATCCAAGAAGTTCCCGTCAGGACGAGGGCTCAGCCGTTGGTCATCCCTGAGACCTCTCAAAAAGAAATGGAAGATATTTTGAAAATAATCAAGAAAAGCGATTATGATGTTGTGGAACAACTGGGGCAAACCCCCTCAAAGATCTCTATGTTGGCCCTGTTGCTCTGTTCCGAAGCTCATGCTAAAGCTTTGATAAGATTCTTGAAGACGGCCCACGTTCCACAGGAAACCTCCGCGGATCAGTTCCAGGAATGTGTAGCTAGCCTAACAGCTGACAATGGTCTAGGATTTTTCGATGCCGATTTAACATCTAAAGGGAGAAAACATAATGACGCTTTGCATGTCTCGGTGGAATGCAGAGGGACTACTCTAGCACACGTTCTGGTCGATACTGGGTCTTCTTTAAATGTCTTGCCGAAGAAAGCATTGGATAGATTGTACTGTGAAGGCCTAACCCTGAAGCCCATCAATATCATTGTAAGAGCCTTTGATGGTTCTAAAAGGATGGTCCACGGGGAGGTGGACATCCCAATTAAAGTGGGAAATGAAATCTTCAACTCCACATTCTATGTGATGGACATATGTCCTTCCTATTCTTGCTTGTTGGGAAGACCTTGGATTCACAATGCTGGAGCCGTCACTTCCTCTCTGCATCAAATGCTCAAGTACCCTGTCCAGGGGAAAATTATAACTGTTAATGGCGAAGAGGAATACATGATAAGCCATCTAAATTCTTTCCACTATGTAGAATTGGATGGTGAATTCATCGAAACCCCTTTTCAGCATTTTGAAAAGGTAGCCCAGGAGGTTGCGGCAACCAAGACAGTGCCTTATGTACCCATGATTACCAAACCCGTGCCTCGGATGTCGTCTCTCAAAGATGCAAAGGTTGTGATTGAAGAAGGAGGAAGCACAATCTGGGGTCAGCTGCCAGACTTTCCTTTCAAATCAGATAAATTCGACTTGGGTTTCACTGCTTCTGCTCAAAAGGTTGTACGCTGCACACGTGCTGGGGGGCCACCAGTGAAGATAACCCATCATGGAGTCAATGCTTTGGAGGATAGTGAAGAGGAGAGCAACTTGGAAGACTGGATTTTCCTAACTGTTGACGGAGGACTGTGCAACTGGGAAGCAAAAGACTTTGTTCCGATTCCTTTCATAAATCAGTAATTTTTCTTTCAAACATTTCGGTTGGTTTATAATAACTCTCAAACAATTCGTACACTTTTAACCTTGTGCCTTATTCGAGGCACATAGGTCCATTTGTAAGTGTTTGATTTTTCATCTTCATATGCCATTTTAATGAATCATGGACGTTTTCATATATAAACTTTTATGTTCATTTTCTTTCTTTTTACATTTTATTTTTTAAAGGTGGCTATCCCTTACACACACCCACACTCACAAATGCAGGTACCCTTCCACTCCGGATTCCATGGGTAACAATTCTGCTATGGCCTTCAGTGACTCTGAAGATCTGGTCTACCATGCCGAATACGAAGGTGATGAAGACTGTGAGGTGCCGGGAGAATTGGCTAGAGTGTTGCAATAGGAAGAAAGGGCTATTCTACCTCATGAAGAGCTGTTAGAGACAATCAACTTGGGTACTGCTGAAGACAGAAAATAAGTCAGAGTGGGTGGCAACCTAGAGCCAAGTGTCAAGGAGCATTTAGTTCAGTTGTTGAATGAATATGTTGAGATCTTTGTCTGGTCTTACGAAGACATGTTGGGACTCGATACAGATATTGTGGTTCACTGTCTCCCTACAAGAGAAGATTGTCCACCAGTTAAACAGAAAGTCCGCCGCATGAGGCCCGACATGTCAGAAAAGATCAAAGCAGAAGTAATGAAGCAGTTCAATGCTAGATTTCTTGTTGTTACTTCCTATCCACAATGGGTTGCTAACATTGTGCCCGTGCCTAAGAAGGACGGCAAAGTGAGAATGTGCATGGATTACAGAGACTTAAACAGGGCTAGCCCTAAAGATGACTTTCCACTACCACACATTGACATCTTGGTTGATAACACAGCTCAGCATGAGGTATTTTCTTTCATGGATGGATTTTCAGGTTACAACCAGATCAAAATGGCACCTGAAGACATGGAGAAAACTACTTTTGTTACACAACGGGGTACGTTCTGTTATAAAGTGATGCCATTCGGACTGAAGAATACCGGGGCAACCTATCAACGCGCCATGGTAGCTTTGTTTCATGATATGATACATCATGAGATTGAAGTCTATGTAGACGACATGATAGCCCGATCACAAACAGAAGAAGAACACCTCGACCATTTGCAAAATTTGTTTGTCAGGTTGAAGGAGTACAAGCTCAGACTGAATCCTAACAAGTGCACTTTCGGAGTCAGGTCTGGTAAGCTCTTGGGTTTCATTGTCAGCAACAAAGGCATCGAGGTTGATCCTGCCAAAGTCAAAGCTATACAAGAAATGCCTACCCCTCGCATTGAGAAGGAGGTCAGAGGTTTCTTGGGACGCCTAAACTACATTGCTAGGTTCATTTCTCACCTAACATCTATCTGTGAGCCAATCTTCAAGCTGTTGAAGAAATATCAGGTGGTTAAATGGAATGATGACTGTCAAGTTGCTTTCGATAAAATCAAGGAGTATTTTCTAGAACCTCCTATCTTGATGCCTCCCATCGAAGGAAGACCGCTAATCATGTATCTGACTGTCCTAGAGAATTCAATGGGGTGCGTATTGGGCCAACATGAAGAGTCTGGCCGAAAAGAGCATGCCATTTATTACCTTAGAAATTTTTTTACCGATTGTGAGACCCGATACTCACTGCTCGAGAAAACTTGTTGCGCTTTCGTATGGACTACTCGCCGGCTAAGGCAGTGTATGTTGACTCATACCACTCTACTGATATCTAAGATGGATCCGATCAAGTACATCTTCGAAAAGCCTGCTTTGTCCGGAAGGATAGCTAGATGGCAGATGATCCTGACCGAATACGATATATAGTACACGACCCAAAAGGTTATAAAGGGGAGTGTGCTAGCTGACCATCTGGCTCATCAAGCTGTCGAAGATTACCAATCCATGAAGTTCGACTTCCCCGACGAAGACATTTTGACATTTGACAACATTGAAGATTTCAGACCATATGATGAACCTGAACAAGGATCCCGATGGACCCTGTACTTTGACGGTGCCTCTAATGCACTTGGCAACGGTATCGGCGAAGTACTCATCTCTCCATAAGGCTGCCATACACCTTTCACCGCCAGACTTTGCTTTAACTGCACCAACAACATGGCCGAGTATGAAGCTTGTATCTTTGGGCTCAAAGCTGCAATAGACATGGGAATCAAATCTTTGGTTGTGTTTAGAGACTCGGCTTTTGTCATCAGTCAGATCAAAGGAGAGTGGGACGCTAAACATCCCAACCTCATCCCTTACAAAGAACATGTCTTGACATTGCTACCTCATTTCGAGCAGATTACCTTCGAGCACTTCCCGCGAGAAGAGAACCAGCTAGCAGATGCTCTAGCTACAATGTCATCCATGTTTAAACTTAACTAGGATAATGAGTCTCCCCAAATCACCATCGAGCGAATGGATGAACCTGCACATTGTCACGAGATCAATACCGAAAAAGTAGTGGACCGACCTTGGTTTCACGAAGTCAAAAGGTATCTCGAGACTCAAGAATATCCTGAAGAAGCTTCAGTCAAGGACAAAAAGTTCTTGAGGAGATTCTCTGCTAAGTTCTTCCTAAGCAATGGTATCCTATACAAGCGCAATCATGATTGCATTCTGCTTCATTGTGTGGACAAGGTTGAAGCTGAGCAGATCATGGCTGAACTGCACAATGGTACCTTTGGCACCCACTCAAGCGGGCATACGATGGCTAAGAAGATTCTACGGGCAGGCTATTACTAGTCTACCATGGAAGCTGATTGTCATCTACATTCCCGTACTTGTCACAAATGTCAAATCTACGCGGACAAGGTACATATACCTCCAGTTCCTCTCAATGTCTTAACAGCTCCTTGGCCATTCGCTATGTGGAGAATCGACATGATTGGAGAGATCAAGCCTATAGTATCCAATGGACATCATTTCATCCTGGTGGCCATTGATTACTTTACCAAGTGTGTCGAAGCAGCTTCCTTCGCATCCGTCACAAAGAATGTGGTTTCCAGTTTCATCAAGCAGAACCTAATTTTCCGGTATGGCATCCCCGAAAGGATCATCACCGATAACTGTACAAACCTTAACAACACTATGATCACCGCCTTGCGCGAGCAGTTCCAGATTCAACATCACAATTCATCTCCCTATCGGCCAAAGATGAACGGTGTTGTCGAAGCTGCGAATAAAAATATCAAGAAGATTATACAAAAGATGACAGTCACCTACAAGGACTGGCATGAGATGTTACCGTTTGCTCTCCACGAGTAACGTACCACGGTGCATACGTCAACTGGGGCAACACCCTATTCTTTGGTATACGGCATAGAAGATTTTTTGCCTATTGAGGTTCAGATTCCCTCCTTGAGAATCATGAAAGATGCTGGTTTGAGTGAAGACGATTGGATTCAGACCTGACTTGATCAACTTAACTTGATTGACGAAAAGCGACTTACTACTGTTTGCCATGGTCAGACGTATCAAAAACGGATGATCAAGGCTTTCAACAAGAAAGTCAGGCGACAAGTGTATCAAGTTGGGGATCTTGTAATCAAGCGCATCATCTTGCCACAAAGTGATACCAGGGGAAAATTGACTCCTACCTACGAAGGACCATTTGTGATCAAAAACATCTTTCTGGTGGGGCAATGATTCTAACCACCATGGACCGCGATGACTTGCCGCACCCTGTGAATACTGACATAGTCAAAAGATACTACGCATAAACGACCTGCTAGGTTGACACACCTAGGCAAAAAAGGGCATCCCGATGAATCGAAAACCCGAAAGGGCGGTTCAGGAAAAAGTTAGGGATAAACAAAAAAATTTGTACACCCGACAAGTTGAAAACCCGAAAGGGCAACTTGGGCAAAAAAGGGTTTCCTTGTGGATCGAAAACCCGAAAGGGCTGTCCAGGCAAAAGTTAGGGAATTAAAGCGTATGACTATGTCTCGTCGGATCACTTTAAGGACAATCTCTTCACAGACAAGCTACAGGCTTCTGATCAATTCAATCATCTTCGGACGAAGCAACAAATGGACAAGATATTCGTAGTTACGAAGGCTATAGCAGAATGGGAACCCCATGGAATTGTTACACATAGCCATCTTTCTTTGTATAAACTTTTCTCAATTTTTATGAAAATGTTCTCTTACTAGGATGTCTGTCTCCTTTGTACAAAATACTTACACAAAGTTAACACAAAGATACTTCAAAGTGCAGAAAACTATTTGTCCTTTTCTTTTTACACTTGTGTTTATGTGAAAACAGCCAATGATTTATTAAATAAGCATATGCATTTGAATATAATCACGTGTTTACAAATAAACGAAATGGGAAAGAATAATTACTGACAGGTTGAAAGTATAGGAAAACGTCTTTGAACTATTCCAGGAGAAATCCCGTGCAGTATATCATCTAGATCCCCGGTGGAGCTAAAACCTTGAAATACATATCCCCAGCAGAGCTAATTTCAAAATCCCCACCAGAGTTAAAACTTCAAACTCCCAATCTCAGCAGAGCCAAAACTTTGAACTACAGACCCTCAGCAAAGATGAAACCTTCTTCCCCAACGGAGTTAAATTTTCAACTACCAACCCCCAGCGGGAACCATTCAGTTTTCCCCAAATACACCAGCAAGTTGTCTTAAAGTCTGAGAATTCATCCAGATAACAGTTAACTTTTGTCTTATGCCCAACCTAGGATAATTCCCCAGTAGATTGGCATACGACCCAAACTCCTTATATCCCCAACAGAATGAAGATTCTCATTCTTGACTCCTCAGTAGAGTGGCATACAACCCAAACTCCTGAACTTTTTCCAAACAGGAATAAGCTTTTCCCCCAGAGACCTGAACTTACTCTCTAGCATGATAGCTACTCTCCAGCAGTATAGCTACTCCCCACAGAGTTTTCACTCCCCCAGCAGATTGAAGATTCTCATTTCTTGATTCCCCAGTGAAGTTGCCAGAGTCTTCATTACTCCCCAGCAGGAATTTGTCAGAATTTTTAATCCCCCGCAGGTCGAAGATTTTCATTCTCGACGTCAGCATGAAGTCCCCAAGGATTCAAATTCCCCTTGCAGAATGAAGATTCTCATTATTAGTTCCCCGCATAATCCATCAGAGCCTTCTTTATTCTCCAACAGATCAGGGTTTTCCTTTGTTTGATCCCCGGTAGAGATCTCCAGAGTTTTCCTTATTCCCCAACCGAGTAAGGATTCCCTTTGTGTAATCCCCAGCCATGGTCATCAAAGTTCTCGGGATTCCCCAAACGGGTTTCTCGAGCAACACTTGGCATTATTCTCACAACATAATGTTTATCATCCTCCCAACTCCAAAGACTTGAAGGATACCTATATCCCCAGGAAAGTCGTGAAGGACTCTCACATCCCCACATAAGTTGTCATGGATCTTTAATCCCTAAGCAGTCAGCAAGGATTTCTCATCCTCAGCAAATCAAAGATTTTGAATCTCCAACAGCGGTCAAGGATTTATTTTCTCCGGCAACAGTCAAGGATTTCTTTATCCCCAGCTCAAGGATTTATTTTCCTCAGCAAGACAGCTAATCAGCTTACATGCGCATACATTACATTCATGTATCATAAACATTGATAAAACACATCTCATTGCATCATACATTTCATGCAACATAACATTGTGTTTCAGCTATCATTTTACCCTTTTCAGGATAAGGTTAACAACTATCTTTAACAAAAATTCAAAGATTTCAGATACAGTACGAATACACTCTAAACGTGGAAGTCATTATGTTACTCATTAAAATCTGTTATTTAGATACAGTATGGATACACCCCAGATGCGGAGGTCATTCTATTACTCATTCAGAATTTCAAGTCAAGATATAGTACGGATACGCTCCAGACACGGATGCCATTCTGTCGCTCATTCAGACTTCAACAATCAGATACATATTAGATACGTTCCAGACACGGAAGCCATTCTATTTCTCATTCAAATTCAACTATCAACTTCAAGTTCAGATACACTCCAGACACAGAAGTCATTCTGTTACTTATTCAGATCCCAGTTACAGTTTCAGATACACTCCAGACACGGAAGTCATTCTACTACTCATACATCAACTTCAGATACACTCCAGATATGCTCCATACATGTTTGCCATTCTGTCACTTATTCTGAATTTTTCCCCAGTTCAGAGATGCTCCAGACACGGATGCTATTTTGTCGCCAATTCAGAATTCAGATTCAGATACAATACAGATACACTCCAAACACGGAAGTCATTCTGTTATTCATTCAGATTCTAATACAATTACAGCTCGGATACACTCCAGACACGGACGCCATTCCATTGCTCATACAGACTCAGTCTCCAGATACAGTTCAGATACGTTCCATACGTGGATACTATTTTGATACTCATTCTTTTGACTTACAACATACAGTTCAACAAACATTCTTGGATGGCATCTTCAAGCCCATCTCTGACAATATTCTGTCACTTCTCCAAATGGCATCTTTAATCCCATTCCCTCAACTATACTTTGACGAGTGCAAATTTACGGGCACTCTAGTGTCCAATCATCTTTTACCTTCGAGTCACGAACGAAAAAACTCGCCAATCTAACTATTCAGGTTCAAGAACATTGAACAGGGGCTGCTGTTGTACCCCAAAATTTTCCCTCTTGTTTTATCAAGATTTCCCCTCACAAGACTCTTTGAACTCTAGACAGGATTAGGGTTTGCTCAGCTCAAGACACCTCCTTGCACTGATGACCTAAAATTAGGGTTTGAGTTTGCACAAGGATTTTTGGACTTCCAATCCCTAATGTGACTTTCATACTTCATGTTGGACCTATAAGATTGCTCATACCAAGTTTCAAGCCTTGAATCAAATTTTTGCCTAGTCAATTGGACAGTTGACCTAAAAATCAGTTGTATTGGGGGAAAAGTCAACTGTGGCCAATTTACAGTCAAACCTCATAATTTTTTATCCACAACAACATTATAGACTCATATGAACCATTTGATCAAGTTTGGACCACAACTCCTCAAGAAATTTGATCAGATCATCAAAAGGGCAAAATGGTCATTTTTAGAGTTTTGACTTTAGAAGGGAAATTTCTAATTTTTAACCTAGCCAATTGCAAATTGGGTTCAAGCATGGTTTCAAGGACTCAATGGCATCAACTTGACCTAATCACAAGGTTCAAAAGATCTCAAAAGCCTTGGATTGACAGATGAATTTTCCAGTCAACTGATCAAAAATCAACTATACACTGAAAAGTCAAACTTTGACTTTTTGGTCAAAATCAAGTGCCAAGGGTCATTTTTCATCAAGATGTGTCAAAACATGAAACTTGTTCACCAAGAAACCTGATTTTGGAAATTAGGGTTTAAAATGGAAAATTTTAATAACTTAGAAATTTTCGAAGTTATGAAAATTTCTTATTTCTTACCAACTTTTCCCAACTTTTTCACCATGATGCAGTTGGATTAAAAGAAAACTTCCAACATGAAAGTTTTAGTCCTCCACAAAATCTACAAATTTGATTCACAAATTTTTCCAAAAAGATGCTTGGATCTCAAGTTATGATTTTGTGAATAAGGGTCCATGAAACTTTTAACTTAGTGAAATTTTGCCCTAGTTTAGGCAGGATTTTGACCTATCTTCATGGCAACTTTTCACCTAGTTCCAAGTGGAATCTCAAAATGCATTTCAAATATGGATTTTAGAGCATGTTACAAGCTTTCCAAAATTTCAAATAACTCTCCAAGATCATTTATGGTTAGGGAGAATCGAAGGAATGAAAATGGCCATTTCTCACTTTTGTCCATGGCACTTTTCACATTGGCACAAGTTGCAAATCAGTTTGGATCATGCTTGTACTTGTTTTACAGTTCTTAATCCTTCCCAAACTCCTTAATTAAATGCTTTGGACAAAGGAATTATTCTGAACTTTGGAGCATTATACATTGATTTAATCCAAAAATGGCAAAAAGGCAACATTGCTACTTTGATAAAGCACACCTTTTGCAATTTTGTTTATCTTGAGCATTGAACCCAATCTCTTGCAGCAAACAAAGTCCATGAATATCAGGCAAAGTTCACCAACTATGTGCAGGCCTTGAGCTAGCCTGTACAGGCCTTAGCATTGTCAATTCCAACTTTTCTTCAAAAGCAAGCAATTGTGCAAAAGTCCACATAACTTGTGTATCTGTTAAAACCAAGCTTGGTGACCATTTGAAACAACCTCAGCATATCACACCAAGCCTGAAACACGATTACCAAGCCTCTCAAACACCCTTAAACACAAAACCACCAAGTTCTTGTCAAAACAGGGCAATACCTGCAGAACCACTTCCAAAACCAAATTGGCTCGTGCGTTTTGTCTTGAATCACATCAAACACATTCCATACAACATACCTAAAATGTCCAGGCCCTTACTTTGCAACTGTAACCTCGTTTGCACACTTCACCATTTTCATTTTGAAGCTTTGCAGGTTGAGTTCTACAAGGACATTCAGGCAAGTTCAAGGCAAGTTAAGCATTGGGAAGGGTTGAGGGAACATCAAGCAAGATCAAAAGACCTTCAGGCCTCATTCAAAGTTGCTACATTGCCATATTCGAACTTGACTGAACAAGGTAATTTCCAACTTTCTATCTCCTTATTTAGACATCCTTAGGCTTAGGTTTGTGAAGCAAAAATGTAGTCTCTAATGTGCTTGAGCTGTACATATGCATAGCTTGTATTTATATTAACTGGACTAGGAGAATTTAGATGTTGAACATGCTGAAAAAGTTAGGTTAGAATTTAGGATCAATGAAATTCTCTCTGGTCTTTGAGAGTTAGATCAAGTGTTTTATATCATTAGAATCGTGTGATGATGAGCTATAACTTTCATGTTGCAAGATTTTGTTTTTAAGCACGTATGCAGGAGATACAGTTTGAAGTACAGGGCACACGCGTTTCTGTTCCAAGGACAGGGATGAAGTGGAAGTGGGCTTGGGCCTGGCTTGTTTGACTTTTGACACCCCCATTCTGTTATTTGCACCCCCTTGGCCCATTTTCTTTATTTTGTATATTTTCTCATTTATTTCACATTTTTGACTTTTATTTATTTTTTCCTAAACAATAAAAATCATAAAAATATTTTCTTTATTTTTTGCATTTTTTCATATTTTTTTATTTATTTTTTAGCATAAAAATAGGTATTTAGGTTAATATACTTTTATTTTTTTAAATAAATTTATAAATAATATGTAAATATTATATATTTTTATTTTTATTATTTATACACTTAAATTAATATTTTCATACAATATTTAATTTTTTAACATTTTTGTATATATTATTATTATTTTTCTTAAACAAAAAATGAATAAATAAATAATATAGAATATATCCTTTTTAAACCAAAAATTAGGGTTTTTCACCCTTTTAAAAATGATCATTTTATTTTCTTATTTTTAAGACATTAAATAAATTTATTTTACATACATAAAATAAATACAAAAAAACATTCTTTGCATATTTATATTTAATTGTCCATTTAAATATTTGCTTATTTATTTATTTGTACAAATAAATTCAATATGGTTGTAATAGTTTTAGGGTTTTATTTTGAGCAATATCCCCTTATTCAAACTTGTATCCCCCTCCCCATAATAATGTTGTAATAGTCTTAGATTTACTTTACGCATTTATTGCTTTTATATGCATGATAGTAAATTAGGGTTTGTATGATAACCAAAAATCAAAACAAATAGCATGACTAGACACAAGACAAAAATGCATGTAAAATGACAACACAATACACACAAGCACCCCTAGGGTTTCATCCACTTTGTTGCCTTAAAATGGCCATGGTATGCATGCTAAGTATCTTGGCAAAATCAAACAAAAACAAAATATCACAGTCCCTCGATGACGCTATCTTGGTTGCCTAAACAAAAATGATCTAGTCTCTCAAAACTTGCTAAAGATACTTGGCAATATTTTTATCATGGTCATACGATGACCCACACCCGTCCCGTTTAACATCCAAAGACAAGGTTGTTTACCAAATACAATGGTAAAACAACAATGTCAAAGGGTTAAAAATGTGTAGGAAAGATCTTTGAGTAGGGTAGACAACTCTTAGTTACTTGATCAAATTGCAAACATCCTTTCTATTTTTTAAAACAAACACACATACAATTTCAAAACATTTCCCAAAACAAACTTTCAAACATTGATACATTTTTCAAAAGACAATACATCTTTGTATACATTCTTCAAACAAGAATCATGACAAAGGTTACCAAAACGATGGCCTCTTTTCAAAATACTTTCAAAACCACACAAAGCACCATTTCAAACAATTGAAAAAGCAAAGCAAGTGATCTAAACAAGTAACTAAGAGCCCATGGAAAACCATGGATGAAAAGGGTGCTATCACCTTCCCTTTTCATAATCTACCCCCCGAACACAAGAAAATATCTCAATGGTCTTTCTTGTGCTTTTTGACCTTTCCTTTGGATAAAATAAAAAGTCGGTGGCGACTCTTGCTAAACTGAAACATTTGCGAACACAAACGCAAAACCTCAAGTCAGTTCTCCCACCGTATCACAGACATGTTAGTGGATAGCACAAAAAAATTCAAAGTTTTCTCTTTCATGGACGGATTTTCCGGGTATAATCAAATAAGAATAGCTCCAGAGGACATGGAAAAAATAATGTTTATCACACCTTGGGGAACATTCTGTTATAGAGTGATGCCCTTCAGGTTGAATAACGCTGGTGCAATGTACCAGAGGGCTATGACAACCCTATTCCATGATCTGATGCACAAAGAAATCAAGGTATATGTTGATCATATGATTACTAAATCCCAGACTGAAGAAGGGCATGTAGAAGATTTGTTGAAGTTGTTTCAGCGTTTGAGGAAGTATCGTCTCCGCTTGAATCCAAATAAATGTACCTTCGGTGTTCGATCAGGGAAATTGTTAGGTTTCATTGTTAGCTAGAAAGGAATTGATGTTGACCTTGACAAAGTCAAAGCAATTCAAGAGATTCCAGCGCCAAGAACTGAAAAGCAAGTCAGAGGGTTCCTCGGGCGTTTGAATTATATTTCCAGATTCATTTCTCACACGACTGCCACGTGTGAACCGATCTTTAAGTTGTTAAAGAAAGATAAAGGTTATGTTTGGACGGATGACTGCCAAAGGGCATTTGAAAGTATTAAGGAATATCTACTTGAACCTGCTATCTTTCTCCCTCCTGTTGAAGGAAGACCATTAATTATGTATCTGACAATGTTAGATAATTTCATGGGTTGTATTCTGGGACAACAAGACGAAACGGGAAAGAAAGAGTGTGCCATTTATTATCTCAGTAAAAAGTTTACTGATTGTGAGTCGTAGTATTCCATGCTGGAAAAGACATGTTGTGCTCTGTCCTGGGCGGCAAAACATTTGCGGCAGTATATGTTGAATCACACTATACTGGGAGAATTGCTCGCTGGAAGATGTTGTTATCTGAATATGATATCGAATACCGTACTCAAAAATCTATTAAGATCAGCGTGTTGGCAGATTATCTTGCTCACCAACCAGTTGATGATCAATCAGTCTATGAAGTATCATTTTCCCGATAAGGATGTGATGTTTCTGAAAGTCAAAGATTGTGATAAACCTTTGCCTGAGGAAGGTCTTGATCCTGAATCTCACTAGAGTATGATATTTGATGGAGCTGTGAATGCTTATGGTAAAAGAATTGGTGTTGTGATTGTCACTCCACATGGATCACACATTCCTTTTACTGCAAGGTTGACATTTGATTGTACTAATAATATGGCAGAATATGAGGCTTGCATCATGGGTCTCGAGGAAGCTATTGATCTCAGAATTAAAATTCTAGATGTGTATGGTGATTCATCTTTAGTAATAAATCAGATTAAAGGAGAATGGGATACTCTTCACCCCAGCTTGATCCCTTACAAATATTATGCTAGAATATTGTTACCCTTCTTTAATAAAATTGAATTCCATCACATTCCCAGAGACGAAAATCAAATGGCGGATCCTCTAGCAACTCTGGCTTCTATGTATCAAGTAAATGCTTGGAATGATATACCTCAAATTATGGTTCAGCGACTGGATAGGCCCGTTCATGTGTTTACAACAGAGGAGGTAGCAGATGAAAAACCTTGGTATTATGATATCAAGCATTTTCTCTAAACTCAGGAATACCCGATTGGTGCATCAAATAAAGATAGAAAGACATTGATAAGATTGGTTGGCAGCTTCTTCCTCAGTGAAAATATGTTGTAGGAGAGAAATCATGACTTGGTCTTGCTCTGATGCGTGGATAGACACGAAGCAGGCATGTTGATGCATGAGCTTCATGAAGGTTTTAGCACTCATGCCAATGGATATTCGATGGCTAAAAAGATGCTAAGGGCATGTTACTATTGGCTGACAATGGAATCTGATTGTTACAAATTTGCAAAAGAAGTGTCATAAATGCTAGATTGATGCGGACAAGGTTCATATGCCTCCGACACTTCTCAATATGATCTCTTCCCCATGGCCTTTCTCTATGTGGGGGTATTGACATGATTGGGATGATAGAACCCAAAGCTTTGAATGGACACCGTTTCATATTGGTAGAAATTGATTACTTCACCAAATGGGTAGAAGTAGCTCCATATGCTAATGTTACTAAGCAGGTGGTTGTGCGCTTCATTAAGAATAATCTTATATGTCGGTATGGTGTGCCGAGCAGAATTATCACTGATAATGGCTCGAATCTGAATAACAAGACGATGACAAAAATTTGTGAGGAATTCAAGATTTTCCATCACAATTCATCTCTGTACAGACCAAAGATGAATGGTGTTGTTGAAGCTGCTAATAAGAATATCAAGAAGATTATTCAGAAGATGGTTGTTACTTATAAGGATTGGCATGAAATGCTCCCTTTTGCTTTGCATGGATATCAGACATCTGTCTGCACTTCAACAGGAGAAACCCTATTCTTCCTTGTGTACAAAATGGAAGCGGTACTCCAAATCGAGGTTGAGATTCCCTCTTTGCGAGTGATGATGGAAACCAATTTGTCAGAGGCTGAATGGGTCCAGAACAGGTTTGACCAATTGAATTTGATCGAAGAGAAGAGAATGACAGCTTTGTGTCATGGACAATTATATCATAAGAGAATGAAGAAAGCTTTTGATAAGAAGGTCAAGCCTCGTGAATTCAGAGAAGGAGACCTCATGCTCAAGAAGATGTATTTTAACTTTTATTGTAGGGGCAAGTGGACTCCCAATTTTGAAGGCCCATATGTTGTCAAGAAAGCCTTCTTTGGCGGTGTATTAATTCTTGAAACTATGGACGGCGAGGAGTTCCCACGTCCCATGAATGCTGATGTAGTCAAGAAATATTGTTCTTAAAGAAAAAATAATAATAACTCGCTAAGTTGAAAACCTGAAGGGGCGGCTTAGGCAAAAAAGAGCGTCTCGGTAGGCCGAAAACCCCAAAGGGTGGTCTAGGCAAAAATTAGAGACATAAACAGAATAAATTTCCCGCTAAGTTGAAAACCTGTAAGGGTAGCTTAGGCAAAAGTTAGGGACTTTCTTGGCAAGTAACTACATCAGACAAGACTTGATCATTGAAGAAACAATCTTCTCGGATCCTCATCATACTTCAACGAAAGCTGCTGCTCAGGATTTCAAAAATTGTTACAGAGGTTAGTGGTCATTGTATCTCAATGTATCTTTTCCATTATATATTACCATTTTCCGAACTTTGTAATCATCCATGGAGTCTCGCCATTCGCAGACTACCATCCTATTAATGAAATTTGAGCTTTTACCCAATTCTTTGTATTTCTTATTTTATTTAGCTTGCAAATACTCCATTTATTATTGATAATAATTTTTAAAGCGAAAAGATTAAATAACAAAATTGATCTTCAAAAAAGAATTTACAGTTCGCTTTTACTTTAGAATTTGTGATGCAAGAGAAAAACAAAAGTGGTGATCCCAGGAATGGACGAACTCCAGTTGTTTTGAGAAGTTTTTGTTTCCCCTGGGAAGGTTCACTCGGGATGTTTTCGCTGTATTGGGTTTGTGACTCCAGTGTCCTCAGTCAAGTCTTGGTTCATTTTTTGTTCTTTTCTGAGTTTTCATGATATGAAGACTCAATCCAAGATTTTCTCCAGTGAAGGTTTCGCTTGTTTGATAGAAGTTCTTTCTTCCCATAGAAATTGGTGCAATAATTACTCTCAAAGAACACATGTCTCCGGTTTCTCCAGCGAAGAACATATATTGGGGTTCCCTTTGAGAATATGGTGTTGACCTCCCCAATGAAGTCAGCACGAAATCCCCAGTTAATGTCTTGATGATGGGGCATTATATGCCTTAGCAAAGTTTATGTGTTTTTCTCCTTTAAAATGGGCATGAATTCCCCAGTGAATGTTTTGATGATTTGGTGTCCATCTGCTTTACTTGAAATTAGTTTTGCAATCCCCAGTAGAAGCGTTACATTTGAAAACATTTGTTTCCCCGTTGAAGTTTGAGTGTTATTCCTTGGTGAATCCTGGAGAAGGATGTTATACCTCTGTATCTGTATTATTTTGTTGCTATGTTTTGTTTACTTCCTGATTATGTTTTTCCCCAGTAAAGTTAAGACATGCACTAGGATTTTGTTTCCTCAGTTGGTGCTTACTTTTTCTTGGAATGTTCATCTTGGATGTGATTTAGCTGAGTGTTGTTTGTGCTCGAGTTGGTTTTGCCTGGTTACTCCGAGTGTTATATGTTTGTTTTGTCAGCATATGCACGATAACACTCATACATTCATACATACATCATGCATAGTTAAATTTGGCAAATCATTGTGGACATATTATCATGTTTTGGATAATTGTGTTGTCTTCTCTCCAATATAGTGTCAGTCATAAGCGGAAAATGTATGTTCTTTCAAGTTCCCCACTGAATTGTCCCTCATGGAAGATTTTTGCTTTAGCTTTCCTCCAAATCCCTTTGTCTGGATGATTTGGGTTTCCCTCTTGAGTTTATTTCTCAAAGGATGTATTTTGGACGACTGTCTCATTCCAGTTTATTTTTGGTTTGAATCTTTGATCCTCGGCAATATCATTACTTATGATATCTGTGGAGTTCGAGCCTTGGTTTGAGAATGTGCATTTACTTTGCACGAGAAGACTTTATCTCCTCAGCAGAAATATATTGGCATCTTCCCAAAAAGTCATATTTTTCCCCAGGAAGTCATATTTCTTCCCCAAGGAAGTCATATTGCGTTCCCCGGAAATATTTTTTTACAACCCTTCCCATGACAACAAGTACCAGGTCTCTTTATTTGAGCAACTTGTGCTTCCCTGTAAAAGTCGACGTAACGTTTTTGCTATCTTCTCTATGAGTGGATAGTTTGCAGTCTGTTGTCAAATTACACCAGTGGATGGCAAGAATTTCAATATCGCAGAGACAGTTCATGGTGAAATCTTTGCAAGTGGTAGTCTCTTTATTTGAGACAGCTTATATATTACCCTTTCCAGGCAGAATGCGTTGGTTAAAGAAGAAGTTGAGACCCGTTCTAGGTGAAATGCCGAGACTTTAGAAAAAATTTGTTATCTTTTTGCTACCCTCAGTGAACTTTGGTAGTTCATCATCAATAAACGGTGGTGCTATGAATATTCTGTTTCTACCTTCAGTGAAAGTTGGTAGGTCACCTTCAGTGAAAGTTGGTGCTTGTTATCTTTTTGCTACCCTCAGTGAATGTTGGTAGTTTATCATTTGTGAACGGCGGTGCAATAATGTATTATCTTTATACCTTCAGTGAAAGTTGGTAGGTCACCTTCAGTGAAAGTTGGTGCTTGTTATCTTTTTTCTACCCTCAGTGAACGTTGGTAGTTCATCGTCAATGAACGGCGGTGCTATGATATATTCTCTTTCTACCTTCAGTAAAAGTTGGTAGGTAACCTTCAGTGAAAGTTGGTGCTTGTTATCTTTTTGCTACCCTCAGTGAACGTTGGTAGTTCATCATCAATGAACGGAGGTGCTATAATATATTCTCTTTCTACCTCCAGTGAAAGTTGGTAGGTCACCTTCAGTGAAAGTTGGTGCTTGTTATCTTTTTGCTACCCTTAGTGAACGTTGGTAGTTCATCGTCAGTGAACGGCGATGCTATGATATATTCTGTCTACCTTCAGTGAAAGTTGGTAGGTCACCTTCAGTGAAAGTTGGTGCTTGTTATCTTTTTGCTACCCTTAGTGAACGTTGGTAGTTCATCGTCAGTGAACGGCGATGCTATTATATATTCTTTCTACCTTCAGTGAAAGTTGGTAGGTCACCTTCAGTGAAAGTTGGTGCTTGTTATCTTTTTTCTACCCTCGGTGAATATTGGTAGTTCATCGTCAGTGAATGGAAGTGCTATGATATATTCTCTTTCTACCTTCAGTGAAAGTTGGTAGGTCACCTTCAGTGAAAGTTGGTGTTTGTTATCTTTTTGCTACCTTCAGTGAACGTTGGTAGTTCATCGTCAGTGAACGGCGATGCTATGATATTTATTTTCATTCTGCCTTCAGTGAAAGTTGGTAGTTCATCGTCAGTGAATGTCGATGATTCTTTCTCTCTACCTTCAGTGAACGTTGGTAGCTCACTGTTAGTAAACGTCGGTGTTGTTATTTCTCTCCTCTTTCTACCTTCAATGAATGTTGGTAGTTTCGCTTTCAGTAAGAGTTGGTGTATCCTTTGACTTTTTACCATCCCCTATAAGTAAGGTCTTTTGATCCACCAGTGATTTATTTTTCTGGTCGAATTTCTCTCTTGTTTCTTTATTTCCTTTGTTACATCCCCAGTGGTGTTTTGCGTCTCTTTGATTTTGTTCATATCCATTCATGTTCATAAGCATTTCATGGCATCTTAGGGCCAAAAACAGGGTTTGTTTTATATTTAAGTATCTTTGATCGCGTCGACACAAAGATTTTTAACCTTAGTATCTCTGGATAGAAGAAACTTAAATAAGGGCAGCTGTTGTACCCTAATTTTTGCCCCTAAGATGCCCTTATCATACCATGTTTATCCAGTCACAACAAGATCACATTAGGTTATTTTGGTTCTCCTCCTTATCTTTATCTTTTCTCTTTGAGGAATCACCAAGCACCTTGACTTGTTTTCTTTTGTGATCATGAATATTTTGTCTTGATTTTCCTTTTAATTAATAAAATGAAATGTTGGTTTGTCTTACTTGTTACTAATGTAGGTAAAGGCAATGAGGTTTAGCAAGTTGATCCATGGGTTCATGAGTTTATTTCCATTCCCTAGTCAATAAAGTTTGGGAAATCCAAACCTCACCATTGACGTTGTTTTGGAAGAAATGGCATGCCAAGGTTATTTTGGTTCACTACATTTCCAAGTTATCAAGATTGATTCAAAATGCAAGGGATTGATTGAAGAAGTTGTCATGGTTGGACAAGGCCTTGTTCCCATTGGTAAAAAATGCATATTTCTCTAAATTCTCAAGATATGGAAGTGGTTTTGGTGGCTATGAATTCTAATTTTTCATACTCAATAACTTCTATTTACAAAGCAAGAGTATTGGTACAAGAAGGTGGTCCAAAATTGTCAAGGTTCCCCAAAGCATTTTCTTGATCTAGGAGCTAGGGTTTTGAACTTCAAAGAAGTATATCTTGCTCATATTTTGTTATTTTTGAGTGATTCCAAAACATCCTTCTCTTCAAAAGATTATTAAAAAAATCACTTCAAAAGTTTCAAGGAGTTTCCATGAGGAAGAAACTTGATGATGAAGAAAGATTACAAGTCCTCCAGACGAACCCTCAATTTCTCATGAGTGACTTCAAATGATCATAACTTGGTCAATTTTTATCACCTTGGGCCCAATATTTTTTGATAATGATCTTGACGAGGTAAACTTTAATGCTTATTTTATGTGCAAAGTGAGAAAATGGATGGAAGATGCCCTAAGGATACAAAAGATTATAGGTTATTTCATGATTTTTTGCCAACTTCAACAATTCATAACTCTCTCAAATTTTTGGAGATTTTGAATGGTTCAAGTTTCAAATTGTCATTTAAGAGGTCTATTTCATTCCATCTACTTTGGTCAAGAGAAAATTCCAAGTGGAAGGCCATGTTTGGATGCAAAACATTATAGGTCACTTTTGAAGAAAATATTGAAATATTTCTAAGTATGGAAAGTCAACCCTTTTTCTCTAAGTTTGACTCAATACAACTTTCATCTCAAGCATCCATTTGATTTCATTCTTTTTCCATTTCAAATCTTGTAACATCATTTTCCTAAAGCATCAATAATCATTCCCTAAGACCCCTTGAGCTGAGAATGCCATTGATTTGATCTTGGTAACTTGAAACTGAAGTTTCTTCAAAAGTCAGAATTTGAAATCATTGATTTAGCTTCTAAACACTGTGTTTGTGTGTTTTTGCCTCTAAACATGTTTAGTGAACTTCCAGAATTGATGCACAGCAAAATGCGCGTTTTGGATGATTTTTAATCAGATTAGAAGTCACACTTTTCTTGTTTGTAACTTCACACGATTTCCATCCAAACTTCATCGTTTCACACGCTTGGACATTCCATTTGATTCCCTATAAATAGAGGGTCACCCCTCATTAATTTTCTCAAGTTTGGATAGCCAGAATTACTCTACCAAACTTGTTCTATAACTCAAATTTCTACAACTTCGAAATCTGTCTTCAAGCCTTTTTCAATCTAATTTTTCAATCTATTCAACTCCCTTGATCTTCCCTGAAACTAACCATACAATTACCTTCAAGAATAGTACCCTATATTGCTCCATAGAAGTCCAGTTTTAGAGCTCTGCAACTTAACTTTAATAGGTAGATTTCTCCATCAATTCTTCAAAACTTTGATATCATTGTGGTGCTCTCATTGCCCTGGTTCTAGTTGCAACACTTACTTTTATCTGGAAACATGTTTTTACCATGAAATTTCAAATCCCTTTTTAAAATTTTCCTTCCAAATTGCTTGAGCTACAATTTATATAAATTTATCGCGAAGATGTGGTTGTCTTCGTCTTGAAGAGACGAAGCGAATGGAATAGGTCTCGTGCTCTAATTTTACAGATTGAGCAACCTAGTTTTGGGACTGGCTGGAGGTTGAAGATGACCAACGTGTCATCCTTCAACCAATGAAACAACGCCATTTGTATTTTTTGAATTTCTGATTTACATTTGATTCATTGTTTTATTCACTAATGACCATGATATGCACAATGCGCCAGATCTCTTGGATTTGATTACTAACGCATTTTGACTCTCATCCAATGGTCCATATATTTTTGACTTTATTTTTCTTTTCTGATTTTTATATTTACTTGTTTTAAATTTCAAAAAAACATAGAAAATTCATTTTTAGTCCAAAAAATCTTTAAAAATTATGAAAAAATATTTTTGATTTTTCTCTTTCTGATTTTTATTTTTTTCACAAATTTATTTTGTGTTTTGAAATTTTTTTTATAAACTTTCACTTTATTTGATTTATTTTAAATGTTTAAAAATACTTTTATGCATTTTTAAATTCTGAAAAAATTATAGAATGATCCAATGATATTGTGACAAATATTGGTGACCTCATTCATTTTTTATTCCTGACTTTGGTATTTTTTTATCATTTTTGGTGCATTTTACTCATTTCTTTTAATTTTAAAAAATAGTTTCTGACTATAAAAAATTACCAAAAATTTTATAAAATTATTTTAGTTCATTTCTATTTAAAAAACTTTTTAAAACTTTTTTAATGTATATACTAAATGCAATATTGTTTTGTGATTACTTTCTGGCTGATCTTGGATTGAATTTTTGATTATGAACTTTGTTAACATCATTGAATCCATGGTGTTGAGTTTACGTCCGTAAAAATGGATGAATAAAATAGTTTAATTAAAATTTAATTCAAATGTAGTTTGTATGTTCTTTCCCACGCCTCTTTATCTTACCCCTTTCTTGTTGCACCAAGTGTTATTGAAGCATAATCTCCATATCATGTCTCAAAACAAATGGTGCATAGATTTCTATTGACCGACCTTAAAATATGTGCGACTTCTATATAAGTCCACTTACGATTTCTTAACATAGCGCTAAATTTTGTCCCAATTCGAATAAATGATCATTCATGGCCTAAACCTATGTTTGCAAGCCCAAGTATGTTAATTTGATCTCTTTGATCCAATAACCTTGAGATTCATTGTGTGGAGGCTTTGGTTCTACCAATCCTCTAATGGATCTACATCACTTTTGGTCAACGAGGATCACTTAAACATCATTGATCATTAAATGTTACTTGTGAGGATTCCAAATGGATGATATACTTGACAAAAAGCAAATGCAACTTGTTCTGTGGAGGCTTTGGTTCTACCAATCCTTTAATGAGTTCTAAATGCAAGTTTCAAGATGGTCATCCAACTAACCACTAATTACTAATAATTGACTTTATCTTGTGTTTTTATTATATGCCCTTTTATTTTATGCACCATTTACTTTTAGCATTTACATTTCATGCTATTTTCATCTTTGCTCATTTGATCATTTAATTTCTTGTCATTTTTATCTTTACTCACTTGAGCTTTTCTTTTATCTTCTAAGACACCTAATAATCAACATGAACCATAAAAACCTTTAATGATACTTGGACTATTTGGACACTATCCTTGGCATTATGGAGCATTGGACTTCTTGGACTTAGGAATAGAAACCTTGGCCTATGTTGAAGACCTTGAGACCTTAATTGATATTTTGTTTGGAGCTCTTGAGGTTTACCTCAAGACATTGGGTTGTTTGTTTGTTTTGTGTGCAGGTTATTGTGATTACATTCCTTATTTGTAATCTGGAATTCACCCGTATACAGTTGTCACTCTGTCCAATTTTTGTGAAGACTTAATACAACTGAAGTTTGGTTCTCTCAAGAGGATTAGTATCTTTGCTTGCTTGGTTTCAATCAAAAGAATGGGAATTCTATCTTGGCTCATAATGGAAAGTATTGGCTTCTTGTTGCTTAGATGGTTATTATCCCTAGCTTTTACCTTATGCTTTAGGATAGTCTCTTCTTCTCCTCCCATCTTCTTTAATTTCAAAAATATTCTTCCCCCTTTTGAAAATTCTTCTTGTTTTTTAAACTTGAACCACTTTTATAATAAACTTGGACTTTGGTCCATGCGTTTTCAAAACCTTTTCATAAATAAATTTCAATCAACTTAATAATACCTTGACATTTTTTTGTGAGAAGACTAAAAGTCAATCAATCTCATTTCAAATCATTTTGCCACTTTGTTTTTTTTTTATTATTTTAAAATCTTTCTAAAAATATTAGACTCTTGTCAATCCTTGTAGTGATACAAACAACTATACTTCTACAATATATAGTGAAGAGAGATATTTTCCAATTGGGTTTTGAGTGAGGCATTGTTGATTTTAAAATCCAAGCCATATCCTCCACTTTGAGATGATGCAAATTCTCCTTTCTCATGATTGTGGGTAGTAATTACGTTTTTCCACACGAACAATGACGATGATGTTTTATCTTATAAAATCAATTAACATACTTATGTTTTAAAAATTTTAAAGAGGAACTATGTGTACCCTGATCCCCTGTTGCACGAAAGGTGATACGTAGGAACTAAAGGTTCGCAACCGCGGCGTATGTAAAAATCATAAAAAATACTTCTTTTCTCACCTCCACCATCCATTTTTATACAACATTTCATACCAAAATATACAGATTTTACAAAGAGGTTCCTGCAGAGTACCATAGATGTTTAGAGTGCTAATACATTCCCTTTGCATAACCAACCCCCTTACCTTGAATCTTTCCCCCTCTTTTTTGGGTTACTCACTCTTTTCCCATTCCTTTTTAAACAATAAAGCGCAGTGACGATTTTTATTTTGATCTGTACAAGTCTATTCAATCTAATGGCTTAGTCTTAAACATTTCTACTGCTACAACCTCCAAAACTTCTTATTCTTGATGTACCAAACAAGTCCATGTGCAACAGTTGAAGTGACCTTATTGGTTATACCACATTCTTTGGCTTGAAAATTGATTTGGTTTGTTTTCCCTTTTGACAAGCATCATATAATTTATCTTTGATAAACTTTATCTTTGGTACACCAATGACAAGATCATGTTTGGCTAATTTATTTAAATGTTCCATGTGAGTATGACCTTCCCTTTTATGCCAAAGCCATGATTCATTGTTGTTTACCATGATACATTTTACTTTCAAAGATAAATCATTTAAAGATATCATAAAGTTATTGTTAATTTTTTTACCTTTGAGTTTTACCTCATTGGTGGATTCATCTTCAATCAAGCATTCATCCTTGGTGAACTTGATCTTAAAGACTTTGTCACAAAGTTGGATTATGCTTAGAAGCTTTAGTCCTTCAACATAAAGTACATCTTCAATGGACGTGAAAGGTGGTGCTATAACTTTGCCAATACCAAGAATTGTTCCTTTGTTATTGTCTCCATAGGTGACATATCCCCTGGCTTTAAGCACTAGATTTTAAAATTTGCTTATATCTCCCATCATATGCTTAGAACAACCACTATCGAGATACCATAGATTTTTAGTGGTCTTAAAGCATGCCAACAAAAAAATTAGGTATTGTTAGGTACCCAATATGCCTTGGGTCCTTCCTAATTAGTTGTTTTCTTAACCCACACATAATGTTCAGTTGCTACACTAAAGTTTCTTACGTAGCAAGCATTAGGTGTATGGCCACTTATACCACAATAACAACTAGTAGGAACAAAATTACTTATATATCTAGGAATATAAGATTTCTTTTTAGGAATATCTTCTTAGGATGACGATGAACCTTTTTTTGCTTTATTCACTTTTTCCTTGTTGGATTGGTTACTTGCCTTAAGAAATATAATTTTACTAGTACTTGGTTTGTTAAATTTAGAATAACCAAGGTCACTTTTATCGTTTGAATACCTTTATTGACTAAGGACATTGTCCAATCCAATTCTTTCCTTTTTTATACCTTTTAAGAACTCTTTTTATTTGAAAAATTTGGAAGAAAAGTGCATCACACTCTTTGCATGTAAGATTTTGTTTTTCAACTTCAAAATTATTTTCCATGGTGTCAATATTTTCTTCAAGAGACAAAATTTGTTTCTTTTGGGTTGACACCTTTTTATATAAAATCTTACATTCACTGAGAAGTTCATCAATAGCACCTCGAACATCATTATCAAAAAGAGAAAACTCACTACTAACTTCTTCATATTCATCATCGGAATAATGTGATGCCATCAATGCAATTTTTACACATTCTTTACTTTCTGAATCGAATGATGAACTTATTTCATTATCATCCTATGTAATATAGGCTTTTTTAGATTTCAATTCCTTTCTTTTCTTGAAAGTACCTTTCTTGGCAAGTTTTGGACATTTCAGCTTTATGTGTCTTTGTTTTCCACATTCATAGAAAGTCATATTTTATGTTGATGTAGAGGCTTCTTTCTTGTTAAATAATTTCTTCTTTTTAACAAAGTTAGCATTTTCATTATTACCAAAAAATTTATCTAACCTTTTGACAAGAAGCATGAAGTTCTCATCGTCTTCTAGATTATCTTCTTTTTCAACTTCCTTGGAATCAACCTTTAATGTAATGCTTTTTGATTTCTTCTCTTGATTCTCACGCTTTTCAAGTCTTTCGAGTTCCATCTCATATTCTCGAAGTTTTCCAAACAATGTTGCGGAAGTCATTGAGGATAGACTTTTCTTTTCGATGATTGTCGTCACTCATCGTTAGTAAGAATCTTACCAAGTCTCTTTAAGTGGTTTGTTAAATGCATGAATCTTTTCTCCAATTTAAGGATGGATTCTCCGGGCTACATTCAGAATAACTCGTACTCTTGACTTAAAGAATTCAATCTAAATCTTTTAACTTCAGTGTGTTGTAACCTAATTTTTACCCCTAAGACCCCTCATCATTTCACATCTTTACAATACATCAAGATCATAACCTTGGGTTTGCTCTCTCTCTCTCTCTCTCTCTCTCTCTCTCTCTCTCTCGCTCTCTCTCTCTCTCTCTTTTTAAATTTTTCTTTGAGGGATCACCAATCACCCTAATCATGTATCTTGTACATACATGTTTTATGTTTAGTAACCTCTAACTGAACCCAAAAAGATGTTTTGTTTCCCTTTTATGTTTTGTACATTGTAAGTGTTGAGCCAAGTGTAGATATCTCATCTCCTAAGCTAGGGTTTTGAGAATTGAGCCTTATTCAATTTATTATTCATTAGACCTCACGGGCTTGAACTTCAAAGCTTTGCCTCTATAATCAAAGTGTCATGTATTGAGCATCTTTCAACTTCATATGGTCAAGTTTATCTCAAGGTATTATGGTTTGATTCATCCAGAAACTTCATAGGTTCATATGTTTATTTCCATGCCTTCTTCAACAAGTTTCATCAATCTGTGAACCTCATCATCTAGTGTGCTTTAATATAACATGATTTCAAGGTCCTATGTGCTTGAGAATGCCTTAGATTGCAAGTAAAGTTCAAACGATTTAAGGTTGATTCAAGTTGTTTAACTAATTTGATAAGTTCTTGATTATATGGTCACAAGTGTATAACTCTCTCAATTTTCAACATTTTGAAGTGATTCTTTTTTCCATGGACTCTTCTCATCATCCCCAGCAACTTCTCTTTACATGACAAGAGCCAATTATGCTTGGAGGATCATCAAAAGTGTGGATACACTAGAGGTCACTTTGTATATTTTGACCTAATTTCAAGTGATTTTTTCCAACTTTCAAGGATCATAACTTGATCAATTTCCATAATTTTAAGATAATTCTTTTTTCACCATAATCTTAAGGGTGTTTTCTCCAATTTTGACTCAAGGAGAAATACCTAAAAATGTTTGGAAGGTCATTGAATGAAAGGAGACATTATAGTTCATTTTTAATCCTTATGGACTTGAATTTTTTTAAAGTACAAAGTGCTTATTTTCAGTAACCTTTGAAGCATCATAACTTTTGATTCAAGCTGCCAAATGAATACTTTTTAGCATATTATAAAGCTTGTGGGAAGATCTTTGATCACAAAAATAGGAAGTGTATTATTTTTCCTCTTGTAATAATAGGTAAAATTCCTCGAATGTCGATCTCAAAGACTGCGCAGAAGTGTCGAGTTCAATTCGTGGTTCAATTAAACAAAAACTTTAACTGGGGGTTTGGTTTGGAAATAGTCACTTAGTGATAATTAAAAATAAGCAGTAATGTAAATTGGCTTTTTAAACAAATATAATGAGCATGCTAGGGTAAAGTGTATAATTTGCCCGATGACAACCTTGAATCCTGATTTCTTCAACAAGTTCATAACATTCAATTACTATCCCTTTAGATTATTTTCCCCTAAGCCCTTAGTGAGAAAAATTTTAACCATTCATCCTAAATCCTAACTCCTTAGAGATTTCTGATGGAGTCAAGCCTTTGTTTTATCAAGAGTTATCTGGTAACTATGTGGTATCCCTAGTCCTAGATGATATCTACCATAGTCTAATCGTACACAAACCTTAACAACCACGGTCCAGCAAATTATTAATCATAAATGTATCATTATTTTTCAGACAAAGAAAGCATAAAAACATTGTACAATTAAATTGAATAAGAAAATAACTTTATTGATGAACTCAAGAATTAAATATCATTATAGAATCAAATCAGGGACACCCCATAGCATTGGGGGGTTTAGCTACTCATAATATTGTTCAAAAGAATTTCAATAACAATTAAGATAGACATTACAAATTAATGGTGAACTTTGATCTTCAATTACTTCCGCTCATGATAGGTCTTCGTTCTCCAAAACTTGCAAAGGCTTCAATCTTCAATTTTCTGAATTCTTCCTCTGGCAAAAAGTCCTCTAATTCATCGTGGAAACTCATCTAAATAGCAAAAACTCACTTAGGTTGGTTGGAAATACCCAAAACGTCGCACATGCGCAGCTCTAGGGGTAACCCCATTTCGGTTTCCTTCGGGAAAAAATGGTCACAATTCTCGAATGTAAGAGATTTTAGTGGCTAACCTTTGTTTAAGAGATCATAAGTCCCTCGATGACCCTTTCAACGTTGCCTCGGTAAAATGATCTTAAAACCCTAGGGTGACTACTAAGAATCTTACTAGCTGCCTTCGTGACTGTAATGATGACCCTCGATTGTCCCTCAAACATCCAACGACAGGACTACCTACTCACTAATAGTAGGATATCACTATTTAAAGGAAAAGAAGAAAAGAACAAACCCTTTCGAGTAGATAGATAGTTCTTAGATGCTTGCTCAAATAAAACAATTTTCCACACATACACTCTTTTTTTAAAAATATTTTCAAAGACACTTTGTATACGTTCTCTACGACACGAGAAACATTGCAAAGTTCGCCGCACTAAGGCATCTTTTCCAAATGCGTTTTTTTTACAAACACAAACACATTTTACAAAGCATTTCAAAGCGAGCTAGCAACTAAGAGCCCGTAGATAAATACTTATGGAAAGGGTGCTAACACCTTCCCTTTCCATAATCTACCCCCTTACTCAGAAATAATATCGAGAGGTCTTTTCTGTTCTTTTCACCCTTTCCTTTGTTTTATAAAATAAAAGTTGGTGGTGACTCTTACTCATCATAACATTTGTGAATACAGATGCAAAACCAGTATAACAGTCAGTTCTGCCACCGTATTACAGAACTGGCGACTCTGTTGGGGATAATAAAAAGTGGGGTTACCTTAGAGTTAGATCATTTTAAAATTTCTTTCCTTGTGTGTTTTTTATGCTTTATTTTTAAAGAGTTTGTTGGGGTTACTGTTAAAGATCCTATACCCAGATCTACGGCACTTTTAGGTAAGCAGCAATAGATCGTGGAGACTGTACCGCATAGACCGATATGGTTGAGGTGATGGCTGCATTAGTGTGAAACATTTGTTGGTACTTGTATCCCTTGTGTTAAATCGAGGAAAATACGGGGCCGATGTGTGGTGTCATAAAGCACTAACTGACCGTAGAACCTTAGTTGAACAAACTTGGCCATTAGAAAAGTAGTGAGATAGCCGACTTCAGTATAAATCTGAAGATTGGTTGATACTCGATACTACACTCATTGAGATCAAACTTTCGGGATATTTCTTCTGTGAGAAAAGATCGCCTGAGCTTAATTAATGCCTGATAAAGAAAGATCAATAATATTGAGACTCCTTAGGACCCGATTACTTTTCTAGAATAGGTTGAACCAACTAAACTTCAAGAGGGTACTTACCTATAAACCCCATGTAAGCCTAAACCTAAGGTCTTGTGTGTTTTTCTTGTGTGTGATATATTGTTCAAACATAACATCATGCATCATAAACATCCATTTTCATTTCACTAACCATTTCAAGGACCAAGGGAATTTATCTTTGTTCTGTTTTGCATATTGTGATACGGTGGGAGAACTGACTTGAGGTTTTGCGTTTGTATTCGCATTTGTTCGGTTTAGCAAGAGTCGCCACCGACTTTTTATTTTATCCTAAAGGAAAGGTTAAAAAGCACAGGAAAAACCTTTGAGATGTTTTCGTGGGTTCGGGGGGTAGATTATGAAAAGGGAAGGTGCTAGCACCCTTTTCATCCATGGTTATCCATGGGCTCTTAGTTACTTGTTTTAGATCACTTGCCTTGATTTTCAATTGTGTGAAATGGTGCTTTGTGTGTGTGGTTTTGAAAATGTTTTGAAAAAGATGCCTTTTCTAGGCAACCGTTGTAACAATTCTTTACTCGAATGTTTTACAAAGGTGTTTGTCTTTTTGAAAAGATGTTTCAATGTTTTTGAAAGTTGTTTTGAAAGTTGTGTTGTGGAGTGTGTTTTGAAAGTAGGCATGTGTGTTTTGCAAGTTTGATCAAGTAACTAAGAGTCGTCTACCCCTAAATTTACTCAAAGATCTTTCCTTATGTTTTTAACCCTTTTAACATTGTTGTTTCACCATTGTATTTGGTGAACAACCTTGTGTTAGGATGTTAACGGGACAGGCACGGGTCATCGTTTAGACCATGAATGCAATAGTGTCAAGTGTCTTTGGCAATTTTCTTGAGGGACTATGATCATTTTGTTTAGGCAACTTCGAAAGCGTCATCGAGGGACTATAATCATTTGATTTGTTTTTGTTTTGCCAAAGTACTTGACATGCAAACATGGCCCATTTTTGAAGGCAACATGCGGGATTACCCTAGGGGTGCAAGTGTGATTTGTGTATTGATTTTCATGCATTTATCTTTGTGTTTAGGTCAAACTATTTGTTGGTTTTATTTATATACAAACCCTAGGTCTATCATGGCATAATTTGAAAGCTTTTAAATGCGGAAATTTAAAGTCCTAAATTATTACAACATGATTATGGGGATGGGGATACAAATATTTACAAATGGGGATGAGACTTATCGGAATAGTAGTGTCCAAATAATATTTACAACCAAATCGAATCATCATATTCTCAATGTAAAATATAGCAAAGTATAAGAATCAAAGAGAAATAAAAGTATTGTGCAATGTGTATGTGATTATTTACAAATGATATAAATTGTTAACCTAATGCAATTGTTAAGTATTTATTATTGTTTTTTGTGTTTTTGTTAATTATATATAAACAAAAGAGTTTTAAAGAGAAAAGTATTTAACTTAAAAAAAATATGTTTTTTATGTATTTTAAGTGTAATAAAAAAGTATTGTTACTAAAAATCTTAATATATGAAAGAAAACAATATATCATTTTTATTTAAAGGAATTAGTTTTTTTTTAAAAAGAAATAAAGTGTTTATAAAAAGAAAAGTACTAGTTTGTAAACAAAGAAAAGAAATAAAAATGGGCTCTAACGGAATGTACGGCCCAAAAATAAAATTAAAAGGAGACAAAAGGGGGGTGAAACTCCAGAAATGAAATTGGGCTTAGGGTTTGTACATGGGGCAGGCCCAACCGGGTTTGACACTTTTTTATTTAGGGTTGGAGTTTGTTTGTTTCAGAATTAGGGTTCGCTTGAACGAACGGCGCCGCTCCCTTCTTCTTCTTCGTCGCCTCTTCATACTTTCTCAAACCATGGCCATTGATGCTCTCTTCTCCTTGCCTCAGGCTGCCAGACGCAATCTCCACTTCTCCTCTCTCCATGGTTGAGCAAGGCAGTGATGAGAAAAGGTAACGATCTCTACTTCATGCGTTTTAGGTTTTTGTTCTTTGCATGATTAATTTTTTTACACGTTCTGACCTTTATGTGTTACATGTTTATGTGAGGTAAGTAAAAAGGGAGGAGGAATTACTACCTTTAGGGTTTTTGCTTCTGAGAGGAGGCGGAGGAGTGGACGGGAGGCGTTCTCCGGTGGCCGGCGGGGAGTGATGATGCTGATGAAAGCTTTTCTGGTTTGCCTGGTATCCTCGTATCTTTCTTCTTTTTGATGTTTTATGATGACACTATAGTCTGAAAACAATGCTTCTGTAACGTCTTTGCTTCCAAGTTGCTTTTCCTCTCTTGATGCTGTGTTGGATTTTTTTCAATGATGATGTTAAATCTGAGATCTTTGATTTGCTTCTGCCTCTCTCTTTCGCTTACCTGAATGCTTGCCTTGTTTCTGAGTTTTTGTGCTTCTGAGATGCCTTCACAATCTTCCTCTCTTTGGGCTTGCTTCGTTTTTAATGATGAATCAGTTCTGAGAATGTTTATTGGTGTGTTTTTGACTTTCTTCCTCTCTTGAACTTGGTTGGTAATTTTTGGCTATTTTAGCCCTGTGATGAACATGGTTCTGAGGGATTTTGTTCTTGTGGCTTGGATATTTTGTGTGGATTTGAAATGAAGGCAGATTGAGTGTTATACAGGCTTCTGGCTGTGTGCTTCAAGGCTTGTAGTTTTACTAGTTGTTTAGGCTAGTTTATTGTTTGCTTGCTTAGGATACAAGCTTGAGCAGTTTGACAGGTTTGAAAGGCTTGTTTGTACAGTATTGAAACAGGTTTGAAGTTTGGTAACTTTGGCTTTGAAAGGTTACAGGTTATGCAGTTATATGTTTGAGTTGGTTTTGTGTAGATGCAGGCAAGCTTGGAAGCAGGCTTGTGTTTTGACAGGCTTGGTCCTTAGGCTATGCAGGGCTTTGGCTTGAAGGCTATAACAGATCTTTAGGTTTGTTGGCTTATGCAGGTTTGGGGCAATCTTGAGGTAGCTTTGGGTTACAGGCTTTGAAAGGCTTGCTTCCTTAGGCTTGAGGGCTTTTTGTTATCTCTTTACAGTTTTGTGGTATATCTTGTTTTTGTGATATATTTTTCTATGTGTTGTTCTGCCCCCTTGACAATTTTGGTTTGTTGTTATATTTATCTATGTCTTGAGCCTGCAAACTGTAAGCCTCTCTACTTCTCTCTCTCTTTTCTTCTCTATTAAAGCATATTATATTGCTTTAGAATAGTTGTTTCTGAAAAGGTGTTTGGTTGGGAAATGATGAAATTGGATTTACAAGTTGCTTGCATTTTGTCTTTCCTCTGCATATTGTACTTTCTTCTTTTCTTTGATGACAACTTGATATCTTTTGATATCATTTTGACAGTTTCTTTGGACAGTTTCTTTGGACAGTTTGGTTTGCCTTTTCAAGTAGCTTGTTTGTTCAATTTGAACTTTGCAACTTGTTTGTTTCAGTTTGAACTTTGCAACTTCTTTTGGCATATTCAGTAGCTTGTCCCTTTGGTTGACAGTTTGAATTTATGCAGTTTTTTTGGCATTTCTTTATGCAGCCTTGTATTTTAATGCATATGCTTGCAAACATATTTTCTTTCCCTCTTTGTGAACCAAGAAGAGAGTCTTCTTGCGATTTGCAGAGAGGACGAACAAAATGATTCCGACCAACACTTTTAATGATGAGTTTTAATTAACTGTCTGAGAATGCTCTTAATTTATCTGTACTGATTTCTTCCTTTTTTGTCTTTGCAGATAAATATCATTTGAGCAAAGGGGAGCAGCAGTAGAAGATGAAGACTTAGGATAGATTTATTTTCTCTTTCAATTGTTTGTAATAAATATTATTATAAATATTGTAAGTAAATTTACTGTATTCAAATAACACTTGTAACAACAATTAAAAGTGAATAAAAAATCTTTTGTCAGTTAATCTCTTTTAATTCACGGTCTATTTAATTATTTAAGTTTCTTGAATTAAAATAACTAGAAGTACATCCCAATTATTCTAACTTAGATAAAATAAATAATTAATAAATGTATGTAGTCTTGCAACTTCGCATTAATCAATAATAAACTCGGCGTCCCAATTAACCAAAAGCATTGCACAATTAATCAAATCAAATGTCCATACGCCTTTCATTTCACTGATTAGACCAACACTTCAAACTCTCAATCAGAAGCCTCAGCCCATATCCCAGATGTTTAGACCTTGAGAAACAAACATAAATCTTGAGCAAACGTCAAAGCAGTGTAACAGCCAATTAAGACACTGTGGATTCAAATTCTTCTGAAAAATGCGCGTGCGAACCCTAATTCTTGATTTATTGTCAAAGAAGCATCTGCCTGGTCAAACCCTGAGCCAAACTCAACCAAATCACTAAAAACCCTAATAATCTGCTTGGACTGATTCAAAAGTTAATGGAAACCCTAATTTTGTCTGACTGATGTGAAAAGTCTATTTGACCGGTTCTTAAGCCAATCTGAAAAATCAGGAAAAGCCCGAAGCTGTGATTTCTTGTGAAAAAGAGAGAGGGAAAATTTTGGGGTATAACAGTTGTCCTTGTTCAATCTTCTTGAACCTGAAGAGTTAGATTGGCAAGTTTGCCGTTCGCGACTCGAAGGTAAAAGGAGATTGGACACTAGAGTGCCCAAAAAATTTGCACTCGTCAAAGCGTAATTTGAGGGAATGGGCTTAAAGATGCCATCTAGAGATGCGACAGAATCTTGTTGGGGGATGGGCTTAGAGATACTATCTGAAGGTGATTGTATCTTGTTAGAGATGGGCTTGTAGATGCCATCCAAGAATGTTTGTTGTAGGTGAAAGAAATGAGTATCAGAAAGGTGTCCCTGTTTTGGAACATCTCTGAACTGGGGATCTGAATAAGCAATGATTTGACATCCATGTTTGGAATCATCCGTAAACTGTTTTCAGTAGTTGAATCTGAACAAGCGATAGATTAACATCCGTGTTAGGAGAATCCGTAAACTGTTTTCAGAAGTATTAGGATTGAGCAAGGAACCGGTGTAGGGTTGCCTAATGATGAGTCCGTGTAAAACTGCATCTTGGAAAGAAGGAACCAGTGTAGGGTTGCCTCATGATGGTCAAGTAGATAATTGTCCTGTCTGGTTTCAGGTATTGATCTCTGACAGATGCCATTGAGAAATGATTTTTGAATTGCTTTTGGATGAGTGATAGAATTACATCCGAATCTGGATCGTATCCGGACAGTATTTGAATGAATCTGGAATAAGTATCAGAATGTCGCCATGTCTGGGTCACATCTAAACTGTCTCTGGAAGGAATCTGGAATAAGTATCAGAATGTCGCCATGTCTGGGTTACATCTGAACTGTCTCTGGAAGGAATCTGGAATAAGTATCAGAATGTCGCCATGTTTGGGTCACATCTGAACTGTCTCTGGAAGGAATCTGGAATAAGTATCAGAATGTCGCCATGTCTGGGTCACATCTGAACTATCTCTAGAAGGAATCTCGGAAGATGATGATCTTTGTCTGTTGATTGATCTTTCCTTAAAAGGTATAGAGTTAGTTGTATGCAATGTCATGATGTAATGAATTGTACTTCATCAATGTTTATGATATGAATGGATGCGCATGTAAGATGAGTAGCTGTCTTGCTGAGGAAGACGAATCCTGGATAGCCGGAGATAAAAGAATCTTGACTGCTGCCGGGGAAAGTGAATCCTTGACTGCTGCAGGGGATTGCAAGAATCTTTTGATTGTTGAAAATGAGAAGTCCTGGGACCACTGTTGGGGAATTAGGAGCTTGGGTTGTATGCCAATCTATTGGGGATTCCTGTCTTGAGGGGATCTTCACTGGAGAATATTTGAATACTCTGTGAGGAACTGAGAATGAGAGTTTTCATTCTGCTTGGGGATTCATAGTTGGAAGTTTTAGCTCTGCTGGGGATTGCAAGAATCTTTTGATTGCTGCAGGTATTGATCTAGGATCTTGAAAAGGTTGGTCGGTGAGATAGTTGTCTTGGCTAGTTTCAAGTATTAATCTCTGACCTGAGAAAGAAAGATAGTTTTCCTGGCTTGTTACAGGTATTAATCTTCAATCTCTTCATGTAGATAGTTTTCCTGGCTGGTTTCAGGTATTAATCTACAATCAGTCGTCCACAGATAGTTTTCCTGGCTTGTTACAGGTATTAATCTGGAACTTGGGTTATACGCCACTTTGAGAATGAGAATCTTCATTCTGTTGGGGGTCAGAAATTGGGAGTATACCAATCTTTTGGGGTTTTAAGGATGAGAGTCTTCATTCTGCTTGGGGAATAAGTATCAGAATGTCGCCATATCTAGGTCACATCTGAACTATCTCTAGAAGGAAATCTGGAATAAGTATCGGAATGTCGCCAAATCTGGGTCACATCTGAACTATCTCTAGAAGGAAATCTGGAATAAGTATCGGAATATCGCCAAATCTGGGTCACATCTGAACTATCTCTAGAAGGAAATCTGGAATAAGTATCGGAATGTCGCCATGTCTGGGTCACATCCGAACTATCTCTGGAAGGAAATCTGGAATAAGTATCGGAATGTCGCCAAATCTGGGTCACATCTGAACTATCTCTAGAAGGAAATCTGGAATAAGTATCGGAATGTCGCCAAATCTGGGTCATATCTGAACTATGTCTAGAAGGAAATATGGAATAAGTATCGGAATGTCGCCAAATCTGGGTCACATCTGAACTATCTCTAGAAGGAAATATGGAATAAGTATCGGAATGTCGCCAAATCTGGGTCACATCTGAACTATCTCTAGAAGGAAATCTGGAATAAGTATCGGAATATCGCCAAATCTGGGTCACATCTGAACTATCTCTAGAAGGGAATCTATAATAAGTATCGGAATGTCGCCAAATCTGGGTCACATCTGAACTATCTCTAGAAGAAAATCTGGAATAAGTATCGGAATGTCGCCAAATCTGGGTCACATATGAACTATCTCTAGAAGGAAATCTGGAATAAGTATCGGAATGTCGCCATGTCTGGGTCACATCCGAACTATCTCTAGAAGGAAATCTGGAATATGATGATCTTGATCTTGTTAAGGGTCAGAAATTGGGAGTATACCAATCTTCTGAGGTGATGAGAATCTTCATTCTGTTAACGGTCAGAAACTGGGAGTATACCAATCTTCCGAGGTTTTAAGGATGAGAGTCTTCATTCTTGAGAGAAACAGATTTTTAGGAGCTTTAATTGTCCGTTATTCTGTTGGTGGTTGTAACTTCCAGCAGGTGATGAAGGAAATTTTTTTGATGATGACCGCAACTTCCAGAAGGAAATTTTGAACGCTCTTTAATTCCAGCAGGTGATGAAGTAATTTTGATGACCTTGGTGATTGACATTCGAATGCCCCAAGTGATGATGACGGAGACCTGCCCCAGGTTAATCTGTAATTGAGAGATTTGTTGAAATCTTGACTGGACTGCCCCAGGTTAATTTGAACTTGGAAAGATTTATTGAAATCTTGACTGGACTGCCCCAGGTTAATTGAATCTTGAAAGATTTGTTGAAATCTTGATTGGACTGCCCCAAGTGCTGGGTAGTGACATGTCATGCCCCCTTGTTGATAGGAGATTTGTCAATGGAAGTGTCATCCTTTTTTAAGTGATTTTGCTCACTGAGAGGGCTTTCGTTCCTCCGAACATTCACTGTATGAATTTCTTCGCTGTCAAACAAATAACCATGTGCAAACAACGATATTCAAATAATACAAAGTTTATGCTTGTCTCGAAGTTTTGAAAAAATGCGTTTTTTAGCAGAAAACTTTTTATAAGACAAATTCAACACAAGATTTAGGGCAAAGCCTTACAGGAGTCAGGATACCTTTTGTAACAGTATGCTTTCGAACTAACCTGTGCTTCAATTAGGAATTTTGAAGGGTTGTAACATTGCCTGGTTCACGGTTTAAGAAACAAAGGATAAAGGCTCAAAGTATATTTGTACCCACCCGCTCTTCGTGATATTCTTCAATCCTAGACTCAGTTAATTGTGCGTCGAACTCTATTCGAATTTGGAACGACTTTATTTTGGTGATGGTTCACACAAGTTGAATTTTATGGAAGGCAGCCATCATTTTTTGCAACATTTTTTATGTTTATTGAGGGTTTGTAATGACCTCTTTATTTTGATTCGTTATTCCTAACTTTTGCCTGACTGTTCCTGTTTTTGAGATTACGGTCAGCGGGATGCCCCAGCTTTCTTAAGCCTCTTTTATAGGTTTTGGCTTAGTGGGCTTTTCTCTTTTGAGAGATTGACTGCCTTATGAGATAAGGAACCATCACTGTCTTTTGATTCCAAATGAATGTTTTTTGATGTTGTTCATTGTATTACGAACTGAGAGTTTGCGACTTCAATGCACACCTTTTTTGAATTAACTGAGAGACTACCCTGCCCCAGGTTTAAATCAAAGGTTTCAATTTGTTTAGAACAGAAAACTCCTACTTCTTTGGCTCGAAGGGGTTGACTAGGGATTATCTTCCTTATAACTCCAGTGTTTAGGATTTGAAAGAAATGCCTGTACATCATCAGCGAGGTCTGTTCAAAAGCATATTGTATGAGATTATGGCATTGTTTCGTCATCCTCCCTCTAAAGGCTTGTAGCTTTTTATCAAGAGTGAAATGTCATAAAGAAAGTAGAAAGCATAGTTCAAGAATAGTGAAAACGAATGGATGAATTCAAGACAAACATATGCAATGCATTAATGAAACAGAGTTTGACATCAACAGTTAATTGTTTGAATAACAAAAGAAATTACAACTTGAAAATTCAAATGAGACAAAGACATTCTCAATGATTTGGCATAGGAGCAGTGATTCGCTAGAGTCTCCGGAGGGTCAAACTCGATCTCCTTGGCATCAATCATGTCTTGGATCTTGTTCTTCAGAGGCCAACAGTTGTTTGTGTCATGTCCCGGACTGTCAGAGTGGTATGCACACCTTTCATTGGGATGATAGGTAGGAGCATAAGTATTTGGGTTCCGGAGGGGAGCCCTCAATGTAATCAGCTCTGCCTGCAACATGCGTTGTAGCGCTTGACGCAATGACATGTTGATCTTGGTGAATTGTCTTTTAGGTGCTACCTCCTTACGCTGGTGCCCTGTCTTTGTTGAGTAGGATTAGAGATCAAGATTGCTCCTACATGTTGGTCATGACGACTCTTTTGACCAGTCACTGCATTGGACTCTTTCTTCCCCTTGTGGGGAATTTTCTGAGCATCAGAGGGTGTAGCTCCCTGGATCTTTCCATTTTTGATGCCAGCTTCGACCCTTTCGCCGGTCAGTATTAGCTCGGTGAACCCAACTGAGGAGCTTCCAATTAAGTGATTGAAGAAAGGCCCTGTCAAAGTTCCCATGAATATGTCAATCAGCTCTCTGTCAGTTAAAGGGGGTTTCACCCTACCAGCCAGATCTCTCCACTTTTGAGCATATCCTTTGAAGTTCTCGTCAGAACTCATGGTCATGTTTTGCAATTGCACACGAGTTGGTGCAAGATCAGCATTGTACTGATACTGTTTGTAAAAATCAGCAGCTAAATCCTCCCAAGTGTGGATGCGAGAACTCTCCAATTGATAGAACCACTCGAGTTGAGCCCCTACCAGGCTTTCTTGTAAAAAATGGATCCAAAGCTTTGGATCAGTTGTGTATGGTTGAATCTTGCGGACATAAGACTTTAGATGCATCTTAGGGAAAGAGACTCCATCATACAGGGCCAAGGTAGGGACTTTGAACTTTGGAGGGATGACCAATCTAGAAACTAAACCCATGTCTCCTAAATCCAAGCCAAGTATTTGTTGAATCTCCATAGCATTGAGGCGATCCTCCAACCGTTTGTACTTGTCATCAGTGAAAGGATATTGTTCCTCGGAGTAGTCAGCTTCATCAATCTCCAAATTGTGGTCTTCTTCAAGACTATCCCCTATGTTGGATGGAGTTGCAAGTTCTAGGGTTTTAGGTCTTCTTTTCAAGTTCAGGATGCTCGTTGCCTTCTTGGACTTCTTCTTCTTGTCTTTGAGGAGGAGAGCTTTCAGATCTTCTTGCCCTTTACCCATAGCCAGAAGCATTTGTTGGAATTGAGCGTTTTGAGCTTGGAGATCTTTCACCGTTTGTTCCATATCCATCTTACTGAAATAAACAGTAGGAAGATAAGGAGACCTGTATGGGAGAAACCTGTCATGATGCGATGCATGATATGTGGATGCAATGTTTTCAAGGATCTCGTGGGGTAGACACAAGAAAATGTTAGAGGTTGAACTTTGACCAACATCTTTGATTGGAGAACTTCGTATCGGTGGATGTCTTCCCACGAGAATCAAGCTCACCATGTCAAGTGGGTCATAGCCCCTGATTCAAGTTGTTGCATTTGATCTTTGATGGCGTTTGATTAGAGGAGAAAACCTCTTGCCCTTTGGTAGACGTATGGTTCAACGTGACCCTGCATCAGAAGACCCTCGAGATCCTTGAAATGGTTATTGAAAATGCTATGGTATGATGTTATGATGTTATGTACATGTATGCAAAAGCAAGTAAGTGTATATACAGGTAATCATATTCACACAAATCAAACAAGTCCTTAGGTTTAGGCTTGCATGGGGTCCGTAGGTAAGTACCCTCTTGAAGTTAGTTGGCTCATCCTGTCCTAACATAGAAACCGGGTTCTAAGGAGCTCAATATAACTGGATTATTTTCTGTGTTCATTGTTTTGGTTTAGCCACTTAACTGGCGACCAAAATATTCCAAGAAAACAACCCTCAATGAGTGTAGTATCGAGTATCTACCAACTTCGGACTGCACCAAAGTCGGTCATCTCACTACCCCTAAAAAAAGGCTAAGATGGTCAAGTAAGGTTCTAGAGTTCGTTAGTGCTTCATGACATCGCTCAGCGGCCCCGTATTCTCCTTGACTACTCAAGGGCTACCGGTACTCACAAATATGTCACACTAACATAGCTTACTGCTTCAACCATGTCGGTATACCCCGCACAGTTCCCTCGCAGTTTTATTGCTATTTACCTAAAAAAGGTGCCCCCAAATCCGGGTGTAGGATTTATAGCAAACCCAAACAAGGAACCCATAAGTAAAGCAATCAAGGCAATCAAAGCAAGTATGTAAAGGTGATCTAAAACCCTAAGGTAACCCCACTTTTAAAAATCTCCCCAGCAGAGTCGCCAGTTCTGTGATACGGTGGGAGAACTGACTTGAGGTTTTGCGTTTGTATTTGCACTTGTTCGGTTTAGCAAGAGTCGCCACCGACTTTTTATTTTATCCTAAAGGAAAGGTTAAAAAGCACAGGAAAAACCTTTGAGATGTTTTCGTGGGTTCGGGGGGTAGATTATGAAAAGGGAAGGTGCTAGCACCCTTTTCATCCATGGTTATCCATGGACTCTTAGTTACTTGTTTTAGATCACTTGCCTTGATTTTCAATTGTGTGAAATGGTGCTTTGTGTGTGTGGTTTTGAAAATGTTTTGAAAAAGATGCCTTGTCTAGGCAACCGTTGTAACAATTCTTTACTCGAATGTTTTACAAAGGTGTTTGTCTTTTTGAAAAGATGTTTCAATGTTTTTGAAAGTTGTTTTGAAAGTTGTGTTGTGGAGTGTGTTTTGAAAGTAGGCAAGTGTGTTTTGCAAGTTTGATCAAGTAACTAAGAGTCTTCTACCCCTAAATTTACTCAAAGATCTTTCCTTATGTTTTTAACCCTTTTAACAATGTTGTTTCACCATTGTATTTGGTGAACAACCTTGTGTTAGGATGTTAACGGGACGGGCGCGGGTCATCGTTTAGACCATGAATGCAATAGTGTCAAGTGTCTTTGGCAATTTTCTTGAGGGACTATGATCATTTTGTTTAGGCAACTTCGAAAGCGTCATCGAGGGACAATGATCATTTGATTTGTTTTTGTTTTGACAAAGTACTTGACATGCAAACATGGCCCATTTTTGAAGGCAACATGCGGGATTACCCTAGGGGTGCAAGTGTGATTTGTGTATTGATTTTCATGCATTTATCTTTGTGTTTAGGTCAAACTATTTGTTGGTTTTATTTACATACAAACCCTAGGTCTATCATGGCATAATTTGAAAGCTTTTAAATGCGGAAATTTAAAGTCCTAAATTATTACAACATGATTATGGGGATGGGGATACAAATATTTACAAATGGGGATGATACTTATCGGAATAGTAGTGTCCAAATAATATTTACAACCAAATCGAATCATCATATTCTCAATGTAAAATATAGCAAAGTATAAGAATCAAAGAGAAATAAAAGTATTGTGCAATGTGTATGTGATTATTTACAAATGATATAAATTGTTAACCTAATGCAATTGTTAAGTATTTATTATTGTTTTTTGTGTTTTTGTTAATTATATATAAACAAAAGAGTTTTAAAGAGAAAAGTATTTAACTTAAAAAATATATGTTTTTTATGTATTTTAAGTGTAATAAAAAAGTATTGTTACTAAAAATCTTAATATATGAAAGAAAACAATATATCATTTTTATTTAAAGGAATCAGTTTTTTTTTAAAAAAGAAAGAAAGTGTTTATAAAAAGAAAAGTACTAGTTTGTAAACAAAGAAAAGAAATAAAAATGGGCTCTAAGGGAATGTATGGCCCAAAAATAAAATTAAAAGGAGACAAAAGGGGGGTGAAATGCCAGAAATGAAATTGGGCTTAGGGTTTGTACATGGGGCAGGCCCAACCGGGTTTGACACTTTTTTGTTTAGGGTTGGAGTTTGTTTGTTTCAGAATTAGGGTTCGCTTGAACGAACGGCGCCGCTCCCTTCTTCTTCTTCGTCGCCTATTCATACTTTCTCAAACCATGGCCATTGATGCTCTCTTCTCCTTGCCTCAGGCTGCCAGACGCAATCTCCACTTCTCCTCTCTCCATGGTTAAGCAAGGCAGTGATGAGAAAAGGTAACGATTTCTGCTTCATGCGTTTTAGGTTTTTGTTCTTTGCATGATTAATTTTTTTACACGTTCTGACCTTTATGTGTTACATGTTTATGTGAGGTATGTAAAAAGGGAGGAGGAATTACTACCTTTAGGGTTTTTGCTTCTGAGAGGAGGCAGAGGAGTGGACGGGAGGCGTTCTCCGGTGGCCGGCGGGGAGTGATGATGCTGATGAAAGCTTTTCTGGTTTGCCTGGTATCCTCGTATATTTCTTCTTTTTGATGTTTTATGATGACACTATAGTCTGAAAACAATGCTTCTGTAACGTCTTTGCTTCCAAGTTGCTTTTCCTCTCTTGATGCTGTGTTGGCTTTTTTTCAATGATGATGTTAAATCTGAGATATTTGATTTGCTTCTGCCTCTCTCTTTCGCTTACCTGAATGCTTGCCTTGTTTCTGAGTTTTTATGCTTCTGAGATGCCTTCACAATCTTCCTCTCTTTGGGCTTGCTTCGTTTTTAATGATGAATCAGTTCTGAGAATGTTTATTGGTGTGTTTTTGACTTTCTTCCTCTCTTGAACTTGGTTGGTAATTTTTGGCTATTTTAGCCCTGTGATGAACATGGTTCTGAGGGCTTTTGTTCTTGTGGCTTGGATATTTTGTTTGGATTTGAAATGAAGGCAGATTAAGTGTTATACAGGCTTCTGGCTGTGTGCTTCAAGGCTTGTAGTTTTACTAGTTGTTTAGGCTAGTTTATTGTTTGCTTGCTTAGGATACAAGCTTGAGCAGTTTGACAGGTTTGAAAGGCTTGTTTGTACAGTATTGAAACAGGTTTGAAGTTTGGTAACTTTGGCTTTGAAAGGTTACAGGTTATGCAGTTATATGTTTGAGTTGGTTTTATGTAGATGCATGCAAGCTTGGAAGCAGGCTTGTGTTTTGACAGGCTTGGTCCTTAGGCTATGCAGGGCTTTGGCTTGAAGGCTATAACAGATCTTTAGGTTTGTTGGCTTATGCAGGTTTGGGGCAAGCTTGAGGTAGCTTTGGGTTACAGGCTTTGAAAGGCTTGCTTCCTTAGGCTTGAGGGCTTTTTGTTATCTCTTTACAGTTTTGTGGTATATCTTGTTTTTGTGATATATTTTTCTATGTGTTGTTCTTCCCCCTTGACAATTTTGGTTTGTTGTTATATTTATCTATGTCTTGAGCCTGCAAACTGTAAGCCTCTCTACTTCTCTCTCTCTTTTCTCTCTCTATTAAAGCATATTATATTGTTTTAGAATAGCTGTTTCTGAAAAGGTGTTTGGTTGGGAAATGATGAAATTGACTTTACAAGTTGCTTGCATTTTGTCTTTCCTCTGCATATTGTACTTTCTTCTTTTCTTTGATGACAACATGATATCTTTTGATATCTTTTTGACAGTTTCTTTGGACAGTTTCTTTGGACAGTTTGGTTTGCCTTTTCAAGTAGCTTGTTTGTTCAATTTGAACTTTGCAACTTGTTTGTTTCAGTTTGAACTTTGCAACTTGTTTTGGCATATTCAGTAGCTTGTCCCTTTGGTTGACAGTTTGAATTTATGCAGTTTTTTTGGCATTTCTTTATGCAGCCTTGTATTTTAATGCATATGCTTGCAAACATATTTTCTTTCCCTCTTTGTGAACCAAGAATAGAGTCTTCTTGCGATTTGCAGAGAGGACGAACAAACTGATTCCGACCAACACTTTTAATGATGAGTTTTAATTAACCGTCTGAGAATGCTCTTAATTTATCTGTACTAATTTCTTCCTTTTTTGTCTTTGCAGATAAATATCAGTTGAGCAAAGGGGAGCAGCAGTAGAAGATGAAGACTTAGGATAGATTTATTTTCTCTTTCAATTGTTTGTGATAAATATTATTATAAATACTGTAAATAAATTTACTGTATTCAAATAACACTTGTAACAACAATTAAAAGTGAATAAAAAATCTTTTGTCAGTTAATCTCTTTTAATTCACTGTCTATTTAATTATTTAAGTTTCTTGAATTAAAATAACTGGAAGTACATCCCAATTATTCTAACTTAGATAAAATAAATAATTAATAAACGTCCGTATTCTTGCAACTTCGCATTAATCAATAATAAACTCGGCATCCCAATTAACCAAAAGCATTGCACAGTTAATCAAAAAAATGTCCATACGCCTTTCATTTCACTGATTAGACCAACACTTCAAACTCTCAATCAGAAGCCTCAGCCCATATCCCAGATTTTTAGACCTTGAGAAACAAACAGAAATCTTGAGCAAACGTCAAAGCAGTGTAACAGCCAATTAAGACACTGTGGATTCAAATTCTTCTGAAAAATGCACGTGCGAACCCTAATTCTTGATTTATTGTCAAAGAAGCGTCTGCCTGATCAAACCCTGAGCCAAACTCAACCAAATCACTAAAAACCCTAATAATCTGCTTGGACTGATTCAAAAGTTAATGGAAACCCTAATTTTGTCTGACTGATGAGAAAAGTCTGTTTGACCGATTCTTAAGTCAATCTAAAAAATCAGGAAAAGCCCGAAGCTGTGATTTCTTGTGAAAAAGAGAGAGGGCAAATTTTGGGGTACAACACATATTATGGCTTCTTCTCGTGGAAATAACATCTGAATCAGCTTTGTGAAAGTACCTCCTCAACTCAAAGAGCTAGTATCAAGGGTTCCTGAGACTTCCTTGTTCACCAAGAAATATGTTCGACTTCTCAACCTAGTTACCTCAAGCTTTGATGAGAAAAAGATGGATGTACTCTTTCACTTCTTTGACCCCAAACACCATTGCTTCACGTTTCCCAATTATCAGTTGGTACCCACCATGGAAGAGTTCTCTCAATTATTGGGTGTACCTATTCTTGATCAGGTACCTTTCACCGGTTTAGAGTAAGCTCCAAAACCAGAGGTTATTGTAGCAGCCTTGCATCTGAAACGGTCCGACGTTATATCTAACTGGGAAATAAGAAGCGGAGTCAAGGGTTTCCTAGTAAATTTCTTATTAGAAAAGGCTCGGTTGTTTTGGGATGATTTGGATTTCCAAGCTTTCGAAGAAGTCCCGGATCTTCTAATATATGGGTTAGTATTGTTCTCTAATCCGGACTTACTCATTGATGTGAATGTTGTCAAGGTTTTCCTCTCTCGTAACCCTGTGCCTACTTTTCTCGGAGATATCTTGCATTCCCTTCACACTCGTACCATGAAGAGAAGAGGGGTTCTTATGTGTTGTATACCATTGTTTCCTAGGTGGTTTATTTCGCACCTTCCTCAATCAGCATTGAAGAACGAAGAAGGTTTGGGTTAGTCGCAAAGGATAATGTCACTTTCTCAGTCAGATATTCTTTGGTACTCCTGATCTATGGTAGATATTTCTATCATCGATCATTATGGAGAATTCCTTAATGTCCCACTCCTCGGCATTAGGGGAGGTATCACATGTAATCTTTATTTGGCTCTACGACAGTTCAGTTATGCTCGAAGGGATGGTCCCCATGATATGCTTATCCAAGGAATTATGTTCAACTACGAGGATGATGTTCAAGGGTATTGTCAAAGGTTCATTCAAGCTTGGGGCATGGTAAATAAGGTTGATAGCAAGACATTGGGGCATAAGAATTCCATTCCCATGGAGCCTTATCTCAAATGGTTACGAGCTCGCGCCCAAAACCTTATGATGCCATATACATCCATCTTTCAAGTGATTATGGAGCCTATCACCGAAGGAGATGTTTCTTATACAGTTCTCCATCCTGACATGCCCACTGATCTTGAAGAGTTGCAGAGGTCTTGAATTCATGAAGGAAGAACGGGATACCTTTAGAGATTAATTCTACACCAATGAGAAGAAAGTGTTGGAGCTCACAAAGCAACTTCATGAAGAAAAAAGTCTTAATGTCTACCTCGACACGAAGAAGAAGCTCCCATGGGAGACTTGATTCTTAGGTTTTAAGATTTTTTTTCTTATTTTCAATTGTAAGCCTAAAAAGCAGTTGTAATTTGAATTTTTACTAATAAAATTTTTGTTTCATTTTGGTTCGCAAATTTAAATTTCCAGAGGATCTTGAAAACATCGCATAAACATGCCATGCATATTGTTATATAAGCAGGTATTTCAAGACAGGTTTCTTATCTTTTTCGCTGTTTATTTTAGCAAAAAGAAATGGCTCTTGAACAAACAGTTAAGGATCTTAAAGCACAGAACACTCAGTTCCAATAGATGTTCCTGGCTCTGGCTAAGGGACAAGAAGATCTGAAAGCTCTCATCAGTAAAGAGAAGGAAAAAAAAGGCAAAGAAACCGGCTGGCGTCCTAAATATGGGAAGAACATTTTGAGGACCAGCCAAGCGAGCTCTAGAATTTGCAACTCCATCAAACAAGGGGGATAATCAGGAAGAGGAAGACAAGAAGACAAAAGAAGAAGACAACAACACAGGGACTGATGAAGAGGAAGTAGATTATTCTGAAGAATAATATCCTCATGTTGGTGACAAGTATAAATAGCTGGAGGATTGTCTCAAGGCTATGGGGATTCAAAGGATACCTGGTTTGGATTTTGAAGAGTTAGGACTGGTCTCAAGGGTGGTCTTCCCATAGAAATTCAAAGTTCCCGCATTTGCAAAGTATGTTGTTTCCTGTCCCAAGCTGTATTTAAGGTCTTATGTTAGGAAGATCCAACCCCACACAACTGACAGGAATTTATAAGTTCATTTCTTCTAGGAGAGTTTGTCAGGGACACAGTTGGAATGATTCTATCAACTGGAAGGAACCAACATTCTCAATTGGGAAGATATGACTGCTACTTTTTATAAGCAGTACCAATATAATTTTGACCTCGCTCTAACCCGTATGCAACTTCAAATCATGTCTATGGGTTCTAGTGAGGGTTTCAAAGATTATGCCCAAAAATGGAGATATCTTGCAGGAAGATTCCAGCCACCTCTGTCTGATAGAGAGATGGTAGATATGTTATTGGGTACTTTGTCAGGCCCATTTTCAACCATCTGATCGCAAGCTCTTCAGCTGGATCCACCGAGCTGATATTGATGAGAGAATGAGTAGAAGTTGGCATCAAAAGTGGCAAAATTCAAGGGGTTGCATCTTCGAGTGCTGTGAAGAAGCCTTTCAGTGGGAAGAAGAAAGTTAGTGTTTCCTATGGCCAGAGAAATTAGGGTAAACCTGAATGTCGTCCGACGATAGGGGTTGTAATAATCTCCAACCCTGCATCAACTCAACGATAAAATAATCAGCGCAGGCAGGATGGGCCTAGAAGACAATTCACCTGACTTAACATGCCCTTATCTTAGGTATTGCAACATCTAATAAAGGATAGCTTGGTCACTCTGAGGGAGCCTCTTCAAAATCCAAACATTACGCCTCCCCATTATAATCCAAATGCTTGGTGTGCCTACCACTCCAACAGTCTAGAGCATGATACAAATGATTGTTGGACTCTGAAGAATAAAGTTCAGGATCTTATTGATGCAAAGGAGATTGAATTTGACCCTTCTGAAACCCCCAATGTGATAATTGCACCAATGCCCAAGCATGACCAGGGTATTAATTTTGTTGATGATGTTCTATTTGTTTCTTTTGTGTATGATTTGACTACCCATCTGCCAACTATTAAGAAGGATCTCTTACGAGCCGGTTTATTTCCAGGCTATGGTGAAAATTGCTACCATTGTGCGTCCCTACCTAATGGTTGCATATTGCTAAAGATGGGTGTCCAACGCCTGATGAACAACAATGAAATTCTATTTGAGAAGACTCCCTCTATGAAAAGTCTATGTGAAGATGTAAGATATGAAGATGTTTCAATTGTTACCATTTCCAACAATCCTACCAGGGTCTCATATAAAGGTCCTGTGAGGATTATGTCCACTCCAAAGGTTGCTCCTTTAATTATTACCTCTCCTGGGCCAATACAATATTCCTCCGACAAGGTTGTTCCTTGGACTTGTAGAGCTGACGTCTACTACCGTGGCGTCAAGCAAGACCTATTGGTTATCAATAATGAAGTTAATGAAAATAATGATCCTAACATTGACAACATTGTTGGGACCAGTAAGATTACCAGAAGTGGAAGGATTTTATCTCCTGAAATCTCTCCAAAGATTGTTGCCACTCCTGTTATTGTTCCTGCTAATACTCCTATTGCTACTCCTATTATTACTCCTATTGCTACTCCAATTGTTACTCATGTTTCTACTCCTATTGTTACTCCTGTTATTATTCCTGCTATTGAGTCAGCTGAGACTCGGGGAAAAGAAATATCAGTTGAGCCTGCCCAAACGGAGCCTAAAAATCCATTCTTGAGGCCTCCAAGCAAGAAATGGAGGAAATATTGAAGATTATACAGAAAAGTGACTACAATGTTGTGGAACAATTGGGGCAGACCCTCTCGAAGATCTCAATGCTAGTTTTGTTGTTATGCTCTGAGGCTCACGCTAAAGCTTTGGTGAAGTTCCTGAAGTCTGCTCATGTGCCACAAGAGACCTCTGCCGACCAATTTGAGAACTATGTTGCCAGCCTGACCGCTGGTAATGGCCTAGGTTTCTCCGATGCTGATTTGACGCCCAAGGAAAGAAAACATAATGATGTCCTGCATGTCTCTATTGAATGCAGGGGCACTACTCTAACTCATGTATTGGTTGACACTGGTTCATCCCTGAATGTTCTACCCAAGGGTTCCCTAGACAGATTGGATTGCGAAGGACTTACATTGAAACCCAGCAATATTATGGTGAGGGCTTTTGATGGCTCCAAGAGAATGGTACACGGGGAGGTGGATATTCCTATTAAAGTTGGTTCCTAGACTTTCGATTCTACTTTCTATGTGATGGACATTCGCCCATATTACTCTTTCTTATTGGGGCGCCCTTGGATTCATGGGGGCTGGTGCTGTCACTTCCACCTTGCATTAGATGATAGAGTATGCGGTTAATGGAAAGATTGTTACAGTCCATGGCAAATAAGAGTATATGGTAAGCCACTTGAACTATTTCAGATATGTCGAGGTGGATGGCAAGTTTATTGAGACCCCCTGTCAGAATTTTGAAGAGGTTCCTCAGACGATTCCTGTTAAAAGAGCTACTACCACTGTTCTAAAATTTACCAGACCTCCGCTGAAAATGGCTTCTCTAAAAGTTGTTAAGGCTGTAGTTAAAGAAGGTGGGTTTACTATTTGGGTCCAACTACCTAACATCCCCTATAAGTCTGACAAATTTGGTTTGGGTTTCTTTTCAGGTACTTTAAAAGTTGTTCGTCGTGCTCGCGCCGGAGGACCACCACTACGCATCAGCAACCATGGGGTTAATGTTATAGAAGACGCTAACAGTGACTGTGACCTGGACAATTGGATCTTTCCTACTACCAGTGGTGGACTCAATAATTGGACGGCTAGAGTCTTTATGCCTATTTATTTTATCCAGGAGTAATTGTTTTTCTATTTTTAAGGATATGTAATTTTTTAACAATTTAAACTCTAAAAGCCTTGTGTCCTACCTGAGACACAACGGTCTATTTGTGAGGGTTATCACTTCATTTTCATATGTCATTAATAAATTATTGAACATTTTGCATACAAATTTTACACTCTCTGTCTTTCTCTTTACTTTATTGTTGTCAAAATAGCTATGCTCTCTTACACACACTCACATATCAAATTGAAGATCCACATCCACCCTGGATCCCATTGATAACAGTTCTGCTATTGCCAATTTGGACTTTGAAAATCCGATCTACCAATTCGAGGACGAAGGTGAGGAAGATTATGAAGTATCAGGAGAACTTGTTAGACTATTACAGCAAGAGGAAAGAGCAATACAACCTCGTGAAGAGTCGGTCAAGACAGTAAACTTGGGGTGAAAAGAATAAAAAGGAAGTCAAGATACGTGCCAACTTGGAGAATGGTGTTAAAGAATAGTTAATTCATATGTTACCTGACTACGTTGAGATCTTTGTATGGTCATACAAAGACATGCAGGGGTTGGATACTGATATTGTGGTTCATCATCTGCCAACAAAAGAAGACTGCCCTCCAATAAAGCAAAAGGTTCGTCGTGTGCATCCTGAGATGTCAGAAAAGATCAAGGTTGAAGTCATGAAATAATTCAATATCGGATTCTTAGCGGTTACTTCTTATCCATAATGGGTTACGAATGTGGTACTGGTACCTAAAAAGGACAGTAAAGTGCGTATGTGTATGGGTTATAGAGTTTTGAATAGGGCAAGCCACAAGGATGACTTTCCACTTCCCCGTATTGACGTTCTGGTTGACAACACCGCACAACACAAGATCTTCTCCTTCATGGACGATTTCTCTGGTTATAACCAGATCAAAATGGCACCTGAAGACATGGAGAAAACAACTTTCGTCACACAGTAGGGCACCTTCTGTTACAAAGTTATGCCATTTGGGTTGAAGAACGTCGGGGAAACCTATCAGTGTGCTATGGTAGATTTCTTTCATGATATGATCCATCAAGAGATAGAGGTCTATGTAGATGACATGATATCCAGGTTCCAAATAGAAGAAGAGCACCTGAACCATTTGCAAAAACTATTTGAAAGGCTAAAGAAGTACAAGCTAAGACTGAATCTGAACAAATGCACCTTTGAAGTAAGACCTGGCAAGCTCATAGGTTTCGTTGTCATAAGTAAAGGTATTAAGGTAGATCCTATGAAGGTTAAAGCTATTCAAGAGATGCCAACTCCCTGCATCGAGAAGGAGGTTAGAGGTTTCTTGGGACGTCTAAACTACATTGCCAGATTCATTTCCCACCTAACCGCTACTTGTAAACCAATCTTCAAATTACTGAAGAAAGATCAAGTAGTAAAGTGGAATGATGACTGCCAAACTTCCTTTGACAGAATCAAATAATATCTTAAAGAACCTCCAATTTTGATGCCTCCAGTTGAAGGAAGACCTCTGATCATGTACTTAACGGTAATAGAAAATTCAATGGGGTGTGTGTTGGGGCAGCACAACGAGTCTGGTCAAAAAGAGCATGCAATATACTACCTTAGAAAAAAGTTTACCGACTATGAAACAAGATACTCACTGCTCAAGAAAACTTGTTGCGCTTTGGCATGGGCTGCTCGCCGAATGAGACAGTATATGTTGACTCACACAACCTTGTTGATATCTAAAATGGATCCTATCAAATACATATTTGAGAAGCCTGCTCTCTCCAGAAGAATAGCAAGATGGAAAATGGTCCTGACTGAATATAACATTCAAAGGAAGTGTATTAGCTGATCATTTGGCTCATCAGTCTGTAGACGACTACTAGTCAATGAATTTTGAGTTCCCAGATGAGAACATTATGTTAATAACTGACTGCGAAGAACCTCGACCGGATGAAGGACCTGAAAAAGTATCCCGATGAACTATGGTCTTTGATGGAGCTTCTAACACACTCGGCAATGGCATCAGTGCTGTGATTATCTCCCTAGAAGCTGCCATACACCCTTCACCGCTAGACTATGCTTTAATTGTACCAACAATATGGCCGAATATGAAGCATGCATTATGGGTATTAAGGCTACTATCGATATGAGGATCAAGTTCTTACAAGTATACGGAGACTCAACCTTGGTGATCAGTCAGGTTATGGGAGAATGGGACACGAAGCATCCTAATCTCATCCCATACCAAGAGCATGTATTGACATTGACCCCATACTTTAAAGAGATTACCTTTAAACATATCCCACGAGAAGAAAATCAGTTAGCGGACGCGCTAGCCACCATGTCATCCATGTTTAAGGTCAGATGGGATAATGAATCCCTTCAGATCACTATTGAAAGATTAGACGAACTGGCCCACTGTTATGAAATTAATGCTGAGAGAGTAGAAGAAAATCCTTGGTTCCACGAGGTAAAAAGGTATCTCGAAGCTCAAGAGTACCCTGGGGTAGAATCCATCAATGAAAAAAATTCTTAAGAAGGTTTTATTCCAAGTTCTTCCTGAGTAACGGAATTCACTACAAGCGCAACAATGATTCTACCTTACTACGGTGTGTTGATAAGAGAGAAGCAGAGAAAATTATGGGGGATATGGATGAAGGTACCTTCGGCAACCATTTTAGTGGGCATACAATGTCTAAAAATATCCTACGGACAGGATACTATTGGTCCACTATGGAAGCATATTGTCATCATCACTCCCGAACTTGTCACAAATGCCAAATCTATGCTGACAAAGTACATGTGCCTCTGGTTCTAATAAATTTCTTGACTGGTCCTTGGCCATTCGCAATGTGGGGCATTAATATGATTGGATACATTACACCTACCGCTTCCAATGGGCATCGTTTCATCCTTTTTGCCATTGATTACTTCACGAAGTGGGTAGTGGCAGCCTCATTTACTTCTATTACTAAAAACATCATGGCTCGATTCATCAAACATAATCTTATATGTCGGTATGGTGTCCCAGAAAGAATTATCACAGATAATGGTACCAACCTCAATAATACTATGATCACCGAGCTCTGTATGCAATTTAAGATCCAGCATCATAACTCTTCTCCTTATCGGCCGAAGATGAATGACGTTATGGAGGTTGCCAATAAGAATATAAATAAGATTATACAGAAGATGACAGTAACATATAAAGACTGGCACGAGATGTTACCATTTTCTATTCATGGTTACCGCACCTCAATGCGTACGTCAACAGGGGCAACCCCTTTTTCTCTCGTATACGATATGAAAGTTGTTTTACCCGTCGAAGTCCAGATCCCTTCCTTGAGAATCATGAAGGATGCAGGTCTAAGCGAAGACGAATGGATTCAAACCCGACTTGACCAACTGAACTTTATCAACCAGAAGAGGCTCGCGGCTATTTGTCATGTTCAGATGTACCAAAAATGTATGATCAAAGCTTTTAACAAGAAGGTCAGATGTCAGGTATATCAGGTGGGTGACCTAGTAATCAAGTGCATCATCCTGCCACAAGGTGATCCCAGGGGTGAGTGGACTCCAACATATAAAGGACCATTTGTGATCAAGAGTATATTTTCCGGTGGAGCTATGATATTAACCACCATGGACGGTGACAATCTTCCATATCCTGTAAACGCGAACATAGTTAAAAGATACTACGCTTGAAAAGAGACCCGCTAGTTTGAATTACCAAGGAAAAAATCAGGGCATCATGGCGAACCAGAAGGGTTCGGGAAAAAATTAAGGTTATATATATATATATATATATATATATATATATATATATATATATATATATATATATATATATATATATATATATATATATATATATATATGAAAAATCTGTACACCTGGCAAGTTGAAAACCTGAAAAGGCGACTTGGGCAAAAAAGGGTATCCCGGTGGACAGAAAACTTGAAAAGGCGGTCCAGGCAAAAATTAGGGGTTAAAAGCGTACGACTATATTCCATTGGATCACCTTACAACCATAATTAATTATCCAAGTTTACAAGTTCGAACGGTGCGGATCAATCCAGTCATCTTCTGCCAAGAAGCAAAGTGATAAGACGCTCAAAGATATAAAGACAATAGTATAATTGAAACCCAATGGGATTATTTCACATAGCTGTTTTCTATTTGTATACTACTTTGTATAAATTTCATTTTCGATGAAATTATCTTATTAGGATGTTCGTATCCTTGTTCAAAGACGACTGTTATAGGCATATTTCTTCAAATTAATACAAAATTATCTTTTTGAAAGTGTAAAACTATTTGTTTTTATTTTTGTTTTGATTGCAAAATCGTCCAATGATTATTTTTGAACATATGCATTTGAGTGTGATTACTTTTTACAAATACTCACATAAAAATAGAAAGACAGTTACTAAGGGTTTTAAGAATCGGGCAATGTCGAAAATCCATCTATAAATACCCACAGAACACCCATTGGGGATCATTTTCACAAAATTCTTCATCAACGAGGGTACATTCCTCAGTAGGTACAGAAGCAGAAACGTCTTCCCGCAAAGTCACCGCCATATCTTCAGTGTATAGCCTAATGATCTCAGATATTCCAGCATTTCTTAAATAGATCAAGAGTTTTAACCATCTCTCCAGCATCTCGGAGCATCCCTTAGCTTGGTTTACAAGCTTCTTGGTTTCCCCAGTAGGGTTTCAATAAAATCCCTAAACGATTTACGAAGCTTTCTCTCCCCAATAGAGTTTATTTATCTAGTTACAGCAATCCATCTCCCAACAAATTTAACTTCAACGCATAGTGAGGAACTACATTCTTCAACTCCAGCAGCAATCAGGAATTTATTTTCCCCAGTTGACACTGCAAAGAACAACTTATACGTTCACATATTGCATTCATACATCATTTTTACAAGCGTCATAGCATATACGTACAAAATACATATAGCACAATCTCATTTATTTTTGAGAACATCATTACCCAATACATTTCATGCATCATGACATTGCATACAACTAACTCTTTACCTTTTCAGGAAAGATCAACAAACAAATATCATAAACGATCTTCAACAGTTCCAGAATAATTCCTGAAACCAGACAGGGAAGCTATAAGTGAACAACTGATTATGGATCAATTCCCAAAACAAGACGGGGCGACTATCTACAAGAACAGTTCTAGATTAATTCCTGAAACTAGACAAGGCAGTTATCTCAACAACCAACAAAAGTAAGTCCCGAATTAATTCCCGAAACAAGACGGGGCAACTATCTGACATAACAACTAAAGTTACTGTGAAGCCTGGATTTTGACCAGATAACAATTCAAGTTACTGCGAAGCCTGGATTTCGACCAGATAAACAGTTTAAGTTGTTGCGAATCTTGGAATACGACCAGATAACAATTTAAGTTCTTCAATTACTACGAAGCCTGGATCCAACCAGATAAAAGTTTATTTCATTTTTCTGCGAAGCCTGGAATCTGACCAGATAGTATTTCACTTCATCTAAGTTATTGCAAAGCCTGGAATCTGACCAGATATCAATTAGCTTCATCCTTTCATCTAAGTTACTGTGTAGCCTGGAATACGACCAGATAACAATTTAACCTTAAGTAAGTTACTGCGAAGCCTAAAAACTGACCAGATAACAGTTAATTTCATATTCCCTTGTAAGTCGTTGTGAAGCGTAGAATTCGACCAGATAACGGTCAACTTTATTATCCTCAGCAAGTTACTATGAAGTTTGGATTTCGACCAGATAACAACTAACTTTACTTCTCCCCAGTCAAGAAATAATTCCCTAGTAGAGCAATGGATAACTAAAACTCCTAGACTCTATTCCCCAACATATCTTCTAGGATACAATCAGACACAAACTCATTCTTGTATACTTCTCATACAAAGTCATACAAAAGGAACTCTTATGGCTCAGGGTAAACCTACCAAAGGTTTATTCTGATACTTCTTCCAGTTCAAAGTCAACATTTATTTTAGATGGCCTCTATAAGCCCATCTCTGATGACTCTCAGCCATCTTCTCCAAATGGCATTTGTAAGCGCATTCTCGATATCATCAACCAACAACATCACTTTATGCACAAGCGGGTGCAAATTTTTGGGCACTCTAGTGTTCAATCATATTCCACCTTCAGATCAAGAAAGGCAGATAAGCCAACCTAAATCCATACTATGCATATATTCATGTTATTGATGATGTATGCATTCAAACTAACGTGTTACATGCAAGTTTAAACGCAAGGATGAGATCGTGTCATTGTTAGGGAATTATCCAAGTTTGCTTTTGAAACACATGATTCAGACTGATTCAGGCTAAAATAAGTCCAGATTTGAGATCAGGGGATGATTTTACGTGGGATAGAGTTTTTAGTTTTTCTTTAATCTAACGATTTTGCAGGTTTCAGATTTTGGTGGATCAGAGAAGACGACCGGAGTTTGACTCCGGCGTCTCTGACTTCGTTGACTCAAGCAAGGGTACGCGTGGCCTCGAGCCACGTCCTGATTGGTTCATTTAAAATATTTAGACCCCACTGGAGCGCGCGCGTGTGACAACTCAACACTTTAACTTGCTTCCATTATATTATTATTGATTGGTATGTACTCCCGAATGTAAAGTCGTCCCAACGGTTGGGTGTGTATGTGTTAAGGCGTTCTGTGTATGCAAGGGCAGGGGTTCGATCCTTGACTTTTGCCATATTATTTTTCAAAATTTCATTTGTAGATCTAGTATGCTAAGGCTAAAGGAGTACACCATGGGCTATCACTTCATCATCTTTGGATCCATCAAGCAGCGGATCTAGCGCCTCAGAGTGGAGCATCCATGCTAGACCCTCAAAGGGCCAGCAACATAGGATCACATGCAGCATTGAGCTCCCTGATTTGGGTCTTACAAATTTCTGGTTGATCCCCCCTATTTGCTAGTTAACATCAGGCCCACTCTATAATCTTTTTGTTTTACTTTATTTATTTCCTTTTAAACTTTTTTTTTATAAAATCAGAAAAAATATAAAAAAACACAAAAAATTTAGATTTAAGGTTTTTATTAAATTTAATTTTCATAAATTACTTTAATTAATTAACTTGACTTATTTCCTTGATTTAAAATCAATTAGAACTAGGGTTTAAGAGATCATAAGTCCCTCGATGACCCTTTCGACATTGCCTCGGTAAAATGATCTTAAAACCCTAGGGTGATTACTAAGATATCTTACTAGTTGCCTTCGTGACTGTAACGATGACTCTCAATTATCCCTCAAACATCCAATGGCAGGGCTACCTACTCACTAATAGTAGGATAGCAATGTCTAAAGGAAAATAGGAAAAGAACAAACCCTTTCGAGTAGGTAGATAGTTCTTAGATGCTTACTCAAATATAACAATTTTCCACACATACACTCTTTTCTAAAAAATATTTTCAAAGACATTTTGTATACATTCTCCACAACACGAGAAACATTACAAAGTTCGCCGCACTAAGGCGTCTTTTCTAATTATTTTTTTTACAAACTAACACATTTTACAAAGCATTTCAAAGTGAGCTAACAACTAAGAGCCCGTAGATAACTATAGATGGAAAGGGTGCTAACACGTCCCCTTTCCATAATTTACCCCTTTACTCCAAAATAATATCGAGAGGTCTTTTTCTGTTCTTTTCAGCCTTTCCTTTGCTGGATAAAAGAAAAGTCGGTGGCGACTCTTGCTTACCGTAACATTTGCGAATACAAACACAAAACCAGTATAACAGTCGGTTCTGCCACCGTATTACACATATGAACTAATTAATGATCGGGACATTCACGTATCCTCTCAATATTTCTCATGACTAAGCAATATTGTGAGTGTTATCATGTTAATCATTAAATGATCTCTTAATCTAACTATTAACATGATAATCTTTAAAGCTTGATACAAGTGAATAATAACTCACAAATATGTGTCTAGAGCTTTCTTATTAGTATATGAATATGTTAGGTCAAGCTTGGAACTTGCTTCTCAATAATGAAACAAACCATAAAAAGAACAATGATACAAATATATTTAACATGTATTAATCTTCAACCAAGTTCATATACAAAATGATTAAAAGAAATACATAAAGTTTAGGTTGAATACTTCTAACCTTGACACAAAAAGTGCTTAGCTACTCATGGTCATGATACCTTGATCAATGAATAAACAATGAGTGTTGATGAATATCAATCTTCAAGTCTCCTTGATTCAAGATGCAAGAGTATTTTTCTCCTCCCAAAAAGATAAGAACCAAGGGTTTCTATGTTATGATTTTATGATATCTAGAACAAAAGGTTTTCTACCTCTAAATCATATTTTCTTCCCTCCAAGTACAAAAAGTTGGTGAAAAGTTTCCCTAAAAGGTGGCAAAAGTAGTAAAAAAGTATGGCCATCTGTGCACCATCGTCGGGCGACAATAAAGCATCGTCGGGCGATGCTGGCTAGATGCCACACATGACCAGCTAAGCGTGACATATCCTAAGGAGAACATCTTTCATCACCGGGCAACAAGGATGCTTTACCGGGCGATCCTTCTTTCGCCAGGCGATCCAGAAGCGAAGAATTACAAAAGTGAACCTAAAAAGACTCATCTTTTCTTCACAACTTTCGTCGGGAGACGCATCCTGTCGTCGGGCGATCCTTTGCAGAATAAAAACATTTGCATCTTTTCCTTAGAAAGCATAAAGTGTCCCTTTGGCCATCTTATCTGCAAAAAAAATTTATGAAACACTAACAAACAAATTAAAACATTCAAAATTCTTTGTACTCATGCAAAATGACTTAAAATAAGTATTTAACCTAATCAAAAGTAAAATAAAGGGTTTGAAAGTGTCAATAAATGATATGAATTTTATACAAAAGTTGACACTTAACAATGCTAAAGCGTAACCTCTTAAATTTCAAAAAATCATGGTCGTAAACGATTATGCAAAAGGGTGTAATCAGTTACGAAGGCAAAAAATGATTTTCTAGAAACTCATGCATAGTAGGTTACGAAGGCGTAATTGATTACCCGAAATGCTATAACCGATTATGACTACTGAGACATGAAAAAATTAGTTTGACACAAGAACATAAGAGATTTGTAACCCATCCAAAATATGTCATGCATACAGGTGAATATATAAACAGTGGCGAAGCTAGAAAAATTATAAAGCCTAGGAAAAATTTTAAAGAGTGAAAATTCATTGTATATAATATATAAATAGTCATCAAATAAAATAAAAGAGATGAAAAATAACCATACAATAGCGTGTAAAATAAAAACACGAGGCAAATTTCCTATCCGAGACTTCTTTGTGGTGAATCTTTGAATACTATCAATATCATCAAGTGACTTGAATATCTCCCACTCACTAACATACTGTAATAGAGTGGGAGAACTGAATTTTTTGGTTTTATCCAAATTTGCGGATAGCTAGAGTCGCCACTGACTTTTTTTATCTAATATTTAAGAAAGGCTGAAAAGAATAAGAAAGACCTTGATAGATTTTGAAAATGGAAGGTGTTAGTACCCTTTTCATCCATAGTTATCTACGGGCTCTTAATCACTAGCTCGCTTTGAAAATCTGCTTTGTGTATGTGATTTATTTTAAAATATTTTTGAAAATCCAAAGCACGGCCAACTTTGTAATGATTCTTGTATCAGTACTAAAGAATGTGTACAAAGTATTTGAAAATATTTTGTTTGAAAAGTGTGATTTGTAAAAATGTTTTGTTTTATAAAAAATCATGAGCAAGCGACTAAAAGTTACTTACCCACTAAAGGTCGTTCTTATTATTTTCCCTCTCCTTTAGAGGTAGTGCCATCCATACCATTGGTTGGTAGGTAGCCCTATCTATTGGATGTGAAGGGACATGCAAAGGGTCATCAAGTGGTCATTCAAGGCAACACGTAGAGATACTTTAGCAATTGTATCGGAGGGACTAGATGATTTTCACAGGCAATATCAAAGGGTCATCGAGGAACTATAATATTTGTTCAAGGGTCTTTTTGCTAAAGTATCCCTACTTTCGAGAGACATGACCATTATTTCCGAAGGAAACAAAGAGAGGTTACCCTAGAGGTTTGAGTGTGAAAAGTGTGTTCAGTTCAGTTATATTTATTTTGAACTAGGGTTATCTATCGATTGATTTTAGTCTTACCATACAAGCCCTAATTACTAGAAATATAAAATATAGTAGGAAAAATAAAGGTGTGGAAAGTAAACCCTACGCTATTACAAGGCTTTGAGGAAGTTACATAAGAAAATGCGGGAAAGTAAAATGCGGAATTTAAACCTAAGCTATTACATTCTATGAGCAATTACATAATAAAAAAATGCGGAAAAATAAATATAAGCTATTACAAAAATTGTACGACCTATACATTCGTCTAAGAATTTAAAAGAAATAAGAAAAATGTTAGGAAAAGTGTTTAAATGTTTGTTTATAATTTTTTAGAAAATAAATTGATGTTAATTAAATAGTAAAAACCCTAAGTCTAATTAATTATAATTATTAAAAATATCTAAAGTCTAATTAGTTTTAATATTAAGAAAATATTAATTAACCTAATTAATTAGTAAATAATAATAAAAAATGTCAAAAATTAATTACTGATTAAAAAAACTACACCTAATTTGTTTGGGTTTAAAAAGGATTAAAATTGGTTAATGGTTGATTAAGGAAATAATTAAGAATAATATAAAAAATTAGGGTTATTTTAATAAAAAGAAAAGGAAAATAAGTTATCCAGAAAATAAGGAAAAAGGGTTTGCATAGGGTGGGTGTTGAACCCACGCCCTGCTGTTATATATTGGAAACCTGTGAGTTAATGGGAAAAATAGCAAAAAACATTGTGAAGCGCAGGATCGAACCCACGCCCTTACGTTCATAACCCAACGCTCTGACCAGTGGTGCTACACTCTCATCCGTTTATCAAATGAAAAAAGTTAAATATAATATAAAACGAGCGGGCCAGAGAGACGCCAGAGACCTAGCTACGTTTGTTTTCTCCGGTGAGATGACTTTTGTACTTGCAAAAATAGCACGAGTTAGAGATCAAAAAAGACCCTATCCCCCTAAATCGACCCTTACGAATCCAATAATGGCATTAGTTTTGGCTAAAACATCCCGTGCAATAAGATACAAACAAGATAAGGCAAATTGATTCAACAATGGTGCTAGGCTATCCTGGCAACATGGGCTTCTTGCAAGGGGTTAGGCCTGTATTATTTTATCTGAGGAACATATTAGAATAGTTAGTTTCAATCAAAATATCATGAAAATTAAAATATGAATTTAAACAAAAACATGAAACCGACGATGCATGGAATGTAGGTTTTAGGCACTTTTGATCATCAAGAATGATTTCAGCTTACTCTATGGTACCCCAGGAGTGGATGGTTGGCCTTGAGGATGACTGAAAATAGCATTTCGAGTTTTACCTATTCTTGACAAAATTTGAAATTTTGAGAGAGTGTTATTGAGCATCTTTTTTTCGTCTCCTCTTGTATGAATATGCAATGTATATATAGTGGAAGAGATTAGGTTAAAAGATGGGTTTGGATATCATGCAAAAACCTATCTTTAGTTTTGTTTGAAAAATAGATTGGAATAAGACAAAACCATGAAGATATGTTTCAAGAATAATTCCAACGGCCTCTAATGTAATCTTGGGCCTCCAAAATATTTGAATCAAAAGCCTTTTGAGCCTTATACATTCACTTAATAATTATTTGATTTAATTTTGAATTTAAATGAATAAAAATCAAAATAAATAAAATTAAAACTAAAATGGTGCATAAATAGAATTAGAGGTCGATTATGAGGTCAAGAACACGTTTGGACTTTAAAAGATAAGCCCATCAGCTCAAAAATTTAAGTTTGCTCAATTTGGGTTTCATGCATTTTCTTAATATTGCCCAGCTTGCACAAATCATAACTCTCTCAATTTTTGTCATATGAAGGTGATCTTTGAATTTTTGGAAAGCTCAAGATGTCTCCTACAAATGTCATGCTAGTCAATTTTCAATTTGAAGATTTTAACTTGATGTAAATTGCTTTGACAAAAAGTGTCTTTTTGTTGACTTTTAAAATAACATGTAATGTTTTGGCTCATATCTCCCAAATGAAGCATTTTTTGACCTTGATATTAAAGACACAAAGTTGTAGAGAACTGAATTTCCATCAAAATGGGCATCGGTTGAGAATTTTCTGATGAAGCATGTGAAAGTTATACTTGGTCAAAGTTCAGTTGACTTCTCCTATAAAAAACCCTAATTTAGTAACTTTTGACTTTTGATGAATCTTGAGTTTTCTTGATGAATCCTGATCAACCCTTGACCAAATGATGAATGTGGGTTCAAAATCTTGATGTTGACCAAAAATCTTGAATTTTGACTGTATGTTGACCATAATTGACTTTTTGTCCAATATAGTTGATTTTCACTCATCTGAGCAATTGAGTGAGCAAATTTGGGATGTAAGGCTTGAAACTTGACATGAAGATTCTTTGAAGCATATGAGAAACCATTAAATACACTTGAGGCATTAGAAGTCCAATTTATTTTGAGAAAAGTAAAACCCTAATTGTAGGCCACTACTTAGGAGGAGGGTTCATCTGTTCAATTCTTGAATAGTCTTGAGTACTTGAGAACCTTAGGAGCATCAGGAGATCTTTTGAAATGAGAGGGAAAATTTTGGGATACAACACATACCACCAAGTCATTTAACCATACATCATTTATCTTATTGCTTAATTTAGACATGATAATCTTCATTGCTGAAAAAGCTCTTTCAACGGATGTTGTCGACACTGGCAATATCAAAGCTAACTCAATAAGTTTGTAAACATCTGAAGGGGAATGCTTTTCAGAATAATCTTCTGAAGGGGAATGCTCACCAGAACTCGGTCTCTAGGAGGAATTCTTTTCAGAATTCATTCTCTGAAAGGGAAATGCTTTTCAAAACGAAGGCAACTATCTGAGATAACAACTCAAGTTACTGTGAAGCCTGGGTTTTGACCAGATAACAATTCAAGTTACTGTGAAGCCTGGATTTTGACCAGATAAACAATTTAAGTTGCTGCAAATCCTGGAATACGACCAGATAACAGTTTAACTTCTTCAATTACTACGAAGCCTAGATCCAACCAGATAAAAGTTTATTTCATTTTTCTATGAAGCCTGGAATCCGACCAGATAGTATTTCACTTCATCTAATTTGTTTCGAAGCCTAGAATCTGACCAGATAACAATTAGCTTCATCCTTTCATCTAAGTTACTGCAAAGCCTGGAATACGACCAGATAACAGTTTAACCTTAAGTAAGTTACTGTGAAGCCTGGAAACTAACCAGATAATAGTTAATTTCATATTCCCTAGTAAGTCGTTGTGAAGCATGGAATTCGACCAAATAAAGATCAACTTTATTATCCTCGGCAAGTTACTATGAAGCCTGGATTTCGACCAGATAACAACTAACTTTCCTTCTCCCCAGTCAAGAAATAATTCCCCAGTAGAGCAATGGATAACTAAAATTCCTAGACTCTATTCCCCAATATATCTACTAGGATACAATCGGACACAAACTCATTCTGGTATACTTCTCATACAAAGTCATACAAAAGGAACTCTTATGGCTCAGGGTAAACCTACCAAAGGTTTATTTTGATATTTCTTCCAGTTCAAAGTCAACATTTATTTTAGATGGCATCTATAAGCCCATCTATGATGACTCTCTACCATCTTCTCCAAATGGAATTTGTAAGCCCGTTCTCAATATCATCAACTAACAGCATCACTTTGTGCACAGGCCGGTGCAAATTTTTGGGCACTCTAGTGTTCAGTCATCTTCCACCTTTAGATCAAGAAAGGCAAATAAGCCAATCTAAATCCTCAGGTTTAAGAAGATTGAATAGGGGAAGCTATTGTACCCAAAAAATTTCCCTCCCATTTTACTCAAGACACGCTTATTGAGGTCCTCAATTGCTCAAGGTTTACCAGGAATTGGCCAGACAAATTCTCCTCTTAAGCAATGGACTTCCAACTAGGGTTTCACTTCTCACAAATAATTTTGGGTTGCAAAGGCTTCAAGTGATTTCCATGGTCCCTAATATGTCCTCAAGAATGTCCATGCCAAGTTTCATGCCTTGCATCATAAGTTTTCTCAGTCAATTGCTCAAGTGTCTGAAAATCAACTATATTAGGTCAAAAGTCAATTGTGACCAATATACAGTCAAACTTCAATATTTTTGGTCAACATCAACAATTTGGAGTGATATTAATCATTTGATAAAGGGTTTATCATGATTCCTCAAGGGATGCTCTTAATTTATCAAGAATTAAAAGTTGTTATATTAGGGTTTATATAGGAAAAGTCAACTGAATTTTGACCAGGCATAACTTTCAAATGCTTCATCCATTTTCCCCAACCAAAGCTTATTTTGAATAGAATTCCACTCCCTACAACTTTTATTTTTCCCTCAAGATCAAGAAATGCATCATTTGGAAGATATAAGCTCATACATTATAGGTCACTTTCAGAAAGTCAACAAAAGACACATTTTTCCAAGACCATTTACATCAAGTTAAAGTCTCCAAATGCAAAATTGGTCAAAACAGAGATTGAATATGACATCTCAGGCTTTCCAAAAAGTCCAAGATCATCTTAAATAGATAAAAATTGAGCAAGTTATGGCTTGCACAAGTTGGATAATTTTCAAGAAATGCATGAAGTCAATTGTGGGTAAAATCATTTTTTTCAAGCTAGTGGACCTAACTTTCAGAGCCCAAACATGTTCAAGACATACCAAAGGACCTCTAAACCTATCCAGGAAATATGGGGATTTTTATTTTTATTTATTTTGATTTTATATCATTTAAATATGAATTAAATCAAAATATAGTAAAATATAATGGATCAAGGCCTATGGACTTTTATTTTGATTAGATTTGAGACCCATGAAGCTCATGGCCAGCTAGCAAATCGCGTGAGATGCATACATGGAAACAAATATTCAAATAATGAAAGATTTTCAAATATTTTAGGATCAAAATCAAACCATGATTGCACAAGATTTTTAACCATATTTGTTGACCTAATCTCACTCTCATATATACACAACACGTCCATTCATCAAGGAGAGACGAAGCTGCCTCCAAGAGGTCCTAGAAAATTTTCAAAAGTTCAAAGAAAAGGTGAAAATCGTATCATACAATCCAGTCTCCCTCAGTCTGTCCTAAGAATTCCATCATCATCTTGAGATTCCCAGGAACCCCACAGGGCCCAGTACCAAGCCCAATGCACTCCAGAAATCCCTCATGCCATCCCTCCGGTTGGTAAGTTTCTATGATTTCAAACTCTTTAATCATGCAATTTAAATCCATACTATGCATATATTCATGTTATTGATGACGTATGCATTCAAACTAACGTGTTACATGCAAGTTTAAACACAGGGATGAGATCGTGCCATTGTTAGGGAACGATCTAAGTTTGCTTTCGAAACACATGATTCAGACTGATTCAGGCCAAAATAAGTCCAGATTTGAGATCAGGGGACGATTTTACGTGGGATAGGGTTTTTAGTTTTTCTTTAATATAACGATTTTGCATGTTTCAGATTTTGGTGGATCGGAGAAGACGACTGGAGTTTGACTCCGGCGTCTCTGACTTTGTTGACTCAGAAAAGGGTACGCGTGGCCTCGAGCCACGTCCTGATTGGTTCATTTAAAATATTTAGACCCCACTGGAGCGCGCGCGTGTGACAACTCAACACTTTAACTTGCTTCCATTATATTATTATTGATTGGTATATACTCCCGAATGTAAAGTCGTCCCAACGGTTGGGTGTGTATGTGTTAAGGCGTTCTGTGTGTGCAAGGGCAGGAGTTCGATCCTTGCCTTTTGCCATATTATTTTTCAAAATTTCATTTGTAGATCTAGTATGCTAAGGCTAAAGGAGTACACCATGGGCTATCACTTCATCATCTTTGGATCCGTCAAGCAGCGGATCTAGCGCCTCAGAGTGGAGCATCCATGCTAGACCCTCAAAGGGCCAGCAACATAGGATCACGCGCAGCATTGAGCTCCCTGATTTGGGTCTTACAAATTTCTGGTTGATCCCCTCTATTTTCTAGTTAACATCAGGCCCACTCTATAATATTTTTGTTTTACTTTATTTATTTTCTTTTAAACTTTTTTTTATAAAATCAGAAAAATCATAAAAAAACACAAAAAATTTAGATTTAAGGTTTTTATTAAATTTAATTTTCATAAATTACTTTAATTAATTAACTTGACTTATTTCCTTGATTTAAAATCAATTAGAACTAGGGTTTAGTCAAATTTCAAATCTTTTTCTCAATAATAAAAACTAGAATTAGTTTTCTTTTATTAGTTTGAATTTTTATTAATGATCATTTTTAATTAAGTAATATCAGATCTAGTTTTCTTATTAATTTTTAATTTAAATATTTTTTTCTTAAAATAAACAAATATAGCAAAATGATTTTTCTTTTACTTAGAAATATTTTAGGGTTTTAGATGTCCTTTCCAATTTGCGCGCGCTTATTATTTTAGCATTATTAATTTTATTTTATTATTAGTATATTTGCTTATGGGTTGTAATAGAATAACTAGGACATTTACTGTTTTTATCCCCCCAATTTTGGAGCTGTAAATCCCCCTCCCCGAAGCCATGTAATAGTTAGGTTTTAAATTCTGCACTTTAAATTCTTGTACATATATTAACTGTTAGATACATGGTAATAGGATTGTATGACAAGAATTAAAAACAAAACATTGGAAAACCTAACGGAAAGATAAATAACTGAAACACAACACACTCGCACACGCGCACATCTAGGGTACCCCCATTTTGGTTGCCTTGGAATAAAACGGTCACAATTCTTGAACGTAAGAGATTTTAGTGGCTACCCTTTGGTTTAAGAGATCATAAGTCCCTCGATGACCCTTTCGACATTTCCTCGGTAAAATGATCTTAAAACCCTAGGGTGATTACTAAAATATCTTACTAGTTGCCTTCGTGACTGTAACGATGACTCTCAATTATCCCTCAAACATCCAACGACAGGGTTACCTACTCACTAATAGTAGGATAGCACTGTCAAAAGGAAAATAGGAAAAGAACAAACCCTTTCGAGTAGGTAGATAGTTCTTAGATGCTTGCTCAAATAAAACAATTTTCCATACATACACTCTTTTCTAAAAAATATTATCAAAGACATTTTGTATACATTCTCCACAACATGAGAAAAATTACAAAGTTCGCCGCACTAAGGCGTCTTTTCTAAATTCTATTTTTTTACACGCTAACACATTTTACAAAGCATTTCAAAGTGACCTAACAACTAAGAGCCCGTAGATAACTACGGATGGAAAGGGTGCTAACACGTTCCCTTTCCATAATTTACCCCCTTACTCAAAAATAATCTCGAGAGGTCTTTTTCTGTTCTTTTCAGCCTTTCCTTTGCTGGATAAAAGAAAAGTCGATGGCGACTCTTGCTTACGGCAACATTTGCAAATACAAAGGCAAAACCAGTATAACAGTCGGTTCTGCCACCGTATTACACATATGAACTAATTAATGATCGGGACATTCACGTATCCTCTCAATATTTCTCGTGACTAAGCAATATTGTGAGTGTTATCATGTTAATCATTAAATGATCTCTCAACCTAACTATTAATATGATAATCTTTAAAGCTTGATACAAGTGAATAATAACTCACAAATATGTGTCTAGAGCTTTCTTATTAGTATATGAATATCTTAGGTCAAGCTTGGAACTTTCTTCTCAATAATGAACCAAACCATAAAAAGAACAATGATACAAAGATATTCAACATGTATTAATCTTCAACCAAGTTCATATACAAAAGGATTAAAAGAAATACATAAAGTCTAGGTTGACTACTTCTAACCTTGACACAAAAAGTGCTTAGCTACTCATGGTCATGATACCTTGACCCATGAATAAACAATGAGTGTTGATGAACATCAATCTTCAAGTCTCCTTGATTCAAGATGCAAGAGTATTTTTCTCCTCCCAAAAAGATAAGAACCAATGGTTTTTATGTTATGATTTTATGATATGTAGAACAAAAGGTTTTCTACCTCTAAATCATATTTTCTTCCCTCCAAGTACAAAAAGTTGGTGAAAAGTTTCCCTAAAAGGTGGCAAAAGTAGTAAAAAAGTATGGCCTTCTGTGCACCATCGTCGGGCGACAATAAAGCATCGTCGGGCGATGCTGGCTAGATGCCACACATGACCAGCTGGGTGTGACATATCCTCAGGAGAACATCTTTCATCATCGGGCGACAAGGATGCTTTACCGGGCGATCCTACTTTCGCCAGGCGATCCAGAAGCGAAGCATTACAAAAGTGAACCTAAAAAGACTCATCTTTTCTTCATAACTTTTGTCGGGCGACGCATCCTGTCGTCGGGCGATCCTTTGCAGAATCAAAACATTTGCTTCTTTTTCTTAGAAAGCATAAAGTGTCCCTTTGGCCATCTTATCTGCAAAAAAAATTATGAAACACTAACAAACAAATTAAAACATTCAAAATTCTTTGTACTCATGCAAAATGACTTAAAATAAGTATTTAACCTAATGAAAAGTAAAATAAAGGGTTTGAAAGTGTCAAAAATGATATGAGTTTTATACCAAAGTTGACACTTAACAATGCTAAAGCGTAACCTCTTAAATTTCAAAAAATCATTACCGTAATTGATTATGCAAAAGGGTGTAATCAGTTACGAAGGCAAAAAATGATTTTCCAGAAACTCATGCATATTAGGTTACGAAGGCGTAATTGATTACCCGAAATGCTATAACCGATTACGGCTACTGAGACATGAAAAAATTAGTTTGACACAAGAACAGAAGCAATTTGTAACCCAACCAAAATATGTCATGCATACAGGTGAATATATAAACAGTGGCGAAGCTAGAAAAATTATAAAGCCTAGGAAAAATTTTAAAGATTGCAAATTCATTGTATATAATATATAAATAGTCATCAAATAAAATAAAAGAGATGAAAAATAACCATACAATAACGTGTTAAATAAAAACACGAGGAAAATGTCTTATCTGAGACTTCTTTGCGGTGAATATTTGAATAATATCAATATCATCAAGTGACTTGAATATCTCCCGCTCACTGTAACATACTGTAATACGGTGGGAGAACTGAATTTTTTGGTTTTATCCAAATTTGTGGATAGCTAGAGTCGCCACCGACTTTTTTTATCTAATATTTAGGAAAGGCTGAAAAGAATAAGAAAGACCTTGATAGATTTTGAAAATGGAAGGTATTAGTACCCTTTTCATCTGTAGTTATCTACAGGCTCTTAATCACTAGCTCACTTTGAAAATCTGCTTTATGTATGTGATTTATTTAAAAATATTTTTGAAAATCCAAAGCACGGCCAACTTTGTAATGATTCTTGTATCAGTACTCAAGAATGCATACAAAGTATTTGAAAATATTTTGTTTGAAAAGTGTGATTTGTAAAAATGCTTTGTTTTATAAAAAATTGTGAGCAAGCGACTAAAGTTACTTACCCATTAAAGGTCGTTCTTATTCTTTTCCCTCTCCTTTAGAGATAGTGCCATCCATACCATTGGTTGGTAGGTAGCCCTATCTATTGGATGTGAAGGACATGCGAAGGGTCTTCAATTGGTCATTGAAGGCAACACATAGAGGTACTTTAGCAATTTTATCGGAGGGACTAGATCATTTTTCACAGGAAACATCGAAGGGTTATCGAGGAACTATGATATTTTTTCAAGGGTCTTTTGCTAAAGTATCCCTACTTTTGAGGGACATGACCATTATTTCTGAAGGAAACAAAGAGAGGTTACCCTAGAGGTATGTGTGAAAAGTGTGTTCAGTTCAGTTATATTTGTTTTGAACTAGGGTTATCTATCGATTGATTTTAATCTTGCCATATAAGCCCTAATTACTAGACATATAAAATATAGCAGGAAAAGTAAAGGTGTGGAAAATAAACCCTACGCTATTACAAGGCTTTGAGGAAGTTACATAAGAAAATGCAGGAAAGTAAAATGCGGAATTTAAACATAAGCTATTACATTCTATGAGCAATTACATAATTAAAAAACACGGAAATATAAATCTAAGTTATTACAAGAATTGTACGACCTATACATTCGTCTAAGAATTTAAAAGAAATAAGAAAAATGTTAGGAAAAGTGTTTAAATGTTTGTTTATGTTTTTTTAGAAAATAATTTGATGTTAATTAAATAGTTAAAACCCTAAGTCTAATTAATTATAATTATTAAAAATATCTAAAGTATAATTAGTTTTAATATTAAGAAAATATTAATTAACCTAATTAATTAGTAAATAATAATAAAAAATGTCAAAAATTAATTACTGATTAAAAAAACTACACCTAATTTGTTAGGGTTTAAAAATGATTAAAATTGGTTAATGGTTGATTAAGGAAATAACTAAGAAAAAAAATTAAAAAATTAGGGTTAGTTTAATAAAAAGAAAAGGAAAATAAGTTAGCCAGAAAATAAGGAAAAAGGGTTTGCATAGGGTGGGTGTTGAACCCACGCCATGTTGTTTGTGTTAGGAGACAGGCGCTGCATAATATATTGGAAACTTGTGAGTTAATGGGGAAAATAGCAAAAAACATTGTGAAGCGCAGGATCGAACCCACGCCCTTACGTTCATAACCCAACGCTCTGACCAGCGGTGCTACACTCTATTCCGTTTATCAAATGAAAAAAGTTAAATATAGTATAAAACAAGCGGACCAGAGAGACGTTGGAGACCTAGCTACGGCCGTCTTCTCCGGTGAGATGACTTTTGTACTTGCAAAAATAGAACGAGTTAGAGATCAAAAAAGTTCCTATCCCCCTAAATCGACCCTTACGAATGCAATAAGGGCATTAGTTTTGGCTAAAACGTCCTGTGCAATAAGATACGAACAAGATAAGGTAAATCGATTCAACAATGGTGATAGGCTATCCTGGAAACATGGGCTTCTTGCAAGGGGTCAGGTCTGTATTATTTTATCTCAGGAACACATTAGAATAGTTAGTTTCAATCAAAATATCATGAAAATTAAAATATGAATTTAAACAAAAACATGAAACCGACGATGCATGGAATGTAGGTTTTAAGCACTTTTGATCATCAAGAATGATCCCAGCTTACTCAATGGCACCTCAGGAGTGGATGGTTGGCCTTGAGGATGATTGAAAATAGAATTTCTAGTTTTACCTATTCTTGACAAAATTTGAAATTTTGAGAGAGTGTTATTGAGCATCTTTTTTTTTGTATCCTCTTGTATGAATATGCAATGTATATATAGTGGAAGAGTTTAGGTTAAAAGATGGGCTTGGATATCATGTAAAACCCTAATTTGATTTTGTTTGAAAACTAGATTGGAATAAGACAAAACCATGAAGATATGTTTCAAGAATAATTCCAACGGCCTCTAATGTAATCTTGGGCCTCCAAAATATTTGAATCAAAAGCCTTTTGAGCCTTATACATTCACTTAATATTTATTTGATTTAATTTTGAATTTAAATGAATAAAAATCAAAATAAATAAAATTAAAATTAAAATGGTGCATGAATAGACTTAGAGGTCCATTATGAGGTCAAGAACACGTTTGGACTTTAAAAGATAAGCCCATCAGCTCAAAAATTTAAGTTTGCTCAATTTGGGTTTCATGAATTTTCTTAATATTTCCCAGCTTGCACAAATCATAACTCTCTCAATTTTTGTCATATGAAGGTGATCTTTAAATTTTTAGAAAGCTCAGGATGTCTCCTACAGATCTCATGCTGGTCAATTTTCAATTTGAAGATTTTAACTTGATGTAAATTGCTTTGACAAAAAGTGTCTTTTTGTTGACTTTTAAAATAACCGGTAATGTTTTGGCTCATATCTCCCAAATGAAGCATTTTTTGACCTTGAGATTAGAGAGACAAAGTTGTAGAGAATTGAATTTCCATAAAAATGAGCATTGGTTGAGAACTTTCTAATAAAGCATGTGAAAGTTATACTTGGTCAAAGTTCAGTTGACTTCTCCTTTAAAAAACCCTAATTTAGTAACTTTTGACTTTTGATGAATCTTGAGTTTTATTGATGAATCATGATCAACCCTTGACCAAATGATGAATGTGAGTTCAAAATATTAATGTTGACCAAAAATCTTGTATTTTGACTGTATGTTGACCACGATTGACTTTTTGTCCAATATAGTTGATTTTCACTCATCTGAGCAGTTAATTGAGCAAATTTGTGATGTAAGGCTTGAAACTTGACATGAAGATTCTTTGAAGCATATGAGAAACCATTAAATCCACTTGAGGCATTAGAAGTCCAATTTATTTTGAGAAAAGTAAAACCCTAATTGTAGGCCACTGCTTAGGAGGAGGGTTCATATGTTCAATTCTTGAATAGTCTTGAGTACTTGAGAACCTTAGGAGCATGAGGAGATCTTTTGAAATGGGAGGGAAATTTTTGGGTTACAACACATACCACCAAGTCATTTAACCATACATCATTGATCTTATTGCTCAATTTAGACTTGATAATCTTCATTGCTGAAAAAGCTTTTTCAACGGATGTTGTCGGCACTGGAAATATCAAAGCTAACTCAATAAGTTTGTAAACATCTGAAGGGGAATGCTTTTCAGAATAAACTTCTGAAGGGGAATGCTCGCCAGAACTTGGTCTCTGGGGGGAATTCTTTTCAGAATTCAGTCTCTGAAGGGGAAATGCTTTTCAGAACGAAGGCCCTGAAAGAGATGCTTTTTAGAATAAAACCTCTGAAGGAAATGCTCGCCAGAATTTAGTCTCTTGAGGGGATGCTTTTCATAGTTTAGTCTCTGAAGGGGAAATGCTTTTCACAATGAAGGCTCTGAAGGAGTTGCTTTTCAGAATAAACTTCTGAAGGGAGATGCTTTTCAGAATTCACTTTTGAAGGGGAATGCTTTTCAGAACGAAGGGCCTGAAGGAGATTCTTTTCAAAATAAACTTCTGAAGGGAGATGCTTTTCAGGATTCAGTCTTTGAAGGAGAAATTCTTTTCAGAACGAAGTCCCTGAAGGAGTTGCTTTTCAGAATAAACCTCTGAAAGAAAAACCGGTTACGTAGATACACACCCCGTCCTGTTTCGAGAATAGATCCATAACCTGTCTATAAGTTGCTGGTAATATCTGTCTGTTTGCAAACTAAACCTGGAAAGAAAAAGTTAGTTTTATGCAATGTCATGATGTATGTAATACATTGTGTAATGATGTTCTCAATATAAATGAGAATAGTATATGTGTTTCATATGCATATGTTATGATATTTCGTGAATGATGTATGGATATCAATAGAGTGTATCGGTAGCTTCGTGTAATAACTCTGGTTGAGGAAAGCAAATCCCTAACTGTTGTTGGGGATGAAGAAATTAATTCTTGAACTTTGTTTAGAATAACTTTACTGGGGATTTCCGCCTTCTGTTTGAGGACACTTCGCTGGAGATGTTTGAGTTCTGCTTGGGGATGGAAGCATTCAAGGAGAGTCGACCATGCGTTGTTCTTTGAAGGATTTCATTCTTATACACCCCGACTGGGGATAAAAGAGATGGATAATCCAGGTTTCAAATACGGATGTCAATTCTTCGGCGGAGGATAATGTTGATTGATATCTGGTCGGAGAAGTGAATTTTGTCGGGGGATTTGCAGTATTGGAGAAATAAACTCCCTTAGGGAAATAAACCCTATAAACTATGCTAAGGAGATACACTCTAACGAGGATTAACTTGTGGAAAAAGATATGAGAAAATTACTCTGTGGGAGTTTATGGTCAACTTCGAACGTTATCCCAACTCCTAGAGTTTTTCATAAATGCTAATCTTGTTTTCATGTTACTATGTGTAAACAGTAATCAAATTCAAATGCAAACAAAACAGAGACAGTAAAGAAAACAATTTTGAATTTGAAATTTATTGTATTGATTTTAGAAGCTTCGCCTATAAATATACATTTTTATACAAAGAGACAGAAATCCTAGTAAGAGGAAGTCGTCATAAAAAAAAGTGTATAAAGAGAAACAAAGAAAAACAATTATGTGGAAATGACCCATCGAGTTCCAATTTTGCTATTGCCCCTATGTCTTCAAGCATCTCATTCATCACTGTCGGAAGAAGTTGATTGAATTAATCTGTACCATTTGAACTTGACATTGGTAATTATGCTGGCTGTAAGTAGACGAGTGATCCAACAGGACATAGTCATACACTTTAATCCCTAACTTTTGCCTGGACCGTCCTTTCGGGTTTTCAGCCCACCGGGATATCGTTTTTTCCCCAAGCCGCCCTTTCAGGTTTTTGACTTTCCAGATGTATAATTTTTTAGATATATATCCCTAATTTTTCCCGAACCCTTTTGGTTCGTCGGGATGCCCTTATTTTTTCCTAGGCCAGTCAACCTAGAGGGTGTTTTTATGCGTAGTATTTTTTGACTATGTCCGCGTTCACGGGGTGTAGAAAATATTCTTCGTCCATGGTGGTAAGTATCATAACACCACAAGAAAATATCATCTTGACCACAAACGGCCCTTCGGACGTGGGAGTCCATTTTCCCCTGGGATGACCTTGTGGTAGGATAATTCGTTTTATTACCAAATCACCAGCCTGATGCACCTGTTGTTTGACATTCTTATTGAAGGCCTTGATCATGCGCTTTTGATACATCTGACCATGACAAACATCCGCAAAACTTTTCTCATCAATCAAATTTATCTGGTCGAGTCTAGTATGAATCCACTTGTTTTCATCTAAAGATGCGTCTTTCATAATCCTTAAAGAAGGAATTTGGACTTCGACTGGTAGGACAACCTCCATACCGTAGACTAGAGAGAATGGGGTTGCCCCAGTTGATGTACGTACTGAATTGCGATAACCATGAAGAGAAAATGGTAACATCTCATTCCAATCTTTGTATGTCACCATCTTCTTTAAAATCTTCTTGATATTCTTGTTGGAGGCTTCCAATGTGCCATTCGTCTTTTGTTGATATGGAGAAGAATTATGATGCTTAATCTTGAACTGCGTGTAGAGTTCCGTGATCATAGTATTATTAAGCTTGGTACCATTATAAGTGATGATCCTTTCAGGTATGCCATATTGAAAGATGATGTTATGCTTTATGAATTGAGCCATAACATTCTTGGTAATGGAGGAAAACGAGGCTGCTTCAACCCACTTCGTGAAATAATCAATAGCAACCAGTATGAAATGATGCCCATCAGAAGCGGTAGGTTTAATCTCTCCTATCATATCAATGCCCCATATCGTAAACGGCCAAGGAACAATCAAGACATTCAAGGGAACCGGAGGCACATGTACTTTGTCAACATAGATATGGCATTTGTAACAAGTTCTGGAATGATGGTGGAAATCGGCTTCCATGGTAGACCAATAATAACCCGCTCTCCGATTTTTCTTAGCCATCATATGTCCAGTGGAGTGAGTACCAAAGACTCCTCTGTGCATATCTTCCATAATCTTATCAGTTTCCTTCTTGTCTACACAACGAAGAAAAGTCGAATCATGATTGCGCGTGTATAAGATTTTGTTACTCATAAATAACTTGGTAGAGAACCTCCTTAGAAATTTCTTATCATTGACAGATGCCCCTTCAGGATATTCTTGAGTCTTGAGGTATTTCGTTACTTCGTGGTACCAAGGCTTTTCTTCTACTTCATCAGTATCGACTTCTTAGAAATGTGCCGATTTGTCTAGTCTCTCAATAGTAATTCGAGGAGCTTCATTGTTCCATCTGAATTTGAACATAGATGACATGGTAGCCAATGCGTCTTCCAATTGATTCTCTTCTCGTGGAATGTGTTTAAAAATGATTTCTTCAAACTACGGAATTAATGTCAACACATGCTCCCAATAAGGAATGAGATTCGGATGCTTCGTATCCCATTGTCCCTTAATCTAACTGATTACTAGGGCTGAGTCTCCATATACATTCAAGAGTTTAATTCTCATATCGATGGCAGCCTTGATACCAATGATGCACGCTTCGTACTCTACCATGTTGTTGGTACAGTCAAAACATAATCTTGCGGTGAAAGGCGTATAGAAACCATTGGGAAAGACAATCACAACACCAATTCCATTACCAAGCACGTTGGAAGCTCCATCAAAAACCATAGTCCATCAGGATCCCGGTTCAGGTCCTTCATACGGTCCAAGTTCTTCATAATCAGTAACTAGCATAATATTCTCATCCGAGAACTCAAAATTCATAGACTGATAGTCATCTACAGCCTGATAAGCCAAATGATCTGCCAATACACTACCTTTGATTGCCTTCTGAGTAGTGTACTGAATGTCGTATTCTGTCAAGACCATTTTCCATCTTGATATTCTTCTAGAGAGAGCGGATTTCTCGAATATGTATTTTATTGGATCCATCTTAGAGATTAACAGGGTAATATGAGTCAACATATATTGTCTTAGTTAGAGAGCAGCCCATGCCAAAGCGCAACAAGTTTTCTCGAGCAGTGAGTATCTTTTTTCATAGTCAGTAAACTTTTTTCTAAGGTAGTATGTTGCATGCTCTTTTTGACCAGACTCGTCATGCTGCCCCAACACACACCCCATTAAGTTATCTAACACTATTAAGTACATGATATGAGGTCTTTCCTCAAATGGTGGCATCAGAATTAGAGGTTCCTGAAGATATTCTTTGATTTTGTCGAAGGCTATCTGATAATCGTCGTTCCACTTCACTACTTGATCTTTCTTTAGTAATTTGAAGATTGGCTCACAAGTAGCGGTCAGATGGGAAATAAATATGGAAATATAGTTCAATCGTCCCAGGAAACCTCTGACTTCCTTTTTAGTATGGGGGTCTGGAATTTCTTGAATGGCTTTAACCTTGGTAGGATCAACTTCAATACCTTTACCACTGACTACGAAACCTAGGAGCTTACCAGATCTTACCCTAAAGGTGCACTTGTTTGGATTCAACCTCGGCTCGTACTTCTTCTATCTCTCAAACATCTTGTATAGGTGGTCGAGATGTTCTTCTTCAGTCTGAGATCTGGCTATCATGTCACCAACGTAAACTTTTATCTCGTGATAGATCATATCATGGAATAAAGCTACCATAGCATGCTAATACGTTGCACCGACGTTCTTCAAACTAAAAGGCATAACTTTGTGACAGAAAGTGCCCCATTGTGTGAAAAAAGTAGTCTTCTTCATGTCTTCAGGTGCCATCTTAATTTGATTATAACCGGAGAAACTATCCATGAAGGAAAATACTTTATGCTGAGCGGTGTTGTCAACTAGAACATCAATATGTGGAAGCGGAAAGTCATCTTTGGGGCTTTCCCTATTTAGATCCCTGTAGTATATACACATGCACACCTTACCATCCTTCTTAGGTACTGACACCATATTTACAACCCACTGCAGATAGGATGTAACAGCTAAAAAACCTGCATTAAATTGCTTCATAACCTCAGCTTTGATCTTTTCTGACATCTCAGGATGCATACTATGAACCTTCTGCTTTATAGAAGGACAACTTTCCTTCATCGGTAGACGGTGAACCACAATATCAGTATCAAGCCCTGGTATACCTTCGTACGTGTCATACCCCAAAATTTCCCTGCTGGTTTCTATTTCTTAATTTCCATAATTATATCTTTTTTTCTCTACTTTTTTAAATCATTATTTTGTTAAAATAGTTATGGGGAGGGCTTAGAGTTTATAAAGAAGGGTTTGTTTTGTAAAGAAATTATGGGCCTTTCTCAATCAGAAACGGCCAATGTGGATTTATTTTACCCCATTTTTGTTATATTAAAGAAGGGAGTGCGTGGAGAATTGCTTCTTCAGTTATTGTTAAGGCCCAATATGAAGGCTTGCTCAACTTTGTTTTTTGATTTACTTTAAAGGTTATGTTTGTTTAATTATTACACTGTAAAAATTATTGTTATTAAAAACTTTTATTTTAAACTTTAATTGTTTTTTTAAAGATAATTATCAAGAGAGGGCTTTTCTGATTTTCATTTGGCCCATTTCCGGTTTTGAATTGCATTCTACGAATTAAAGTTTTTATTTAAGTGAAGTTTAAAATCATTGTAATTACCTTTATATTTTTTTTAAAGAAAACATCGGATAAAGAAAAATGGATATCAGATAAATCTTTTATTTAGGTCCATTTGGATTTTCATGTTGTTGTTTCAAATTAACAAAAACCATTAGACCCAATGTGGAGACCCGTTGAGTCTTGATTTGCTTTGAGTTCTAAGTTTTTTTAAATATTGCAAACTATAATTATTACTTTTCATTTTGAATTACTTTTAAGTATCAGTTTGGTTTGTTTTTAGAAAAAGGTAGTGATTAAAAATGAGGCCCAACCGTTAAGCCCAATTCAATTAGATTTTTGTTTTGTAACAACGAAAGTGCATGGCCGAGTAAATAGAAACCATTACTGTTTGAATCAACCAAAAGATAACACATGTTTTTTGTACAAATAATAAGTATTGTTCAGATCTAACCCATAAACATAACAAATCTTTACACTCGAGAACGCATAAACAAAATCAAATATTGTTATTACAAATCAAGTTTTTTACAATTAATACAGAAGCAAAAAATCGAAATCTTCATTATGCAGAAACAAAGAATCAAATTCCTATGTATTAAGTCCTTAATTCAGATACAAAAACAAATTAATTTTTTTTATAGATTATAAACAAATTCATGACTTTCCTAAATTTCTAAAAGAACAATAAAACGAATATAATGGTATTTCCTAATTTACAAAACCTAAGAATGTTATAAAATGAGCAGATTATTACAGTAAAGGGGACGGAGAATTTGTGACAGTAAAATAGAAATAATACAAAAGAAAGAAAGGGTGTGATAGAATAGCGATTGCAGAAAAGAGATTATGAAGGGAGAATTACCCATAATAGGGATTTTGTTAAGAGGAGTAGAAGATTGCCGCCATCTTATCCTAGATCTAGGGTTTCAACATCTGAAACCCTAATATCTCTCCAAGCTACCGCCCTCTTACACCGCTCATCACCACCTTACCTGCAAGCACGAAGAGGAAAAGAATCAGAGAACAAATCGAAACAAATTCAGAGGAGCTAAAAAGAATCACAGAGAGGTAACATTTATTCTTAGCTTTAAAATATTTGAAATTGTTTTTGTGCTTGGTTTAGGGATTGAAGGGTTTATGGTTTAGAACGTGTTTCACTTTCCTTATCATCGCCGAAAGCCATTAGGGTTCAGTTTGAAGCCCATCGACGATTAGGGTTTTTCAGAAGAAGGAAGAAAGGTGAGGGACGGGAAGAGAGAATGGGACGACTGAAAATCCAAGAATTTTTTGATTAATAAAATATATGATACTTGATGATCCAGTGCATTCCACCCTTTATTCATTATAGTACACCCTCAGCCACCATCACTAAATCAAAATCTAACATCCCAAAATGCGCTTCCATCATAGCTCCAATACTCCTGCCCATACACGAACCATACAGACCTCCCTAAAACTTACGTTGGACTTGGCCCATATCAGTATGCACCCTTCATTTTAATTATTTTTCTAGCATGTTTATTGGAGGCGGTGTAGTGGCAAGCAACAAAAGTTTTGGAAATATTTATCCGAGAATTTATTGTATCCATAGAAATTGGTTATTGAATTATCGTTCGACAAATCTCTCATTAATGAGTTTGGGGATAAATGGGTTTGTAAATAAAATGTTATCAACAGAAAATAAATGTAAACAAAAATAAAAACTAAGGAATAACTTATCAAGCCTAGATATAATCTACTCATCACAGACTTAAATCTATCGACCAGTTATACGCAACCTAACAATACTCATCAATGTCACAACGTATCACTCACAACCTAAGTCATTTCTAACCCAAATCGAGATACCGATTGTATCACCAAGGAAATGATCTCTCTACCTCCTTAACAACATATAAGATAACTTATGTAATCACACTGACAATCTCTCAGTACAACACAACAACACAGAGGCATTAAGCTCTGATACCCAAGTAGATGTCAGCTCTAAATCTATCTCTAGAGTTCAGAAACTAACAGATAATCATCCTAGATAAGAATATAAGCAGTATATGTCTATAACAACTCAAATACCTAGTTGTGGTACGGTAAGAGAACTGACTGTGAAGGTTTTGCGTTTTGTGTTCGCAAATGTTTCAGTTTAGCAAGAGTCGCCACCGACTTTTTATTGTATCCTAAGCAAAGGTCAAAAAGCATAGGAAAGACCTTTGAGATTATTTCTTGGGTTCGGGGAGTAGATTATGAAAAGGGAAGGTGCTAGCACCCTTTTCATCCATGGTTTTCCATGGGCTCTTAGTTTTAGATCACTTGCGTTTGCTTTTCAATTTGTTTGAAATGGTGCTTTGTGTGTGGTTTTTGAAAGATGTTTTGAAAAGAGGTCATCGTTATGGCAACCTTTGTAATGATTCTTGTTTGAATGAATACAAAGGTGTTTTTGTCTTTTTTGAAAAGTTTTCAATGTTTGAAAGTTGGATTTTGAAATTGTGTTGTGAAGTGTGTTTGAAAATAGCAAGGATGTTTTGCAAGCTTTTGATCAAATAACTAAGAGTTGTCTACTCTATTTTACTCAAAGATTATTCTTATGTTTTTAACCCTTTTGACAATGTTGTTTTACCATTTAGTTTGGTAGACAACCTTGTATTAGGATGTTAAACGGGACAGGCACGGGTCATCGTATAGACCATGATAGCAATTGTGCTAAGTATCTTTTAGCAATTTTCCGAGGGACTAGATCATTTTGTATAGGCAACCAAGATAGTGTCATCGAGGGACTATGATCTTTTGTTTTGTTTTTGTTTTGCCAATAGATACTCAACATGCATATCATGGCCATTTGTTTAGGCAACAAAGTGGAGATACCTTAGGGGTGTTTATGTGCAAGTGTGTTTTGTTGCATGCAAGAGTTTATCTTGAATTAGGATTTTCTATTTCATTGATTTTATCTTGTCATACATATCCTAATTACTAGCATTTACATTTGAAAGCAATAAAATGCGGAAATGTAAAATCCTACGCTATTACAGCATTTAAGGGATGGGGATACACATTTGTACATGGGGGTGGTTCAACGAGAAAAATAGATAAGAAAAGAAAATAACAAAGGGAAGATAGAGAGAAAGAGAGAGAGGGCTAGCGCGCTGCTGAGAGGAAGTCAGAAGTTCTGACCTAAGCCTGTTGCCAGATTATCAACCTTTTGGTGAAAATGTATGAGTCAGAACTTCTGACTCTGGCACCTGCAAAACAGAAACCTGTTAGTGGGAAGGTCAGAAGTTCTGACCCCCATGCACTGCAAGACAAAAGTTTGTTAGTGGGGAAGTCAGAAGTTCTAAACCTGCTGGAGATACAATAATTCTCAAAAGTTCTGATATTATTGACAGCAAAACAAGCTTCAGATGTGCCAACATCAAAGTCAGAATTTGGCTTCTCCCTGTGCTAGCCAGAACATCTGCAGTTTTATTATTTTTCCACAAAACAGAAAACATGCTTGGGACAACCTCAGCAAATGTCAAAGTGTTTCAGGAGACAGAACCAACAAGGTCACAGACAGGTTCTACACTGATTCACTTTCTACTTAAACATTCAGAGGTATGAAAATCCTCAGAACACAAACAACAGCAACATGATATTTACATTATGTTTTATTGAGTCTGCAAAGTTGATGATGCTTAGCAGCGTGATGAAAGTCAGTAGGTGCTTACCTGGCTTGTTGAAAAAGTCTGTGAGTGGGAGCTAGCTTTAGCTCTGATGGTGTTCTGGACAGGTTCTTTTTAGAATGGGTGGATGGAGAAGGTATGTGTATGTACGGTCAGAAATTGTATGGGTGTTCTTTTGGTCACAAAGCAAACTCGGTATTAATGAAGTTTAGAGGTAGGAAGTTCAAAGTTTTTGAAAAAATACCAGGGATTTTTGGACAGAGATTCACAAGGTTTTTCCTTTACTAGAGTTTTCTGTTTCTTCTCTAGCAATTTTTTCTGGATGTTTTTTCACCTCCCCCTTGTGATGAACAATGGTGTCCTATTTATAGGCAAGGCTTTATGGACTTTTGAACGTTAAAGGGCGCCAATATTATGCAGTAGAGGTTAACTTGTTTTTGAAGGAAGTTCATGAAAAGTTGTGATGATGGACAGCTTTTCAGCCTAGGATGGAATAGTAGGCAAGGATTGAGGAGAAGTGGCATCTATAGGCGAAAAGTGGCGCATAGACCCATAAATAAACCTGCACAAAGGTGTTTACCAAGCCACACGTGGAGAGACCCCTTGGATGAATGTTCAGGAGTGGTTGTGAGCATTAATGAGCATTAAATGGTGATGAGATTTATCAACATCAAAAATCTTGTAATAGGAAATTTTGTATCATTACCTAAAACCTTAGCCAGCAGTTCTGCTTCACCAAAAACAATGTAAACCAAGCTCTGACCTTAGCCTCTTACTGTCTCAGCAAGTTCTGAGAGTTTTCCAGTATGCTCCTTTGATCTGCCTTTAAAGTTTCTGGACTTAGTGATCCTGCTTCAGTACTTTACCCAATCTGCTGATCCTATTATCTTCTGATCCCAGTATGTTCTAAAGGAGTTTCTGGCTCTGTTGCTTTTTCTAGAAAATTCTGACTGAACTTTTACGTAGTTGCTGAAAAAGCCATGTTCTGACTGAAGATCGCATGCTGAACCACGTTTACAATCTTTGACTGAGCTGGTGTAACTGCTGAAAGAGCCATGTTCTAACTGAATATTATGTGCTGAGCCAAGTTTGCAGTCTCTGACCGTTTCTTCCTGGAGGTTGGTTCAGAAGCTCTGAAGTGCCATTTTCTTCTTAAACGTCCCCTTCTTTAGAGAAAAATTCCCAATGTTTAGAATTTAATTTTCCCAAGGTAAAAGCTTTTCCTTTAGAGCTTGCAAATGACCATTTTGCTCTTGTAAATTGTTTGCTTGGAAAGGAACGATAATGAAGGGCTTGGCTTTGTTTAAGAGAAAAAACCTGAGAGTTCAGGATGAATTCCTGAAGGATGGGAGGGTAAATTTTGGGGTACAACATTTTCCCCTGTTCAATCTTCTTGGACCTGAAGAGTTAGATTGGAGAATCTGCCTTTCGTGACTCGAAGGTAAAAGAGGATTGGACACTAGAGTGCCCATAAATTTGCACTCGTTAAAATGTAGGTGAGGGAATGGGCTTAAAGATGCCATTTGGAGACGGTAGAATCTTGCTGGAGATGGGCTTAGAGATGCCATCCAAAACTTATTTGTTGAATATTAGTATAATGAACATCAGAATGGTACCCGTATTTGGAACGTATCTGAGCTGTATCTGGAGACTGGGTTCGTATGAGCAAGTGAATGGTGTCCGTGTCTGGAGCGTATTCGAGCTGTAACTGTATTTGATTCTTGAATTAATATCAGAATGACTTCCGTGTCTGGAGTGTATCTGTATTCTTAATGGGTAACAGAGAAACCTCTGTGTAGGGAGCATCTATGCGTTGGGGATAAATTCCGAATGAGTGACAGAATGGCGATCGTGTCTGGCGCGTATCTGGACTGTATCTGAAGTTGAGACCTGTATGAGTAGAAGAATAACTTCCGTGTCAGGAGTGTATCTGTACTGTAACTGAGATCTGGACAAGTGACAGAATGACTTCCATGTATGGAGTGTATCTGAACTTAAGGTTTGGTAGTTGAATCTGAATGAGAGATAGAATGGCTTCCGTGTCTGGAGTGTATCTAGTCTGTATCTGATATTGAGATATGTATGAGTAGTAGAATGACTTCCGTGTCTGGAGTGTATTTGTACTGTAACTGGGATCTGGACAAGTGACAGAATGACTTTCGTAGCGACTGCACTGGGGAGAATCAATCTTCTGGTGTAAGGGCCAGAAAGGCATCCATGTTTGGAGCATATCTGAACTTGAAGTTGATAGTTGAATTTGAACGAGAGATAGAATGGCCGCTGCGTTTGGAGCGTATCTAGTCTGTACCAGATTGTTGATGTCTGAATGAGTAGTAGAATGACCGTCGTGTCTAGGGTGTATCTGTACTGTATTTTTACTTGAAATTTTGAATGAGTGATAGAATGACTGCCGTGTATGGGGTGTATCCATACTGTATCTGAATAATTGTTAATGATAGCCTTTTAATCTTATCCTGAAAAGGGTAAAATGTTAGCTAAAACACAAAATTATGTTGCATGATATGTATGATATAATGAAATGTGTTTCATCAACGTTTATGATATATGAATGTAATGGATGTGCATGTAAGCTGATTAGCCGTCTTGCTGAGGAAGATAAATCCTTGATAACTGGAGATAATGAAATCTTTGACTGCTGCCGGGGAAGGTGAATCCTTGACCGATGTTGGGGATTCCAATGAAATCTTTGATTATCGAAGATGAGAAATCCTTGCTGACTGCTTGGGGATTAAAGATCTTTGATTGTTGAGAATGAGAAATCCTAGGGTCACTGCTGGGGATTAAATATCCTTGGTGGCTGGTGGGGATTTAACAAGAGCTTTGACAACTTCTGCGGGTAATGAGAATCCTTCATGACTTTCCTGGGAAGTAAGGGAAACTCTGAAAATCTTTACTGGGGAATTAGAACCTGGAAGGCTTCTGCTGGAGAAATGAGATCGAGAATCTTCGATCTGCTGGGAAGTAAATCTGTGGGGAGAGTGTTTACTCGGCTGGGGAACTCATGAGTTTGGGTGTATGCCAATCTACTGGGGAATCATCCTAGTTGGGGATAAGCCAAGAAGTTAACTGTTATTCGCTTGGTTTTCAGACTTTTGAGATAACCTGCTGGAGAATTTGGGGGAAGCTGAATGGTTCCCACCGGGGATTGATAGTTGGAAATTTTGACTTCGCTGGGGAAGAAGGTTTAGAATACTCTAGCTCGGCTGGGTATATGTATTTTAGGGTTTTCGGGCTCCACTGGGGATTGGGAATTTGAACTCTGATGGGAACTCTGAAACTTAACTCCGTTGGGGGATAAAGTTTAGAACACACTGGCTCTGCTGGGGATCTTGAAATTTAACTCCGCTAGGGGTGTATACCTCAAGGTTTTAACTTCGTTGAGGATCTGGACGATGTACTGTGGGGATTTCTTCTGGAATAGCACAAAGATATCTTCCTACACCTTCAACCTACCAGTAATTATCCTTTCTCAATTTCGTTTTATTTGTAAGCAGTGATTATATTCAAATGCATATGCCTATTTAACGAAACTTTGGACGTTTTCAAATAAAACATAAGTGTAAAAAAGAAAGAAAGGCAAACAAATTTTTGCACTTTGAAGTATCTTTGTATTAATTTTTGTAAGTATCTTTGTACAAAGGAGACAGACATCCTAGTAAGAGAATGTTGTCGTAAAAATTAAAAAAATTTATACAAAAAGAAAGATGGCTATGTGTAACAATTCCATGGGATTCCCATTCTGCTATAGCCTTCACAACTCTGAGTATCTTGTCCATTTGCTGCTTCGTCCGCCGATGATTGGATTGATCAGAAGCTTAGAGCTTGTTGGTGAATATATTGTTCTTAAAGTGATCCGACGAGACATAGTCATACGCTTTGATTCCCTAACTTTTACCTGGACTGCCCTTTCGGGTTTTCGATCCACCGGGAAACCCTTTTTTGCCCAAGTTGCCCTTTTGGGTTTTCAACTTGCCGGGTGTACAGATTTTTGTTTATCCCTAATTTTCGCCTGAACCGCCCTTTCGGGTTTTTGATTAACCGGGATGCCCATTTTTTCCCAAGTCGCCCTTTCGGGTTTTCAACTTGTCGGGTCGTTTTATGCGTAATATCTTTTGATTATATCTGTGTTCGCAGGGTGCGGCAAATCGTCGTCGTCCATGGTGGTCAAAATCATTGCCCCACCAGAAAAAATGCTCTTGATCACAAATGGTCCTTCGTAAGTAGGAGTCCACTTGCCCCTGGGATCACTTTGCGACAAGATGATCCGCTTGATTACAAGATCTCCGATTTGATATACTTGACGCCTGACTTTCTTGTTGAAAGCCTTGATCATTCATTTTTGATACGTCTGACCATGACAAACAGCAGTAAGTCTCTTCTCGTCGATCAAATTAAGTTGATCAAGCCGGGTCTGAATCCAATCGTCTTCACTCAAACCAGCATCCTTCATAATCCTCAAGGAGAGAATCTGAACTTCCATAGGTAAAACAGCTTCCATGCCATATACCAAAGAAAAGGGGGTTGCCCCTGTTGAAGTACGTGTCGTGGTACGATATCAGTGCAGAGCAAACGGTAACACCTCATACCAGTCTTTGTAGGTGTCTGTCATCTTTTGAATGATCTTCTTGATATTTTTGTTCGCAGCTTCAACAGCACCGTTCATCTTCGGCCGATAGGGAGATGAATTGTGATGATAAATCTTGAACTGCTGACACAGAGCAGTGATCATAGTGTTATTCAAATTTGTACCGTTGTCCGTAATGATCCTGTCGGGGGTACCATACCGGCATATGAGGTTCTGCTTGATGATGCGGGCAACCACATTCTTTGTAACTGAGGCGTAGGAAGCTGCTTCGACCCATTTGGTAAAATAATCAATAGGCACCAGGATGAAGCGATGTCCATTGGATGTCGTAGGCTTGATTTCTCCAATCATGTCAATGCCCCACATTGCGAATGGCCAAGGAGCTGTCAGAATGTTGAGAGGACCAGGAGGGATATGTACTTTGTCGGTGTAGACTTGGCATTTATGGAAAGTACGGGAATGTTGATGACAGTCAGCTTCCATGGTAGACCAGCAGTAGCCTGCCCTTAGAATCTTCTTAGCCATCGTATGTCCGCTCAAGTGGGTGCCAAATCTGCCACCATGTATTTCGGTCATGATCAACTCTGCTTCAACCTTGTCCATACAACAAAGTAGAACACAATCATGGCTGTGCTTATAAAGGATCCCATTGCTCAGGAAGAACTTGGCAGCAAATTTCCTTAAGAACTTTTTGTCATTGACGGAAGCTCCTTCAGGGTATTCTCGAGTCTGGAGATACCTTTTGATTTCATGAAACCAGGGTTGTTCCACTACTTCTTTGGTATTAATCTCATGACAGTGCGCAGGTTCATCCATTCGCTCGATGGTGATTTGGGGAGCCTCGTTATCCCAGTTCAGTTTAGACATGGAAGACATTGTAGCCAGAGCATGGGCTAGTTGATTTTCTTCTCGCGGGAAGTGCTCAAAGGTAATCTGCTCGAAATGAGGCAGCAATGCCAGGACATGTTCTTTGTATGGGATAAGATTAGGATATTTAGTATCCCACTCTCCTTTGAGTTGACTGATGACTAAAGTCGAGTCTCCAAATACGACTAAAGATTTGATTCCCAAGTCTATAGCAGCCTTGAGACCAAAGATGCAAGCTTCATATTCAGCCATGTTGTTGGTACAACTGAAGCAAAGTCGGGCAGTGACGGGTGTATGGCAACCTTCCGGGGAAATGAGTACCGCACTGATACTGTTGCCAAGTGCATTTGAAGCACCATCAAAGTACAGGGTCCATCGAGATCCTTGTTCAGGTCCGTCATACGATTCGTTACCTTCAGTGTTGTCCAATGTCATGATGTCCTCGTCAGGGAAGTCGAATCTCATAGACTGGTAATATTCGACGGCTTGATGAGCTAGATGGTCCGCTAGTACACTCCCCTTTATAGCCTTTTGGGTATTATACTGGATATCATACTCAGTCAGGATCATTTTCCATCTAGCGATTCTTCCAGATAAAGCAGGATTCTCGAAGATATACTTGATTGGGTCCATCTTGGAAATCAGCAAAGTGGTATGAGTCAACATATACTGCCTTAGCCGGCGAGCAGCCCGTACCAAAGCGCATCAAGTTTTCTCGAGCAGTGAGTAGCGAGTCTCACAGTCGGTAAACTTTTTGCTAAGGTAATAAATGACATGCTCTTTTCGGCCAGACTCATCATGTTGGCCCAGTACGCACCCCGTTGAATTATCCAAAACAGTCAGATACATGATTAACGGCCTTCCTTCGACGGGTGGCATCAAGATAGGAGGTTCTCGCAAATACTCTTTGATCTTATCAAAAGCAGCTTGACAATCATTGTTCCATTCAACTACCTGATCTTTCTTCAACAACTTGAAGATTGGCTCACAGGTAGATGTTAGGTGAGAGATGAACCTTGCGATATAGTTTAAGCGTCCCAAGAATCCTCTAACCTCCTTTTCAGTGCGGGGGGCAGGCATTTCTTGTATAGCCTTTACTTTAGCTGGATCAACCTCTATGCCTTTGTTACTGATGATAAATCCCAAAAGTTTTCCAGACCTGACTCCAAAAGTGCACTTGCTCGGGTTCAGTCTGATCTTATACTCCTTCAATCTGACAAACAACTTTTGTAGATGATCAAGGTGTTCTTCTTCTGTATGTGATCGGGCTATCATGTCGTCTACATAGACCTCAATCTCATGATGTATCATGTCATGAAATAAAGCTACCATGGCGCGTTGATAGGTTGCCCCGGCATTCTTCAGTCAGAATGGCATCACTTTGTAGCAGAAGGTACCCCATTGCGTGACAAAAGTAGTTTTCTCCATGTCTTCGGGGGCCATTTTAATCTGGTTGTAACCCGAGAATCCATCCATGAAGGAAAATACCTTGTGTTAAGCTGTGTTGTCAACCAAGATGTCGATGTGTGGCAGTGGAAAATCATCTTTAGGGCTAGCCCTATTTAAATCCCGATAGTCCACACACATTCTGACTTTGCCGTCCTTTTTAGGTACGAGCACGATGTTAGCAACCCATTGTGGATAGGAAGTAACAACCAGAAAGCCAGCGTTGAATTGCTACATTACCTCAGCTTTGATCTTCTCAGACATGTCGGGCCTCATTCGACGAACCTTTTTCTTGATCGGTGGACAGTCTTCTCTTGTAGGGAGACGGTGAACCACGATGTCTGTGTCTAATCCCGGCATGTCTTCATAGGACCAGGCAAAGATCTCAACATATTCGTTCAACAACTGCACTAAGCGCTCTTTGACACCTGGTTCCAGGTTGGCACCCACCTTAACCTCTTTCTTGTCTTCCTCTGTTCCCAAGTTGATGGTTTCTAGAAACTCTTCATGGGGCTGAATAGCCCTCTTTTCTTCTTGCAAAAGTCTGGCTAACTCTCCCGGAACTTCACAGTCTTCGTCAACTTCGTACTCAGCATGATTGACCAAATCTTCAGAGTCACCGAAGGCTAAAGCAGAATAGTCACCCATGAAATCTAGAGTGGATGGGTACCTGCATTTGTGGGTGTGGGTGTGTGTAAGAGATAGCCATCCTTAAACAAAACAAAATGCAAAAGGAAAGAAAACGAACGCAACAGTTTATAAATGAAAACCTCCAATGATTCATTAAAACATGGCATATGATAATGAAGAAAATCAAGCCCTTACAAATGGACCTATATACCCCGGGCAAGGCATAAGGTGAAAATAGTGTACAAATTATTTAGTTATTACAGACCAAAATAGGAAATTGTTCAAAGATAAATTACTAGTTGATAAAAGTGATGGGAATAAAGTCCTTTGCTTCCCAGTTGCTTAATCCTCCTTCGACGGTAGGAAAGATCCAATCTTCAAAATTGTCTTCTTCATCATCATCTTCTAAGGCATTAATTCCATCGTGAATGATTTTTACGGGTGGTCCTCCAGCCTTGGAGCGACGCATAACTTTCTGGCTAGCAGTTGTAAAACCCAGTCCAAACTTGTCCATCTTATGGGGAAAATCAGGAATTTGCCCCCACACTGTACTCCTTCCTTCTTTGATTACAGCCTCTGCATCCTTGAGAGATGCCATCCTAGGTACATGCTTGGAAACGATAGGCACATCAACCATTGTCTTTGCAACTGCGACCTCAGGAGAAACTTCCTCAAAATGTTGGAAAGGCGTTTCTATGAATTCACCATCTAACTCCACATAGCGGAAGGAGTTGAGGTGACTTATCATGTACTCTTCCTTGCCGTGCACCGTTATAATCTTACCCTGAACAGGATATTTGGGCATCTGGTGTAAATAGGAGGTAACTGCCCCAGCATAGTGGATCCACGGCCTTCCTAATAAGCACGAATATGAGGGACGAATGTCCATCACGTAAAAGGTAGACTTTAAGATCTCGGTGCCCACTTTGATAGGAATGTCTACTTCCCTATGAACCATCCTCTTAGAACCGTCGAAGGTTCTAACAACGATGTTACTGGGTTTGAGGGTCAATCCTTCGCAGTTCAACCTATCCAACGCCTTTTTCGGCAGCACATTCAAGGATGATCCGGTATCAACTAGGACATGGGCAAGGGTGGTTCCCCTGCATTCAACTAAGACATGCAGCGCGTCGTTGTGCTTCCTTCCCTTTGGGGTTAAATCAGCATCAGAAAACCCAAGGCCATTATCAGCAGTAAGACTGGCCATGCACTCTTGAAACTGGTCAGCCAAAGTTTCTTGAGGCACATGTGTTGTCTTTAAAAATTTGATTAAGGCCTTAGCATGGGCCTCAGAGCAGAGTAGAAGAGCCAACATGGAGATCTTGGAAGGGGTCTGCCCTAGCTGTTCCACAACGTTGTAGTTGCTCTTTTTGATTATCTTTAAGATTTCTTCCATCTCTTTCTGGGTGGTTTCGGGGATTACCACAGTCTGAGCCTTCATCTTGACAGGCACTTCTAGTATCCCCTTACCTTTATCGGTAGTATCAACAGCGGGTCTAACTTCAGGAGTATCCAATTATTCAATTATCGGGCCTTGCACAAATGGCTTAACAGGTACAGAAGCTTTCGAGGGTCCGAAGACTGCTCGAGGGGGAGCAATCTCCGGAGAAAAAATCCGTCCGCTGCGAGTTATCTTGCTTATTCCCGCAATTTTCCCTATATCAGGGTTTTCATCACCAGAGTTCTCTTGGACTGATTCAATCTATTTGATACCGTGATAGAAGATTTCTCCTCCGTAGTTCCATGGTATCGTCTTGTTAGATTGATACGGGATAGGCCCCGACATGGTGATTTTTAACGGCACAAACTTAGGATCAGGCGTAATCTTGACAGGCCTTTTGCAAGCCTTGGGAAGATTGTCGGAGATGGTTATTATTGCGATGTCATTGGTTGAAGTAGCAAAAGTAGCAGGAGTAACAGGAGTGAAGGTATCAACAGGAGTCTTTTGGAAGAGTATCTCTTGGGTATCCATCAGGCATTGGATACCTGATTTCAACATTGGACAGTCAGCTCGTATGTTTCAACAAAAGTAACAGTCTTTTCCACAGCCTGGGAATATCCCGGCTCTCATCAAATTCACTTTAATCACTGGTAACGAAGTCAAAAGGTCAGCAACATTGGTAACATGAAGGTCTTCCATAACGGCATGAACATTATGATCGTGCTTGGGCATCGGAGCGGATATCACGTTGGGATTCTCAAGAGCATCAAACTCTACCTCCTTAGCGTCTATCAGATCTTGGATTTTGTTCTTAAGCACCCAACAGTTATTGGTATCATGCCCTATACTGTCAGAGTGGTAGGCACATTTTGCATTGGAGTGGTAATATGGAGAAGAAGTATTAGGGTTCTTTGGCGCTTCCTTCAAATTGGTAAGATTCAGCTTTAGAAAATGAGGGAGTACTTGAGCTGGTGTCATGTTGATTCGAGTGAACTGCCGTTGTGGCCTTTCTACCCGTTGCTAATTAGATCTTGGCTGATTGCTGCGCGGTTGATCATTTAAAGAGTTTTGAATCATCACTGCCCCTACCATTGGTCGGCGCTCGGTTCTTCCTTGACTTTTCTGAGAATAAACAGCAGAATCTTCCTTCTTAGCAGGGAAGGTCTTCTTAATATCAGTGGATGCATAGGTATCTTTCTGAATCTTACCACTTTTAATGTCGGCCTCGACCCTTTCGCCGGTCAAAATTAATTCAGTAAATCCTGCAGAGGAACTCCCAATTAAATGATTGAAGTAAGGTCCAGACAGGGTTCCTAAAAACATGTCAACCATCTCTCTATCCTACAATTGGGGCTTCACCCTTCCATCCAGATCACGCCACTTCTAGGCATACTCTTTAAACCCCTCGTTAGAAGCCATACCCATACTCTGTAGTTGAGTACGGGTGGGCACTAAGTCAGCATTGTATTGGTATTGTCGGTAGAACGCAGCAGCTAAGTCTTCCCATTTATGAACCTCAGATCTCTCAAGTTGATAGAACCAGTCCAATTGTGTGCCTGACAAACTGTCTTGAAAAAAGTGTACCCAAAGGTCTTTATCAGATGAGTGGGGTTGAATCTTTCTGACGTAGGATCTCAGATGCATCTTTGGGCAGGACAGACCGTCATACTTAGAAAATGTAGGTACTTTGAACTTGGGAGGAATGACGATCCCAGCGACCAACCCTAGTTCTTCGAAATCTAAACCAGGTACCCTTTGAAACTCCATGGCTGCCAACCGATCCTCAAGATTTTTAAACTTATCATCCGCCGGGGGATATTGCTGTTCGGAGTAATCTTCGTCTTCTTCCCCTTCCTCCTATTCAACCTCAGATTCAGAAGGTACCGCAGCTCCTTTTCCTTTACCAGCCCCTTCATCAGACGTTGAGGGGAATTCGAGAACTTTTCTAGCATTGCTTTCAAACCTTCTTCCAAAAGTGGCTACTCCGGGCCTTTTCTTCTTTTTCTCTTTATTTTTCTCCAACAGTGCTTTAAGGTCCTCTTGACCCTTTGCTAAGGTCATGAGGAGTTGCTGGAATTGAGAGTTATGTGCTTGTAGATCCTTAATCGTCTGCTCCAAATCCATCTTGCTGAAATAAACAGCAGAAAGATAAGGAAACCTGGTGTGAAGACCTGTTTATGCATATGATGAATGATATGTTATTCATGTAATGCATTCAAGGATTCAGAAATTCAAATTTGTTGCAAACAAAAAGAACACACGTCATATTAAGAAGAAATTTGTTAGTACATAAGTTCCCCATGGGAAAAATATTACAAAATTCTTAATGTAAAAAGACATTGCGCATCCTCTTTGGTGCGATGTAAGTGTTGAGAGTTTCCTCCTCATGAAGTCGGCGGGTAAGCTCCAAAACCTTCTTCTCACTGGCATAGAAGCTGGCTTCAAAAGTATTCCGTTCCTCCTTGAGTTGGATCCAACTCTTTTGTAATTCTTCCAATGATGTTGGCATGTCAGGATGTAGGAGGGTGTATGGAACCTCTCCTTCCATAACAGGCTCTTTGATCACGGGGAGAATGTAAGGGTATGGCATCATAAGATTCTGGGCGCGGGTTCGTACCCACTTGAGGTAAGGCTCAAGGGGGATGGAATTTTTGTGCCCCAGTGTCTTACTATCCACCTTGTTGGGCATCCTCCAAGCTCTGATAAACCTTTGTCGAAGTCTTTGTGCATCCCTCCGAGCATATCCAAATTGTCTTAGTGCTAAACAGGGGTTGTAGGTGATGCCTCCCCTAATGCCAAGTAGTGGTACATTAGGGAATTCCCCATAAAGATCAATGATGATGACATTTGCTCTGGACCGAGAACACTAATGTACATCAGAATGTGTGAGGGTCATCAATCGTTGTGACCACCTTAAACCCTACTCATTCTTCAAAACTGATTATGGAAGGTGAGAAATAAACCACCTTTCTAGGAGAGGAGTACAGCATATGAGAACACCTCTTTTCCTCATTGTTCGTGTGTAAAATGAGTGTAGGATATCCCTAAGCAATGTAGGTATAGGATTCCGGGATATGAAAATCTTGACAACATTCACATCTATCAGTTGATCAGGGTTTGGGAACAAGACCAACCCATAGATGAGGAGTGCCACAATCTCTTCAAAAGCTTGTAGATCTAGAGAATTCCAGCAGTCTTGTGCCTTCTCAAACAGAAACTTTGCCAAGAAACCCTTGACACCACTTCTGGCTTCCCAATGTCCTTTGATGTCAGATGGTTGCAAGTGTAATGCTTGAGCAACGTCTTCAGGCTTTGGTTCTTTTTTCGTACCGTTGTAGGGTAGTTGATGAATAATAGGAATCCTCAGGAGTTGAGAAAATTCCTCCAAAGTAGGTACTAGTTGGTAATAAGGAAATGTGAAACAGTGGTGTAGGGGGTCAAAGAACTGGAAGAGAACTTTCACCATGTCTTCTTCAATGTTGGAGTTGACCAAGTTGATAAGTTTACCATGTCTTTCACTGAAGAGAGAATTCTCTGGAATCTTGGAAGTAAGCTCTTTGAGTTAAGGAGGGATTTTCACAAGGTTAACTTGAATTGTTTTCCTGCGAAGAGATTCCATGACCTACAAAACAAGAACATAGATGAAGATCCAAACCCTTGAAATGGTTAGTGGATGCATATGATGCTTTATGATGTTCATGATGTATGCACAAGCACATGTACAAACAAGTCACACAAAACCCTAGTTTCAGGCTTGCATGAGGTTTCATAGGTAAGTACCCTCTTGAGTTTAGTTGGCTCAAACCTGTCCTATAAATAGTAACCGGGTTCTAAGGAGCTCAATATCACTGGATTATTTTATGTGTTCATTGTTTTGGTTTAGCCACTTAACTGGCGACCAAAATATTCGAAGAAAACAATCCTCAATGAGTGTAGTATCGAGTATCTACCAACTTCGGACTGCACCAAAGCCGGTCATCTCACTACCCATAATAAGGTCAAGTAAGGTTCTAAAGTCCATTAGTGCTTCATGACATCACTCAGCGGCCCCGTATTCTCTTTGATTGACTCAAAGGCTACTGGTACTCACAAATATGTCACACTAATATAGCTATTGCTTTAACCATGTCGGTATACCCCGCATAGTTTCCACAACGTATTGCTATTTACCTATGAATGTTTCCCAAATCCGGGTAGAGGATTTCAAGCCCAAACAAGAGAACCAAATGTAAAGTAATCAAAGCAATCAAGATAAGCATGCAAAGGTGATCTAAGCCCTAAGGTTACTCCACTTTTAAAGTCACGTGTCCCCAGCAGAGTCGCCAGTTCTGTGGTATGGTGGGAGAACTGACTGTGAAGGTTTTGCGTTTTGTGTTCGCAAATGTTTCGGTTTAGCAAGAGTCGCCACCGACTTTTTATTTTATCCTAAGGAAAGGTCAAAAAGCACAGGAAAGATGTTGAGATTATATCTTGGGTTCGGGGAGTAGATTATGAAAAGAGAAGGTGCTAGCACCCTTTTCATCCATGGTTTTCCATGGGCTCTTAGTTTTAGATCACTTGGGTTTGCTTTTCAATTTGTTTGAAATGGTGCTTTGTGTGTGGTTTTTGAAAGATGTTTTGAAAAGAGGCCATCATTGTGGCAACCTTTGTAATGATTCTTGTTTGAATGTATACAAAGGTGTTTTTGTCTTTTTTGAAAAGTTTTCAATGTTTGAAAGTTGGATTTTGAAATTGTGTTGTGAAGTGTGTTTGAAAATAGCAAGGATGTTTTGCAAGCTTTTGATCAAATAACTAAGAGTTGTCTACTCTATTTTACTCAAAGATTCTTATTATGTTTTTAACCCTTTTGACAATGTTGTTTTACCATTGAGTTTGGTAGACAACCTTGTATTAGGATGTTAAACGGGACAGGCACGGGTCATCGTATAGACCATGATAGTAATTGTGCTAAGTATCTTTTAGCAATTTTCCGAGGAACTAGATCATTTTGTATAGGCAACCAAGATAGCGTCATCGAGGGACTATGATCTTTTGTTTTGTTTTTGTTTTGTGAATAGATACTCAACATGCATATCATGGCCATTTGTTTAGGCAAACAAGTGGAGATACCTTAGGGGTGTTTATGTGCAAGTGTGTTTTGTTGCATGCAAGAGTTTATCTTGAATTAGGATTTTCTATTTCATTGATTTTATCTTTCCATACATATCCTAATTACTAGCATTTACATTTGAAAGCAATAAAATGCGGAAATGTAAAATTCTACGCCATTACAACATTTAGGTGATGGGGATACACATTTGTACATGGGGGTGGTTCAACGAGAAAAATATATAAGAAAAGAAAATAACAAAGGGAAGATAGAGAGAAAGAGGGAGAGGGCTAGCGCACTGCTGAGAGGAAGTCATAAGTTCTTACCCAGGCATGTTTCCAGATTATCAACCTTTTGGTGAAAATGTATGAGTCAGAACTTCTGACTCTGGCACCTGCAAAACAGAAACCTGTTAGTGGGAAGGTCATAAGTTTTGACCCCCATGCGCTGCAAGACAAAAGTTTGTTAGTGGGGAAGTTAGAAGTTCTGACCCTGCTGGAGATACAATAATTCTCAAAAGTTCTGATATTATTGACAGCAAAACAGGCTTCAGATGTGCCAACGTCAAAGTGAGAATTTGGCTTCTCCCTGTGCTAGCCAGAACATCTGCAGTTTTATTATTTTTCCACAAAACAGAAAACATGCTTGGGACAACCTCAGCAAATGTCAAAGTGTTTCAGGAGACAAAACCAACAAGGTCACAGGTAGGTTCTACACTGATTCACTTTCTACTTAAACATTCAGATGTATGAAAATCCTCAGAACGCAAACAACAGCAACATGATATTTACATTATGTTTTATTGAGTCTGCAAAGCTGATGATGCTTAGCAGCATGATGAAAGTCAGCAGGTACTTACCTGGCTTGTTGAAAAAGTCTGTGAGTGGGAGCTAGCTTTAGCTCTGATGATGTTCTGGACAGGTTCTTTTTAGAATGGGTGGATGGAGAAGGAATGTGTATGTAGGGTCAGAAATTGTATGGGTGTTCTTTTGGTCACGAAGCAAACTGGGTATTAATGAAGTTTGGAGGTAGGAAGTTCAAAGTTTTTGAAAAAATACAAAGGATTTTTGGACAGAGATTCACAAGGTTTTTCCTTTACTAGAGTTTTCAGTTTCTTCTCTAGCAATTTTTTCTGGATGTTTTTTCACCTCCCCCTTGTGATGAACAATGGTGTCCTATTTATAGGCAAGGCTTTATGGACTTTTGAACGTTAAAGGGCGCCAATATTATGTAGTAGAGGTTAACTTTTTTTTTAAGGAAGTTCATGAAAAGTTGTGATGATGGACAGCTTTTCAGCCTAGGCTGGAACAGTAGGCAAGGATTGAGGAGAAGTGACCTCTATAGGCGAAAAGTGGCGCATAGACCTATGCCTAAACCTTCACAAAGGTGTTTACCAAGCCACACGTGGATAGACCCCTTGGATGAATGTTCAGGAGTGGTTGTGAGCATTAATGAGCATTAAATGGTGATGAGATTTATCAACATCAAAAATCTTGTAATAGGAAATTTTGCATCATTACCTAAAACCTTAGCCAGCAGTTCTGCTTCACCAAAAATAACGTAAACCAAGCTCTGACCTTGTCATCTTACTATCTCAACAAGTTCTGAGAGTTTTCCAGTATGCTCCTTTGATCTGCCTTTAAAGTTTCTGGACTTAGTGATCCTGCTTCAGTACTTTACTCAATCTGCTGCTCCTATTATCTTTTGATCCCAATACGTTCTGAAGGAGTTTCTGGCTTTGTTTCTTTTTCTAGCAAATTTTGACTGAACTTTTACGTAGCTGCTGAAAAAGCCATGTTCTGACTAAAGATCACGTGCTGAACCACGTTTACAATCTTTGACTGAGCTAGTGTAACTGCTAAAAGAGCCATGTTTTGACTGAATATTATGTGCTGAGCCAAGTTTGCAGTCTCTGACCGTTTCTGCCTGGAGGTTGGTTCAGAAGCTCTGAATTGCCATTTTCTTCTTAAACGCCCCTTCTTTAGAGAAAAATTCCCAATGTTTAGAATTTAATTTTCCCAAGGTAAAAGCTTTGCCTTTAGAGCTTGCAAATGACCATTTTGCTCTTGTAAATTGTTTGCTTGGAAAGGAACGATAATGAAGGGCTTGGATTTGTTTAAGAGAAAAAACTTGGGAGTTCAGGATGAATTCCTGAAGGATGGGAGGGAAAATTTTGGGGTACAACACTAGCACAGAGCAAAAATCCAGGATAACAATCGACAAAGATTTATAAAGCAAGTTTAATATGACGTCATGGGTGAAAAATATACATAAGTTCAAAGTAAATACATGTACAAACTCAACACATAAAGAATACACAAAGAGGAAGAGAAATGAATCATAAATCTCTCGGTATGTCAGTGTCGATTGATGAGAAATCCACTCCAGATCATCCGTATAAAAGCTTCAATATTGTTTTCTAAGCTAATCCTATCTAAAAATGAAGGGTGATGGAGTTGGGATAAAAAATACCGAAAACCATACCCAAAAAATGTGTTTTTACACCTAAATACGTATTTTTGACTGTTTAGCATCGCCCGACGACCAAAATAACGTTTTTCCCACGCTACAGCTCGCCTAGCGTCGCTCGGCGAGCAAAAGCGTTGCCCGACGACGGATGACAGAAGGTTGAAAAATCAGCACATCATTCTGCACTATTTCGGTCATAACTTTTGAATCGTAACTCTGATTCGCGCCTGATTCGAAGAGTTGGAAAGCTTATTCAATTCTATTTCTAAAAATGAAAAAATATAAACCAAATTTATGATTTCTTATTCTTTGATTTTGAGCCTTATTCGTTGACGAGTTGCGCAAAATCGCACGTTTGAAGCCGTGTCTTCAAAATTTTATTACTCATGCTCCAAATACGCATCAATACCTATAAAATGAATGGAAAACTATCAAACGTTACACTTTATACATGAAAACGCATTATAACAAACTAAACGTGTTTATACATAAAGTTAGGTTATTCAACTGATATTAACAATTAAGAGTCAATAAGTGCAACAAAAAGTATATACAAAATAACTACACGTTTGCACTTATCAATGCCAGCTTATGTACCCCCAGCTTATTGGGCCCAGTCCAAAACCTGGATTAAGGACCTATTGCTTCATTCACCTTCCGTTTTACTGCACTGTTTGGAAGCGCACCCCTTGCCATTTGGGCATGAATTCAATATTTGAATTCAAGCCCATACTATTGGGACCTCACTATTTTACTACCCTTATATATTTCGCACCCCTACATTTTTTTAATATTTTATTTATTCTATTTATTTTATTATTTTCATAATTTTATGTTTTCTTTAATTATAATAATTATTATATATTTATATTAGGTATTTAATATATTTAATATTATATTTATTATTATTATTATTATTATTATTATTATTATTATTATTATTTATCATACAAATTTTTACTTTTTAAACTCATTCAAATCTATTTTGTTTATTGCATTAAATTCAATTTTTATCATGCATTTAAATAGAATATTTTCAATAATTAATATATTAAAAAATATTCAACCAACCACAATTCATTTTTAAAAATCAAATTAGGTCAATAAACAAATTTCAAAAAGGAGTGCGAACTTATTCGAATCGACTGCACGTTTAGTTTAACAATCTCCGCTATTCACGACACCTAGACTAAACGTGCGGAAAATGTGAATATCTTCGCAATTCATAAAAAACACAAACCAACTGCGAACTACGAAATAAGACTCTAATTCCTCCTAAGAGGATACGTAGGCATGCGATTAAAATCGTGGCGAGTTCCCCTAAAAAATATTTACCCTATTTCCCAAAATCGCGCTTCTAACCCTCGTATCCTTGTGAACAAGGTAGATGAGAGGTGCCTAATACCTTCCCTGCATCTAGAACCGAGTCAACAATCTAGAATCTCTGAACTTTTTAGGGTTATTCCTTTATATTCCTTTCCTTGGGATAAAAATTAAGGGTGGCGACTCTATATTTAAAAACCAGTTACTACAGCTGGCGACTTTGCTGGGGAGTCAACCCTAGGTTTAGAAGCTTTTTCTTGTGTTTTTAGGTTTTTTTCAGTTTTTTATTTATATCTGTGGTGGGATCTAATTTTTGCAAAAAATATTTTCAAAAAAAACCTTAGAAAGAAGGTTTGTCTATAAGCCAAGAGGATACATCATCCCTACGAGTTTATGTGACGACTTCGCCTAGAGTCAGTGGAATTCCTCAAAAGAAATATTTCTTAAGAGACATCCTCTTGAGAAGTAGGACTTTGGAATGATACCTATGGATCTTTGTATAAACCTCAAACCAAAATCTCATGATGAGACCTTTCATGACTTAAAGACGAAAGTTTCAGTATGCAAAGAGACTCCACTTAAGGGAGGCCCTTGTGCCCTTCCCTCTAGTGTTATTCATGATACCCTTAAGGAAACCACCTTACAGGAGGGTAGAATATCCATAAAACCAATCTAAGAACCTACCTTCTAGGGTTGTTATTCATCATATCTCGTCATTCATTCATTCATACATATTTACATTTCATATATTCATTATTCTCTATTTTTCTATGGTTTGTCTTATTCACAGGGTATATATATATATATATATATATATATATATATATATATATATATATATATATATATATATATATATATATATATATATATATATATATATATATATATATATATATATATATATATATATATATATATATATATATATATATATATATATATATATATATATATATATATATATATATATATATATATATATATATATATATATATATATATATATATATATATATATATAAATCAAAGGTTTTAGGTGAGTATTTGAGAAATGAGTACCAAAGGGAAGCAACTCATCTTTATCTATGTTATCAAGCCGGATGTGACCAAAATCAAGGCTGTAAAAGAAATATTATCTGAAAGGGCCCTAAAAACATTCACTTGTCGCTATGGGGATACTCAGGACTTTACCAAAGTCGAAGTGCAGTTGGATGCTATTTCGGCTCTGATTCAATTTTATGACCCACCGTTGAGATGTTTCACTTTTCAGGATTTTCAACTGGCACCAACCTTGGAAGAATTAGACATAATTATGAACTTCTCTAAAGAGAAGGCTTATATGGGTATCAGACAAACCATTGATATCCAAACTCTGGCTGAAGGATTAAAAATCCCTTATCCTGAATTGGCTCTTAATTATAAAAAAGAGGGAGACGTACGAGGAATTAAGAGATATTACTTGGAAAATAAGGCTCTTGATCTGGCTAATGATAAAGAATGGGAATATTGTGTCGACTGTCTGGGGCTGCTTATATTTGGGGTTGTCCTGTTTCCGGGAACTATAGACTATATTGACCATGTAGCCATCAGTGTGTTCTGGGGTACTAAGTTTTCAATGCAGACCAAACCCCATGCTCTACTTGCTAACATCTATTACACTATTCATACACAGTACGACAAGAAAAGAGGTACTCTAAATTGCTGTATTCCATTGTTGTACTCCTAGTCCAGGACTCACCTTTACAAGGAGGATTGCATGATTCTGAATCTGACGAGGTATGAATGGTCTTAGAAATTAAGGTCTCTCACTTCTAGTTCTGTGTTATGGTACGCCAAGAAGTTAGATATTGGCGATATTATTTACAGTTGCGGGGATTTTCCTAATGTTTTGTTGATTGGGTCACAAGCCTGCATTAATTACAACCCTGCCTTAGCCCTACAACAACTAGGGTATCCCTTGGAAGACAAGCCTTCAGACGAACAACTTCAACAATTGATCTTTCATGACATGGGTAGAAATGACTGAGATCTACTCAACAAACATATTCGGGCTTGGAGCACGGTTAACAAAAGAAAAGCTGAAAAGAAGAACACGGTAGTAAAAGAACCTTACACTCAATGGGTTCTGGACAGGATACAAATTATCAAGCTTCCTTTTTATATAAATCCAGAATATAAACAAGAGGTCCCACTTACTCCTATTATGTCTTTGGAAGAGGTAGATGATCTGAAGAAAGCTCTGAAACAGGCTTAGAGGGAGAAGGAAGAACTAGAGCTCAATCTCCTTAACTTAACCAAAGAGAAAAGACAAATGCAACACATACTTGAATCAAAAGACCAACAGATTCAAAGAGAATGTGAAGCATTTGAAAAGGAAACGTTTGACTGAAGGTTTTCTAAGTGCTACTTTTAATCTGGATTCCCATAATCAGAGGCTGGAAGACGCTGCTAATAAAATTGGAAAATTAAATAGATGGTATGAAAAATCCGTGCAAGAAAAGAAGGTACTAGAGGAAGATTTGAGGGCTCAATTCCAAAGCTTGGCCCAAGTCTCTCTAGATCAGGAAGAACACTTAAAATATCTCACTACCAGGCTTCCGGATAATCAAGAATCAAAGGTGAGGAAGCACCTTGCAAAGATGAGGGAAGAAAGACTTCTGGCCCAAAAAACTGTAGAGTACGAATAGGTATGCCTTGAGCTGGAAGGCCTTCAAAAAGATTTCCTGATACAACGAAGACTTTATGTGGAGCTGAGGGCTGAAAAGATGTATTGGGAAAAGCAATATACAAATATTTCCCAAGCAGGAAGGGATAACCACAAGATAATTCCCAACCTCTATCGAGAGTACCGATATTACAAGGACAAGCATGAGAGGCTTGCTTTCTTGGCCAACAATATCATTGAAGACATTCCTAGGAGCTTAAGGTATGCAAAAAGTATAATGGTCCCTCTCCCAAAGGACGTCGACAATTTCCTCAAGCTGTGTAGGACAATGGTCGATCGTTTCAGAGAATACATTCGCAAGCAATATTAGAAGATTGTTTTCCCTTTGTTTATTTCCCATTCACCAAATTTGTTGTTTTAAGATTGTAATATCTTTCAGTATCTGAATTATGTTCTCTTTTAAGGACGACTTGCATCTTCAATAAAAGCAAAGTGTTTCTTATTTCTGTTTGTGTATTCATTTTCCAGATGCTCACCAATAAAAAAAATATACATGATATAAAAAGAATGTATAAATATATACCTAAGTGAATAAGACATTCGAAACATCGCTCACACATTCATAAACATTTGCATCTCATAAATTTACAACTCAAAAACTCATTTTTCAAAATCTTCTCCAGTTGAACCATTGGTAGAAGGAAACCACCACCTTCTTGGCCACCGTATCAAACAAGAGCTAACAAACTAAGAGCCATGGAACAAATCAAAGAAAATCAAGCAGCTTTCAAAGTTGATCTGGAACAATTCAAGAGCAACTTCGACTCAATGAGAGGGGATATAAGCCAAGTTCTCCTAGCTTTGAAGAATATCATTGATAGACAAGAACAAATTCCCATGGAAGCCTTCGAAGAAATAACCCAAGTCATCGGTGCATCAAGCAATCACCAACTGAGAAGAGGACCAGAGACAGGGCCACAAAAGTCTATCATGGCTCAGCATGAGACAAGACAAGAAACTGAAGGGTTTATCCCACCTCCACCAAAGGCAGGGGAATCTCATACCCTACAGATCCCAGTTAATAATGCTGATAATTACTTGGACTTGCAATATGGAGATCACAACCTGGAGGATGTTAATCAGGCACCATAGAAAGTGGCCAATACTCCTGCTACGGAGAATCCACTAGTATTAACTCAATATAAAGCTTTAGTAGAAAGGTTGAAAGTTGTGGAGGGATATGATGCTTTTGATGTCGTAGCCCTCAAAATGGGTCTCGTTTCAGATGTAATAATCCCACCAAAATTCAAAGTACCTGACTTTGGAAGGTACAAGGGGCTCACTTGTCCAAGAAACCATCGGCGCATGTATTGTAGGAAGATGCACGCTTATGCTCAAAACCAAAAATTAATGATTCACTGCTTTTAAGATAGCTTGAGTGGGGCATCTCTATATTGGTACATGTAGTTAGAGAGGATGCACATCCAGACATGGTCAGACCTTACCAATGCTTTCTTGAAGCAGTATAAATGCAATCTGGATATGGCGCCTACCCACATACAATTCTAGAACCCGTCTTAGAAGAAAGAAGAGTCCTTCAAAGATTACGCTCAAAGGTGGAGAGAGATAACATCTCGTGTATAACCACCACTTCTGGAGAAAGAACTAGTCGACATGTTCATGGGAACATTGTAAGGGGTATACTATGAAAAGATGGTAGGAAGCATCTCTTCAAGATTTTCTGACCTGGTGACTATTGGAGAGAGGATTGAGACTGGAATAAAGAATGGAAAGATTAAAGGGGGGGTCATAAAATTCCCCTTTCAATGCAAAGAGACTAGCTCCTAATTTCACAAAGATGAAAGAGGGTGAGGTTAATGTTGTGGCTTCACAATCAAGGGTACAATAACCATTAATAATCCTGCAGGGACAACAACAAAACAAATTTGAAAGGCTGCTAAGAAAATTGGATCCACTCCCTATGCCACCCAGCAAATTATTACAACACTTGATCAAGGACTCTTTGATAGAGCTAAAACCTATAGCTCCTCCAATTGGGCCACTGCCTCCCAAATACAATGCCAATGTCAAATGAGAATACCATGCCAATTCCTCGGGGCATACCATATATCAATGTTGGGCTTTCAACAATAAAGTACAGGATCTAATAGACTCCCAAGACATTACTTTTGAGAAACCGAACATCAAGTCAAACCTCATGCCTCTACATGGTGGAATGACAATAAATGTAATCAAAGTAGTCACCAATTGTTGGGTAGGCAGACAAGTAAAGGGTCCAATAAATCTGTTAAAAGAGTATATGTTGGAATGTGGGTTCCTTTTGGAACACAACGAAGCTTTTGAAAAGACCCTATAATAATTTGTGGACCAGGGGATAGTCCAATTCAGACTATACCCTGAAGATGAATTTATAGCAGCAATTGAAGGAAGCGCAAAGAATACATTGATAATTCCTTACCAAAGGTCCAACCATGATAAGAAGACTCTCGTGATCCCGTGGGGAGATTCAACAGAAACTCCCATAATAAAGCAAACACTGAGGATACCAGTAACACCTAAAATTATAATGGTAATTAAAGGGCTGTCTCCTACCCCTCAAAAAACTGATAAAGCAGTACCGTGGAATTATGATTCGGTCGTATATATCAATGGCTCAAACAAGAATGTGAGTCATCATCAAGTCAAGGACCTACAATCTCGAATATAGAAGGAAAAGGGGGTATGACCCACAGTGGTCGGGTGTTCGGATCGAAACCACCAAAGAAAAATGACAATATGTTGAAGAATAAAAATGACACATTAATAAAAGAAAAAGGAAAAGCGGTAGTGGAGGTGAATCAGGAGCCTCCAAGCAAAAGCTTCATTGACTAAGAGGATGACGAATTTCTGAAAAATAATTAAGAGAAGTGACTATAGGGTGGTGGATCAACTTCACCAAACCCCAGCTAAAATCTCCATATTGTCGCTACTCATCAATTCAGAAGCGCATCGTGATTCTCTGATGAAATGTTTAAGTTCTGCTCATGTTGTAGAAGAAATTACTGTAAACCAATTTGATAATGTCGTGGCAAATCTGACGTTGGGGTCCTATTTAGGTTTCAACGACAACAAGTTACCTCCGCAAGGTCGAGATCATAACAAAGCGATGTATATCTCGATTCAGATAGGTACTACGAACCTATCCAGGGTGCTTACCAATACTGGTTCTTCCCTCAATGTGTTACCAAAATATAGTCTGATGAGGCTAACACTAGATGGTGTTGTGATAAGACCGAGTTCCATGATAGTTAAAGCTTTTGACGGTTCTCAAAGTACAGTATTCGGAGAAGTAGACCTTCACGTCAAGATCGGCCCGCACATGTTCTATATCACCTTTCAAGTCATGGATATAGAACCAGCATATACATGTCTACTCGAGCGACCTTGAATACATGCAGTATAGGCAGTTACTTGAACCTTACATCAAAAACTAAAGTTATTTGTTGAAGGGAGATTGGTTATAATTGATGGAGAGAAATACATGGTTATAAGTCATATTGAGTCCTACAAGTATATCAGTGCTGACGAAGATTGCATAGCCACACCATTTCAAGTCTTGGAGGTTGCTTCAATGGTAACCCTACCGGTAGAAAAGGTCAGGAAGCCTAATCTGACTTTATGGAGAGATTTACAAATGGAAATGAATAATGGTGACTCAAAAGGCTGGGGAAAACTCCCTGAAATATCTAAGAAGAAGAACTGTTTTGGTTTGGGTTATGAATCATCAAAGGCTACTGTGAAAGGCAAGGCACGATTTCCACCAATCCAGGAAACCTTCATCGACAAAGGAGTAGAGCATGGAGAACAAGTGGCAATGATATCCAATAAAGACGACATCAAAAAATCATCAGATTACATCCATGAATGCGCCCCAGGCGAAGAACTCAAGAACTAGACAGTTATGGAGATTCCTGAGATTTTCTTTCCAAAGTAATGTTCTTTGTTTTTGAAAGAACATATATCAAGCCCGAAGCATATGGGTTGTTTGTAAGGGTCCCTCGTTTTGTTTCAACCGATATTCATTATTAATATAAATATGTTTTGTATTCAATTAAGATCCTTGTTTTTCTTTTTGCACTTATACTTCATATTTAAAAATGGCAATACTTCCTCTCATTTGCATTTTCCAAATTTGCATACTAAATAAAAACTACACCAAAACATGATAAATGTACAGATCCATACCCAAAATCACCGATAATGTTATTGCTAATATCCGATATGATTTTGATGATCTCATCAACCAAACTGAAGAGGAAGATGATGAGAATTTTGAACTTTCTGAAGAACTGATAAGAAACATAGTGCAAAAAGCTGACAATATACAACCATACCAAGAACCCATTGAGACCATTAACCTTGGCACAGAAGAAGATCCGAAAGAGATCAAGCTGGGGGAAGCGTTAGAAGAAAGCGTCAAAGGAAGGTTGATAAAATTGTTAAATGAGTACATGGACATATTCACCTGGTTCTACAATGATATGCCAGGGTTGGATACAGACATTTTGCTGCACAGACTACCTCTCAAAGAAGGTTGTCCCCCGGTCAGGCAGAAGCTCAGGAGAACTCGTCCGGACATGTCCAGCAAAATTTGAGAAGAAGTCCTTAAACAATTCGACGCAGGGTTCTTAGTGGTGGTAGATTATCCACCTTATATAGCTAACATCATGCCAGTACCAAAGAAAGATGGCAAGTGTAATACGATGGGAGAACTGACTTGGATGTTTTGTGTTTTATCGCAATTGTTGCGGATAACAAGAGTCACCACCAACTTTTCTTTTATCTAATAAAGGAAAGGGTGAAAAGAACAGAAAAGACCTTTTGAGAATTCTCTTGAGTTCGGGGGGTAGGTTATGAAAAGGAAAGGTGTTAGCACCCTTTTCATCCTTAGTTACCTACGAGCACTTAGTTTCTAGATCACTTTTGAAAATTCTTTTTTAAATGTGTTTGTGTTTGTTTGAAAGTATTATTGAAAAGTGCCTTCGTTTAGGCGAACTTTGTAATGATTCTCGTCTCTATAAGAATGTATACAAAGTGTTAACTTTTAAAAGTATTACATAAAAGTGTTGGTGTGTTTGAAAGGAGTTTGTTTTGAAGTGTTTGTGAGCAAGCAACTACGAGCGTTCTACCTACTCAAAATAAGTCTTTGGTCTTTTCCTCCTCCTTTAGATAGTGTTGTCTTACCATTACTTAGTAAGAAACCTTATCATTGGATGTGAAGGGACAAGCGTGTGTCATCGTACAGTCATAGAAGGCAACATGTAGGATACTTTAGCAATTGTCGTAAGGGACAAAGATTGTTTACCAAAGGCAACATCGAAGGGTCATAGAGGGACTACGATCTTTTAATCGAGGGTCTTTGCTAAAGTATCCCACGTTCGAGGGACATGACTATTTTAATCTAAGGCAACAAGTGTGGGTTAACCCTAGAGGTGCATGTGTGCTAAGTGTATTGTTTTCATTTAATTTGTCTTGAATTAGGGTTGTCTAGTATTGATTTTAAGTCTTGCCATATAAACTCTAATTACTAGCAATAATATGGAAAGCGATAAATTGCGGAAATTAAATGTCCTACGCTATTACAATACTTGAGGGAATGGGGATACAAATTTACAAATGGGGATGACAAATAATATAAACCCTAATTACTATTATAAGGATTTGGAAGTTACATAAATTGTAATGCAAAATAATAGAATGTACAAAAAATGTAAAGATAATGAGAAGAGAAAAGAAAATTATTTTTATATGTTTTTTATGGAAGGGGTTTTAACTGACCTAATTAAACTAATTAATTACAAGGAGTTTAAATAAAACCTAAACTCTAGATTAATTTAAATAAAAGATAACATTAAAATAAAAACATAAGTCTAAATTAGTTTAATTAAGAAAAGAAATTAAATGGTTTAAGAAAATATTTTCATTATTTTTTGTCTATATGATAAAAATAAAATAAAATGGGAAAATATAATTATTTAAGAAAAATTTACTTTTGGGATTTTGATTAAAAATAAATAATTAAGGAAAATAAATAAAATAATATAAAATATAAAAAATTGGGTCATGGAGTTTGAAAAGAAAATAAGGAGGTTTGAAAGAAAAAGAGTTTTTGGTTTAGGCCCAAGGTCTATTTGTTTGAAATCAGAAAATAAAATAAAATAAAATGAAGATGTTTGGGCCTGCGCTACCATTAGGAAATAGGGGTGTGATGTTCAGAAAAAACAAACAAAGGCCCAAACCATGAGAGGCCCAGGCGCGCTGGCAGAAAATGAAACAAGGAAAATGTTAGGAAAAATAACAAAATGTGGTGTTGGGGCTTGAACCCAGGTCACAGAGGTCATAGGCGCGCGCTTTAACCTTTGGGGTGGTGATACATTCGTTGATTTATACAAACCCATCACATTATATTATAAATGCGCTCCTGATTGTGCACTTCATCTTCTTCCTCACGCCATGACCAGAATAACAAATTTGAATTTTGTATCTTGCTCATTTCTCAACCATTTCAGAAATTGTAAACATCAAACTTGTTAGAAATTTCACTATGATTTCAAATATGTAAGTAACTTAAACTATGGATTAAAGATGAACATGAATTTTGCTTGGTACCAAATTCGACCTAGTTTTTTTCAGAAAGTTCAAACTTAAAATTCTCCATGCTCAGGCAATATAAATGAATTCTAAGCACATGGTTAGTTTCAGGGCTACAATTTTACATTTTATCTTTTAAAATCAAAGCCAAATGATGCTTGTATGAAGAGATGGAAGTTCAGAAAACTCACTTGCAAATGGAGATCGTGTTTGGAGTTTGAGCACTCTTTAAGGTGTTGTAATGATCTGGTTAGCTTCACTGAACCTCTAGGAAGCTATTGCAAAGCATACTTTGGATTGAGAGTGGCTGTATTGTTCTAGAGTGTCAAGATGCAAGTTACTAATTTTGAAAATGGAGGATGGTGATGGATGTGTTACAGTTGGGTAACATGCGTTTGGTTAGGTTCTAAATAATATATGGCTGCTTTGTGATTGATTTTGAGGAAGAATGCACGAATGGAATATGAGTTTGGGGTGCAAGGTTAGAATCTCACGAAAATTGTGTTTTGAGGCAATTTATGGTTTGAGGGGAGTTTGGGAGAGTTTCCGAGCTTCTAGATTCGTGTCCTATCTTGCAAAATAGTGCTTCTACTTATAGGAAAAGGTTTGCAAGCTTGGAGTGTTCAGAATCACAAGATCATAAGTTATTAATTTTTGACTTGTTTTTGAAGCAAGCTTGACAAACATCTTTCCAAGGTATGGTACAAGGCTATCTAGAGTGGTTAGAAGATTTAAAAAAGTTCATCTAACTTTTTATGTTGAGTGTGTGCAGAGGGAGAAAGTTAGAGGCTCAATACAAGTTGACTTTGTGATTAAAGCGACTTTACAAGAATAACAATGTTACTTTGTGCTAAAAATGGATGAATCTCTTGGACAATGGCTCTAATGCTTGGATCATAGCTCTAACAATTGTTTAAACCATTAACTATGGGGTGAATTGTAATTTAGAAGCCTGCAAAGTAAGATTATGCAGCATAGCTATGAGATTTGGCCAAGGGTTCATCATCAAAATGACTTGTAATTCATGAATGGATGCCCAACTTCTAGCTTTCGATTCTCTTAGCTCAAAAATGATCTCTTCAAGTTCTTGGACATTTTTGAAAGATTGAAACATCGTATAAAACTTTCATGTTTTCCACTTTGGCTAAATCAAATTGGAACTATGTGAAAATTGGTCAAGAAGTTGGGACAAAAATCTGCCTAAACTAGGTGAAAATTTCACTGTTTTAGAAAAAAGTCATGACTTCATGAGCTTATAATTCAAAATCCAAGCATTTTTAGGACTTTATCATCAAAGAAAAGTTGTATATTTCATCAAGATCTACAACTTTCATGTTGAAAATTTCTTTGAATCATCTTGCATCTTGGTGAAAAATTGCCATGAAGTAGTGAAATTATCAAGGTTTAAAACACTTAGAAATTTTTCTAAGTCTTGAAAATTTGACTTTTTTATGGACTTTTTGATTTTCTTGATTATTGATGATCAAACTTCATATTTTTGAATTTATTTATGAATCTTAATCTTTGAAACTCAATGGTGACTCAAAAAATCAAAGTTTGACTTTTGGTGTAACAATTGACTTTTTCATTAGTTGATCAAATTTCAACTATCAATTGTTTGATCTTGAGAAATGATTTGAGCCATGAAATTAGGTCAACATATTATGTTTTAATTATTAATATCATTCTTCAAACCATTAAGTCATGTACTAGGTCAAAAGTCAATGATTGGTCAATCCCAGTCAAAAACCTAATTTTGACCATTTTGCCCCTTTGATGATTTAAATGCTTTTCTTGAAGAATTGTGATGAAACCTTGATCAATTGATGAATATGACTTCAAAATATTGATATGGGCCAAAAATGTTGAAGTTTAATTGTAGGTTGACCATAATTGACTTTTTATCCAATATAGTTGATTTTTAGTCATCTGATCAATTGATTGAGCAAAATTGTGATCTAAGACTTGAAAGTTGGCATGAGTATTATTGGAGGCCCATAATGAACCATGAAATTATTTTGAGGCATTAGATATCCAATTTTCCTTGTGAAAACCAAAACCCTAATTTGTGGCCTCAATGCTTAGGAGATGAGTTTGTCTGATCAATTCTTGAGAATCCTTGAGCATTGGAAATCCTTTGTGAGAAATGTATTTAGAAAAGAGAGGGAAAATTTCGGGGTACAACATCTGCCCCCTGTTCAATATTCTTAAACCGGAAGAGTTAGATTGGTATGTTCTCCATTCGTAACTTGAAGGTGGAAGATGATTGAACACTAAAGTGCCCAGAAATTTGCACTTGCTAGTGTACGAATTAATGTTGTTGGTTTATTGTATCGAGAATGGGCTTAAATATACCATTCAGAGAGGTGACGAAAAGTTATTGGATATAGGATTATAGATGCCATCCAAAGTAAATGTTGATAGAGATTAGAAGCAGTGTCAGAATAAATCTTTGGTCGATTTATACTGAAACAATAGATGTCTGTATGTGTCTTTGACTGGATAAGAATCAGAATAAATCTTAGGGTTGATTTAACTAAAACAGCAGATGTTTGTTTGTGTCTTTGACTGGATCAAAATAAATCTTAGGGTCAATTTAACTGAACCAGAGAAAAAGTCTACTGGAAATGAATCAGGGTAAATCAATGGTTAATGTAAACCGAACCAGTAGAGGTCTAAAATGGTCCTTAATTGGATACTAAATCAACATAAATCTTAGGATCGATTTAATTGAACCATAGAAGGCGTCTACTGGAAACAAATCAGGATAAATCATTGGTCGATTTAAACTGAACCAGCAGAAGTCTTGAATGGTCTTTAACTGGATATCAAATCAATATAAATCAGGATCGATTTAACTGAACCAGAGAAAGTGTCTACTGGAAAGAAATCAGGATAAATCATTGGTATATTTAAAATAAACCAGAAGAGGTCTAAAATGGTCCTTAACTAGATAATGAATCAGCATAAATCTTAGGATCAATTTAACTGAACCAGAGAAGGCGTCTACTGGAAATAAATCAGGATAAATTATTGGTCGATTTAAACTAAACCAGAAGAGGTCTTGAATGGTCTATAAATGAATATTGAATCAGCATAAATCTTAGGATCGATTTAACTGAGCCAAAGAAAGTGTCTACTGGAAACAAATCAGGATAAATCATTGGTCGATTTAAACTGAACCAGTAGAGGTTTGTAAAGGAAGTGTTTGTCATGAAGATAGTCACTCCATCCGACTTTGGGAATTGATCTATAATTATTTTGTTGGTAAACCCGTCTTGTTTCGGGAGTTCACACCATTGGTGATAAAGATAGTAGCCCCGTCCTGTTTCAGGAATTGATGTGGAACTGTTGAAAATTGTTGATGATATTTGTCTTTTGATTAATCTTTCCTGAAAAGGTAAAGAGTTAGTTGTATGCAATGTCATGATGTATGAAATGCATTGCTTAACGATGTTCTCAAAAATAAATGAGATTATTCTATATGTTTTGTATGCATATGTCATGATGTATAAATGTTGTTGGAATGTATCTTTGTCCGGGAAAATAAATCCCTGACTATTGCTATGAATGAAGAGTATGTGCATATTCAATTTTGTCTTGAATAATTCCACTGGGGATTCCCATTTGCTGTTTGAGTAAACTTTGCAGGGGATGTTGATTTTTCCTTGGGGAGTAGAGTTTAGGAGGCTTGGTTGTCCATTTCACTACCAGTGAACTTTAATTCTTATATACACTGATTGGGGATAAAAGAGATAATTAGACTTCTGATTTGTCTGGGGAGAGTAAAGTTAACTGGTATTCTGGTTGGACTCCAGGTTTTGCAACAACTTTTTGGGGACAGTGGCAATCCTACTGGGAGAGAGGAGTTTTCTCAGTGTTTGGTTGTAGTCTGAGGAATAGACTCAAGTTGGGGAGATGACAGTCTGTTGGGGAAATAAACCCTGTTGAATAAGACATTATGGAGATTTTACAAGGGAAACAAATTCTTCTAGGGAAGAGCTATGCAAGGTTTCTCTTTCAGTTTTGGAAAGCCAAACTCGTCTGGGAATAGAATTTCCAGAGATATGCTAATTGGAACTTCCAAAAGGAAATTGTATGAATTTACTCTGTGGGGATTTATGGACAGCATGAGTGTTATCCTGGCTCCTAAAGTAAGTATTTATTCTTGTTCTCATGCAAATATTTGTTAACATCTAATCATGTTCATATGCACATGTTCATTCAAATTTAGTCATTTGATGTTTTTGCAATCAAAACAGAAAAAACAAAAAGTTTGCACTTCAAAGTATATTTGTATTAATAATTTACCTATAAACAAGCGTTTTTGTACAAAGAGAAGGAAATCCTAGTAAGAGGAAGTCGTCGTGAAATGAAAATAATACAAAGTGAAAACAAATTTATATTGCCATGTGGAAATGATCTCATTGGGTTCCAACTCTGCTATTTCCCCTATGTCTTCAAACATCATCCCTTGTCGTTGTAAGAAGTTGATTGAACTGATATTGTACCATTTGAACTTTTAACCTTGGTAATAAAGTTGGCTTGTAGTGATCCAATGGGATACAACTGTACGCTTTTAATCTTTAACTTTTGCCTGGACCGCCCTTTCGGGTTTTCAGTCCACCAAGATACCCCTTTTTTACCCAAACCTCCCTTGCGGGTTTTCAACTTGCTAGGTGTACAACCTTTTGTATATATCCCTAATTTTTGCCTGAACCCTTTTGGTTCACCGGGATGCCCTTATTTTTGCCTAGGTATGTCAACCTAGCGGGTCGTTCTTATGCGTAGTACTTTTTGACTATGTCCACGTTCACAAGGTGCGGGAAATATTCGTCGTCTATAGGGGTTAACATCATGGCAATGCCCGAGAATACTTTCTTGACAACAAATGGCCTTTTGTAGGTGGGAGTCCATTTGCCCCTAGGGTCACCTTATGGTAGAATGATGCGTTTTATTACCAAGTCACTGGCCTGGTATACTCAATATTTGATCTTCTTGTTGAATGCCTTGATCATACGCTTTTGATACATTTGAACATGACATACAACAGCCAATCTCTTTTCATTGATCAAGTTCAATTGATCCAACCTTGTTTGAATCCATTCGTCTATACCTAAGTCCGCTTCTTTCATATTCCTTAGATAAGGAATCTGAACTTCGACAGGCAAGACAACTTCCATGCCATAGACTAAAGAGAATGAGGTTTCCCCAGTTGATGTTTGCACCGAGGTACGGTAGCCATGAAGAGAAAATGGTAGCATCTCGTGCCAGTCTTTATAGGTCACCACCATCTTTTGCACAATCTTCTTTATATTTTTGTTTGCAGCTTCCACTGTTCCATTCAACTTAGACTTGTATGGAGAAGAATTGTGATGCTTGATCTTGAACTGTGTGCATAGTTCGGTGGTCATGGCATTGTTGAGGTTGGTACTGTTGTCAATGATGATCCTCTCAGGGATTCTGTATCGATAGATGAGGTTATACTTGATGAATCGGGCTACAACATTCTTGGTAACTAAGGCAAATGAAGCCGCTTTGACCCATTTGGTGAAGTAGTCAATGGCGACAAGGATGAAATGATGTCCATTAGATGCAGTGGGCTTGATTTCTCCGATCATGTCAATTCTCCACATTTCAAATGGCCATAGAGAAATCATGACATTTAAAGGTATTGGAGGCACATGAACCTTGTCAGCATAAATTTGGAACTTATGGCAAGTCCTCGAATGATGGTGACAATCAGTTTCCATAGTCGACCAATAGTAACCAACTCTCTAAATTTTCTTAGCCATAGTGTGTCCACTGGAATGAGTTCTGAAGATACCTTCATGCATATCTTCCATGATCTTCTCTGTTTCCTTCTTGTCCATACAATGGAGCAGAGTTGAATCATGATTGCGCTTGTACAAAATCCCATTGATTAGGAAGAACTTGGCTGAGAATCTCCGCAAGAATTTCTTGTCGTTGATTGAAGCTCCCTCAGGATATTCTTGAGCTTCAATATACCTTTTCACCTCGTAGAACCAAGGCTTATCCCCATCATTGTCAATCTCACAATAGTGTGCTGGTTCGTCAAATATTGTGATAGTAATTATGGGAGCTTCGTTGTCCCAATTGACCTTGGACATAGATGACATAGTCTCTAAGGCATCTACCAACTGATTTTCTTCCCTCGGGATATGTTCAAAGGTGACCTCTTCAAAGTGCAGGATCAAGGTTAGCACAAGCTCTTTGTAAGGGATCCGATTTGGATGTTTGGTATCCAATTCTCCTTTAACTTGACTGATCACCATGGTCGAATCTCCGTATACGCTTGGGAATTTGATTTTTAGGTCAATAGAAGCCTTAAGACCCAAGATGCATGCTTCATACTTGGCCATGTTGTTTGTACAGTCAAAGTAGAGTCTGGTAGTGAAAGGTGTATAGAAACCTTCAGGAGAAATGATCACAGCACCAATTCCATTACCCAATGCATTGGAAGCTCCATCAAAAACCATAGTCCATCAGGATCCTTGTTCAGGTCCTTCATACGGTCCAAGCTTTTCATAATCGGTTATCAACATGATATTCTCGTCCGAGAATTCAAAGCTCATGGATTGGTAGTCATCCATAGATTGATGTGCCAAATGATCTGCCAACACACTTCCTTTGATTGCTTTTTATGTAGTGTACTGAATGTCATATTCATTCGAAATAATTTTCCATCGGGCTATTCGTCTGGAGAGAGTTGGCTTCTCGAATATGTACTTGATGGGATCCATCTTAGAAATCAAGAGAGTAGTATGAGTTAATATATACTGTCTTAGTCGGCGAGCAGCCCATGCCAAAGTACATCAAGTTTTCTCGAGCAGTGAATATCATGTTTCACAGTCGGTAAACTTTTTGCTAAGGTAGTATATTGCAAGCTCTTTTCGACCAGACTCTTCATGTTGACCTAGCACACACCTCATTGAATTCTCTAATACAGACGAATACATGATCAGGGGTCTTCCTTCAACTGGAGGCATTAGGATTGGAGGTTCTTGTAAGTACTCATTGATCTTGTCAAAAGCTTTTTGGCGTTCGCCATTCCATCTGACTACTTGATATTTGTTCAGCAGTTTGAAGATTGGCTAACAAGTAGCAGTTAAGTGAGAGATGAATCGGACAATGTAGTTGAGTCGACCTAATAAACCTCTGACATCCTTCTCAGTATAGGGAGTTGGAATTTCTTGTATGGCTTTGACTTTTGCAGGATCAACTTCAATACCTTTTCCACTGACAATGAAGCCTAGGAGTTTTCCAGATCTCACCCGAAGGTGCATTTGTTGGGATTTAGCCTTAGCTTGTATTTATTCAACCTTTAAAACAACTTGTGCAAATGATCAAGGTGTTCTTCCTCAGTTTACGATCTTGCAATCATGTTATCAACATAGAATTCTATCTCATGATGAATCATATCATGAAATAGAGCTACCATAGCCCGTTGATAAGTTGTGGCTGCATTCTTCAAACCAAAAGGCATGACCTTATAACAGAAGGTGCCCCACTGTGTAACAAAAGTGGTTTTCTCCATGTCTTCAGGCGCCATTTTGATCTGGTTGTACCTGGAGAAACCATCCATGAAGGAAAACACCTTATGTTGAGCAGTATTGTCAACCAATACATTAATGTGTGGTAGTGGGAAATCATCTTTGGGGATTTCCCTATTTAAATCCTTATAGTCTACACACATATGGACCTTACCATCTTTCTCCGGCACTGGAACAACATTTGCAACCCATTGGGGATACGACGTCTGCCAAGAAACTTGCATTGAACTATTTTATTACTTCACCCTTAATTTTCTCAGACATATCTGGCCGCATGCGACGAACCTTTTGCTTGATCATAGAACAACCTTCCTTCATCGGCAGACGATGAACCACGATATCAGTATCAAGCCCTAGCATATCTTCGTATGACCAAGCGAACACCTCAACATAGTTATGCAACATCTGGACCAATTTCCTCTTGACACCATCTTCCAGGTTGGCGCCAATCTTGACTTCTTTCTTATATGCCTTAGTACCCAAGTTTATCACTTCAAATGGTTCTTCGTGCAGTTGAATGGCCTTTTCCTCTTGTATCAAGAGTTCGGCGAGTTCCCCGGGTATTTCACAATCTTCTTCACTTTCGTCTTCGGCTTGATAGATTGGATTTTTGAAGTCATAGATGGCAATAGCAAAATTGTTGTCAATGAGATCCGGAGTGGATGTGGATCTACAAAAGTGTGTGTGTGTGTGTGTGTGTGTGTGTAAGGTCACATGGCTATTTGAAAATGCAGTAAAGTAAAAGAAAGACAAGGAGCACAAAATTTGAATGCAAAGTAGTCTAATGTTTTCATTAACATGAGCATAAAACATGTGAAAATGACAAACCCTTAACAAATGGACCATTGTGCCCCGGGAAAGGCACATGGTTTAAAGTCATTATTTTAAAGGAAATTACAGACAAATTTCTCAAAGCAATAAAAAATAGGAAATGGCAATTACTCCTGGATGAAGGAGATTGAGATGAAGTCTTTGGTCTGCCAGTTGTTGAGTCCTCCGTCAGCAGTTGGGTAGATCCATTCGTCCCAATCACCGTCCCAATCACCGTCACTATCAGAGTCTTTTAGAGCATTAACTTCATTGTCGCTAATACGGAGAGGTGGTTTCCTAGAACGAGCACGTCGAACCTCTTTCTGAGCCTTTGAAGTGAAGCCTAAACCAAATATGTCCGACTTGTAGGGGATATCAGGAAGTTGTCCCCAGATGGTGCAACCTTCGTCTTCAACAACATCACAAGCATCCTTGAGAGAGAACATTTCTTGTGTATCTTTAGCAGCTTCGAAAGTGGCAGGAGTGGCTTTGGCAACAACAATCATTGGAGGGACCATTCAAATGCTTGACAGGGGGTTTTAATGAATTCGCCATCCATTTCAACATATTTGAAAGAATTTAAATGACTGATCATGAACTCCTCCTCTCTGCAGATTGTGATAATTTTTCCTTTTACTGGGTACTTTAGCTTTTGATGTAATGTGGAGGTAACCGCGCATGCCCCATGATTCCACGGGCTTCCGAGAAAGCAAGAATAGGTCGGTGGATATTTATTACATAGAATGTTGAGTTGATAACTTGAGATCCAGCCTTGATAGGAAGATCAACCTCTCCATGGACCATCCTTTTCGACCCATCAAAGGCTCTCACCATAATATCACTTGGTTTCAGCACCAACCCTTAACAGTCTAATCTGTCTAAAGCACCCTTTGGTAAAACATTGAGGGAGGATCCAATATCCACTAACACGTGTGCTAAAGTGGTACCTTTACACTCAATGGAAACATGTAGAGCTTTATTGTGATTCTTCCCCGCCGGAGTCAAATCTGTATCTGAAAATCCCAAACCATTGTCAGTAGTCAGGCTTGCTACACAGTTCTTGAATTGGTCAACAGTAGTTTCTTATGGGACATGTGCATTTTTCAGAAATTTTATCAAGGCTTGGGAATGTGCTTCGGAGCATAGAAACAAAGACAACATGGATATTGAGGGTGTCTTCCCCATTTGTTAAACTATCTTATAGTCACCTTTTTGGATAATTTTTAGAATATTCTCCATTTCTTGGCTTGATGGGTCTTTAATATTTTTTGTGAGTGCCTCCGTTCGGGAAGGCTCAACCATTTTTTCCTTTCCTCAAGTATCAACGACAGGTTTAGCAGCAGAAATGTGAATGGGTATTGTAGTAGTGGTTGTCGGAGGAGAGATCTCCCGAGAGAAGATCCTTCCCGTCCTAGTGACTTTACTTGATCCAGCAATGTTTGTAATGTCGACATCTTTGTTTTCAACAATCCATGGCTCTTGTTTTATGCCATGATAATACAATTCCGCCCCATAGTTCCAGGGCACTACTTTGTCGGAAGAGTAGGGGACTGGCCCCGGTGTAGTGATAATCAGGGGAGCGATTCTTGGTTCAGAGGGAATCCTTATAGGGCCTTTGGAGGTGATCCTAATGGAGTATTTGAAATGGTAATTATGGACACGTCTTCAAACTCTTGAGATACATTTTTGGTCAAACTTTTCACAGATGAATTTTCTCAAATAGAATTTCATGGATATTTATTAGGCGTTGGACACCTTTTTTCAGCCATATACAACCATTAATTTGTGCAGCACAATGGTAATAGTCTCTAAGGCAGCCTGAAATACTCTGAATTCTAACAAAATCTTTTTAATAGTCATCAAAAGAGTGGTTAAATTATTGACGGAGGAAATAAAATAGGCATCTTCATTAGCATTGACACCCTTACCATGATTGGGCATGGGTGCGGTGATCATGTTAGGAGTCGAGGGAGGGTCGAATTCAATTGTTTTGTTATCAATCAGGTCTTGGGTTTTGTTCTTTAATGTCCAACAATCATTGGTATCATGTCCCGGACTATTTGAATGGTAAGCACATTTTGCACTGGGGTTATATTTTGGAGAAGTTGTGTTAGGATTAGAAGGGGGTCTTGTAAGGTCACCAGATCATCTTTCAATAGGTGTTGTAGAGCTTGAGATAGTTTCATATTGATTCTAGTAAATTGTATTCTCTGGGCATCTGGCCTTTGTTGGTTATTTTGTTGACGCGGTCGTTGAGTTGAAGTTGGATTGGAAATCAATACTGCCCCTACTGAATGATGACGGTCATTATTAATACGGCTTCTTGACCCATACACATCATTAGTCTCTTTTTTACCAATAAATGGTTTTTTCACAGCATTAGAAGTGAAGGCCATGGGTATCTTCTCGTTTTTAATTTCGCTTTCAACCCTTTTACCAGTCAAGATCAATTCAATAAATCCATATGATGAACTCCCAATCAACAAGTTAAAAAATGGACCAATCAATGTTCCCATAAACATGTCTACCAATTCTCTATTAGTTAGAGGTAGTTGCACCCTGCCCTCCAGATCTCTCCAATTTTGTGTGTATTCCTTGAAGCCCTCGTTTGAACCCATGGTCATGCCTTATAGTTGCACCTGAGTTGGTGCAAGATCAGCGTTATATTGATATTAGCGGTAAAAGGAAGCAGCCAAATCCTCCCAATTATAGATATTGGTCCCTTCCAATTAGTAAAACCACTCCAACTGCATTCCAGATAGACTCTCTTGGAAAGTTGCACCCATAGTTTCCTATCGGCGGTGTGCGGTTGAATCTTACGGACATATGATCTTAGATGAAGCTTCGGACATGAGACACCATCATACTTGGCGAAGATAGGGATCTTGAACTTGTGGGGAATAACCACCCCATGAACCAAACCCAAGTCTCCAAAGTCCAAGCCAGGCACTGCTTAGATCTCTACAGGTTTTAGTTTGTCTTCTAGTTTCTTGTATTTGACATCGGCCGATGGGTATTGCTCATCAGAATAATCCTCGTCCTCAGAAATTTGGTCATTCCCAACTCCATCACTGGTGCTTCTAGCATCTTCATCTTGATTGTCATCCTCCTCGGATGAGTCTTCTTCAATTTGAACTTGTCGGGCGGGGTCTTTGAACCTCTTCCCCATGTTGGTAACAACTTTCTTCTTGGTCTTCTTCTTCGTGACGAGAAGCGCCATCATTTCTTGTTGACCCTTTGCTAAGTTGAGCAAAGTCTCTTGGAATTGAGAGTGTTGAGTTTGCAACTCCTTAACGGTTTACTCGAGATCCATCTTATACTGAAATAAACAGTAGAAAGATGAGGAAACATGTGTCAGAAAACCTGGTTATGATATGATGCATGTTATGTGGATGCAATGTTTTCAAGGACCTTCAAGAGATTTAAATTTGCTTAACCAAAGAGGAAACAAAACAACAGTTGTATTAATAAACTCAAAGGTTACAAATTTCCTCTTGGGCTTACAATGAAAGAAAGATAACAAAATGAACTTATAAAATAAAGATTTTGGTCTCCCATGGATGCTTTTTCTTTGGGCTGATGTATGCATTTAGGCTTTGCTCCTCGTGAAGTTGCCTTGTGAGCTCCAACACTTTCTTCTCGCTTGCATAGAATTTGGCTTCAAAGGTGTCTTGTTCTCCCTTGAGTTGAATCCACGAACTTTGCAATTCCTCCAGATTAGTGGGCATATCAGTATGAAGAATGGTATAAGGAACGTCTCCTTCGGTAATAGGCTTTATAATTATTGGTAAAATGGCTGGATACGACATCATGAGATTTTGAGCACGAGCTCTCACCCACTTGAGATAAGGCTCCAAAGGAATAAAGTTCCTATTCCCCAAAGTCTTGCTATCAACCTTGTTTACCATGCCCCAAGCTCGTACAAATCTTTGACGATAACCTTGGACATCGTTCTCATAGTCAAACACAATACCTCGAATATGTGTATCATGAGGACCGTCCCTCCGAGCATAACCAAACTGTCGTAGAGCCAAAGAAGGGGTATAAGTAATACCTCCACTAATGCCAAGGAGTGGAACATTAGGTAATTCCCCACATCGTTCAATGATAGTAACATCCTCCAAAGATTGGGAACACCAATGGATATTGTTGTACCCCAAAATTTGCCCTCCCATATTCATCAAGAAATTGCAAAGTCAAGGTCACAAAATTCCCCAAGGGTTGTGCAGCTCAACTGTCTCCTACACAGTCAAAACTAGGGTTTGAGTTATGGTCAAGCAAATGAACTTTTCAAAGGCCCAATCAAGTCTCATATGCCTATAAATGTGGTCAAGTATACTCATATCAAGTTTCAAGGCATTCAGCTCAAAATTGCACAGTCAAAACCCTAGATTGCACTACAGTCAACTGTAGGGGCAAAATGGTCATTTGACAATCAAAAGTTCAAATTTTTGGTCAACATATCATTTTGAAGCCACAAACATCATTTGATCAATGCTTGATCATGATTCTCAAAATTTGGCTCAGAAATCATCAAAGATGCAAGAGTTGCTATATTTGGACAGCTGAAAAAGTCAACTGAAATTGACCAGGGCATAACTTTCACATGGATTATCAAAAAAATTCCATCCAAAGCTCATTTTGAAGAGAAAGACATTTCCTACAATTCATCTTCATGTTCCAAGTCCAAGAAATGCTCTCACAAAAAGTTATCAATTTCAACATTATAGGTCATTTTCAAAAGTCAACAAAAAGTGACTTTAAGTCAAAGGCCATAACTTGAGATTGGTAAATCAAAATGACATGGGACCAAAGGCATTGGTTAAAGGACTCAAAGACCTTTCCAAAATGTCCAAGAACATGTGAAAAGCTTAAAAATTGACCAAGTTATGCCTTGTGGAAGTTGGGAAATTTTTAGGAATTTTGAAAAGTCAACTTTGATGCAAAAGGCCTAAAAATGCAAATGGGCCCATTTTTCTTCCAAATTTCTTCATGCCAAGCCTATGCACGACCATTAGGCCCAAAGGGAAGTATTCTCATATTTTTTAATTATTTATTTGAATTAATATTAATTTATATTCATTTAAATCATTTTAATTCATGAAAAATATAAACCTTAACCTAAAAAATCTTTTTAAACATGTTTGGATTCAATATTTCGTGCATATCCCATTTAGGAAAGTTTTGGATTGATTTGAACCTAATTGACACAAAGAACATGAAAAAAGATGTGAAAAGATTCTTAACAAAATCAATTATCAAAAACCATTAATTCATGAGATTTTGTACAGCTTTTCCAACCTAAATCATTCCTTACATATACTACAACACAACCCTAATCATACAAGACTAGAGGCTGCGCTCAGAACCTCATGACAAAATTGCAAAAATTCTCAAAAAGTTGAATTCTGAAATCAAGGTTATAGGACGATTCAAGGCATCAAACCAATGGCAATAGCTTCCTTGGACCATTCTGAACGTATTCCAATCATTAACAACAGCAAAAACCTCAAGAATTGGTAACGAGGCTTTGGACTGTACAGCATAAAATTCTTGAACACATATCATATTCTAAGCATTTTTTATAAATTTTGTTTGTTGATTCTTGTTTATGTTGAAGTTTCAAAGCTAACCCTCATATTTAATTGCGTTTTTCTGCACCATATGAGATTATGCCATGACTGAATGTTAGGTTTTTTTGAGCTTCAAATTGGGGTTTCTCATTAGGGGAAAAATTGGACCATGCCAGTACCATCATTACGCTCAGCTCATCCAGACGAAGAAGACGGCACCCTCGCGCTCAATTTATGAGCGACGAGGGGCTAGTCGCTATTTTCTCATAGCCCCCCTAAAGCCACGATCAAAAACCGTTGCCCATGAGTTTCTTGTTTCAGGAAAACGAAGAAGATGACCCCGTGTCCATTGGTGATTGGTCCGTTTAAAGTTCGCGCGCTTTTGATCCATTAGCGTTATGTTTTATTTATTATATTTGCGTATTATTATATATTAAATGAAATGCATGTGGTTCAGTGGTAACGTGTTAGGCTTGTGACTTCAAAGACCTGGGTTCAAGTCCCAGGTCTGGCAAAAGCTTAATATTATTTTTCAATGATTAATCCCATGCAGGCCTAACATGAAAGTCCACCGTACACGCTCAATATTCATCACCCACACGTCCTGGAGATTTAATCAAAGGGTCAGATTAAAGGCATACCATGGAGGCTGGTCAACGTGCCATACAAGATCCAGAAAGTCAATGAAATTCCATGCTTATTGGGCCAGGCTTTCCAACTTCATACCTCCTAAATTGGGGACTACACCCCACTCTGGTTTGATTTCCTTTTTATTTCATTTATTTTAATTGATTGTTTATTTTAATTATTTGTTTTAATTAATTATTTTTAACAAAAAATCTAAAAACATTATAAAAATCAGAAAATACAGAAAAAACATAATATTTATTTTATTATAATTATTTTCATAAATAAATTAGAATGTAAATTATGTAGTGTAATTAGGTTTTAATTTTAATTCCTTTTTAATAAAAACCCAAAAATGTAGAATTTAGGTTTTAATTGTTAATTCTTTTTATTTCCTTTTTTTTCCACAATAATAATTATTATTTATTTATTTATTTTCCTATTTAAATTGTTCATAAATGAATTAGGTTAATTTAGGTCATATTTTAATTCTTTCTTAATAAATAAAAAAACATTAGAATTAGGGTTTGCCGTCTAATTTAATTTCAATTAACTTCCTTTTTTTCATTAAATCTTAAAAACACAAAATACCAAAAAACATTTAGTCACTTAATTTTAATTTTCTTATTAATTTTAATTGTTTGTAAAAGGGTCCAACGCCCTAATTTCGTTTTAATTATTAATTTTGCGCATTTACTTTTTATCGTTTATGATTATGTAATTGTCCCAAAGCCATGTAATTTACTTTTCGCACTTTATTTCTTCGCATTATTTATTTTTCCGCTAAATCGGGTCCGGTTAATTTTGGCGATGTGGACCCGCGCCATTTGTAATAGTCTTAGATTTATTTCTTCGCAAAATATTTAACTGTTAACCAAGCATGAAAGAATGAATGTCTTAATTAAAATCAAGCGTAGAACACAACAAACATGACAAGACAAATAACTGAAACATGACACACAATTCGCACACACCACCCCTAGGGTACGCCTCACTGTTGCCTTTCGAAAGGTGGTCGTCGAGTAGAGGACGTCTTAGTAAGTCCTCATGATCCGGGAACCTGGCATGAGGGTAGCTTCTAAGGTGTCTTCCCATTGCTCTGGTGATCACCACGTCCCTAAAACTCGAATTGACCCGAACACCTCCAACGGTAGTGCTACCTACCTCTCAATGGTGGGATGGCACTACTTTTAAGGACATTTACACAGACGAATTCCTTAGGGTAGGTAGGTTCTCAAGGATACTTGCTCTAATCTCAAAACAAACTCAAAAATACTTTTCACACCAACACACTTTTCAAAAGCTTTCGAAAGCAACTTTTCAAACACTCTGACGTACGAGTCGAACTGAAATTTTTCAAAGAAACTTTTTAAAACCCACAATTGAAAAGCAAACAAACATTTTTGAAAACACATTGAGCAAGTATCTAAGAGCCCATGGATAACCATGGATAGAAAGGGTGCTAACACCTTCCCTTTCTATAACCTACCTCCCGAACCGAGAGCAATCTCTTTTAAGGAATTTTTCTATGCTTTTGTCCTTTCCATTTGGAGAAAATAAAAGACGGTGGCGACTCTTGCTTCCGCGACATTTCGCGAACCAGCGTTAAACAGTCAGTTCCAGATCCACCGATCACAGAACTGGCGACTCTGCTGGGGACTTAAACTTAAAGTGAGGTGTACCTTAGGGCTAGCTTATAACTATGTTTTCAATTGTTTTCCTTGTGTGCTTTAAATTGTGGGTTGCTTGGGAGTTCTATAGATCCTACACCCGGATCTGGGGGATACCTTTCTTAGAAAGTAGCAACAAGGCTGTGAGGGAACTGTGCGGGGTATACCGACACGGTTGAAACAGTCTGCTACGTTGATGTGGCACTTTGGTGTGTACCGGTAACCCTTGAGTTCAGTCAAGGAGAGTACGGGGCCTCCGCGTGGTGTCATGAAGCATCAACAGACCTTAGGAACCTTAATTGAACTATCTTGGCCTCTTTAGGGTAGTGAGATCACTGACTTTGGTGCAGTCCGAGGTTGGTGGATACTCGATACTACGCTCAATTGAGGGTTGCTTTCCTGGAATATTTCGGTCGCCAGTTCAGTGGCTAAATCGAAACGATGAACAATGAAAGCAATCCCGTGATATTGGGATCCTCTAAGAACCCGGTTACTTTGATTAGGACAGGTTGAACCCACCAGCTTCAAGAGGGTAATACCTAGACCTCATGCTGGCCTAAACCCTAAGGGTTTCTCTTGTGTGACTTGTGTGCCTTCGTACTTGACTATCTGCGTGCTTGTTACCTGACACTTGTTTCTTGCAGGTCTTGTTTTATAGTCCTTAATTGGGACTCATAACATGGTACTAAAGGTCTTGCAGGTTTTGTTCATAGTCCTTAATTGGGACTTATAACAGGGTGTACCAACCACTTGCAGGTTCTGTTTATAGTCCTTAATTGGGACTCATGACAGGGTTGACCAAATTTCTTGCAGGTGTTGTTTATAGTCCTTAACTGGGACTCATAACAGGGTTACTAGATCTCTTGCAGGTTTTGTTTATAGCCCTTAATTGGGACTCATAACAGGATACTGAATTTCTTGCAGGGTCTGTTTATAGTCCTTAATTGGGACTCATAGCAGGGCTTACCTACATCACCCCATGCATAGCATGACATCATACCATTGCATACATCCTAACCCATTTCAAGGATCTCAAGGGTCTGTGATGCAGGTCATGATGAATCAAACATCTAGCAAGGGGCAAAGAGGATTTATTTTCCTCTAGCCAAAGTTGTCAGGGGCTATGACCCACTGGATATGGTGAGCCTTTGACCCTTGAAGAAGAATTCTCAACAACAAGGGTGTCCTTCAATCAAGCTATAAATTCCAATGTTAACAAATTTTCTTGTTTACCCCGCGAGGTCCTTGAAAACATTGCATACATGTCATACTCATCATTGCATTACAGGTATCCCTTTTGCAGGTCACTCACCATCTTCGCTGTTTATTTCAGCAATGGCTTTCCAACCAGACAACCAAGATCTCCGTACTCAGAACGCCCAACTGCGAGAAATGTTCTTGAACCTATCCCAGGGGCAAGAAGAAATAAAGACTCTCCTCACCAGGAACTTGACCTTAGGGAATGCAGGGGGCATCAGGAACGATCAGCTGGAAGGACTACAAATTGAGTTGGCAACCATGAGGATCCAAATGATGGGGCAGTTGGTGGGCCAAATGACTCTCATTCAGGACTTAGCTCAAAAACAAGAAGAGCTCCGGGTCCTCGTCACCAAGCTGCTTCAAAATAATCCAGTAGGGCAAATAGTCAAGGTGGAAGCTCCAGCCATCATTCAACCACAGGCGGGGCAAGAAGACAAAGGAAAATCTCCTCAGCTTGCTTCAGGGTCACGAGCCCAGCCTCAACGGGGTAGTCAACGTAAACGAAATGCGCCCGGAAGACATTTCTCAGAGACTGATATACCCTCATCCTTTATACTGAAGCGCTTGCTGGAGGTCAATCTGATCACTCTAAAGGACCCTCCCAAAAATCCCAACAGGACAGCTTCAAGGTATAACCCCGACGCCCACTGCGCTTATCATTCAGACAGCCCGGGGCATGCTACAGACGACTGTTGGACCTTGAAGAATAAAATTCAGGATTTGATTGACGAAGGGGTGATAGAGTTCATGCCAGATGGCGAGATGAAAATATTCCGCTGAGAATTCTCCATCTGAGATGGCTATCTCAAACTAGAATTTTTTGTTCATTAGGATTTTTCAAGTTGTAATTCCCTTTTGATTATTCAAACATTTGTTCATTGTTAAACATTGTTATTTCATTAATGCATCGCATACGTCTGTTTTGAAGCAATATATTCGTATTCACTATACGCAAATTATTTTCATATTTTTTCTGATGTCAACTCTCGTTAATTCTAAGCCTCTTGAGGGAGGATGACGAAAATGATACCGCGATCATTACAGTATGCTTTTGAACAGACCCCGCTGATGAGGTACAGGCATTGTTTCAATCCCTAAACACTGGAGTTATAAGGATGATAAACCCTCGTCAACCCATCTGAGCCAAAGAAGTAGGAGTTTTTATTTTCGAAAATTGAAACCCTTTATCATGACCCGGGGCAGGGTAGTCTTCTCAGTTGATCCAAGTGCATAACGAATGGCACCAAAGAGATCCTTACGAAAAAACAGTGATGGTTCAGAACAATCATAAAGACAGGCAGTTGTTATAAAAAAAAAATCATAAACAAAAAGCCCAAAAAGTCAAAACCTTTAAAAGGGACTTATGAAACTGGGGCATCCCGCTGACTGTAATTCCAAAAAAGGAAACAATTCAGGCAAAAAAGAAAGGGATAACAAAAATCAAGAAAGAGGTCTCACAAACCCTCAATCAAAGCAAAAAAAATGACTGCCTATTCAGAATAAATCATCGACAGCTGAACCATTATTGGAACATCAAAGCAAAGACTCAAACAAGGTCTAACGCACGATCAACTGAGTTTAGGTTTGAAGAACATCACGAAGAGCGGGTGGGTACAAATAATTTGAGCCTTTATCCTTTGTTTCTTAAACCGTGAACCAAGCCACGTTATAACCCTTAAAAGTCCTAGCTGAAGCATGGGTTAGTTCGAAAGCATACTGTCACGAAAGGTATCCTGACTCCTGAAGGCCTACGGTAAATACGGAGTTGACATCACGTTTTACAAACATTCACTTGTTTTATGAAAAGATGCATTTTCAAAATCTTCAAGACAGACATAAGCTTTGCATTTTTAACATAACTTTGTTTGCATATGACTTTTTGTTTGAACAGCAGGGAAATTCGCACGAGAAATACCCAGTGAACAAGAGCATCTCCAATCAAGGGGCACAACCTAATCATGGTCCGTCATCTGGGGCAATCCAGTCAAGATTCGGAGAATCTCTCAAAAGTCAAATAGCCTGGGGCAAATCTCCGCATGAGCCACCTGGGGCACTCCAACAACGAATCTGACCTGATCAAACACCTTCTGATGGCATGACAAAGCACTTATAACAGGGGCAACTCCCCACATTCTGAGAGCGAACATAGTCGAAAAATACTACGCAAAATCAAAGACCCGCTAGGTTGACATACCTAGGCAAAAATAAGGGCTTCCCGGCGAACCAAAAGGGTTCGGGCAAAATGAAGGGATGAAACGAAAAAATCTGTACACCCGGCAAGTCGAAAACCTGAAAAGGCGGCTTGGGCAAAAATGGGTATCCCGGTGGACTGAAAACCCGAAAGGGCGGTCCAGGCAAAAGTTAGGGATTAAAGCGTACGACTATGTCCTGCCATCTGCCTACCAGAATAAGGTTTGTCCATCAACGACTATCAGCACCCCACAAGAAACAGGGGCAATAAAGAGTTGTCTGAGCAGTCTAATTGTTCTATCCCCCAAGGTACTAAGGTAGGTTCAGCTAAAGAACACGGCCAAGTGTATCTTAATTCCCTAGAGAATGGTTCGACAAAACAATACATTCTTCTCCAAGCAAATCATCAAATTGAGTATCCTCCTGTAGATCTCAATACCTCCCCAGCAGCACGCATTCTTAACGAGCATCCCCGGCAGTCTTGGTCTAAAGATTGTTCCCCGGCGGTATCTCAACATTCAAAGGAATCATCCTCCAGCATATCAAACTTCCCCAAAGAGTCCAGTCCAACCCAGTTTCCCCAGGAAAGTTGGAAGCCATATCCCTCAAGCAGTAAGCTTATCCCCAGTAGATTCTGGAAGCTTATCCTCAGAACACGAACGCGTCGTCCCGGCTTGATTTAAAGAGTTATTTCCGTAACAGGATATAACTAGGGTTATCCTCAGCCAAAAGCCATGGAAAGAGCGTCCTCGGCAAAGTATCTTCCTACCCCCAGCGAAGTCTATCAACACTTCCGACAATAAGGATATCCCCAGCATAACTCATCAATGGTATCCCCAGCGGAGTTATCTTCATCAACGCAGCAAAGCATCGCTATCCCCACAGAGTAGCGCTCCCCAGCATGATCGCTAGAGTATCTTTTCTCCCGCAGAATTATTTCATTTGCCAAGTTTATTCCTCAACGGAGTTATCTTCTCCTATCGGTATTCTTGCAACAATCATCCACAGCAGAAGCAAAATCTCTTCCTCAACATCAGCCCAGGATATGACTTCCCGGCACCCGTCAAGGATTTATTTTCCTAGACAGAAACATACATGAATCATCATATACATCATTATAGCATGCATGTACACATCATATCATATAAATCATATCCATGTTTGCTTGATCCATATCATGCATTGCATATAACTGACCTTTACCTTTCAGGAAAGATGCAGTTGAAATTCTCAAACATATTTCAAGGACTTCTCCAGTCCAGTTAAATCGACTCCAAACAGATTTTTCTGATAAAGACTCAGTAGAAGTTCTCTTGTTCCCCTCTCCGGCATGAGCGTGAGGTGATATTCTCCTATGGTCCCCTCTCCAACGGCGTGTGAGGCGGTAATTCCTTCTTCAGATGTTCTCCTCTCCGGCATGAGCGTGAGGTGATATTCTCTTATGGTCCCCTCTCCAACGGCGTGTGAGGTGGTAATTCCTTCTTCAGATGTTTCCCTCTCCGGCATGAGCGTGAGGTGATATTCTCTTATGGTCCCCTCTCCAACGGCGTGTGAGGTGGTAATTCCTTTTTTTTAGATGTTCCCCTCTCCGGCATGAGCGTGAGGTGATATTCTCTTATGGTCCCCTCTCCAACGGCGTGTGAGGTGGTAATTCCTTTTTCAGATGTTCCCCTCTCCGGCATGAGCGTGAGGTGATATTCTCTTATGGTCCCCTCTCCAACGGCGTGTGAGGTGGTAATTCCTTCTTCAGATGTTTCCCTCTCCGGCATGAGCGTGAGGTGATATTCTCTTATGGTCCCCTCTCCAACGGCGTGTGAGGTGGTAATTCCTTTTTCAGATGTTCCCCTCTCCGGCATGAGCGTGAGGTGATATTCTCTTATGGTCCCCTCTCCAACGGCGTGTGAGGTGGTAATTCCTTCTTCTGATGTTTCCCTCTCCGGCATGAGCGTGAGGTGATATTCTCTTATGGTCCCCTCTCCAACGGCGTGTGAGGTGGTAATTCCTTCTTCAGATGTTTCCCTCTCCGGCATGAGCGTGAGGTGATATTCTCTTATGGTCCCCTCTCCAACGGCGTGTGAGGTGGTAATTCCTTTTTTTTAGATGTTCCCCTCTCCGGCATGAGCGTGAGGTGATATTCTCTTATGGTCCCCTCTCCAACGGCGTGTGAGGTGGTAATTCCTTTTTCAGATGTTCCCCTCTCCGGCATGAGCGTGAGGTGATATTCTCTTATGGTCCCCTCTCCAACGGCGTGTGAGGTGGTAATTCCTTCTTCATATGTTTCCCTCTCCGGCATGAGCGTGAGGTGATATTCTCTTATGGTCCCCTCTCCAACGGCGTGTGAGGTGGTAATTCCTTTTTCAGATGTTCCCCTCTCCGGCATGAGCGTGAGGTGATATTCTCTTATGGTCCCCTCTCCAACGGCGTGTGAGGTGGTAATTCCTTCTTCTGATGTTTCCCTCTCCGGCATGAGCGTGAGGTGATATTCTCTTATGGTCCCCTCTCCAACGGCGTGTGAGGTGGTAATTCCTTCTTCAGATGTTTCCCTCTCCGGCATGAGCGTGAGGTGATATTTCTTTCCAGATTATAATTTCCTATAGTTCCCTCTCCAGCGGTGAGTGAGGTGACCCCCTTTGAGATTATAATGTCCTTTGGTTCTCTTCCTGACACTACGAAGATGGTAATTCTCACCAAGATTTTCTCAACGAGCGTTGTTGAGGTTGAAATCATTCAGGATTCTCTTACCCTTCATGCTAAGGCAGTAACCATCCCTGGTTCATTCATCAGCGTTTGAAGCTCCAGACCCAGCTCCTGTAATCAGTCAGGACACATCTATATCAAGCATCTAAAATCAGCTCCTGCGACGTGTCAGGTACTCATTTTTCTGTTTTGTAGGTATGCAGGTTCTCGCTAAGGAATCTCCTACGTAATCAACGTCCAGATGGCATCTATAAGCCCATCATCCTATTCAAACAACATCCAAATGGCATCTATAAGCCCATTCCCTCATCATCATTGCTACTATGTGAGCGCAAATTTCTGGGCACTTTAGTGTTCAATCATCTTCTACCCTCGGATTACGAAAGGCACGTCAGCCAATCTGCATCCTCAGGTCTAAGAAGATTGAACAGGGGCAACTGTTGTACCCCAAAATTTGCCCTCCCATATTCATCAAGAAATTGCAAAGTCAAGGTCACAAAATTCCCCAAGGGTTGTGCAGCTCAACTGTCTCCTACACAGTCAAAACTAGGGTTTGAGTTATGGTCAAGCAAATGAACTTTTCAAAGGCCCAATCAAGTCTCATATGCCTATAAATGTGGTCAGGTATACTCATATCAAGTTTCAAGGCATTCAGCTCAAAATTGCACAGTCAAAACCCTAGATTGCACTACAGTCAACTGTAGGGGCAAAATGGTCATTTGACAGTCAAAAGTTCAAATTTTTGGTCAACATATCATTTTGAAGCCACAAACATCATTTGATCAATGCTTGATCATGATTCTCAAAATTTGGCTCAGAAATCATCAAAGATGCAAGAGTTGCTATATTTGGACAGCTGAAAAAGTCAACTGAAATTGACCAGGGCATAACTTTCACATGGATTATCAGAAAAATTCCATCCAAAGCTCATTTTGAAGAGAAAGACATTTCCTACAATTCATCTTCATGTTCCAAGTCCAAGAAATGCTCTCACAAAAAGTTATCAATTTCAACATTATAGGTCATTTTCAAAAGTCAACAAAAAGTGACTTTAAGTCAAAGGCCATAACTTGAGATTGGTAAATCAAAATGACATGGGACCAAAGGCATTGGTTAAAGGACTCAAAGACCTTTCCAAAATGTCCAAGAACATGTGAAAAGCTTAAAAATTGACCAAGTTATGCCTTGTGGAAGTTGGGAAATTTTTAGGAATTTTGAAAAGTCAACTTTGATGCAAAAGGCCTAAAAATGCAAATGGGCCCATTTTTCTTCCAAATTTCTTCATGCCAAGCCTATGCACGACCATTAGGCCCAAAGGGAAGTATTCTCATATTTTTTAATTATTTATTTGAATTAATATTAATTTATATTCATTTAAATCATTTTAATTCATGAAAAATATAAACCTTAACCTAAAAAATCTTTTTAAACATGTTTGGATTCAATATTTCGTGCATATCCCATTTAGGAAAGTTTTGGATTGATTTGAACCTAATTGACACAAAGAACATGAAAAAAGATGTGAAAAGATTCTTAACAAAATCAATTATCAAAAACCATTAATTCATGAGATTTTGTACAGCTTTTCCAACCTAAATCATTCCTTACATATACTACAACACAACCCTAATCATACAAGACTAGAGGCTGCGCTCAGAACCTCATGACAAAATTGCAAAAATTCTCAAAAAGTTGAATTCTGAAATCAAGGTTATAGGACGATTCAAGGCATCAAACCAATGGCAATAGCTTCCTTGGACCATTCTGAACGTATTCCAATCATTAACAACAGCAAAAACCTCAAGAATTGGTAACGAGGCTTTGGACTGTACAGCATAAAATTCTTGAACACATATCATATTCTAAGCATTTTTTATAAATTTTGTTTGTTGATTCTTGTTTATGTTGAAGTTTCAAAGCTAACCCTCATATTTAATTGCGTTTTTCTGCACCATATGAGATTATGCCATGACTGAATGTTAGGTTTTTTTGAGCTTCAAATTGGGGGTTCTCATTAGGGGAAAAATTGGACCATGCCAGTACCATCATTACGCTCAGCTCATCCAGACGAAGAAGACGGCACCCTCGCGCTCAATTTATGAGCGACGAGGGGCTAGTCGCTATTTTCTCATAGCCCCCCTAAAGCCACGATCAAAAACCGTTGCCCATGAGTTTCTTGTTTCAGGAAAACGAAGAAGATGACCCCGTGTCCATTGGTGATTGGTCCGTTTAAAGTTCGCGCGCTTTTGATCCATTAGCGTTATGTTTTATTTATTATATTTGCGTATTATTATATATTAAATGAAATGCATGTGGTTCAGTGGTAACGTGTTAGGCTTGTGACTTCAAAGACCTGGGTTCAAGTCCCAGGTCTGGCAAAAGCTTAATATTATTTTTCAATGATTAATCCCATGCAGGCCTAACATGAAAGTCCACCGTACACGCTCAATATTCATCACCCACACGTCCTGGAGATTTAATCAAAGGGTCAGATTAAAGGCATACCATGGAGGCTGGTCAACGTGCCATACAAGATCCAGAAAGTCAATGAAATTCCATGCTTATTGGGCCAGGCTTTCCAACTTCATACCTCCTAAATTGGGGACTACACCCCACTCTGGTTTGATTTCCTTTTTATTTCATTTATTTTAATTGATTGTTTATTTTAATTATTTGTTTTAATTAATTATTTTTAACAAAAAATCTAAAAACATTATAAAAATCAGAAAATACAGAAAAAACATAATATTTATTTTATTATAATTATTTTCATAAATAAATTAGAATGTAAATTATGTAGTGTAATTAGGTTTTAATTTTAATTCCTTTTTAATAAAAACCCAAAAATGTAGAATTTAGGTTTTAATTGTTAATTCTTTTTATTTCCTTTTTTTTCCACAATAATAATAATTATTTATTTATTTATTTTCCTATTTAAATTGTTCATAAATGAATTAGGTTAATTTAGGTCATATTTTAATTCTTTCTTAATAAATAAAAAAACATTAGAATTAGGGTTTGCCGTCTAATTTAATTTCAATTAACTTCCTTTTTTTCATTAAATCTTAAAAACACAAAATACCAAAAAACATTTAGTCACTTAATTTTAATTTTCTTATTAATTTTAATTGTTTGTAAAAGGGTCCAACGCCCTAATTTCGTTTTAATTATTAATTTTGCGCATTTACTTTTTATCGTTTATGATTATGTAATTGTCCCAAAGCCATGTAATTTACTTTTCGCACTTTATTTCTTCGCATTATTTATTTTTCCGCTAAATCGGGTCCGGTTAATTTTGGCGATGTGGACCCGCGCCATTTGTAATAGTCTTAGATTTATTTCTTCGCAAAATATTTAACTGTTAACCAAGCATGAAAGAATGAATGTCTTAATTAAAATCAAGTGTAGAACACAACAAACATGACAAGACAAATAACTGAAACATGACACACAATTCGCACACACCACCCCTAGGGTACGCCTCACTGTTGCCTTTCGAAAGGTGGTCGTCGAGTAGAGGACGTCTTAGTAAGTCCTCATGATCCGGGAACCTGGCATGAGGGTAGCTTCTAAGGTGTCTTCCCATTGCTCTGGTGATCACCACGTCCCTAAAACTCGAATTGACCCGAACACCTCCAACGGTAGTGCTACCTACCTCTCAATGGTGGGATGGCACTACTTTTAAGGACATTTACACAGACGAATTCCTTAGGGTAGGTAGGTTCTCAAGGATACTTGCTCTAATCTCAAAACAAACTCAAAAATACTTTTCACACCAACACACTTTTCAAAAGCTTTCGAAAGCAACTTTTCAAACACTCTGACGTACGAGTCGAACTGAAATTTTTCAAAGAAACTTTTTAAAACCCACAATTGAAAAGCAAACAAACATTTTTGAAAACACATTGAGCAAGTATCTAAGAGCCCATGGATAACCATGGATAGAAAGGGTGCTAACACCTTCCCTTTCTATAACCTACCTCCCGAACCGAGAGCAATCTCTTTTAAGGAATTTTTCTATGCTTTTGTCCTTTCCATTTGGAGAAAATAAAAGACGGTGGCGACTCTTGCTTCCGCGACATTTCGCGAACCAGCGTTAAACAGTCAGTTCCAGATCCACCGATCACAGATATCCTAATGTGAGAGTGACATCAACCTTTGAGACCACTTCAAGCCTTGTTCATTCTTCAAAACAGATCGAGGAAGGTGTGAAATAAACCACCTAGATAGCAATGGTATGCAACACATAAGAATCCCTCTTCTCTTCATGGTACGATTGTGAAGAGAGTGCAAAATGTCTCCGAGCAAAGTAGGCACGGGGTTACGAGTGACGAATATTTTGACCGCATTCACATCTATAAGTTGGTCTTGATTAGGCGATAGTACCAACCCATAGATTAGAAGAGCCAAGACTTCTTCAAAAGCTTGCAAGTCCAGAGCATCCCAAAACAATTGAGCCTTTTCTATCAGAAACTTAGCTAGGAAACCCTTGACTCCGCTCCTTGCTTCCCAATTGGCTATAATGCCAGGCTGTTGTAAATGTAAGGCTGATGCAATCTCCTCAAGTCGTGGATATTTCTCTAGACTGGTGAAAGGCATTTGATCAAGAATAGGCACTCCCAATAGTTAAGAGAATTCTTCCATTGTGGGCACGAATCAATAATCAGGAAATGTGAAACAATGATGTTTAGGGTCAAAGAATTGAAAGAGCACACCCATCATTTTCTCTTCAAAGCTTGTGGTAGCCAGATTGAGAAGTCGACCATATCTTTTGGTGAACAGAGAATTCTCAGGAACCCTTGATGCTAACTCTTTGAGTTGAGGAGGCACCTTTACAAAGCCGATTTATATGGTATTTCTACGAGTGAAAGTCATATCCTATAAAATAGAACAAAGATAAATCCCTAGGTCCTTGAAATGGTTAGTGAAAATGCTAAGGCATGATGTCATGATTCTATGAACAAATAATCAAACACAATCAAAGCAAACAAGTCCTTAGGTTTAGGCTTGCATGGGGTTTATAGTTAAGTACCCTCTTGAAGTTTTAGTTGGTTGAACATGTCCTAAAAAGTAATGGGGTTCTAGGGAATCTTAATATCATTGATCTTTCTTCATCGGGCATTGGCTCAGCACAATCAATCTTTTATTCTTGCTGAAATATCCCAAAAGTTCAATCTCAATGAGTGTAGTATCGAGTATCAACAATCTTCAGTTTTGCACTGAAGTCGGCTATCTCACTACTTCCTAATGGCCAAGTTGTTCAACTAAAGGTTCTAGGGCCAGTTAGTGCTTCATGACACCACACAACGGCCCCGTATTCTCCTTGATTCAACACAATGGATACCAGTACCAACAAGTGTGTCACACTAACGTAGCTATCGCTTCAACCATATCGGTCTATGTCATACAGTCTCCATGATCTATTGCTACTTTCTTAATAATGCCCCCATATTCGGGTAAAGGATATATTCAAAACCCAAACAACCCTTTTAAGAGTAAAGCAAGCAAGTCAAACAATGAAAGCATTTAAATGTGAACTAATCCCTAAGGTAACCCAACTTTTAAGTATCATCTCTCTAGCAGAGTCTTCGATTCTATAATACGGTGGGAGAACTTACTTGGGTGTTTTGCGTTTTATCACACTTATTGTGAATAGAAAGAGTCGCCACCGAATTTTCTTTTATCCAATAAAGGAAGGGGTGAAAAGAACAGGAAAGACCTTTTGAGAATTTTCTTGAGTATGGGGGGTAGGTTATGAAAAGGGAAGGTGTTAGTACCCTTTTCATCCGTAGTTATCTACGGGCTCTTAGTTGCTAGCTCACTTTTGAAAATACTTTGTAAATGTGTTTGTGTTTGTTTGAAAGTATTTTTGAAAATTTCCTTCGTTTAGGCGAACTTTGTAATGATTCTCGTCTCTATAAGAATGTATACAAAGTTTTGAATTTTGAAAATATTTCATAAAAGTGTTGGTGTGTTTGAAATATGTTTGTTTTGAAGTGTTTATGAGCAAGCAACTACGAGCGTTCTACCTACTCAAAAGAAGTCTTTGGTATTTTCCTCCTCCTTTAGATAGTGTTATCTTACCATTAGCTAGTAAGAAACCTTATCATTGGATGTGAAGGGACAGGCGTGGATCATTGTATAGTCATAGAAGGAAACATTGTAGGATACTTTAGCAACTGTCGTAAGGGACTAAGATCTTTTACCGAAGGCAACATCAAATGGTCATCGAGGGACTACAATCTTTTAATCGAGGGTCTTTGCTAAAGTATCCCACGTTCGAGGGACATGACTGTTTTAATCTAAGGCAAGAAGTATGGGTTAACCCTAGAGGTGCATGTGTGCAAAGTGTACTGTTTTCATTTAATTTGTCTTGAGTTAGGGTTGTCTAGTATTGATTTTAAGTGTTGCCATACAAACCCTAATTACTAGCAATAATATGGAAAGCGATAAATTACGGAAATTAAATGTCCTACGCTATTACAATACTTAAGGGGATGTAATACAAATTTACAAATGGGGATGACAAGTAATATAAACCCTAATTACTATTACAAAGCTTTGACAATTACATAAATTGTAATGCGAAATAATAGAATGTACAAAAAATGTAAAGATAATGAAAAGAGAAAAGAAAATTGTTTTTATATGTCTTTTTATGGAAGGGGTTTTAATTGACCTAATTAAACTAATTAATTATGAGGAGTTTAAATAAAACTTAAAGTCTAAATTAATTTAAATAAATGAGAAAATTAAAATAAAAACCTAAGTCTAAATTAGTTTAATTAAGAAAGGAAATTAAATGGTTTAAGAAAATATTTTCATTATTTGTTTTGCCTATATGATAAAAATAAAATAAAATGGGAAAATATAATTATTTAAGAAATAATGTATTTTTGGGATTTTGATTAAAAATAAATAATTAAATAAAAGAAGGAAATTAAAATAAAATATAAAAAATTGGGTTAGGGAGTTTGAAAAGAAAACAGGGAGGTTTGAAAGAAAAATAGTTTTTGGTTTAGGCTCAAGGTTTGTTTGTTTGAAATCAGAAAACAAAATAAAATAAAATGAAGACGTTTGGGTCTGCGCTACCATTAGGAAACATGGGGGTGATGTTTAGCAAAAACAAACAAAGGCCCAAACAATGAGAGGCCCAAGCGCGCTGGCAGAAAATGAAACGAGGAAATTGTTAGGAAAAATAACAAAATATGGCGCTAGGGCTCGAACCCAGGTCACAAAGATCATAGATGCGTGCTTTAACCACTGGGGTGGTTATACATCCATTGATTTATACAAAACCATCACATTATATTATAAATGCGCTCCTAATTGTGCACTTCATCTTCTTCCTCACACCATGACCAGAACAATAAATTTGAATTTCGTATCTTGCTTATTTCTCAACAATTTGAGAAATTGTAAACATCAAACTTGTTAGAAATTTCACCATGATTTTAAATACGTAAGTAACTTAAACTATGGATTAAAGATGAACACGAATTTTGCTTGGTGCCAAATCTGACCTAGTTTTTTCAGAAAGTTCAAACTTAAAATTCTCCATGCTCAGGCAATATAAATGAATTCTAAGGACATGGTTAGTTTCAGGGCTATAATGTCTACATTTTATCTTTTAAAATCAAAGCCAAATGATCCTTGTATGAAGAGATGAAAGTTCAGAAAACTCACCTTGCAAATGTAGATCGTGTTTGGAGTTTGAGCACTCTTCAAGGTGTTGTAATGATCTGGTTAGCTTCATTGAACCTCCGGGAAGCTATTGCAAAGCTTACTTTGGATTGAGAGTGGTTGTATGGTTCTAGAGAAGTCAATATGAAAGTTACTATTTTTGGAAATGGAGGGTGGTGATGGAGGTGTTACACTTGGTTAACAGGCGTTTGGTTAGGTTCTAAATGATATATGGATGCTTTATGATTTATTTTGAGGAAGAATGCACGAGTGGAATATAAGTTTGGGGTGCAAGGTTAGAATCTGCAAAAAAAATGGTGTTTTGAGGCAATTTCTGGTTTGAGGAAGTTTGGTAGAGTTTATGAGATTCTGGATTCGTGTCCTATCTTGAAAAATAGTGCTTCTACTTATAGGAAAAGGTTTAGAAGCATGGAGTGTTCAGAGTCACAAGATCACAAGTTATGGATTTTTGACTTGTTTTTGAAGCACGCTTGACAAACATCTTTCCAAGGCATGGTACAAGGCTATATATAGTGGTTAGAAGCTTTAAAAATGTTCATATGACTTTGTATGTTAAAAGTGTGCAGAGGAAGCAAGTTAGAGGCTCAATACAAGTTGACTTTGTAATTAAAGCAACTTTACAAGAATAGCAATGTTACTTTGTGCCAAAATGGATGAATCTCTTGGACAATGGCTCTAATGCTTGGATCATAACTTTAAAAATTGTGTAAACCATTAATTATGGAGTGAATTGCAAGTTAGAAGCCTGCAAATTAAGATTATGCAGCATAGCTATGAGATTTGGCCAAGGGTTCATCATCAAAATGACTTGTAATTCAAGAATGGATGTCCAACTTCTTGCCTTTTGATTCTCTTAGTTCAAATATGATCTCTTCAAGTTCTTTGACATTTTGGAAAGCTTGAAACATTTTCTACAAGTTTCATATTTTCCACTTTGGCTAAATCAAATTGGAACTATATAAAAATTGGCCAAGAAGTTGGGACAAAAATCTGCCTAAAATAGGTGAAAATTTCATTAAGTGTTTTAGAAAAAAGTAATGACTTTATGAGCTTATAATTAAAAATCCAAGAATTTTTAGGACTTTGTCAACAAAGAAAAGTTGTAGATTTCATCATGATCTACAACTTTCATTTTGAAAATTTTCTTTGAATCATCTTTCATCTTGGTGAAAAATGGCCATGAAGTAGTGAAATTATCAAGGTTTAAAACACTTAGAAAATTTTCTAAGTCTTGAAAAGTTTGACTTTTTTATGGACTTTTTGATTTTATTGATTCTTGATGATCAAACTTCATATTTCTGAATGTCTTGATGAATCTTGATCTTTGAAACTCAATGTTGACCAAAAAATCAAAGTTTGACTTTTGGTGTAACAATTGACTTTTTCATCAGTTGATCAAATTTAAACTATCAATTGTTTGATCTTGAGAAATGATTTGAACCATGAAATTAGTTCAAGTTATTTTGTTTTAATTCTTAAGATCATGCTTCAAACCATTAAGTCATGTATTAGGTGAAAAGTCAATGATTAGTCAATCCTAGTCAAAACCCTAATTTTGACCATTTTGCCCAGTTGATGATTTGAATGTTTTTCTTGAAGAATTATGATCAAACCTTAATCAATTGATGAATATGGCATAAAATATTTATATAGGCCAAAAATCTTGATGTTTGACTGTAGGTTGACTACAGTTGACTTTTTACCCAATACAGCTGATTTTCAGTCATCTAATCAATTGACTAAGCAAAATTGTTATCTAAGACTTGAAACTTGGCACGAGTATTCTTGGAAGCCCATAATGAACCAATAAAGTCTTTTGAGGCATTAGAAATCCAATTTCCCTTGTGAAAACCAAAACCGTAATTTGTGGCCTCAGTGCTTAGGAGATGAGTTTGTCTGATCAATTCTTGAGAATCCTTGAGCATTGGAGATCCTTTGTAAGAAATGTATTGAGAAAAGAGAGGGAAAATTTTGGGGTACAACAGAAAGGTACGCATGTGTGTGGACTATCGAGATATAAACAAATCAAGTCCCAAAGACGATTTCCCGCTACCTCACATAGATGTTCTAGTGGAAAATGGAGCTCAAGCTTCGGTATTCTCATTCATGGACGGCTTCTCGGGTTATAATCAAATCAAAATGGCACCCAAAGATATGGAAAAGATACGTTAATGACACCTTGGGGAAATTTATGCTACAAGGTAATGTCATTTGGCCTAAATAATGCAGGGGTAACCTGTCAGTGGGCAATGGTCACACTGTTCCATGATATGATTCACAAAGAAGTTGAGGTGTACGTAGATGATATGATTCCAAATCTCATACAGAGGAGGACCACATCATACATTTATAGAAGTTATTTGATCATCTGCGAAGGTTTAAACTAAGGTTGAATCCAAATAAATGTACATTTGGTGTCAGATCAGGCAAGTTACTGGGTTTTATCGTAAGTCATCATGGTATTGAGGTGGACCCCACCAAAGTAAAAGGCAGACAAGAAATTCCAGCTCCAAAGACAGAGAAAGAGGTTTGTGGTTTCTTAAGGCGATTGAACTACATTTCAAGGTTCCTATCACACCTAGCTGCTACGTGCATGCCCATATTCAAACTACTGCGAAAAGATCAAACAATGACATGGAATGATGATTGCTAGATAGATTTTGAGACGATAAAGCAATATTTGCAAGAGCCACCAGTTTTAATGCTGCCAGTTCCTGGAAGACCAATTGTTATGTATCTAACAGTATTTGAAGGATCAATGGGATGTGTATTGGGCCAATAGGACGAAACGGGTAGAAAAGATCATGCAATCTACTACCTCAACAAGAAATTCGCTGACTGCGAAACCAGGTACTCACTCCTCGATAAGACTTATTGTGCTGCTTGGGCTACTAAAAGATTGAGACAATACATGCTAACACACACCACATAGTTAATAGCAAGAATTGACCCTTTAAAATATGTGTTCGAAAATTTAGCTCTTACAGGGAGGATTGCTCGATGGCAGATGTTATTATCAGAGTATGACATACAATATGTTACTCGAAAGGCCATCAAAGGTAGCGTACTAGATGATCACCTAGATCATCAACCATTACCGAAATATCAACCAATGAAATTTGGCTTCCCAGATGAAGATGTTATGGCTGTATATGACTATGAAATACCAGGGCCCGATGAAGGACCTGAACCAAGGGCGCGTTGGACACTCATGTTTGATGGAGCTTCAAATGCACTGGGGCACGATATCGGGGCAATTTTAACTTCTCCAAAGAAATATCATAAACCTTATACGGCAAGGTTATATTTTTATTACACCAACAATATCGCCGAATATGAAGCTTGTATCTTAGGTCTGGAAGTCGCCATTAATCTAAGAATCAAATATCTTAAAGTATTTGGAGACTCTACGCTAGTCTTATACCAAGTCAAAGGTGAATGGAACACTAAACTCTAATGTTATCATTACACAAAAACCTGTCACAAGTGCTAAATCTATGCTGACAAAATGAATGTGCCACCTACTCCTCTAAATGTCTTGAGCTCTCCTTGGCCATTCTCAATATGGGGAATTGATATGATAGGTATGATCGAGCCAAAAGCATCTAACGGACACTGATTTATACTAGTCGCCATTGATTACTTCACCAAATGGGTAGAAGAAACATCATATGTAAATGTGACAAGCCAAGTGGTCACTCGATTCATCAAGAAAAATCTCATATGGAGATGTGAGGTTCCAAATAGGATCATAACTAATAACGGGTATAATCTAAACAACAAAATGATGAAAGATCTATGCGACGATTTCAAGATCGAGCATCATACTTCTTCGCCATATCGACCCAAGATGAACGGGGCTGTCGAAGCTGCAAACAAAAATATCAAGAAAATCATTCAGAAAATGGTGAAGACATACAAAGATTGGCACGAAATGCTTCCCTTCTCTCTTCATGGCTATCGTACCTTTGTACGCACATCAACATGTGCGACGCCTTTTTCTATGGTATATGGCATGGAGGCAATACTCCTAGTTGGAATATAAATTCCATCAATCTGAGTGCTAATGGAGACAATGCTTAAGGAAGCCGAGTGGGTTCAAACACGACTTGATCAGCTCAACCTCATTGAAGAGAAATGTTTAACAATCGTATGCCTTGGTCAATTATATCAGAAACGAATGAAGAAAGCCTCCGACAAGAAAGTTCGTCCTCGAATATAGAGGGAGATTTAGTGCTCAAAAAGATTCTACTACCTCGCCTCAATTCACGTGGTAAATGGACACCAACTACGAAGGTCCATATATGGTAAAAACAACATTCTCCGGTGGTGGTCTTAATCTCACAATAATGGATGGGGAAGAACTACCACACCCAACAAATTCAAATGCAATCAAAAAAATATTATGTATAAGAAAGCTCTATAAGATCGAACCTTAAACAGGAGACTTAAGCAAAAAGGAGCGTCCTAGTGGGTTGAAAACCCGAAAGGACGATCTAGGCAAAAATTAGGGACATGCATAAAAGTTTTTATCCCGGTGGATTGAAAACCCGAAAGGGCGATCCAGGAAAAAATTAGGGATCTTATCAAAAAGAAATAAAGAACAAAGAGATTGCGATCTAAGAACTGCAACCATAGACCAAGAAGAAAGAGTTAGATTCAAATCATCCAACTCAGAAGCAAAGAAGATTAGAAGCTATCAAAAGGATATCAGGAAAACAACTGTAGCAATTATCATTTTCATTTCCATTTACAGTTTTAAATTTTTTCGTAATTACGTCCTTTCAGGAATTGCATCTTATATTCACGCCTATTGAAAGGTATATCAATAAAACCTGTACTTTCTTTATCTTGCAAATTGTGTTTTTCTTTTTCAGACTTCTCTGCAAAATACTACGACTATTTCTTATGAAAATTATGTTGAAATAATTTCAAGGATTTGACAAGTAAAAGCACTTGATAAAACATCGAAAATCATTTCAGTTAGAAAATATCTAAAGAAAATCCACGCCTGCATCCACGTCTACGCTTATCTCTACGATTACGCATGCGCCTATGCTACACCTACGCCTACGATACAAACATCAAGATCTTATCAATACTTTCCACCATGTTCAAATCAATTCAAAGATACCACGACGACACAACACGCAATGCCGAGGAGTTGGTTACTCAAAACCAATGGTTTAAAAGGAAAGAATACAAAAAACATCCTCCATAATGTTTTGGGGTCTATACACATAGTTTGCACAAACATATATTAGGGGGGCATATACACATTCATTACATATACATTCTAAGGTTCATATTTCCATGCACATACATCATGCATGACATCCCTCGAAACTTACTACGAACAGAGCCAATATCTTAGGGCCCTCCATCAATTTTTTACCTCGACTAAAAACGAACAACCAGTAAAATCTGTTCTCATCTCCAATTTAGTTATCTAAGATTTGGATCATTCAAAACAAATTCCTCTATATTTAACTTATTGTGTCAGTCTCCATGCAACAATATGTTCTTTCTTCACGATCTAGCTTATTGTGTCAGACTTCAGGCAACAATGTTGCAAAATCAACAATTCAACCCATTATGTCAGTCTCTATGCGACAGTGTGTGAAATCTGCAATTTAACTCATTGCGCCAGGCTCCATGCGGCTATATGTTCCCCTTCTTTGTGATATAGCTCATTGTGTCAGGCTCCATGCAGCAATGTTGTGGAATCTGCAATTCAACCCATTGTGTCAATCTTCATGCAGCAATGTTATCAAACTCTAACCCATTACCTCAGTCTCCACGCAGCAATATGTTTCTTTATCTATAATATAATATATTGTGTCAGTCTCCATGCAGCAATATTTTCTTTCTTCACGATCTAGCTCATTGCATCAGTATCCATGCAGTGATGTTATCAAAATTCCTTCCATTGCATCAGTCTCCATGCAATAATGCTTTTACCAGACTCTGTCTATTGCACCAGCCTCCATGCCGCAATGTTTTTATCAAACTTTTTCCATGATATAATCCATTGCGTCAGTCTCCAGGTAGCAATGTCACCATCGAAGTTTCTTCCTCGACTTAATTTATTGCATCAGTCTATGTGCATCAATGTTCTTATCAGTTCTTCCACGATATAACTCATTGCATCAATCTCCATGTAGCAATGTTTGTTATCAGTTTTTTCCTGCGATATTGCTCTTTGCATCAGTCTCCATGCAACATTGTGCCATCCAACTTTGTTTTATCCATCCCCTAGGCTGTGATGAATAAACAAATTCAAATTAAACTAAATCTTGCTATATTAGTCTCCAAGCATTGGTAAGTCGACTTTTCAAACTCGTATCATTTACCTCCTAGGTTATGGTAAATATGCAAAATTTACAACTTCTTTTAGATACTGACAAATTATCCGCATCGTCATGTCTAAGTTAAAACAAAACTTTGGCTCAAACGCTGGTAAGATGGTATATCATCATCTATGCCTACTATTTTCTTTCATAAGAATGCTATATTGCAAATTCTTATGATCTTTCGGACAAATCTCGAGGTCTTCCAATATTTAATAAACTTCCGATCAAAATGTGTGAGACCTACGTACTCTCGCGCTCTTCAATTGAATAATGATTAAATAGGGGCAGTTGTCATACCCCCAAATTTGCCCTGCTGGTTTCTGTTTCTTAATTTCCATAATTATCTTTTTTTATCTGCTTTTCTAAATCATTATTTTGTAAAAATAGTTATGGGGAGGGCTTATAGTTTATAAAGAAGGGTTTTTTTTGTAAAGAAATTATGGCCCTTTCTCAATCAAAAAGGGCCCATGTGGATTTCTTTTAGCTCATTTTTGTTATATTGAAGAAGGGAGTGTGTGGAGAATTGCTTTTTCATTTATTGTCAAGGCCCAATATGAAGGTCTGCTCAGCTTTGTTTTTTGATTTGCTTTAAAGGTTATGTTTTTTAAGTATTATGTTGTCAAAATTATTGTTATTAAAAACTTCTATTTTAAACTTAAATTTTTTTTTAAGATAATTACCAAGAGCCGGATTTTTTTATTTTCGTTTGGCCCATTTCCGATTTTGAATTGCATTCCGCTAATTAAAGTTTTTATTTAAGTGACGTTTAAAATATTTGTAATTACCTTTATATTTTTTTTGAAGAAAAAATTGGATAAAGAAAAAGGGATATCAGATAACTCTTTTATTTAGGTCCATTTGGATTTGCATGCTGCTGTTTCAAATAAACAAAAACCATCGGACCCAATGTGGAGGCCCATTGAGTCTTGATTTGCTTTGAGTTCTAAGTTGTTTTAAATATTGCAAACTATAATTATTAATTTTCATTGTGATTTACTTTTAAGTATCCGTTTGGTTTGTTTTGAGAAAAAGGTAGTGATTAAAAATGAGGCCCAAACGCTAAGCCATGTTCAATTAGATTTTTGTTTTGTAACAATGAAAAGCGCATGGCCTAGTAAACAAAAACCATTACTATTTGAATCAACCAAAAGATAACGCACGTTTTTTGTACAAATAACAAGTATTGTTCAGATCTAACCCATTAACATAACAAATCTTTACAGTCTAGAACGCATAAACAGAATCAAATAATGTTATTACAAATCAAGTTTTTTACAATTAATACAGAAGAAAAAAAATGAAATATTCATTATGTAGAAACAAAGAATCAAATTCCTCTGTATTAAGTCCTTAATTCAGATACATAAACAAATTTTTTTTTACATATTATAGACAAATTCATGACTTTCCTAAATTTCTAAAAGAACAATAAAATAAATATAATGGTATTTCTTAATTTACAAATCCTACGAATGCTATAAAAATGAGCATATTATTATAGTAAAGGGGCGGAGAATTTGTGATAGTAAAACAGAAATAATACAAAAGAGAGAAAGGGTCTAATAGAATAGGGATTACAGAAAAGAGATTACGAAGGGAGAATTTCACATAAGAGGGTTTTTCTTGAGATCAGGAGTAGAAGATCACCACCATCTCATCCTAGATCTAGGTTTTCAACATCTGAAACCCTAAGATCTCTCCAAGCAACCGCCCTTTTACAGCGCTCGTCACCACCTTACCTGCAAGCACGAAGAGGAAAAGAATCAGAGAACAAATCGAAACAAATTCAGAGGAGCTAAAAAGAATCACAGAGATGTAACATTTATTCTTAGCTTAAGAATATTTGAAACTGTTGTTGTGCTTGGTTTAGGGATTGAAGGGTTTATGGTTTAGAACGTGTTTCGCTTGCCTTATCGTCACCGGAATCCATTAGGGTTCGATTTGAAGGCCGCCGACGATTAGGGTTTTTCAGAAGAAAGAAGAAAGGTGAGGGACGGGAAGAGAGAGTGGGACGACTGAAAATCCAAGAATGTTTTGATTAAAAAATATATGATGTTTGATGATCCAGTATGTGCCACCCTTTATTCCTTACCATACGCCCTTAACCACCATCAATAGATCAAAATCTAACTTCCCAAAATGCGCTTCCATCGTAGCTCCAATACTCCTTCCCATACACGAACCATACAGACCTCCCTAAAACTTGTGTTGGGCCTGGCCCATATCCGTATGCACCCCTCCTTTTAATTATTTTTTCTAGAATGCTTGCTTCTGTACCCCCAGTTTATTGGGCCCAATCCAAAACCTGGATTACGACCCTATTGCTTCATTCACCTCCTGTTTTACTGCACTGTTTGGAAGCGCACCCCTTGGCCTTTGGGCCTGAATTCAATATCTGATTTTAGGCCCATACTATTGGAACCTCACCCTTTTACTACCCTTATATATTTCGCACCCCCTACATTTTTTTTAAATATTTTATTTATTCTATTTATTTTATTATTTTCATAATTTTCTATTTTCTTTAATTATAATAATTATTATATATTTATATTAGGTATTAAATATATTAAATATTATATTTATTATTATTATTATTTATCATACAAATTTTTACTTTTAAAATCATTCAAATTTATTTTGTTTATTGCATTAAATTCAATTTTTTTATCATGCATTTAAATAGAATATTTTCAAAAATTAATATATTAAAAAATATTCAACCAACCATAATTCACTTCTAAAAGTCAAATTAAGTCAATAAACAACTTTCTAAAAGAAGTGCGAACTTATTCGAATCGACTGCACGTTTAGTCTAACAATCCCCGCTATTCACGACACCTAGACTAAATGTGCGGAAAATACGAATATCTTTGCAATTCATTAAAAAATACAAACCATCTACGAACTACGAAATAGGACTCTGATTTCTCCTTAGAGGATACGTAGGCATGCGATTAAAATCGTGGAGAGTTCCCCTAATAAAAATTAAAACCCTATTTCCTAAAATCGGGCTTATGACCATAGTATCCTTGTGAACAAGGTAGATGAGGGGTGCCTAAAACCTTCCCTTCATCTAGAACCGAGTCAACAATCTAGAATCTCTGAACTTTATAGGGTTATTCCTTTATATTCCCTTCCTTAGGATAAAAATTAAGGGTGGCGACTTTGTACTTAAAAACCAGTTACTACAGCACGACCAAGCAAAGATCTCAACATAATCACGCAACATCTGAATTAACCTCTTTTTGAAACTATCTTCTACGTTGGTATCTATCTTGAATTCTTTCTTTTCCTCTTCAGTACTCAAATTTACAACCTCAACTGGATTTTTACGTGGTCGTATGGCTCTTTCTTATTGCATTAATAGCCTAGAAAGCTATCCAGGTATCTCACAATCTTCCCCACCTTCATCCTCAGCTTGGTAGATAAGATTTTCAAAGTCATAATTGGCAATAACTGAATTGTTATCAATGGGATCCAGGGTGGATATGGATCTGCAATTTGTTGTGTGGGTGTGTGTAAGAATGCATAGCTATTTTGAAAACAGTAAAAGAAAAATAGAGCGTGCAAAATTTGAATGCAAATGTCCAATGATTTATTAAATGAAAATATGCTGATGAATAATGTCAAACCTAACAAATGGATTGTTGTGCCTCGGGTAAGGCACATGGCTTAAAGTTTATTGTTTTAAATTGCATAACCAAAAAATACTTGAAAGCAAGAAAACAGAAAATAACGTTTACTCCTGACTAAAGGAGATTGGTATAAAGTCTTCAACCTTCCAACTGTTTAGCCCACTTCCTATAGTAGGGAAGATCCAATTGTCTATATCACAATGACTATTAGTGTTTTCCACAATGTTGACTTGATTTTTATGAACTCCATTATTGTTGATGCAGAATGGTGGTCTTCCAGAATTGGCACGAGCACGACGAACAGCCCTCTAAGCTTGTGAGATGAAACCCAAACCAAATTTGTCAGATTTATAAGGAATATCAGGGAGTTGACCCCAAACAATGCAACTACCTTCTTCAACCACAACCCTAGCGTCTTTCAGAGAAGCCATTATAGGAATAACATGAGTAGCTTTATCAAATGGGTTTGTCTGAGAAACAACTTCAAAGGTCAGGAAAGGAGTCTCGACGAATTCGCCATCCATTTCTACCTACTTGAAAGAGTTCAAATGGCTCACCATATATTCCTCTTCACCGCACACTGTAACGATCGTTCCCTTTACAGGATACTTCAACTTCTAGTGTAAGGTAGAAGTAACAGCACATGCCCCATGAATCCAAGGGCGTCCGAGCAAACAAGAATAGGTTAGGAAAATGTCTATCACATAGAAAGTAGAGTCAAAGACCTGGAAACCCACTTTGACTGGAAGATCAACCTCTCCATGCATTATTCTCTTTAAACCATCAAAATATCTCACTACAATGTCACTGTGTTTTAGCACGATCCCTTCACAGTCCAGTTTTTCTAAAGCAGCTTTTAGCAAAACATTCAACGAGGAACCTGTGTCTACCAATTCATGAGACAAGGTAGTGCCCCTACACTCAATAGAGACATGCAGGGCCTTATTATGATTCCTTCTGCAAGATTTAAGTCAGCGTCAGAAAAGCCTAGCCCATTATCAGTTTCCAGGCTAGCAACATGATTTTCGAACTGGTCAATAAAGATTCCCTACGGTACGTGGGCAAATTTCAGAAATTTTACCGAAGCCCGAGCATGGGCTTCAGAGCACAACAAAAGGGATATCAAAGATATTTTGGAGGGTATCTTCCCCAACTTTTCAACAATCGTGTAGCCACTATTTCAGATAAGCTTTAATATTTCCTCCATCTCTTGCTTGGAGGTGTCTTTAACAATGACCTTCTTCGGTGCCTCAGTCTGGGAAGGCTTAGTCATATGTTCTTCATCTCGAGTCTCAGTAGTAGTAGTGATATGAACCAGTGTAGTAAAAGCCTTCGGAGAGATCTCTGGAGAGAAAACTATTGTACCCCAAAATTTTCCCTCTCACTTATCAAGAATTAGCTCACAAGATCTCTCTTGACTCAAGACTGCATTATGGTTTGATCAGCTCAAGGCACCTCCGTAAGCACTGATGACCAAAATTAGGGTTTGAGTTTGCACAAGGATTTTTGAGTTTCTAATGCCCCATACAACTTTCATGGATCATTATGGACCCCCAAAATTACTCATGTCAAGTTTCAAGCCTTGGATCACACTTTTGCTCAGTCAATTGAGTAGTTGACCTAAAAATCAACTATATTGGGAAAAAGTCAACTATGGCCAATTTATAGTCAAACTTCATAATTTTTTATCCACATCAAGATTTTAAAATCATATGTATCATTTGATCAAGTTTGGACCATAATTCCTCAAGAAATTTGATCAAATCTCTAAAAGGGCAAAATGGTCAAAATTAGGGTTTTGACTGGGAATGGGCAATTTCTGATTTTTGACCTAGAAAATGGTCAATTGGTTTAAGGCATGATATCAAGAGTCCAATTGCATCATTTTTACGTAATGACATGGTTCAAAACATTGCAAGTTCATTGGATTGACAGATGAATTTTTCAGTCAACTGTATACTGAAAAGTCAAACTTTGACTTTTTGGTCAAATTCAAGTGCCAAAAATCATAATTAATCAAAACATGTCAAAATATGAAACTTATTCATCAAGAAATCAAAAAGTCAAGATTTCATTTTGAAAAGTCAAAATTTCTAAACTTAGAAATTTTTCTAAGTGTTGAAAATTTCATATTTTTTCACAACTTTGAACAAATTTTTCCCCATGATTCAATATGATTCAAGAGAAACTTCCAACATCAAAGTTGTAGATCTTCATGAAATCTACAACTTTTCTTTACACAACTCCTTCCAAAAGTGCTTGGGTCTCAAGTTATAAATTTATGAACATAGGGTCATGAAACAAAACACTTAGTGAAATTTTGCCCTAATTTGGTCAGGATTTTGACCCAACTTCATCGCACTTTTTCATATAGTTCCAAGAGAAATATTCAAAATCAATTCAAAGATGGGTTATAGAGCATATTGAAAGCTTTCCAAAATGTCTAATAAATCTTTGAGATCTTTCTTGAGTAGGGAGAATCGAAGAGATGAAGTTAGGGTTTTATCACTTTTATTACAAGTCATTATAGTGATGAACAAAATTCAAATTCAAACTATGTTGCATAAACACTACTTTGCAGGCCTCAAACTTGATAGGAACTTCATAATTAATGGTTTACACAATTGTTAGAGGCCTCACTTCAAGCATTCAATGCATGGACATGCTTTATATCCATTTTTGGAAAAAAGGTTACATTGCCATTTGATAAAGTGACTTTTTGTACAAAACTTGTTCTTGAGCCTTGCACTTGTTCTCTTCTGATCAAACAGGTCCTATAACTCATGAGAAATGTTTCAAACACTTACAATCACCCATCCCATGCTTGTACCTCTTCTTGAAATTTGTTTCCCTCTTTTCTTCAAAATCAAGTAACCTAGCCAAAAGCTAAGAACTTGGACTTCTGACTTGCCAATGCACTCAAACACTTTTGTTTATACATACACAAACCATTTGACACAAACACACGAATGATCAAGCCTTGAAAGAACGTAGAACTCAGAATCACACTTCACACTTCCATTTTTACACAAACTGACCAAAAACTTGAAACTCATAATCTACTCGTGCGTTTCTTGGCCTTTTAGTTTATAAAGTTTCTAAACATCACATAGAATAAATCCCACACCCTGCTTTAGAACTGTAACACCATTAACACCATCCTCCATTTTCAAAACTCAGCTCTGCACATTGACTTCTCCAGACCATTTCAACCATCCATTGTTCAAGCTAATCATTGCATTAGCTTCCTAGGACGTCAAGGAAGCTAACCTTATCATCCCCATCACTTGAAACAAGCTCAAACTCAAAACACAATTTCCAGTTTTGAGGTAAGTTTTCTCAATTTGGAACTCTTCATACAAGCATCATCAATAGTTTATTTGTGAACAAAACATGTAGATATCATTGCCCTGAAGCTAACCATGTCCATAGTTTCCATTAATTTTGCTTGAGCTTAGAGAATTTTGAAACTGAAATTTCTGAGATTTTTAGGGTTCAAATTAGGACCATTAAAATCTATACTTATCTTTGATTTATAGTTTTAATGCTTTACGTTTCTGAAACCGTGAGAAAAATTGCTACAAGTTTCATGTTTACAGTTTTCATTTTTTATGAGAAATGAGCAAGTTACAGTTGGTCTGGCTGGAGGTTGAAGATGAAGTCATCAGGACACGTTTTGCCTTGTATATTTATTGTTTTGCTTATGTTAACACATGTATAGCCACCCCAGTGGTAGAAGCGTGCGCTTGTAACCTTTGGGACTTGGGTTCGAGCCCCAGTGGTACCCTTTTGCTTTTTTTTACATATTTTGCATTCCTGACTTTTTTGAGCGCCTGGGTCTTATTGGGCTTGTTTGGTTTTTTTTTGCTTACTAACCCACTTGCAGGCTGTTTGCACCCCTGGCCCAATTTAATTTATTTTCTTATTTTTATTTTATTTGTTTTTCTTAATTAATTTTCACTAATATTAAAAATCATAAAAAATATATAAAAAAATTAGATTTTCATTTTAACTTAGTTTATTTTATTTTTTCTCACAAAAAAATATTTTTATTAACTATAATTTATTTATTTTTTACAAATTATCTTGTAAATTTAATTAAAACTAAGTTAATATTTATTTTTATTTTACACCTATTAAAATATATTTATTTATATATAAAAAAGGCCAAAATATTTTATGATGCTATAAATATTTTTAAGACAAAAATACCAAAAAAATACTTTTTCTAAACTTATTTTCTTTTAATCAATTAAGAAATCTAGGGTTTTATTTAAAATCTTTTCTTAAACAAATTCTTTTTATTAATTATTTTTCTTTAAATTAATTATATTAAGACAAAATCCCTTTTTCCTAAAAAATCGAACAAATATCCATTTACTTCACATTTTTGCATTTTTATACATTTATTTATTTTGTACATTGTATTCATTTTAATTCCTTGTACATTAGTACCCATTCAATTTGGTTGTAATAGATTAACTAGGTTTATATTCTTGCAATCCCCATTTAAAAATTGTACACCCCCTCCTCACAAATGTTGTAATAGCGTAGTAACTTTAAATTCCGAAATTTATCGCTTTATATATAACATGTTTGTAATTAGGGTTTATATGGAAAGACTAAAATCAATACTTAGAAAACCCTAATTCAAGACAAAAACAAACACGAAAACAATACACTTGCACACAAGCACCCCTAGGGTTATTCCACTTGGTTACCTTATACAAAATGGTCATATTACACATGTGAGGTATCTTAGCAAAAACAAAGCAAATACAAGATCATAGTCCCACGAAGACGCTATCTAAGTTGCCTTTCAAATGATCTTAGTCCCTAAAAGAGAATTCTAAGATACCTTGAAACATTGCTAATCATGGTTATACGATGACCCACGCCCGTCCCGTTTACATCCAAAGATAGGGTTACTTACCAAATCAATGGTAAGATAACAATGTCAAAGGAAAAAGGGAATGAACATGAAATACTTTTGAGTAGGTAGAATGCTCCTAATTATTTTCTCCATTTCAAACAAACATACTTGCTATTTTTCAAAAAAAACACCTACACTTTCCAACATCTTACAAACTTGAAAACATTTTTCAAAAGATCAAACATCTTTGTATACATTCTTACAAGCAATAATCATTACAAATATTGCCTAAACAATGGCCTCTGTATGAAATAATTTCAAAAAACCACACCAAGCACAATTTCAAACAAAAGCAAGTGATCTAGCAAGTAACTAAGAGCCCATGGAAAACCATGGATGAAAAGGGTGCTAATACCTTCCCTTTTCATAATCTACCCCCCGAACTCAAGAAATAATCTCAAAGGTATTTCCTGTGCTTTTTCACCTTTCCTTTTGGATAAAAGTAAAGTTGATGGCGACTCTTGCTAACCGCAACATTTGCAATCAAACGCAAAACCTCCAAGTCAGTTCTTCCACAGTATCACAGAATTGGCGACTCTGCTGGGGACTATTCTAAAAGTGGGGCTACCTTAGGGTTAGATCACATTTACTTGCTTTCAATTGTTTGACTTGTTGGCTTTACATTATGATTCTTTGTTTGGGTTTGAATCCTCTACCCGGATTTGGGATACATTATAGGTAAGTAGCAATACGTTGTGGAAACTGTACGGGGTATAACGACGTGGTCTAAACAATAGCTACGTATGTGCGACATATTTTTGGGTACCAGTAGCCTTTGAGTTAATCAAAGAGAATACAAGGCCGCTGAGTGATGTCATGAAGCACTAATGAACTTTTAGAACCTTTACTTGACTAACTTGGCCTTTAGGATGTAGTGAGATGACCGACTTTGGTGCAGTCCGAAGTTGGTAGATACTCGATACTTCAGTCATTGAGGTTTGGTTTCTTGGGATATTTCGGTCGCCATTAAAGAGGCTTGTGCTGAAACAATGACTAAGGGAACAAACCAGTGAATTGAGCTCCTTAGAACCCGGTTACTATTACTAGGACAGGTTTGAGCCAACTAAAATTCAAGAGGGTACTTACCTATGAGACTCCATGCAAGCCTAAACCTAAGGACTTGTTTGCTTTGTTTGTATATACAAACTTATACATAACATCATGAACATCATAACATCATACACATTCACTAACCATTTCAAGGATTTTTGGATTCATCTTTGTTCTTGTTTTGTAGGATATGGATTCTCTTCGCAGGAAAACTATTCAAGGCAATCTTGTAAGGATCCCTCCACAACTTAAGGAACTAGCTTCAAGGATTCCAGAAAACTCTCCATTCACCGAGAGACATGGTCTCCTACTCAACTTGGTCACCTCCAACACAGATGAGGACATGATGAAGCTGCTCTTTCAGTTCTTTGATCCTTTACACCATTGCTTCACATTTCCCGACTATCAACTTGTGCCTACTTTGGAAGAATTCTCCCGACTCTTGAGGATTCCCATTCTCAACCAACTACCTTTCAACGGTATAGAAAGAGACCCAAAGGCAGAAGAGATTGCTCAAGCTCTACACTTGCACTCATCTGATGTCGCAACTCATTGGGAAACAAGGAGTGGTGTCAAAGGTTTCCTAGCAAAGTTCTTGTTTGAGAAAGCCCAAAACTGTTGGAATTCTTTGGATCCGCAAGATTTTGAGAAAATTGTGGCTCTCCTCATCTATGGGATGGTTTTGTTCCCAAATCCTGATCAACTCATAGACGTGAACACCGTCAAAATCTTCATATCACGCAACCCGGTGCCTACTTTGCTAGGTGACATCTTACACTCTTTTCACACTCGCACAATGAGGAAAATAGGTGTCCTTATATGTTGCACTCCTCTCTTGGAAATATGGTTTATTTCGCATCTTCCCCAATCTTTATTAAAGAACGAGCAAGGTTCAAGGTGGTCACAAAGGTTGATGATGCTGAAACATTCATACATTCATTGGTTCTCCCAATCCATAGAGAATGTTACTATTGTCGACCGTTATGGAGAATTCCCTAATGGCCCATTACTTGGCATTAGGGGAGGAATCACCTACAACCCTTGCTTAGCTTTAAGACAGTTTGGTTACGCCCGAAGGGATGGCCCGCACGAGATGCTGATTCAAGGTTTGGTGTTTGACTACGAGAACGACGCTCAAGGTCTTCGCCAGAGATTTATCTGAGCTTGGAGGATGTTGAACAAGGTAGATAGAAAGACATTGGAGCATAAGAATTCCATCCCTCTTGAGCCTTACCTCAAGTGGGTACGAACTCGTGCCCAAAATCTTATGATGCCTTACCCCTCCATTCTCCCGGTAATCATTAAGCCTGTCATGGAAGGAGATGTTCCATACACTATCCTACATCCTGACATGCCGACCTCTCTTGAAGCCTTACAAAGAGATTAGATACAACTCAAGGGGGAGCGAGATGCTCTCGAAGACCAATTCTATGCAAGCGAGAAGAAGGTTTTGGAACTCACTAAGCAACTTCATGAGGAGAGGAACTTGAATGCCTACATTTCACCAAAGAGGATTCGTACTACCTTTCTATCTTAGAGTTTTTGTATTTGTTTGGCCCAAGGAGGCACTGATGTACTCAAGCTTTAACTTATTAATATAACGTGTGTTTCCTTTTTGTCTAAAACTAATATTAAAATCCTTGAAATCATTGCATATGCATTTACCATTCATCATAACATAAGCAGGTTTCTTGTAACATGTCTCCTCATCTCTCTACTGGTTATTTCAGCAAGATGGATCTCGAGCAAACAGTGAAGGACCTCCAAGCTCAGAATGTACAGTTTCAACAGTTGTTCTTAACTCTAGACAAAGGACAGGAAGAGTTGAAGACCTTACTGGCTGAGGAGAAGAAAAAGAAGACGAAGAAGATAACTGGAGTTCTAAACATGGGAAGAAGATTCCAAGGGCTAACAAGAAAGGCCTTAGACTTTGCAACGACATCCGATGAGAAAGACAACCAAGATGGGAAAGGAAAAGAAACAGTTGTCCAGCCAGAGTCAGAAGAAGAAGACTATTCTGAAGAATAATAACCTACAGCCGACGACAAGTATAAGCATCTAGAAGAACGATTGAGCGCAATTGAATCCAAAAAGTTCCTAGATTTGACTTTGAGGAGTTGGGCTTAGTGCCAGGTATTGTCATTCCTATAAAATTCAAAGCACCTATGTTCGCCAAATATGATGGAGTCTCATGCCCCAAAATGAATCTCTGGTCCTATGTGAGGAAAATCCAGCCCCATACCGCTGACAAAGACTTATGGGTACACTTATTCCAAGATAGTCTGTCTAGAACTCAAATTGATTGGTTTTATCAGTTATAAAGAGCAAATGTTCATAACTGGGAAGATCTTGCTATAGCCTTTTTTACAAACAATACCAATACAACTCTGATCTTGCACCCACCCGTACTCAACTCCAGAGTATGTCCATGGTTTCAAGTGAAAGCTTCAAGGACTATGCGCAAAAATGGAAAGATTTGGCCAGAAGAGTTCAACCTCCCCTATCTGAAAGAGAGTTGGTAGACATGTTTTCGGTCACCTTGTCTGGTCCCTTCTTCAATCACTTAATTGGGAGTTCATCGGCAGGTTTTACTGAGTTGATACTGACCGGAGAAAAGGTAGAAGCCGGGATAAAGAATGGAAAGATTCAAAAAGATGCATCATTTGCTGCTGTAAGGAAACCATTCATCAGAAAGAAAGAGGTGGTTGATTTATATCCTCAGAGAAATCAAGATAGAGTTGAACGCCTTCCTATGGTGGGGGTTGTTATGATTCCTAAACATGCGCCTGATCAGCAAAGAAACAATCAGCCAAGAATGGATAGATCAGTCAGACAGTTCACCAGAATTAACATGACACTCTCTCAAGTATTTCCATATTTGTTAAGATCCAACCTAGTGACTTTAATAGAAGCTCTAAAGAACCCTAACACAACCTCTCCTCACTATCATCCTAATGCCCGTTGTACATATCATTCTAAGAGTCCCGGCCATGACACTAACAACTGTTGGGCTCTGAAGAACAAAGTACAAGACCTCCTTGAAGCCAAAGAGATTGAATTTGATGCGCCAGAAAAGCCCAATGTCATTTCTGCCCCTATACCCAAACACAACCATAATACCAACGCCATTGAGGAAGATATGTTTGTTACTTTAGTTGATGAACTTATGACCCCACTCCTGATTATCAAAAAGAACTTATTGAATTCCAGTGTTTTCTCAAGCTATGATGAAAACTATCATTCCTGTTTGTCCTCACCAACCAGCTGTCCTTTGTTAAGAGAAGGCGTTCAGCGCCTAATAGACAACAAGGAAATTTTGTTCGAAAAGACTTTTGTTCCACCTGTTCCTTATAATGATGTTTCCATCGTTACCATTTCCGCCAATTCTTCCAGGGTCTCCACCAAAAGAACCGTTAGAATTACATCAGTTCCAAAAGTATCCCCTTTGATAATTACGTTGCCTGGACCAATCCTGTATTTGTCAGACAAAACCGTACCATGGAATTATGGAGGGGGTGTTTACTACCACGTCATCAAGCAAGATTGGCCAGCTGCTGAAAATTCAAGTTTTGAGAAAGTTGACTCCGATGTCAGTATATTGCAGGGTCTAGCAAGATTACCCGAAGCAGAAGGATATTCTCTCCAGAAATTGCTCCCCCAAAAGCAGTCCTACAATCATCTCCACTAATACTCCAACTGACAAAGCTGATACAACCCCTGTTATCACTCCTACTTACATTCCTGCGGCCGAGTCAACTGAGACTCGGGGTAAAAGTATTATGATTGAGCCTTTCCGGATGAAGGCACAATCATTGGCTATCCCTGAGACCTCCCGGAAAGAGATGGAAGAAATCCTAAAGATTATAAAAAGAAGTGACTACAATATGTCGAGCAACTGGGGCAAACTCCATCTAAAATTTCCATGATGGCTTTATTACCATGTTCCGAGGCGCATGCAAAGGCCTTGGTAAAATTCCTGAAAACGGCCCATGTACCCCAAGAAACATTTGTCGATCAGTTCTAAGACTGCGTAGCCAGCTTTACTACAAATAATGGTTTAGGTTTTTCGGATGCTGATTTAACGCCAAGAGGGAGGAAGCATAATAAGGCATTGCATGTCTCAGTGGAATGCAGGGGCACAACTCTGGCTCATGTCTTGGTTGACACCGATTCGTCTCTGAATGTGTTACCTAAAAAAGCTCTTGATAGGATTGACTACAGGGGATTTAAATTGAAGCCAAGCAACATAGTAATGAGGGCCTTTGACTGCTCAAAAAGGATGGTGCATGGGGTAGTGGATATCCCCATAAAGGTTGGAACCCAAACATTTGATTCAAATTTTTATGTAATGGATATCCTCCCTTCATATTCCTTCTTGCTAGGCCGACCATGGATTCACAATGCTAGCGTTGTTACTTCTATGTTGCACCAAATGCTGAAGTATCAGATTCAAGGGAAGATTATCACCGTTCATGGAGAAGAAGAGTATATGATCAGTCATCTCAATTCCTTCAGATATATGGAATTGGATGGTGAATTTATTGCAACTCCATTCCAGCACTTTGAAGAAGTCCCGCAGACTGTGCCAGTAACCAATGTTGTGTCTCAAGTTCCCAAGATCACAAGACCTTCACTCAAGATGTCATCTTTGAAGGATGCCAAGGTAGTGATAGAAGAAGGTGAGTGCACTATTTGAGGATAACTCCCAGATATCCCATACAAATCTGACAAGTTTGGCCTAGGTTTCTCTTCAGGTGCCCAGAAGGTTGTACGTCGCGCTCGTGCCAGAGGACCACCCTTGAAGATCAGCAACCACGAAGTTAATACGGTGGAAGATGATGAAGACAGCTACAATCTGGAGGATTGGATTTTCCCAACTGTCAGTGGAGGGCTCAGCAACCGGGAGGCTAGAGATTTTGTTTTGATCACTTTTATCCCACAATAATTTCTCTTTACATTTTGTTGGATCTGTAATATTAAAACAATTCAGACTCTTAAAACCTTGTGTCTTACCCGAGGTACAATGGTCCATTTGTAAGGGTTATCATCTCATTTCCATATGACATCAATGAATCATGAACGTTTTTGCATACAAACTTTGTGCTCATTGTTTTTATTTTTTTTGCATTTTCATTTCCTTCAAAGATAAATATACTCTTACACACACTCACACTCACAATGTAGGTCTACATCCATTCAGGATCCCATGGGTAATGATTCTGCTATGGCTTTCTGTAACTCTGAAAATCTAATCTACCAAGCCAAAGACGAAGGTGAGGAAGATTGTGAAGTACCAGGGGAACTCGCCATATTACTACAATAAGAAGAGAGAACCATTCAGCCCCACGAGGAACCCGTGGATACGATCAACCTAGGTACCGAAAAAGACAAAAGAGAAGTCAAGGTGGGTGCCAATCTGGAACCCAGTATCAAAGAGCATCTGATTCAGTTGCTACACGAATATGTTGAGGTCTTTGCCTAGTCGTATAAAGACATGCCAGGACTTGATGCAGATATTGTGGTACATCGTCTACCTACAAGAGAAGACTGTCCACCAGTAAAGCAAAAGGTTCATCGAATGCGACCAGATATGTCAGAGAAGATTAAAGCTGAAGTCATGAAACAATTCAACACTGGATTCTTGGCCATCACCTCTTATCCGCAATGGGTTGCCAATGTTGTTCCCGTGCCCAAAAAGGACGGCAAAGTACGAATGTGCATGGACTACAAAGATTTGAATAGGGCAAGCCCTAAGGATGATTTCCCACTTCCCCACATTTATATTCTAGTTGATAATACGATACAGTACAAAGTGTTTTCCTTCATGGACAGTTTCTCGGGCTACAACCAAATCAAAATGGTGCCTGAGGACATGGAGAAGACGACTTTTGTCACACAGTGGGGCATATTCTACTACAAGGTTATGCCATTCGGACTGAAGAATGCTGGGGAAACCTATCAGCGAGCCATGGTAGCTCTATTTCACGACATGATACACCATGAAATAGAGGTCTATATGGACGACATGATAGCTAGATCTCAAACAGAAGAAGAGCATCTTGATCATTTACAGAAACTGTTTGAGAGACTAAATAAGTACAAGCTGAGGTTGAACCCAAATAAATGCACGTTTGGAGCAAGGTCTGGTAAGCTCCTAGGTTTTTTCGTCAGCAGTAAGGGTATTGAAGCAGATCCCGCTAAGGTGAAAGCGATACAAGAGATGCCTGTTCCTCGTACTGAAAAAGAAGTCAGAGGATTCTTGGGACGTTTGAACTACATTGACAGATTCATTTCTCACCTGACAGCTACTTGTGAACCAATCTTCAAATTACTGAAGAAAGATCAAGTAGTCAAATGGAATGACGAATGCCAAACTGCTTTCGACAAGATCAAAGAGTACCTACAAGAGCCTCCTGCTTTGATGCCACCAGTTGAGGGAAGACCATTGATCATGTATCTGACCATTTTGGAAAATTCAATGGGGTGTGTGTTGGGGCAGCATGATGAGTCTGGCCAAAAAGAGCATGTTATTTATTACTTGAGAAAAAAGTTTACCGACTGTGAAACAAGATATTCACTACTCGAGAAAACTTGCCGCGCTCTGGCATGGGCTGCTCGCCGGCTAAGACAGTATATGCTGACTAATACTACCTTGTTGATATCTAAAATGGATCCGATAAAATACATCTTCAAGAAGCCTGCTCTCTCTGGGAGAATAGCGAGATGGCAGATGATCCTGATAGAATATGACATACAATATACTACCCAGAAAGAAATAAAGGGCAGTGTACTAGCTGATCACCTTGCTCACCAAGCTGTGGAAGACTACTAGTCCATGAAGTTCGAATTCCCAAATGAGGACATCATGATGGTAAACAACTATGAAGAATTCAGGCCATATGACGAACCTGAACAAGGATCCCGATGGACTCTGGTTTTTGATGGGGCATCTAATGCACTCGACAATGGTATCGGTGCAGTACTCATATCTCATGAAGGGTGTCATACTCCATTTACTGCAAGACTCTGCTTCAATTGTACAAATAACATGGCGGAATACGAAGCGTGCATCTTTGGTCTTAAAGCTGCCATTGATTTGGGGATCAAGTCCTTAAATGTATTCGGAGATTCAGCTTTGTTCATCAGCCAGATCAAAGCGGAATGGGACACCAAACACCCTAACCTTATCCCTTACAAAGAATATGTTTTGACATTACTCCCATACTTTGAGAAGATTACCTTCGAGCATTTCCCGCGAGAAGAAAATCAGCTAGCATACGCACTAGCCACAATGTCATCTATGTTTAAACTTAAATGGGATAACGAGGCTCCACAGATCACCATTAAACGAATGGATGAACCAGCAAACTGTCACGAGATTAATACTGAAGAAGTAGTGGACCATCCTTGGTTTCACAAAGTCAAGAGGTATCTCGAGACTCAAGAATATCTAGAAGGAGCTTCAATCAATGATAAGAAGTTCTTAATGAGATTCTCTGCTTAATTCTTCCTTAGTAATGGCATTCTTTACAAACGCAACCATGGATCTGTGTTACTTCGGTGCGTAGACAAGGTTGAAGCTGGAAGAATCATGGCTGAATTATATGAAGGCACTTTTGGCAACCATTCCAGTGGGCATACGATGGCAAAGAAGATCCTGCGGGCAGGCTATTACTGGTCTACCATGGAAGCAGATTGCTATCAACATTCTCGAACCTGCCATAAGTGTCAGATTTATGCTGACAAATTGCATGTACCTCTGTTTCCTCTGAATGTATTAACGACTCCTTTGCCCTTTGTTATGTGGGGGATTGATATGATTGGGGAAATCAAGCCAACAACCTCTAATGGACATCGCTTCATCTTAGTGTCTATTGACTATTTTACCAAGTGGCTGGAGGCAGCTTCTTTCGCTTTTGTTACCAAGAATGTTGTCGCCCGGTTCATCAAGCAGAATCTCATATGTCGTTAAGGTATCTCGGAGAGGATCATTACAGAAAATAGTACGAACTTGAACAATACTATGATCACCGCCCTGTGTGAGCAATTCAAGATACAACATCATAATTCTTCCCCTTACCGACCGAAGATGAATGGTGTTGTCGAAGCCGCGAATAAGAACATTAAAAATATCATACAGAAAATGACAGTTACATTCAAAGACTGGTATGAGATGCTACCATTCGCTCTCCACGGGTATCGTACCACAGCCCGCACATCAACCGGGGCAACACGTTATTCTCTGGTATACGACATGGAGGTTGTCTTGCCTATTAAGGTCCAGATCCCCTCTCTAAGAATTATGAAAGATGCAGGGCTGAGTGAAGACGATTGGATCCAGACTCGACTTGATCAACTAAACTTGATTGTTGAGAAAAGGCTTACTACTGTCTGCCATGGTCAAATGTATCAAAAACGGATGATCAAGGCTTTCAACAAAAAGGTCAGACGCCAAGTATATCAAGTTGGGGATCTGGTGATAAAACGCACCAGACTACCGCAAGGTGACCCCGAGGGAAAATGGACTCCTACGTACGAAGGACCGTTTGTAATAAAAACATATTCTCTGGTGGAGCAATGATCTTGACCACCATGGTTGGCGACGACCTGCCGCACCCTACGAATGCAGACATAGTCAAAAGATACTATGCATAGGAGACCCTCTAGGTTGACACACCTAAGCAAAACAAGGACATCCCGGCGAACCAAGATGCTCAGAGACATGAAGGCTATAGCAGAATAGGAACCCTATGGGATTATTTGCACATAGCTATCTTTTCTTTGTATCAAAATTTTCATTTTTTACGACGACATTCTCTTACTAGAATGCTTGTCTCATTGTACAAATACTTACTCAAAGTCAATACAAAGATATCCCTTTGAAAGTGCAAAACTACCTGTTTTCTTTACTCTTGTGTTTTGTTTACAAAAACGTCTAATGATTTATTGTTGAACATATGCATCTGAATATAATTACTGTTTACGAATAAACAAAATAGAGAGACAATCACTGAGGGATTTAAGGTAGGGAAATCTCTCTAAGTTATTTCCATAAAGTACCCCACAGTGTACAGTTTAATCCCCATCAGAACAAAGCTTCCAATTATCAGTCCCCATTAGAAGTCGTTCAATTTCCCCGTATTCCTCAACAGGATTTTACAAACAATACACGGCATTTCCCTTACAACAGAGTTTATTTCTCTAAACGGAAATTCATCAGCACTTCAACTTCACAACATGAAGACTTACACCCCATATCTTCAGATACAGTTCAGATGCGCTCCAGACACGGATGTCGTCCTGAAACTCATTCAACTTCCAGATAAAGTACAGATACGTTCCAGACATGGATGTCATTTTGATACTCATTCAGATTCAGCTTTCGGATACAATTCAGATACACTCCAGACACGGATGCCATTCTAATACTCATTCAGATTCAACTCTCATATACAGTTCAGATACGCTCCAGACACGGATGCCATTCTGATACTCATTCAGATTCAACTCTCAGATACAGTTCAGATACGCTCCAGACACTAATGCTATTCTGATACTCATTCATATTCAACTCTCAGATACAATTCAGATACGCTCTGGACATAGACGCCATTCTGATTACTCATTCAGTTTCAGCTTACGATTCATCAATTATTTCTAGATGTCATCTACAAGCCCATCTCCAACAACTTTCTATCATCTCTCCAAATGGCATCTTTAAGTCCATTCCATCTACCATCACATCACCAAGTGCAAACTTTTGGGCACTCTAGTGTCTAATCATCTTCCACCTTCGAGTCACAAATGGAAAAACTTGTCAATCTAACTCTTAAGGCTTAAGAATATTGAACAGGGGAAGCTGTTGTACCCCTAAATTTTCCCTCTCACTTATCAAGAATTTTCTCACAAGATCTCCCTTGACTCAAGACTGCATTCGGGTTTGATCAGCTCAAGGCACCTCATTAAGCACTGATGACCAAAATTAGGGTTTGAGTTTGCACAAGGATTTTTGAGTTTCCAATGCCCCATACAACTTTCATGGATCATTATCGACCCCCAAGATTACTCATGTCAAGTTTCAAGCCTTGGATCAGACTTTTGCTCAGTCAATTGAGTAGTTGACCTAAAAATCAACTATATTGGGGAAAAAGTCAATTATGGCCAATTTACAGTCAAACTTCATAATTTTTTATCCACATAAACATTTTAAACTCATATGTATCATTTTATCAAGTTTGGACCATAATTCCTCAAGAAATTTGATCAAATCTCCAAAAGGGCAAAATGGTCAAAATTAGGGTTTTGACTGGGAAAGGGCAATTTCTGATTTTTGACCTAGAAAATGGTCAATTGGTTTAAGGCATAATCTCAAGATTCCAACTGCATCATTTTCACCTAATGACATGATTCAAAACATTGCAAGTCCATTGGATTGGCAAATGAATTTTTCAGTCAACTGATCAAAAGTCAATTGTATACTGAAAAGTCAAACTTTGACTTTTTGGTCAAATTCAAGTGCCAAAAATCATAAGTCATCAAAACATGTCAAAATATGAAACTTATTCATCAAGAAATTAAAAAGTCAAGATTTCATTTTGAAAAGTCAAAATTTCTAAACTTAGAAATTTTTCTAAGTGTTGGAAATTTCATATTTTTTCACAACTTTGAACAAATTTTTCACCATGATGCAAGATGATTCAAGAGAAACTTCCAACATGAAAGTTGTAAATATCCATGAAATCTATAACTTTTCTTTACACAACTCCTTCCAAAAGTGCTTGGGTCTCAAGTTATAATTTTATGAACATAGGGTCATGAAACAAAACACTTAGTGAAATTTTGCCATAATTTGGTCAGGATTTTGACCCAACTTCATGGCACTTTTTCATATAGTTTCAAGGGGAATATTCAAAATAAATTCAAAGATGGATTGTATAGCACATTGCAAGCTTTCCAAAATGTCCAAGAACTCTTTGAGATCATTCTTGAGTAGGGAGAATCGAAGAGATGAAGTTAGGGTTTTATCACTTTTATTACAAGTCATTTTAGTGATGAACAAAATTCAAATTCAAACCATGCTGCATAAACACTACTTTGCAGGCCTCAAACTTGTTAGGCACTCCATAATTTATTGTTTACACAGCTGTTAGAGGCCTCACTTCAAGCATTCAATGCATGGACATGCTTTATATCCATTTTTGGAAGAAATGTTACATTGTCATTTTGATAAAGTGACTTTTTGTACAAAACTTGTTCTTGAGCCTTGCACTTGTTCTCTTCTGATCAAACAGGTCCTATAACTCATGAGAAATGTTTCAAACACTTACAATCACCCATCCCATGCTTGTACCTCTTCTTGAAACTTGTTAACCTCTTTTCTTCAAAATCAAGTGACCTAGCCAAAAGCTAAGAACTTGTACTTCTGACTTGCCAATGCACTCAAACACTTTTGTTTATACATACACAAACCGTTTGACACAAACACATTAATGCTCAAGCCTTGAAAGAACTTAGAACTCAGAATCACACTTCACACTTCCATTTTTACACAAACTGACCAAAAACTTGAAACTCATAATCTACTCGTGCGTTTCTTGGCCTTTTAGTTTCTAAAGTTTCTAAACATCACATAGAATAAATCCCACACCCTGTTTTAGAACTGTAACACCGTTAACACCATCCTCCATTTTCAAAACTCAGCTCTGCACATTGACTTCTCCAGATCGTTTCAGCCATTCACTGTTCAAGCTAATCATTCCATTAGCTTCCTAGGACCTCAAGGAAGCTAACCTGATCATCACCATCACTTGAAACAAGCTCAAACTCAGAACACGATTTCCAGTTTTGAGGTAAGTTTTCTCAACTTGGAACTCTTCATACAAGCATCATCAATAGTTTATTTGTGAACAAAACATGTAGATATCATTTCCCTGAAGCTAACCATGTCCATAGTTTCCATTAATTTTGCTTGAGCTTAGAGAATTTTGAAACTGAAATTTCGGAGATTTTTAGGGTTCAGATTAGGGCCATTAAAATTCATGCTTATCTTTGCTCTATAGTTTTAATGCTTTACATTTCTGAAACCGTGAGAAAATTTGCTACAAGTTTCATGTTTACAGTTTTCATTTTTGATGAGAAATGAGCAAGTTACAGTTGGTCTGGCTGGAGGTTGAAGATGAAGTCATCAGGGCGCGTTTTGCCTTGTATATTTATTGTTTTGCTTATGTTAACGGATGTATAGCCACCCTAGTTGTAGAAGCGCGCGTCTGTAACCTTTGGCACCTGGGTTCGATCCCCAGTGGTACCCTTTTGCATTTTTTTTACATATTTTGCATTCCTGACTTTTTTTAGCGCCTGGGCCTTATTGGGCTTGTTTGGTTTTTTTTTTTTGCTGACTAACCCCCTTGCAGGCTGTTTGCACCCCTGGCCCAATTTAATTTATTTTCTTATTTTTATTTTATTTGTTTTTCTTAATTATTTTTCATTAATATTAATCATAAAAAATATTTAAAAAAAATAGATTTTCATTTTAACTTAGTTTATTTTATTTTTTCTCACAAAAAAATATTTTTATTAACTATGCTTTATTTATTTTTTACAAATCATCTTGTAAATTTAATTAAAACTAGGTTTATTTATTTTTCTTTTACACCTATTAAAATATATTTATTTATATATAAAAAAAGGCCAAAATATTTTATGATGCTATAAATATTTTTAAGACAAAAATACCAAAAAAATACTTTTTTCTAAACTTATTTTCTTTTAATCAATTAACAAATCTAGGGTTTTATTTAAAATCTTTTCTTAAACAAATTACTTTTATTAATTATTTTTCTTTAAATTAATTATATTAAGACAAAATCCCTTTTTCCTAAAAAATCGAACAAATATCCATTTACTTCACATTTTTGCATTTTTGTACATTTATTTATTTTGTACATTGTATTCATTTTAATTCCTTGTACATTAGTACCCATTCAATTTGGTTGTAATAGATTAACTAGGTTTATATTCTTGCAATCCCCATTTACAAATTGTACACCCCCTCCTCACAAATGTTGTAATAGTGTAGTAACTTTAAATTCCGCAATTTATCGCTTTATATATAACATGTTAATAATTAGGGTTTGTATGGAAAGACTAAAATCAATACTTAGAAAACCCTAATTCAAGACAAAAACAAGCATGAAAACAATACACTTGCACACAAGCACCCCTAGGATTATTCCACTTGGTTGCCTTATACAAAATGGCCATATTACGCATGTGAGGTATCTTAGCAAAAACAAAGCAAATACAAGATCATAGTCCCTCGATGGCGCTATCTAAGTTTCCTTTCAAATGATCTTAGTCCCTAAAAGAGAATGCTAAGATACCTTGAAACATTGCTAATCATGGTTATACGATGATCCACGCCCGTCCCGTTTACATCCAAAGATAGGGTTATTTACCAAACCAATGGTAAGATAACAATGTCAAAGGAAAAAGGGAATGAACAAGAAAGACTTTTGAGTAGGTAGAATGCTCCTAATTATTTGATCCATTTCAAACAAACATCCTTGCTATTTTTCAAAACAAACACCTACACTTTCCAATATCTTACAAACTTGAAAACATTTTTCAAAAGTTCAAACATATTTGTATACATTCTTACAAGCAAGAATCATTACAAAGATTGCCTAAACAATGGAATCTTTATGAAATACTTTCAAAAAACCACACCAAGCACAATTTCAAACAAAACCAAGTGATCTAGCAAGTAACTAAGAGCCCATGGAAAACCATGGATGAAAAGGGTGCTAATACCTTCCCTTTTCATAATCTACCCCCCGAACTCAAGAAATAATCTCAAAGGTCTTTCATGTGCTTTTTCACCTTTCCTTTTGGATAAAAGAAAAGTCGGTGGCGACTCTTTCTAACCGCAACATTTGCGATCAAACGCAAAACCTCCAAGCCAGTTCTCCCACCGTATCACAAAAACCCTTCCACTTCTGGTAACCTTACTAGTCCCAACAATATTGCCAACATCGGGATCAGTAACTTCAGAACTTTCATCTTTGTCAGTCACTGGTTCTTGCTTGACGCCATGATAGTAGACATCAACTCCATAATTCCAAGGGATAGCCTTATTAGAGGAATATGTAATTGGCCCAGGTGCATTAATGATCAGAGGAGCAAGTCTAGGTTCGACAATAATCTTCACAAGACCCTTATAAGTGATCCTTATAAGAGTACTAGAAATTGTAGCCACGTCTTCAAGCTCCGGGTCTTGGGATGTACTCTCCACAAAAGGAATCTTCTCAAAGGGAATTTTCTCAAATAGAATCGCACGGTCATCCATCAAACATTGAATGCCTTTTTTCAGCACAACCATTGGATTGAGATGCACAGTAGTAGCAGTCTTCAACACAATCCAAAAATAAATTGGCTTGCAGTAGCTTCTCCTTAACAATCATCAGAGGAGTAGTCAAAGCATTCACAATATGAACATAAGAAACATCTTCAATAGCATTAACGCCCTTGTCATGATTAGGCATATGTGCAGTAATCACATTGGGAATCTTAGGAGGATCAAATTCAATTTCCTTAGCATCAATCATATCTTGGATCTTATTCTTCAGAGCCCAACGGTTGCTAGTATCATGCCTAGAGCTGTCGGAGTGATATGAACACCTTGCATTGGTGTTGTAGCAGGGAGAGGAAGTGTTGAGATTTTGAGGAGGTTATCTCAATGTAACCAACCCTGCCTTCAACATGTGTTATAATTCCTGAGCCAATATCATGTTGATTTTTGTAAACTGTCTCCTGGGTGCATCCTGCCTACGCTGATTATTCTGTTATTGTTGTTGCACTGGCGTAAGATTAGAGATTAACACTTCCCCCACAGATTGATTGCGATCACTCTTATTACGACCCTTATGGTCGTACACAGAAATGGATTCTCTCTTATAATTAAACCTTCTTCACAGCATTTGAAGATGCAGCCACCTGAATTTTACCATTTATGGTTTCATTCTCAACATGTTCCCCTGTCAATATCAATTCAGAGAAGCCAGCCAAAGAACTTCCAAGTAGATGATTATAGAAAGGACCTATCAGCATACTCGTAAACATATCAACCAATTCCCTATCATCCAAAGGAGGTTGAACTCTGCCTACAAGATCTCTTTGTTTCTGTCCGTACTCTTTGAAACCTTCCTCAGATTCCATGGACATACTCTGCAATTACATGCGGGTTGGTGCCAAATCAGAATTATATTGATATTGTTTGTAGAAGGCTGCAGCCAAATCTTCCCAGGTATAAATATTGGTCCCCTCTAGTTGATATAACCATTCCAACTGTGTTCTAGATAGACTATCTTGAGAGGAATGAACCCACAGCTTCTTGTCAATAGTGTACGGTTGGATTTTCCGAACATAAAACCTCAAATGCAGCTTTGGGCAAGAAACGCTATCATACTTAGCAAATATAGGAGTTTTAAATTTAGGAGGAATGACAAATCCTGAAACCAAACCCAAATCATCAAAATTCAATCCAGACACTTTCTGGATTTCCATAGCTCTCAGACCCTCTTCCAGCAGCTTATACTTCTCATCGGTAGGAGGATATTGCTCATCCAAATAATCATCTTCCTCTTCATCAGGAAATTTGTCAGAACTAGGACTGCTTCTTTCAGTTTTCACACTCTTACCATCTTCATCCTGTTTGTCATCTTCATTCGATGGGATATTAAGATCTCGAGCTTGCTTGACTGGACCTCTAAACCTTCTCCCCATGTTAAGGACGCCAATTGGTTTCTTTGTTTTATTCTTTTTCTCACTGGTGACAAGTGCCTTCAATTCTTCCTACCCCTTGGCTAACTTCAGGAACATCTGTTGAAATTGGGAATTCTGAGCTTGGAGATTTTTTACTGTCTGCTCAAGAGCCATTTTTCTGCTGAAATAAACAACAAGAGGATGAGAAAACTTTTCTTGAGAACACTTGTTATGTAATGATATGCATGACATGTAAATGCATATGCAATTTTTTCAAGGATCTCGCGGGATTTAAAATATTAGAGAAAGAATATGGTTGCAGCTTTATCTTGAAGAACTTTGAGTCTTCATCTTTGAACGTCCTTCTATAAGAATCAAGCTCACCATATCAAGTGGGTCCTAGCTTCTGACTCAAGAGAATGAACTTTGATCTTGACGACATATGGTTAGAGGAAAATAAATCCTCTTTCCCCTTGCTAGAAATCCAGATCATGATAATTCCCCACCAAAGATACCTAAGATCCTTGAAATGGTCAGTAAAAATTCCATGATGATATGATGTTATGATGTCATGTTCATGTTAGATACATAGCAAATACAAACAAGTCACACAAGAGCCTTAGGTTTAAAGGCTTGTATGAAGTCCATAGGTAAGTACCCTTCCCCGTTAAAGTTTAGTGGGCTCAACCTGTCATAAAAATAGTAACCGGGTTCTAGGGATCTCATATTACCGATCTTTCTTGCATGCTTTATTTTAGCACGGCAACTGATTTGCCACCAAAACATCCCGAGAGTAGAATCTCAATGAGCGTAGTATAGAGTATCAACCAACCTTGGACTACACCAAAGCCGGCCATCTCACTACTTTCTAGTGGCCAAGATGGGTCAATTAAGATTCTAAAAGTAAGTTAGTGCTAATGACACCATGCAGAATCCTAATGTTATCCTTGGCTGACTCAAGAAACATCAGTACAAACCAAAGTGTCGCACTAATTGTATCCATCACTTCAACCATATCGGTCAACGCCGTACAGTTTTCATGATCTATTGCTACTTACCTAAGGCATCCTTAGATCTGGGTGTAGGATCTTGCAAGTAAATAAACCCTAACAAAAAAACCCTTAAAGCAAGCAAAACAATCAATTAAAGCAAATAAAGTGATATATCCCTAAGGTAACCCCTCTTTTTTAAGTACTTTCCCAACAGAGTCTCCATTTCTGTAATACGGTAGAAGAACTGAATTTTTTGGTTTTATCCAAATGTGCTGATAGCTAGAGTTGCCATCGACTATTCTTTTATCCAATATTTAGGAAAGGCTAAAAAGAACAGGAAATAACTTGATAGATTTTGAGTTCGGGGGATAAGTTATGAAAAGGGAAGGTGTTAGCACCCTTTTCATTCGTAGTTATCTATGGGCTCTTAATCGGTAGCTCACTTTGAAAATCTGCTTTGTGTATGTGATTTATTTGAAAATATTTTTGAAAAGCCAAAGCACAGACAACTTTGTAATGATTCTTGTATCAGTCATCAAGAATGCGTATAACGTGTTTGAAAATATTTTGTTTGAAAAGTGTGATGTGTAAAATTGTTTTGTTTTATGAAAAATTTTGAGCAAGCGACTAAAAGTTCCTTACCCACTAAAGGTCGTTCTTATTATTTTCCCTCTCCTTTAGAGATAGTGCCATCCATACCATTGGTTGGTAGGTAGCCCTATCTATTAGGTGTGAAGGGACAGACGAAAGGTCATCAAATGGTTATTGAAGGCAACACGTAGAGATACTTTAGCAATTGTATTAGAGGAACTAGATCATTTTTCGTAGGCAACATCGAAGGGTCATCGAGGGACTATGATCTTAGTTCGAGGGTCTTTTGCTAAAGTATCCCTACTTTCGAGGGACATGGCCATTATTTCTGAAGGCAACAGAGAGAGGTTACCCTAGAGGTGTGATTGTGAAAAGTGTGTTCAATTTAGTTATATTTATCTTGAATTAGGGTTATCTATCGATTGATTTTAGTCTTTCCATATAAGCCCTAATTACTAGCAATATAAAATATAGCATGAAAAGTAAAGGTGCGGAAAGTAAACCCTACGCTATTACAAGGCTTTGGGACAGTTACATAAGAAAATGCGGGAAAGTAAAGTGCAGAATTTAAACCTAAGCTATTACATCATGTGAGCAGTTACATAATAAAAGAACGCGGAAAGATAAATCTAAGTTGTTACAAGAATTGTACGACCTATACATTCGTCTAAGAATTTAAAAGAAATAAGAAAAATGTGAGGAAAAGTGTTTGAATGTTTGTTTATGTGTTTTTTAGAAAATAATTTAATGTTAATTAAATAGTTAAAACCCTAAGTCTAATTAATTTTAATTAGTAAAAATACCTAAAGTCTAATTAGTTTTAATATTAAGCAAATATTAATTAACCTAATTAATTAGTAAATAATAATAAAAAAATATCAAAAATTAATTACTGATTAAAAAAACTAAACCTAATTTGTTAGGATTTTAAAAAAAAGAATTAAAATTGGTTAATGGTTGATTAAGGAAATAATTAAGAAAAAAGAAAAAAAAATTAGGTTTAGTTTAATAAAAAGAAAAGGAAAATAAGTTAGCCAAAAAAAATAGGGAAAAGGGGTTTGCATAAGGTGAGTGTTGAACCCACGCCCTCCTGACTTCACACGATATAGCTTGCCACCAGGCCAAGCTGCTGTTGGTGTTAGGAGACAGACGTTACATAATATATTGGAAACCTGCGTGTTATTTGGAAAAATAGCAAAAAAACATTGTGAAGCGCAGGATCGAACCCACGCCCTTACGTTCATAACCCAACGCCATGACTAGCGGTGCTAGATCGGGTCGTCTTCTCCGGTGAGATGATTTTTGTACATGCAAAAATAGCACGAGTTAGAGATCAAAAAAGACTGTATCCCCCTAAATCGACCCTTGCGAATCCAATAGTGGCATTAGTTTTGGCTAAAACGTCATGCACAATGAGATACGAATAAGATAAGGCAAATCGATTTAACAATGGTGCTAGGCTATCCTGGAAACATGGGCTTCATGTAAGGGGTCAGACCTGTATTATTTCATCTTAGGAACATATTAGAATAGTTAGTTTCAATCAAAACATCATGAAAATTAAAATTCGAATTTAAACAAAAACATGAAACCAACGATGCATGGAATGTAGGTTTCAGGAACTTTTGATCATCAAGAATGATCCCAACTTAATTTATATATGGTACCTCAGAAGTTGATTTGAGTGGATGGTTGGCCTTGAGGATGATTGAAAATAGGATTTCAAGTTTTCCCTATTCTTGACAAAATTTGAGATTTTGAGAGAGTGTTCTTGAACATCTTTTTTTCGTCTCCTCTTGTATGAATATGCAATGTATATATAGTGGAAGAGATTAGGTTAAAAGATGGGCTTGGATATCATGTAAAAACCTATCTTTGATTTTTTTTTGAAAAATAGATTGGAATAAGACAAAACCATGAAGATTTGTTTCAAGAATAATTCCACACGGCCTCTAATGTAATCTTGGGCCTCCAAAATATTTGAATCAAAAGCCTTTTGAGCCTTATACATTCACTTAATATTTATTTGATTTAATTTTGAATTTCAATGAATAAATATCAAAATATATAAAAAAAATTAAAATGGTGCATGAATGGACTTAGAGGTCCATTATGAGGTCAAGAACACATTTGAACTTTAAAATATAAGTCCATTAGCCCAAAAATTCAAGTTTACTCAATTTGGGTTTCGTGCATTTTCTCAAAATTGCCCAACTTGAACAAATCATAACTCTCTCAATTTATGTCATATTAAGGCAATCATGGACTTTTTGGAAATCTCAAGATGTATCCTACAACTCTCATGTTGGTCATTTTTCCATTTGAATATTTTAACTCGATGTACATTGCTTTGACAAAAAGTGTCTTTTTGTTGACTTTTAAAATGACTCGTAATGTTTTGGCTCATATCTCCCAAATGAAGCATTTTTTGAACTTGATCTTAGAGAGACAAAGTTGTAGAGAATTGAATTTACATCAAAATGGGATTTTGTTGAGAATTTTCTGGTGAAGCATGCGAAAGTTATGCTTGGTCAAAGTTTAGTTGACTTCTCCTAAAGAAAACCCTAATTTAGTAACTTTTGACTTTTGATGAATATTGAGTTTTCTTGATGAATCATGATCAACCCTTGACCAAATGATGAATTTGATTTCAAAATCTTGATGTTGACCAAAAATATTGAATTTTGTCTGTATGTTGACCACAATTGACTTTTTGTCCAATACATTTGATTTTCACTCATCTGAGCAATTGACTGAGCAAATTTTTGATGTAAGACTTGAAACTTGACATGAGAATCCTTTGAAGCATATGAGAAACCATGAAATTTGCTTGAGGCATTAGAAGTCAAATTTCCTTTGAGAAAAGTAAAACCCTAATCGTAGGCCACTGCTTAGGAGGAGGGTTCATCTGATCAATTCTTGAATAGTCTTGAGTACTTGAGAATATTAGGAGCATGAGGAGATATTTTGAAATGGGAGGGAAAATTTTAGGGTACAACACATACCATCAAGTCATTGAACCACACATCATTGATCTTATTGCTCAATTTAGACTTGATAATCTTCATTATTGAAAAAGCTCTTTCAATGGATGTTGTCGACACTGGCAATATTAAAGCTAACTCAATAAATTTGTAAACTAATGTAAATACCAAATGTTTCTCTGTATGAACCATCTTCATAGACATAATTTTACTTCACAAGTTGAAAATGAATCATTTCTTTTCACTTGAAGAACATAAATTTCAAGTTGATCCCTTATTGTTCCACGATCATCATCAGAAAAGTCTTCAAGATAAGCAAGACGAGCAAGCTTATCAACATAAAACTTAGAGAAAGAGTTCATGTGGTCAAGACATGAGAATCAATTAAGGATAATTTTAATTCTTTCACTAAAGTGATGATCTATCTCCACACATATTTTATAAATAGCAACATAAAAAATCTCTACACGATAATGATGAAGATTAGTGATAGTCCTCCCTTCTATCCTTAAACGACCCTGAACTGGTATTTCGTCATCCATATTTGGAATCAGAATACCTTTAGCATATAAAACTCCCGGACATATGTAAATAAATTATCCCAACCACTCTCTCTCTCTCTCATTATGGCCAACCGAGCTTTGACAACATCAACTAATTCTATGACATTCACAATATTAAAATATTTTCTTTGCAAGACATTTGAAAGCTCGTTTGTGATACCAAACAACTTTAACATTAACTTCAAAATAATAGAAAATTTAAAGCTCTTCATTTTTTTCTATCAAACCCACTTCTTGATATGGTCCACGTCCATCTTCATCAACATAGATGACCACATTTGATCCAAACGAAGAAATGTAGTATGATGTGAACCCCGTATATTATCCTCGGGTCTAGTGATACTATATGATTGGTTAAATCCTTTTCCTCCAGATATCTCACCCCTCTTAAATTTATTAAAAATATCTTGATGTTGTGCCTCTGTCAAAGCACACATCCTCTTATAAGATGCACTTCTTGTGGTCACAATCAAGGATATATACACATCGAAATCATGAATACATGAGAAACTACTAACAACAAACATAACAACCAATTGCAAACGGAGATAGAGGACTTCCTTCCTGGTTTGGTAGCCCCAGAGTAGGTGTTGTTGTACATCGAACTAGGTCATCATATCTTGGTATTTTTATCATTTTGTATTGTTTAATTTTGTTTCTTGATTGATTGACATGTCATATAAGATGTTGGAACATCTAACATGTCTTTGTTTTGTTATGATTTATATCAGTATGATTTATCTAGTCCAAGTGTTGTTACATAGAGATCTTTGTCTCAACATGTGTTAAGACATTACTATTTGTATACCAGAATTTCAATAACTGAAGAAGTGTATGTTCACCAACCTCCTAGTTTTGAAGATATTAAAAACTCAAACTTTGTGTTTAAACTTAAAAAATCATTGTACGATCTAAAACAAGCTCATAGGACTTGGTACGAAAGACTAGGCAATTTTCTTTTAGAAAAGAATTTCACCAGAGGAAAATTTGATTCTACATATGGCCTTATGTTTTGATGATAACCTTACATATTATCTTTAAGAACAATTGTATAGTCAAACAGGTTTCTGTCTAGTGTGTGGCTTTTGTCATGTAGGTCATGACTCTGGTAAGAAGGCGTGTGACGTCATCAGGTTCTGAACTCAACACTCTGGAAGAATACCTTTTGTGTGTTACAAGTTAAGTCAAGATTAAGGAATGTGTCTTAAGAAATGGTTCTAATGAACATCAGTAAAAGAGCTTCTGATCATGACTTATGCAAGGAAGCTTTAGAGGCCTTCTAAAGCTTCACTTTGTTTGTTCCAAGTTCTGAAGATGTTGAAGATAAAGGTTCTGCTGAACGAAGTTCTGAAGATCTGAAAGACATTCTTCTTAAGACCAAGTTTTGAATAACTAACCAAGGCAATGGTTCTCTAAACAAGCCCTGAAAGGTTCTAATGACTTAGGTTATGGAAGATACTAGTTTTGGTCCTTCTACAACATGCTTCATCAACAATTATATCAGAATCCTTAGAAGAGTTAGAAGACGAAGATCAAGACTAAAGGTATTGTGTGTGATGGTGAGTATAAAAGTACAAAAATACACTATGACATCTACTCTCCAGAGTGGAACAAGGACAAATTTTTTTTGTACTATTGTCTACCAGTCTCACTATGATCGTTGAGAACAAGTTGTATTTGTATTTCCTATTCTATCCTCTAACAGATCTCTTCTTTTCAGTTATAATAGAAGTACTTGGAAGAATTTGAAATCAACGAATCAGTTCAACAAATCTATACTAAACCGTTGCACAAAAACTCTGTAGAGAAATCTCTTTTTGTATAGTTTTGTAAATAGCAAAGTAGTTGTTGCTCGTATCTTGCTATCAACACTTTTGTATTGTTGTACTTAAATTATGTGTAATATGCTTGTGTATAAGCATCTTTGTATATATATCTTTGTAAATCAATTGTTGTTGATAAGTTTCTTGAGTGACCGAGTGAAGATCTGAAGACTCAAGAAGACTCTGGTTGCGGTCATAGTGGTTTGCAATAAGGATTAGCAGATTTATTGAGATTCAATAGGTTTGATAGGATTTATTGTGGTTGTCTGTAATTTGGTTGATTAAAGTGGATTAAGTCTTTGTGTATAAGGCAAATCACCTTGTGAGATAGACTGAAATAACTTAGTTAACAGTGAACCAGGATAAAAATAATTTTATTCATCTATTTTTAATAACTTATTATCTTTGTATTTTGAGTTGCAAAAAAATCATATTTGGTGTAACCCAATTCAAACTCCACTTTTTTTATTTCTCACACCTTCAAAACTCTTCAAAAGCTGTTAAATTTTTTTTTTCGTGCTTTTGGTCTCTGATTATTTCCAATTGTTTTTTATCATCTAATGTCACTTAAAAATATAAGTTGCAGATGGAGATTATACTTGCTAGCTGGCTTCATAGTTCAGATATTGTTGTCTCTTTTATACTCGACTCTTTTTTGTTTCAACCAACTCCTCGAGGATATGAGAAACAAGTATGATGGCCAAGTTTGTCGGTGCTCTAATTTAAGAAACAAACTTGATACAACTGAGGTCAGATATCATTGTTTTTTTTCTTCTTTTTGACTATCATTAAGTTAAATTTTACATAATCGCTCATAGGGAAAATATTCTGAACCATACAGAAAAATTTGAACAAGACCACCAAGTTGCTTTCCAATAGAGATGACGAAGTAAAAAGTGTCATTATACCCTGAATGGAAAGGAATTTATCATGTCTAACCAGATAAAAAAATGTATTAAAGATTGTGTTTCTATCACTGTTTTTGAGATTCTGATATACTATAAATGCCAAATTATGAGATAATTCAGTATTATAGAAAATCAAAAGCAAGAGGAACTCCTTTTATTATTTGTTCCATGGAGAAGCTCATGCTCGACCATTTTGCATTATTCTGTAGCGTCAATTAATATGCATCTATGAGTTGTTTGCTTTTGTTTAGGGGGCTTTGCTACATGACATTGGTGTCACTGATTTGTTCATGTATTAAACTTTAGAAATAGGTATCATTGGATATTTAAACAACTCTAAATTTTTTATACTAGAAAAAGTCAATCTGTAATTGATTTACAATGTCATTGTTTTGATTTGCACATGAATTATTCAAATATGAGTTAATGAAATAGTTGGAATTTTTAATTGAAATGTTTCACGAAATTGATTACCATAAATTTTGAAACACTTATTATTATAATACTTAATAAATGTTGTAAACAAAACTAATATCATTAAATTATCATTATTATAAATATTTTCTTACCCCAAATATAAACATAAATATATTAATTTATATACTATTAGTATATAGTATAATATAGTATAGTCATAACAATCTACTCTATATTAAAAATCAATTGTATTATAGTATAATTTATTTTTTAATTAAATAATTATTTTTTATTTTACGGGTCACAATCAATATAATATCTATTTTAATTTAATTAATTATTATCTTAATTTTGAGAGAGAAAATTTTTATTTTTAAATATTATTTTTTCTCCGGTCACGGTTTTTAATGATTATATAATACACTTAAATCTTATGATTATTGTTCATTTTATGATTAAGTAAATTATTTCATATTTTATATTTATATTTAAAATTTTGCATTGGTATTTGTTAAAATTTTATTTTTTTTCTCCAACTCAAATGTCTTTTTTTTATATGATTATTTAATACAATTGAGTTCTTATGATCATCCATTATCAAACAATTACTATTTAATTGACCAAACTATCTATTACACAAAAAATTACCACATGAATACGATAATAAAATATTTAATCTTACATGTCACTTTCAACCCAATGCCTATGTTATTTTAATCAACAATGACTTTTATTTGAAAACAAAAAAATCTTTATTTTCAAATTTCAAAATTTTCTTTTTTTTTTTCTTTCTCCATCTTATTGATTCTCTTTTTTCTTTTCATTTTATATAGTTATCTTTTCATTTTATATAGTTATTTAATGCAATTACATTTTATGATAACTGCTTATTTTACAATTAAATATCTCATTTCAAACTTTTGTACTTCTAAATGTATTTTATATCGTATCAAATAAATCCACTCGTGCGGGAGTACAGTTATCTTACTAGTTTCAAGTCATTAAAAGAAAAAAAAGTTAATATCTATTTTACCCCTATCAAATTGGTGATTTTTGAAAAATTCCCCTATAAAAAAGAAGTTTGAATTTCCTTTCTATCATATGAAGATTTTCCTGTTTTGTTCTCACAAGAAACCCAATCATGAAAAATAATGACATGGCAGAGGGAGTTTTCAAAAATCGTCAATTTAGCGTGGAAAAAAAAGATATTAATCATGCCAAATTATATGATAAGTTATTGATGGATAAATTTCTTAAGTCCAAAAATGGAGGAATCTTCATATGGTAGGAGAAAATTCGAACTTATTTTATAAGAGGATTTTTCCAAAATCGCCAATTTGAGAGGGGCAAAATAGGTATTAACAAAAAAAAAATTATTGTACTCCGACCATCTCATATGACATGGGTGTATATGTGGAACTTAGTTAATTTTTTCTTTATTTTCTTTGATAAATATCATATTTTAAAATCATTTTTATAATACATTAATTAATATGAAAAAAATCATAAAAACTCTATAACAACTTTTTAAATAAAGAAATTATTATTAATTTAAAAAGAAGTTGACTTATAGAAAATCATATATATTAACAAAGTCAACACCATTTATTTTGGTGTGGTGTTGCAACTTCTCCCAAGCCTCGACATTTATTTTGATGTGGTTATTGTTCTAGTATAGGTCAATGCTAACGTATAGAAAATTGGATCATCCACGTCTTACGAAGAAAAGAGGACTAGGAGATAGATATGCTCTAGAGGCATACCAAATCATGGTTAATCGATCCATGTAGACAATCTAATAATGATATTTGCATGATTCACAAACATGTCTTCCTCCGAGAGAATTATCCTTAATAAAAGATTTAACGGACTCTAAACTCTAGAATCCTACTATAAAGTCAAGAGGACGGTCCAGACATAGGTACACCGTATTCTAAAACCTTAAACTTTTCACTTATGGTTTCACTAACTTGATTGTTAGAGTTTTTGTAAATACACTTCCTTACCACTAAGCATATTACAAAGAATTGTAGTATAAGCGTTCTTTAATAACACCACCACCATCAACAACACTTCAAGGAAAATATCTTTATAGAAAATTTTATATCATACGAGAATGAAACTCTAATGTTTTCAATATACTTCTAACCTGAAGACGAACCCTAAAGACGCGCTAAGTGAAATTTATCCACCAACCAAGGTGCATATGGTTTTCTAAGAAACCTCTTGAAGACAATTATAAGTTTTCCAGGAGGAAAATAATGAAAAGATAGGCATGTTAGAATGGTAAGAAAGAAGGTAACATGGCATGTCGAGCATAAGACATTGCATCATCAAAACCTGAAATCTTTGAACACAAACTTCCTAGATCCAAAATTGTATTTTGAAAAAAAAAAGGACATTCATCTGGAAGGATGATTTTTTCACCATAGCGATCACCCTAAAGAGACTTTACATATCTTAGGAGATCCTTCCCAATAAACATATAAACAAGTGAATAGATGGGGCATAACCATTTATGAGACCCACATGTCGTTATCGGGGGATTTCAAACTCTAAAAAAGGATTTTTTACTCCCTAAAGAGAAACTTGAAGGAAAATGTTATATAAAATGGAGAAAAGTATTAAAGTTTAACAAAAATAGCCCTTCATTGTCCTTTACAACAAGGAAATGATCAACATGACCAAATTATCATGTTCCCTACTAGTGAAGTTTGTGATACCGGGTCTTACATCCTTTGTGTACTAGTGAAGAAATGAATTTTGAGAGATATATCATGTACACCGAGTTATTTAATGCCATGCAACCTAACCAAATTTGCGACCTTACCACAATTGAAACTTCTTAGGGTCTCGAGAATGGTTAATTTATTCAATAAAAAAATAAGTGTGGGTTACATGTAAGACACTATTAAATATAAGAATACAATTCTAAAAGTATAAGTAATCAAACTTTATTGTCAAATAGGACAAAAGACTACTATATCACTATACCTGTTCTGGGCCGGCCACATGCCCAAATGGTTGAGACCCACTTCAACTCAAATTCACTCCACATAACCCAAGGTATAAAGTCTTTTCGCACACAAAGTAAGGTACATTTTTCTGATCTCCACTTTTTACTACACTTATCTTAGATCTTAAACTGACTTGAGCATTGGAGCCATAACCTTTTAGATCCACCCATGTGTCACTGTATTAGAGATCAGCATCACCTGTTCAGGATCCCCAGTTCATAAGTTGCATCTAATTCTGGTTCCAGAACAGAACAATATCGATAACCATATCTCACAGGTCATGGAAGTGAGATATCAAGTATTCACGTATGTATAAAAGTTAGGAATAATATTTATGTTGATTTAAATATCATAAGTTATTGTCATGATGATAGTGATAAACTCCACCTTTTAACTTAAAACCTTTATGATTTCTACATGAAGAGTTAATCCATTTACTACCGTCAAACACTCTGTGTAACAAGATGATTATCAAGTTGGTTAATTATGTACTCAATTAATCATATATATTGAGATACATAAGTGACGTATATATGATTTTCCTCTCCTACATGTGCGAGATTAATATCTACAAGCTCCTTTATCAAGTATGATTGTAAAATTTATAGTCATGCAAAAATGGGTCAATATAGAATATTAAAATTATACCTTGTTACTAAGTATACTAAGGTATCAAGGAATATAATTTTGGATACAATGGGGAAAAATTATGCCTTATGTTCAATATAAATATAAGGCAAAAGGATAATTATACACGTGATCATTATCATAAAAAAGTTATGTCAGATCACATGATATTTTCGTCACTTAGGTAGCAGTGATATGTTTCTAGACACCACTCTTTATTAATAAAAGTTAATAGATAATTATATCACTACTACAAATAACGCTTTTCATGACGAAGTTTTTACCTCAGCAAAAGAAAAAATGTGGTATAAAGCCAAGGCATATCATCTTTTATTATTTATTAAAATAAAAAACCACAAATTCCCCCAGTTTTTAATATAACCGAGGGAAAAACAATTTAGTACATGTTTTGATCCCCAACTAACGCAGTTTATACTTTTATTTATTTATAAGTGTAAACAAAATATTCTAACCCTTCAGTTATATATTTAACCGAGGTAAAAAAAATAAGAGTTTCTATAAAATCACTTGTTAAACAAATTTTACCCTAACCCTTAGTAATATGAAGCTGCCTCAAAGTCGCAAGCATCATTCTTTGCGATGGATTGCAAGACAGAAAAAATGTTCTTCAATCTTGAAATAAATATTTTTTTTTCTACCCTTGCAATCTATCTCACATAATGATGTTGATGTTATTGTTAAATTTTTGGAATACACTTTCTATGAAGGATTGCAAGTGCAGAAAAAATATTTTCCAATGCATTAGAAATTGGACGCATTCAAACCCTTGAGTTTTGATTAAAAGATGGATATACAACAAAAATGTATGATGAAAGATGGATTGTTAGCTTTGATTAAAAATGTGGCTTCTAAATCTGAGTTTCCAATCAAAGAAATAGTAAGAAATTTTTTGTGTACTCGTCTCTCTTCAAACAAACAGACAAGTAAAAAATGGTGAATTTGAAGGCAAACTTTTGACATTCAAAGATCATTTTTCATGATCGATTGCAAGTGAAGAAAAGATTTATTGTAAACTATTTGTTTTAATATTATGTGTAAATGTAATTGTAAAAAAATCACCTCGATTTTATTATTAAATCGAGGGGTATAATAGTCATATTTACTATAAAATCCTCGTTACACAGATTGTACCCTAATCCTCAATAATATGAAGTCGTCCCAAAGAGGGGAAATATTTACATTAGTCCATTTTATGAGTTGCTATAACATATTTATTGGATAGATTGCAAGCGCAGAAAATAAAAATTCTCATTGGCCCTAGAAACAGTTCTCTAGCATTTAAATCTTTATATCAGCGAAGATTTGTTGTATATAATATATTTTTAATAGTCCGTAATATATATATATATATATATATATATATATATATATATATATATATATATATATATATATATATATATATATATATATATATATATATATATATATATATATATATATATATATATATATATATATATATATATATATATATATATATATATATATATATATATATATATATATATATATATATATATATATATATATATATATATATATATATATATATATATATATATATATAAAGTTAGTCACCTTGGTGATTTGTCATGACCGAAGTGATAGTTAAATATTTTTTCTGTACTATATTCACTGGCCTTAACAAATCTTTGTTGTCCATTTAATGGTTATCAACGGTCAAGACACTACCATTAGTGATCCACGTGAAACCTAAGGAACATACATTACAAAAGCATGTTGAATATTGAAAATTTAACTTAAATGAAACATATGAAGCGCAGGAAAAAATTTTGGGTTCAAAATTTTGGGAGAGATTGTAAAGTTGCTACAACATATTTCTACGATGGATTGCAAGTGGAGAAAATTTTATGGGTTCAAGGTTTCTTATCTGAAATATTTATTTGAAACGATAATTATTTGATTTTTGAAATTAATTTATCTTTTTTTTTTCATCAGAAACAATTTCATGTAAGATTCAACAGAAGATCTTCTCCAAGATTCAATAATACAAAAATCTAAACCTAAATCTTGAGGGAATTTGATTTTTATGTTGAACCACCCTAGGTAACTTGACTTTATTTTAATTATATATATATATATATATATATATATATATATATATATATATATATATATATATATATATATATATATATATATATATATATATATATATATATATATATATATATATATATATATATATATATATATATATATATATATATATATATATATATATACATACCCCTCGGTGTTTTGGAGAAACAGAGATAAAAGATACGCTAGTTTTCAAAATAATAAAAGTGCAGGTCTTGGGGTTCGAACTCATGTGCATATAACTAAACCCCTAGAGTTTTGAAACACCAGGTGTTAAGTGGAGACTTTTCATGACGACTTTAGTTACCCCGCTTCTTTTGTCGGGGTAAAACGTATTTCGCGTCTGAGGTTAGAAACGTTATTTGTTGTAGTATATTATTGTCAGGGTTAGGAGAATCTTGAAGGTTACACACATAAAGACAAATAAACGAGATATTAAATAAATGAATAAGAATTAAATTTAATTTGATGATGCACTTTTTACAATACATTAGTATTAATTAGATAAACCTGATGCACTATAAGTTATAATGTCTATAAGTGGTTGTATAAATGATGATAGTTATTCATTCACTTATTTTCAAAACCCTAGCGGCACTAGGATTTTGAGTTTGTGTTTTCTCTAAGCCTTTCGTCTATTCACATCTAGCATTATAAGGGAGACTCCCTAGTTGCCGATTATATTCATCTGGGCTGAGTAATGGTGTTGTCATTGTGTGGTGCTCTTGATCAATATGTTTCAGCGATCAATAGTTATGTGCTACAAGAGGTAATTAATCAATCTTTGAATTATAACCATTTGTAAAGATCCGTATTAAGGTTTTTTTTTGTAATTTTATCGATGACATTTATTTTGTTTATTCGCGATTTCCCTTCAGAAATATTTGTAGTTGAAGTTGAATTGGAAGCATCTCACATGTGTTACCTAACGCTACTAGAGAAATGTGAGGAGGTAAATGAAGCCACTCTCGATGATATTGTTGATATGAATTCGACCTACTTGGATACTTGTTTAGAACCACATCCTATTAGCAACGACGACGATGACGATGATGATGATGAGGCACTACCTTTGAAGGTACAGAGGAAGGTTGAATAGATGGAACTAAATAGAGGTTTTGTGGAATTTCTGATGAGGGATGACCTTTTCAAAATCATCAAGGTAGGATGTGACTTACCAGAAAAAGTAAAAGACAAGCTCACAAAATGTTTGTTGACCGACGTAGCCCAACGTTGTAGAAACTATTTACTTGAAAAGATATAGGCCAACGAGAGATCTATTTTAGATCTATTAAAAGTCGACTTTATGATCAAAGCCAAATGCACCACTTGATTGTCAAATTTTGTGCTTGTTAAGAAAACAAATAAGAAATGTGTGTAGACTATACTGATCTAAACAAAGTATGCCCTAAAAATGTGTATTCCTTCCTCAACATAGACAATTTAGTAGAAATTTTTTCAAGTTTCAAGATTTTATCTTTCATGGGCGCCATATAAGTGTACTTGATCAATACTGATATTCTCATGTGGATCGTCAAATGACGAGAACCTGTACAATCCATTGACATATGCTACTCTAAAAAAATTATTCTCAAGAAAAAAAATTATGACCTCTAAACTCTATAATGTTACTATATATAAAGTCAAGAAACGGTCCAAATCCAAGTACGCTCTATTCTAAAATCATATTCCTCGCTCTTACTATTGTTACTGACTTGATCATTAAAATATTTGCAAGTAAAACCATCACTAAACGTATTAGGAAATACTAATACTGTTATATTGAAGTTCGTCAATCACACTTAAAAAAAATCAATACAATTCAATTATATTGCCTTTTCATTTTACTTTGTGAATCAAAAGTCTATATCTTAAGAAAAGAAAAAGACAAAAAAATCCATAATCTTTTAAGAAATTATAACAAACGTCTGACTTATAGTTCAAGTAAATAAACTAAACCAAAGCGACCGTACTCATAAATTGATTGCTGAAATAAATGAGGAAGTAAGGACCAGGACCCAAATAAAAAGAATACACCTAGTTATGATGAATGATGATTTGGAAATGGAAAGGAAAATTTGACAACACCAAAAGAGTTGAACGTGAAGACCCTGAGGAATAGGTCTGTCCCCCTACTGGCTACTGCAATGTTAGTTAGAATTATCATCTTTTTATGAAACTTTTTGCCCTCATAATATGGAGGTCTGAGTCTCAATGCTTCTTTTCTCTGTGTGGTCATCCATAGAAAGTTAGATAGATAGGACCCCATGATGAGTTTTCTCACTGTTACATATTCAGCTTCATTGCTAAGATTCGTACGGAGGGTTCTTACGTTCATGTCAGGCTCACCCTAAAAGGCAACTTTGTAACTCTTCTCTTCACCTTACGTCATATCATCTCCATTTTCAACTTGTATGGAAACCAACATCAATCATCGTCCCTCAACTTGCACGTTACCATGATATCGTTTTGCAGGTGAGAGTTTATCATACATTTTATGCTTAATCTTGGTTTAAAACATTTTAAGTAAACAAACATCTATATTAAATATTATTCATAAGAGTCTTTTTTTGAATGTTCATGTGTTAAAATTTTAATAGTAAAAATCATAGCGGAAAAAAATCTACTAAAAAAATATAATATTCTTTGAATGAAAATTGTCTCGTTAAAAATTTTATTTAAAAAACTCTGTGAGCCAAAATCATAGAGAAGAAAAAAAGAATTTATAATATATTTATTTCTCTCCTTCATGTATATATTTATATTTGAGACGATATTCTTTGTAGTAGTTGTTTAAAAATTCTTTTTGAAAGTGACTTCATGTACTGCTAATAGTTATGCAAGATTTGATGAAGTTGTTACCGTGAGTTGTTTCATAGATCTCCATGAAATAGTTGTACCTCCACAAGTAAACAAGTGACATATTTGTGATATTCCATTATAAGGATCTGATAAGTAACCTACAACTCTACGGTAACAAAGCATTTGTCTGACATATATTTTACTAATAGATTGATATATCATGACATATATAATTAGCAAGATACGCCAATGCTTGATTTACACTAAGATATGGTACTTTGGACCAAATAGTTTTTCATCGTCTTCTCAAGGTCTGAAACAATCTTATCCAAATTCAATGGTCTAACATCATCGGGATAGACAATATTTGAGTTTTGTTCATATAGAAATATATTATCACTTTTCTATATAAGTTTCTTGGTGTATAAAATTTCTATTGTTCAAATGTTCACTTAGTAAGGACTTTGTCTTTCCCAAGTCCTTCATCTCAAACAATTTCTTTAAACAATTTATAGCTTTTGTAAGCTCTTTAGGAGTTCTAATAATATTTATGTCATTCACATAAACAACTACTATTGCAAATTCTTTTTCACACCTTTTTTATAAAAAAAATACAAGGATAAATGAAGTTATTTATATATCTTTTCCTCAACAAATATTCACTGAGACGATTATATTACATGTGTCTAAATTGTTTTATCCTATAGAGAGACTTATTCTATTTGATGGAGTAGCTTTTTCGAGATCCAAATTTATGTGCCTCGGGTATATTAAACCCTTCAGAGAGTTTCATGAAAATATCACTATCAAGTGAACCATACAAATAAGTAGTTACAACATCCATCATGTGAAAATTAAGCCATTCATATCCTACGAGGCTTATTAAGTATCGAAAAGTACTTGCATCCACTACAAGCGAATAAGCGTCATTAAAATCAATTCCAAATCTTTGTAAAAATCCTTGAGCGACAAGTCGAGCTTTGTATCTCACAATTTTATTATTTTCACTTTGTTTTCACACAAGAACCCATTTGTTCCAACTGGCTTCACACTTTAAGGTGTTCGGACTATATGTCCAAATTACTTGTCTCTTTTAAAGTGTGTTTAGTTCTGCTTCAATTGCATTTTTCTATTTTGATCAATTCTCACTTTGTCTACAATCTTTAATAGACTTTGATTTATGACTCCCCTTATCGTTTATACTTTTAACGCTATATTATATACAAAAAAATTGTCAATATTGACTTTGTTTTTGGTTATATTAATTCAGGTTCCACCTTATTTCATTCATGATAGAATTTATTGAGATATATTTATCTTTATAAATTCCAGGTACCTGATAAGTTCTTATGGAACTCAAAAATAAATTATGTCAAAATCCTCTTAGAATTTTCATATCCTCACTTGGGTCATCTTTAATTTTAGCTTATTTTCTAGGTATAGGATTGTTGATATTGGAACCAACTTTCCTACCATACTTAATATACAGTTTCAATTTATTTTCAATATTAGATTATCCAACAGGAGATTCCACTTTAATTGTAGTATTAGCAGTTGCAATTAGTTGTATAAAATTTGTAAATGAATAATCTTTAGAACTCCCCACAGACTCTTCCTTCCTCAATTTTGGGCTTAGGAATGTCTCTGATAGCTTCTTTAGACACATTCTTCTTCATACCTTTCATATGTAAATGACCAAGTTTTTGATGCCACAACTTGACTTCATCTTCCTTGGACAACATACATGTGGAGGAATTATAACTTTCTTGTGGTATCCACAAATAGAAATTGTCTTTAGTCCTAACTTCCCTCGTTAGCACATCAATCTTCTCATTTGTAACTAAATATTAAGACTTAGTGAAATTCACATTTAGACCTTTATTATATAATTGACTGATACTTATCAGATTGACATTCAGTTCTTTCACAATAAGTACATCATCTAGACTAGGAAGTCCAGTACAATTTAACCTTCATATCCCTTTAATTTCACATTTAGCTCCACCACCAAAAGTGACAAAACTGGGGGAATATGATTTAATGTCCACTAAATACATCTTGACCCTTATCATATGTCTAGAACATCCACTGTCAAAGTACCAGTCTTTCTAGGTGAAGCTCTAAAAGAAGTATGAGCTATAAGACAAGTATCAACAACCTTTGGTTTACATTCCTTTCTAGTTTTAACCATTACATGATTATCCTTAGAATATTTTAGATGTTTAGGATAACCATACAATTTGTAGCTGAATGGTTTTATGTGACCATATTCACCACAATAATGACATTTCCAAGGATGAAACCTGGCTCTAGTCTGAGTTTTCTGACGTCTCGCAGGATGTTGTAACATTTGGTCAGACATTATGAGCTCATTCTTCACTTCAGCAGGAACAATTTTTGTCACACGGATTTTTCTTTGATTATTTAAAGACTGATAATTAAACCTTATACCATTAAGTGCTCTACCTTCTTTCCTAACTTGAAGAATTTAATTCAACATATTAGACCCATTGTTTAACATTCTTATGGATTTGGTCATGTTTTCAAGTTTGGAGGTCAATATGATTACCTCGCCTTGAAGCTCGTAGTTTGTGGATAGAAGTTTCTCTTTTTATTCCTGAAGTTAAGGTATAACCTTCTTCTGCTTTTCTCCTAACTTAAACACTTCTTCACTTCTGATACAAAGTTCCTTGTAGGAAGCATCTAATTCTTTATAAGATAGATCCTCATCATAGGATTCTTCATCAGAATCATATCTACCAGTTAAGATTATCACGTGTCTAGCAATTTCCTTATCAGTTTCACCCCCAAAATCATCATCAAACAAGCTCTTCTTTTGTTTCTTGGGGTATTTGGGACATTCGGATCTAATGTGACCAAAACCCTCACATTCAGGGTACTGCATGCCTCTACCTTGATTTGGCTTCTCCTCTGTTCTTCCTTTTTTCTGAAACTGACTATTCTTGCTCATGTCAGATGAGATGTTCTTGACATTTGGTCTTGACTTCCTATCCATACTCTTCAATACCCTATTGAATTGCCTCCCAAGAAGCACAATAGCATTAGAAATTCCTTCATCAGTATCCAAGTCAAATTGACCCTCTTCATCTTCAGTGTTGGATACAAAAGCTATGCTTGTGTTCTTCTTTTCAGATCTTTCACTAATAGCCAATTCAAACATTTTAAGTGACCCAAAAAGTTCATCCACTCTCATGTTTCTGATATCTTTGTCTTCTTCAATAGTTGTTACGTTCATGTTAAATCTCTTAGGTAGAGACCTGAGAAATTTACTAACCAACTTTTCTTTTGACATCTTCTCTCCCAAGGTACTAGATGAATTGGCAATATCAAGAATATTCATGTGAAAATCATGAATACACTCATTATCCTTCATTCCGAGAATCTCAAATTTTGTGGTGAGAAGTTGAAGTCTTGACATTTTAACTTTTGATGTCCCTTCACGAGTGGTTATGAGAATTTCCTAAGCATCTTTAGCCATAATACAAGTGTTAATTAACCTGAATATGTTTTTGTCAACTCTATTAAATAGAGCATTCAAAGCTTTAGAACTTCCAAGAGCTAATTAATATTCCTCTTTAGACCAGTCTTCTTCTGGTTTCAAGGACTCATTCCCATATTTTTCCTTCACAACAAGATGATTCCATCCTTTCAAAACAGCCTTCCAAGATATTTTGTCCATGGATTTCACAAAAGCTACCATCCTAGCCTTCCAATAGTCATAATTTTCACCATCTAACGGAGGTGGTTTGTTGTTCTATCCTCCTTCCTTATGCATAGCACCATAAATTATCCTCCCTGGAGCTCACCCAATAGACAAAATAGGGTGTATGCTCTGATGCCAATTGAAATTCTGGCACTTCAAAACATATGTCAAGACTGATGTCCCAACATCAAAACACAATGTCAAGACATATGTTAAGAATACATCTGCTGACAGAACAACTTTACCAAAATAGAAATTATGCAGAATTAAATTGCAGAAGATAAAAGGCACAATGAATTGTTAACCCAGTTCAGTGCAATATCACCTACTCTGGGGGCATCCAAGCCAAGAAAGAAATCCACTATGATAGTATTAGTTGAAAGCTAAACCACCCTAGTTTGCAACTTATCACCTAATCTGTATATTGTGCTACTTCTACCTAGAAACCTTCTAGATATGAGATCCCCCTCTCACTTTCCACAGCCACCTCAGTGACAATAACAAAAAACAGAAGAAAACACTTCCAATTACATACAATCCACTCTTTGCTTAAAAGCTCATGAGTAATTGATAATGAACAATTAAAACAAAGTCTAATTCTAATATCAAAGTGATAATAGAATGGCTCATAATAAACACAGTGCAACTTTACTATAGAGTGGATCACAAATAACAAAGAACACATTAAACCCTAAAATTCTTCTTTCAATACATAACTTAGTTGCCAAATTAGGTTTTGAAACGTCCTTTAAATACCTTTATGATATGCATGGCCTTTGGCTCTTAATTTAAATAAAATGCATATCCACAACAGCAGTTGCAAATATTCTGCAAAATCTTCTCTACAAAAATAAGAATAAATCTTCAAAGTTTCCTAAAAAGTCTCCAAGATCATTTTTATGAAAACAAATCAAATCTACAATGTTCCTAAAAAATCCTTGCTTAGCTGCGACCATATGATAATTAAAATCATCTAGAATCTCATATTTTAAAATCGAATCTTAAGGATTTAAAATGCAAAACTGTACTGATATTCTAGTATAATATGTCACAACATCTGTCAAAACATCTGTCAAGAAAATAATAACAGCAACACCTACTGCACAGTTGGCCAAGATGTCAAGACATCTGACTCAACATCTGTCTGAGATACATGACAACAGTACCTATCATGACAGTTAGTCAAGATGTCAAGACATCTTGCTCAACATCTGTCTGATATTCATGAAAGTAGAACATGTCATGACGTTGGTCAAGATGTCATGGCATCTTGCTCAACATCAGCTATGAACCATGTTTTAGCAAAATTTAGCCAATCCTAAAATCGTGGATCTAACAATAATCTTGTGGATATGTTCATGTGGTTCTTCCAAACCATGCTTACCACGTTAATCGAACTATTATATTCGATGTGGCTGCTCCTGTCAAAGCTTGTCAATAAATTCTCTTTAACACTTAACATTTTCTCCATGTAGCTAGCTTTGCCTTTCTCTTAGCTGATATTTTTCAGGATAACGAAATGATAAATTAATCCAAAAGGGGTTTATTATTTGACATGTTTTATTATCAATGTTTAGCCATTACAACAATAGTACCACCTAGCAAACAACATTATTGTCCAAAGACATGATATCAATGTTGCACTAGATATCTTGAAATGGGTTATGCCATAGTTTGAACATATTGATGATTAAGTTTAAGCTTTTCTATGTGAGTATATTTATAGTTGTTGTACCCCAAAATTTGTCCTCCCATATTTCTCAAAACATTTCAAGAAAAATTCACAAGTCCAACCCGGCGCGTCATATTCAGGTGTTCTTTCGCCAAGATATCTCTGATAACGTATTCTCAAATTCAGGTTCGGCTCAAGAGTCAATTCTTTAAAGAAGGTATCCGAATGTGTGAGTTTTCTCGAAGAAATATGGTGAAAAAGTGTGCTGAAAGTTCAGTTTTTACGCGCTAAAAATTCATAACTTGAAGATCGTGACTCGTTTTGAACCCGTTCCGGTGGCCAAAATTCCGTCTTGACATTATCTACGTTTTCATCTCTCACGGCTAGAAGCCAATTTCGATCATAAGGTCTTCAAAAATGTGGATTTATCAAGTATTTCCGTACAGAAAATTTGTGACAGAAGTTTATTTGCGTCATGTTCAGAAAATCATAACTTGGTCGATTTTCATCGTATCGAGCTGGTTCTGGCGCCAACATTTCACAAATTGAGTTGGCTATATTTTCACAGGAGGTATTGAGTTCAAACAGTATTCAAAAGGCCTTTGTTTTTTGCTCAGAGTGCGCTACGCGCCGAAAATCCTGAATGCTGAATATTATTTCATCTGGACCGAAACTTCGAAAATTCATAACTCGGTCAATTTTTATCGGATTGGGCTCATGTTTTTACACAAGGTCACTGACTCATAGATCTACAACTTTGCTTCAAAAGTCGAGACTGGATTATGCTCCGATCAATACCAGTTTTTTATTGAAGAACGTGTCAGAGTCGACACTGGAGCCCAAAATAAGTTTGTCTGAGCTGAAACTTCAAAAATTCATAACTAATTCACCGTTTATCCGATTGAGCCGATTTTCGGACAGGAGTTAGTTCTCGATATCGGCTACATTTTGTTTTCACATTTCAACTTCAAAAATTGCACTTAAGTCCCTGCAATTTAGCCTGGAAAGTGACGAACTCAAGTGAACATTGGAGGTCCAATTGCACATTCAAAGCTCATTTTCTTTACCCTAATTTCCATTATATAATCACATTCTTTTCACACAAACCGGGAGAAGAAAAAAACTTTGCCACAACGCTATCAGAATATCAAATTCTTTCAAGAACCCTAAAACCTTGAAATCCTTATTACAAATCTCTCTCTCACTACAAACAAGTCATCACAGTTACAAACCAACATCTCACTACAAACAAGCCATCTCAGTTACAAACCAACATCTCACTACTTCTTCAGTAAGGGTAAGGCTGGCTTGATCTCCATGATCAAAAGGGCATAATCATTCATACATGACATATTGACCTAAACATTAAATTTCTTCATATATTGCAGATTTAGACAGGATCTCATGCAGGTCCATTAAGGAACGTTGAGGCCAAAACACAAATGGCCAAAAACCAAAACACAAATGGCCAAAACAGAACAGCTTACACATGACACCAATACATGGCGAGACAGACATCCTGAGAAGGTTAAGGAACGTTGAGGCCAGAATACAAATGGCCAAAAGGCAGAACACAAATGGCCAAAAGCCAAAATACAAATGGTCAAAACAAAACAGTTTACACATGACGCCAATAGCTGTTTCACCCCTCCAATCAGACCCGTATACTCCTAAACTCTCTCTCTATTTTTATTATTTTCCTTTAATTAATTAATCGTTATTATTTTTATTAATCACTAACCAATTAACATTTTTTCCTAATAAAATCAAAAACACAAAAAATATTTTATTTATTAAAATTAACTTCATCACTTTTATTTTTGTAAATAAATTAATTTAATCAATTTAGCTTTAATTAGATTTAACTTTTAATATTTTTTGCAATATTTAAAATCAATTTAGAATATTAGGTTTTTTATTAGCATTAATTCAATTTATTTTATTTCTTTAAAAACTCAAAAATCCAAAAATATTTTCATTATTTAATTTAATTTAATTGTTCATTTAATTTAATTCCATTTAATTCAAAAATAAACAAAAATCCTTTCTTTAATAAAAAAGGGTCAAAACCCAAAAAACTCGCATCCGATTTAATTTCCCGCACGCGGTCCATTTTTCCATATTATTGTACTTGCTTCCGGAATGTAATAACTTTAATTAGGACTTTATTTATTTATTGCTTTATTTTACTTTCCGCAATTTAAATTAAAGGGTTTGTTTTTGGCGATGTAAATACCCGACGCCTTGTAATAGTTTAGATTTAATTTCCGCAATTTACTTTCCGCAATTATTAACTGCTATGCATGACAAGACTTGTTCTCAAAATGAAATCAAAACGTAGCTCACCATATAAATGTGCAAAGATAATCTAAACATGAAACCTGACACACATGCACATGCCACTCTTAGGGTACGCCTCACTTGGTTGCCTCGAGGTGGTCATTAAGTATAGGGTATTTTAGAGGTCGCCCTCCTGTCTAAAGATCAAGTTGCCTCGAAACGGTTGCCTCGGATAAAAAGGATCTAGGACATTAGGGTTACCGCTAAGGCGTCCTACTATTGCTTTGGTGACCACATTGTCCCTATAATCGAATTGACCCGAATACCTCCAACGACGGTGCTACCTACCTCTCAATGGTGGCATAGCACTATCTAAAGGACTCTTACACAGCCTAATTCCTTAGAGTGGGTAGATTTCTCCTGGGTACTTGCTCTCTTTCAAACAAACAAAACAACTTTTCGCACTTACACTTTCAAAAAGTTTTCAAACAAATTTTTCATACACTCTTGAGGACTGATACAAGAGTTACTTAGAAATTTTTCAAACGAAACTTTTTCAAAACCCACACACACTTGAAAAGCAAACAAATTTTGAAAACATAAGAGCAAGTACCTAAGAGCCCGTGGATAACCACGGATAGAAAGGATGCTAATACCTTCCCTTTCTATAAATCTACCTCCCGAACCGAGAAACATTTTCGAAAAGGTATTTTGCTGTGCTTTTGTCCTTTCCATGTTGGAGAACATAAAAGATGGTGGCGACTCTTGCTTACCGCGACATTTCGCGAACCAGCATTCCAAATACAGTCAGTTCTATTTCCACCGATCACAGAACTGGCGACTCTGCTGGGGAGAAATAAGTGAGGTGTATCTTAGGATAAGAACACTTATATTTTCAATTGTATGCCTTGTTTGCTTTAATATTGTGGGCTTGTATCGGAGTTTCATAGATCCTAACCCGGATTTGGGGTACCCTTTTTTAGGTATGTAGCAATAAACTGTGAGAGACCTGTCCGGCATAGACCGACACGGGTGAAGCAGTAGCTACGTTGGTGTGACACCTTGGTCTGTACCGATATCCCTTGTGTTGGAACGAGGAGAATATGGGTCTTCTGAGGAGTCATTAAGCACCAACTGACCTTAGAACCTTAAATTGATCAACTTGGCCATAGAACAGTAGCAGTATGCTACACTCATTGAGGCTAAACTCTCGCGATGGTTCCGGCCGCAAGAAAAGGTTGCGAAGCTGGAGTTATGACCGATCGAGGGTAGTCAGTGATATTGAGATCCTCTAGAACCCGGTTACTATTTTTAGGACAAGTCTTAACCAACTGAAACTGAAAGAGGGTAGTACCTAAACTTCATGCCAGCCTGAAATCTAAGGGCTCTTTTGTGTGACTTGTGTGCCTTCAAATCTGAACTACTTGCACATTCTTGTTATCTGACAACATGAGTTCCTTGCAGGTTTTGTTTACAGTCCTTAATGTGGACTTATTACAGGGCTTACTTACACCTCACACCTTTGCATCCACGTACATAACATCATACGCATCATAACATCATACCATAAAATTTCCTTAACCATTTCAAGGATCTCAAAGGTTTGTGATGCAGGTCAGGATGAACCAAATGTCTAGCAAGGGGCAAAGAGGATTTATTTTCCTCTAGCCAGGGTTGTTCGGAGATCAAAACATGATAACTTGAGTCAGGGGCTATGACCCACTCGATATGGTGAGCCTTGACTCTTGAAGAAGGACTCTCAGCAACAGGAAGTTCCATCAATCAAGCTACCAGATTTAGATTCTAACAATTTTCTTGTTCACCCCGCGAGATCCTTGAAAACATTGCATACATACATGTCATTGCATAACAGGTCACCCTTTACAGGTCTCTCATGTTCTCGCTATTTATTTCAGCAATGGCTCTCCAACAAGACAACCAGGAGCTTCATACTCAAGAGACTCAGTTCAGGGAAATCCTCTTAAGCCTATCCAAGGGGCAGGAAGAGTTGAGAACACTCCTCATGGGGAATTTAGTCAAGAATAGTCCAGAAGACAGTAAGGATGAACGGCTGAAACATCTGCAAGCTGAGGTAGATGCAATGAAAACCCAGATGCTGGGGCAGATGGCTCTCATCCAAGGCTTAGCTCGGGAGCAAGAAGAGTTGAGAACCATGATCAACCAACTTCATCAAGACAGATACAATAGTATGAAGCAAACGGTCAAGGCTGGGGATCAAACCAGTAATCAGCCTTCAAGAAGACAAGAGTTTGGTATGGTGAAGAATGGACCTCTCCAAGTTTCTACTACCTCAAGGGTCCAACAACAAACTCACCAAAAACAACAGGTTGATCAGGGTAAGCCAAACATGCCCAGGAGGCAATTTACCAAGATCAACATGTCACTGACTCAAGTGCTACAACACATGTTGAAGACAGGGCTGATTACATTAAAGGCTCCTCCCCGGAATTCAAATACCTCTGCTCCTACCTATCATCCCTATGAAAGGTGTGCATACCACTCTGACAGTCCGGGACACGACATAAACGACTGTTGGAGTTTGAAGAACAAGATCCAAGACTTGATTGATGCCAAGGAGATCAAGTTTGATCACTGATCCTACATCAAATCATTGAGAATGTCTTTTGTTCATTTGAATTTTCAAGTTGTATTTTTCTTTGCTTATTCAAATAATTATTGTCATGGCAAACTCTTTTATTTCATTAATGCGTCGCATATGTCTGTTTTGAATCAATCCATTCGTATTCACTATATTCAAATTGCTTTCATTTTTTGTGATGTTCAACTCTCGATTAAAAATTCTAAGCCTTTTGAGGGAGGATGACGAAAACGATACCACGATCTTTACAGTATGCTTTTGAACAGACCCCGCTGATGAAGTACAGGCATTGTTTCAAATCCTAAACAGTGGAGTTATAAGGAAGATAATCCCTAGTCAACCCCTTTGAGCCAAAGAAATTGGAGTTTTTCTTTTCACAAATTAAAACCCTTAATCACAACCCGGGGCAGGGTAGTTCTCTCAGTTGATCCAGGTGCATAATGAATGGCACCAAAAAAGTCCTTCCGAGACAAAAAGATGGTGATGGTTCCCTATAATCGTCAAGACAGGCAGTCATTATCTCTCAAAATAAAAGCCCGATAAGTCAAAACCTATGAAGGAGACTTACAAAACTGGGGCATCCCGCTGACTGTAATCACAAAAGAAACAGTTCAGGCAAAAAACCAGGGATAACAAAACCAAAAAGAAAGAGGTCCTACAGACTCTCAACAAAAAAGAAATGACTGCCTATTCAAAATAAACTATCAGTATCTGAACCATCACCGGAATGTCAGAGCAAAGACTCAAACAAGATCTAATGCACGATTAGCTGAGTTTAGGATCGAAGAACATCACGAAGAACGGGTGGGTACAAATAAAATTTGAGCCTTTATCCTTTGTTTCTTAAACCGTGAACCAGGCCACGTTATAACCCTTAAAAAGTCCTAGCTGAAGCATGAGTTAGTTCGAAAGCATACTGTTACCAAAGGTATCCTGACTCCTGTAGGGCTTGCTGTAAAATCTTGAGTTGACATCGCATTTTACAAAAATCACTTGTTTTATTGAAAATTGCATTTTCAAAGAACTTCAAAACAGACATAAGATTTGCATTCTTAAAATAACATTGTTTGCATATGACTATTTGTTCAAACAGCAGAGAAATTCGCACGATGAATATCTTGTGAACAAAAACCTTTTCAACAAAAAGGATCACATCAAGTGGAAAAACACTTCCAATCCAGGGGAACAACATGAGCATGGTCCATCATCTGGGGCAGTCAAGTCAAGATTCAAGGAATCTCTCAAAATGCCAAATAGCCAGGGGCAAATCTCCATCTGAGTCACTTGGGGCATGGGACATGAATTCCAGCGACGAATCTTGCACGATCAAACATCTTCTGGCAGTATGGCAACACAATACTACTAACGGTGACAACTTCATGCACTCTGAGAACGTGGACATAGTCGGAAAAATACTACGCATAATCAAAGACCCGCTAGGTCGACTGGTCTAGGCAAAAATAAGGGCTTCCCGGCGAACCAAAAGGGTTCGGGCAAAAATAAGGGATGAAAATGAAAAATCTGTACACCCGGCAAGTCGAAAACCTGAAAAGGCGGCTTGGGCAAAAAGGGGTATCCCGATGGACTGAAAACCCGAAAGGGAGGTCCAGGCAAAAGTTAGGGATCAAAAGTGTACGACTATGTCCCGTCATCTTGTCACTTACCTACCAGAAGAGGATTTGTCAATCGGCAGTCATCAAGCTCCTCATAGGCCTTCTTCTCCCGCAGAAACTGGGGAAATAAGAATTGTCTGAACTGTACAAGCTGCTCTGTCTTCCAGGTACCAAGGTAAGTTCAGCTGCAGAATTTGACCAAGATACCTTCACTCCCCGCAAAGTAAGACAAGATTCAGCAATACTCTCCCCAAGCAGGGTTGGTCTCCCATCAGCCCTAAAAAGGCACAGTATCCCCAGCAAGTCAGCAATACTCTCCCCCAAGCAGAGTTGGTCTCCCATCAGCCCTAAAAAGGCACAGTATCCCCAGCAAGTCAGCAATACTCTCCCCCAAGCAGAGTTGGTCTACCATCAGTCCTGAAAAAGTTGGGTATCCCTAGAAGATCTCAATATTCTCCAGCAGAGTATAAAGATATTTCTCAACAAGCATCCCTGGCAGTCTTAATATTCCTCGACAGAAATATAAGATTGTTCCCCGGCAGAATACAAGATACCCCCAGTGGAGCTATTTCCCAGCACAGTCTGAAAAAAGCTTCCCCACAGAGTTGAATCACCTTCCCCAGTAGATTCTGGAAGCTTATTCCCTGCAGAGTACAAATATCTCTCCCCAGCCATATTCAGGAGGTTATTCCCCACCAGAGTCTAACTGGGTTACCCTCAGCAAGTTGCAACGGAAAGATCGTCTCCAGCGAAGTCTTTCTATCCCCCAGCGGAGTTCATCAAAATCCCTAACAGAGCTTATCAACGGAGTCCCCAGCGGAGTCATCATTAAAATCTCAGCAAAGCATCTCTTCCCACAGAGTAATTCCCCGCAGAGTAATCTCTTCACCAGGTTTATTTCCCCAACGGAGTCATCTTCTCCTACCTGTTTATTCTTGCAATAATCTTCGTTCATCATCCCCAGCGGAAACGAAGAACTCTACTCTTCAACATCAGCCCAGGATTTAACAAACTCCCCGGCACTCGTCAAGGATTTATTTTCCCGGACGAAAATACATTCATAAACATTTACATACATGATACATGCATATACGCATCACATCATACAATCTCATTTATTTTTGAGAATATCATGACATCATGCATTTCATACATCATGACATTGCATACAACTGACGTTTTGCCTTTTCAGGAAAAGGTCAATCAAAAGATGATTACCATCTACCTTTGCAGTTCCAGATCAATACCTGTAACAAGCCAGGAAAATTCTGTGGACGAATGATCATGGGTTAATACCTGAAACCAGACAGGACAATTATCTACTTGACAATCATGAAGTAACCCTACACCGGTTCCTTCTCAATTTCAGATGAAGTTTTACACGGACTCATCATCAGGAAACCCTACACAGGTTCCTTCTCTTTCAGATGTAGTTTTACACGGACTCATCATCAGGAAACCCTACACCGGTTCCTTCTCAATTTCAGATGAAGTTTTACACTGACTCATCATCAGGAAACCCTACACCGGTTCCTTCTTAATTTCAGATGAAGTTTTACACTGACTCATCATGAAGTAACCCTACACCGGTTCCTTCTCAATTTCAGATGAATTTTTACACTGACTCATCATCAGGAAACCCTACACCGGTTCCTTCTCATTTCCAAGATGAAGTTTTACACGGACTCATCATCAAAGTAACCCTACACAGGTTCCTCCTCCCTTCCAAGACGAAGTTTTACACGGACTCGTCCTCAGGCAACCCCACACCGGTTCCTTCTCATTTCCAAGATGAAGTTTTACACGGACTCATCATCAAAGTAACCCTACACCGGTTCCTCCTCAGTTCCAAGACAAAGTTCTACACGAACTTATCTCACAGTAACCTTACCCCGGTTCATCCAGAAGTTTTACACGAACTTATCCCAGTAACCTTACCCCGGTTCATCCAGAAGTTTTACACGAACTTATCTCACAGTAACCTTACCCCGGTTCCTCCTGAAGTTTCACACGAACTTATCTCAAAATAACCTTACCCCGGTTCATCTAGAAGTTTTACACGAACTTATCCCGAAGTAACCCTACACAGGTTTCCTTCTCAACTCCAGATGAAGTTTTACACGGACTCCTCATCAGGCAACCCTACACCGCTTCCCTCTCTTCAAGATGCAGTTTTACACAGACTCGTCATCAAGAAACCCTACACAGATTCTCTCTTTCCAAAGATGCAGTTTTACACGGACTCGTCATCAAGAAACCCTACACAGGTTTCCTTCTCAACTCCAGATGAAGTTTTACACGGACTCGTCATCAAGAAACCCTACACAGGTTCCCTCTTTCCAAAGACGAATTTTTACACGGACTCTTCATCAAGAAACCCTACACAGGTTCTCTCTTTCCAAAGACGTAGTGTTACACGGACTCGTCATCTAGAAACCCTACACAGGTTTTCTCTTTCCAAAGACGTAGTTTCACACGGACTCGTCATCAGTCAACCCTACACAGGTTTCCTTCCTTCCAAGATGCAGTCTCATACGAACTCGTCATCAGTCAACCCTACACAGGTTTCCTTCATTCCAAGATGCAGTTTCACACGGGCTCGTCATCAGTCAACCCTACACAGCTTTCCTTCCTTCAAAGATGCAGTTTACATGGACTCATCGTCAGGCAACCCTACACAGGTTCCCTCTTTCAACTTACAAGATATACCTACCAACAATCTCCAGGTGGCATCTATAAGCACATCCTCCTCTCCATCATCTCTCCAAATGGCATCTGTAAGCCCATTCCCGACATCACATTGCTGATACTACACCATGCGAGTGCAAATTTCTGGGCACTTTAGTGTTCAATCATCTTCCACCTTCGGATCACGAAAGGCACGCAAGTCAATCTACATCCTCAGGTCTAAGAAGATTGAACAGGGGCAACTGTTATACCCCAAAATTTGCCCTCCCATATTTCTCAAAACATTTCAAGAAAAATTCACAAGTCCAACCCGGCGTGTCATATTCAGATGTTCTTTCGCCAAGATATCTCTGATAACATATTCTCAAATTCAGGTTCGACTCAAGAGTCAATTCTTTAAAGAAGGTATCCGAATGTGTGAGTTTTCTCGAAGAAATATGGTGAAAAAGTATGCTGAAGGTGCAGTTTTTACGCGCTAAAAAATTCATAACTTGAAGATCGTGACTCGTTTTGAACCCGTTCCGGTGGCCAAAATTCCGTCTTGACATTATCTACGTTTTCATCTCTCACGGCTAGAAGCCAATTTCGATCAGAAGGTCTTCAAAAATGTGGATTTATCAAGTATTTCCGTACAGAAAATTTGTGACAGAAGTTTATTTGCGTCATGTTCAGAAAATCATAACTTGGTCGATTTTCATAGTATCGAGCTGGTTCTGGCGCCAAAATTTCACAAATTGAGTTGGCTATATTTTCACATAAGGTATTGAGTTCAAACAGTATTCAAAAGGCCTTTGTTTTTTGCTCAGAGTGCGCGACGCGCCGAAAATCCTGAATGTTGAATATTATTTCATCTGGGCCGAAACTTCAAAAATTCATAACTCGGTCAATTTTTATCGGATTGGGCTCATATTTTTACACAAGGTCACTGACTCATAGATCTACAACTTTGCTTCAAAAGTCGAGACCGGATTATGCTCCGATCAATACCAGTTATTTATTGAAGAACGTGTCAGAGTCGACACTGGAGCCCAAAATAAGTTTGTCTGAGCTGAAACTTCAAAAATTCATAACTAATTCACCGTTTATCCGATTGAGCCGATTTTCGGACAGGAGTTAGTTCTCGATATCGGCTACATTTTGTTTTCACATTTCAACTTCAAAAATTGCACTTAAGTCCCTGCGATTTAGCCTGGAAAGTGACGAACTCAAGTGAACATTGGAGGCCCAATTGCACATTCAAAGCCCATTTTCTTTACCCTAATTTCCATTATATAATCACATTCTTTTCACACAAACCGGGAGAAGAAAAAAACCTTGCCACAACGCTATCAGAATATCAAATTCTTTCAAGAACCCTAAAACCTTGAAATCCTTATTACAAATCTCTCTCTCACTACAAACAAGCCATCACAGTTACAAACCAACATCTCACTACAAACAAGCCATCTCAGTTACAAACCAACATCTCACTACTTCTTCAGTACGGGTAAGGCTGGCTTGATCTCCATGATCAAAAGGGCATAAAAGCATTCATGTCACTACTTTTCCAGTAAGGGTAAGGTTGATTTGATCTCCATGATCAAAAGGGTATAATCATTCATACATGACATATTGACCTAAATATTAAATTTCTTCATATATTGGCTTTATTTGTATTTTATGATATATAGTGATTTATTTAATGTGTTCATGAGATTCAACACTGCAGATTTAGACAGGATCCCATGCAGGTTCATTAAGGAACGTTGAGGCCAAAACACAAATGGCCAAAAACCAAAACACAAATGGCCAAAACAGAACATCTTACACATGACACCAATATATGGCGAGACAGACATCCTGAGAAGGTTAAGGAACGTTGAGGCCAGAACACAAATGGCCAAAAGCCAGAACACAAATGGCCAAAACAAAACAGTTTACACATGACGCCAATAGCTGTTTCACCCCTCCAATCAGGCCCGTATACTCCTAAACTCTCTCTCTATTTTTATTATTTTCCTTTAATTAATTAATCGTTATTATTTTTATTAATCACTAACCAATTAACATTTTTTCCTAATAAAATCAAAAACACAAAAAATATTTTTTTTATTAAAATTAACTTCATCACTTTTATTTTTGTAAATAAATTAATTTAATCAATTTAGCTTTAATTAGATTTAACTTTTAATATTTTTTGCAATATTTAAAATCAATTTAGAATATTAGGTTTTTTATTAGCATTAATTCAATTTATTTTATTTCTTTAAAAACTCAAAAATCCAAAAATATTTTCATTATTTAATTTAATTTAATTGTTCATTTAATTTAATTCCATTTAATTCAAAAATAAACAAAAATCCTTTCTTTAATAAAAAAGGGTCAAAACCCAAAAAACTCGCATCCGATTTAATTTCCCGCACGCGATCCATTTTTCCATATTATTATACTTGCTTCCGGAATGTAATAACTTTAATTAGGACTTTATTTATTTATTGCTTTATTTTACTTTCCGCAATTTAAATTAAAGGGTTTGTTTTTGGCGATGTAAATACCCGACGCCTTGTAATAGTTTAGATTTAATTTCCGCAATTATTAACTGCTATGCATGACAAGACTTGTTCTCAAAATAAAATCAAAACGTAGCTCACCATATAAATGTGCAAAGATAATCTAAACATGAAACCTGACACACATGCACATGCCACTCCTAGGGTACGCCTCACTTGGTTGCCTCGAGGTGGTCATTAAGTATAGGGTGTTTTAGAGGTCGCCCTCCTGTCTAAAGATCCAGTTGCCTCGAAACGGTTGCCTCGGATAAAAAGGATCTAGGACATTAGGGTTACCGCTAAGGCGTCCTACTATTGCTTTGGTGACCACATTGTCCCTATAATCGAATTGACCCGAATACCTCCAACGACGGTGCTACCTACCTCTCAATGGTGGGATGTCACTATCTAAAGGACTCTTACACAACCTAATTCCTTAGATTAGGTAGATTTCTCCTGGGTACTTGCTCTCTTTCAAACAAACAAAATAACTTTTCGCACTTACACTTTCAAAAAATTTTCAAACAAATTTTTCATACACTCTTGAGGACTGATACAAGAGTTACTTAGAAATTTTTCAAACGAAACTTTTTCAAAACCCACACACACTTGAAAAGCAAACAAATTTTGAAAACATAAGAGCAAATACCTAAGAGCCTGTGGATAACCACGGATAGAAAGGGTGCTAATACCTTCCCTTTCTATAAATCTACCTCCCGAATCGAGAAACATTCTCGAAAAGGAATTTTGTTGTGCTTTTGTCCTTTCCATGTTAGAGAACATAAAAGACGGTGGCGACTCTTGCTTACCGCGACATTTCGCGAACCAGCATTCCAAATACAGTCAGTTCTATTTCCACCGATCACAATAGTGTTATTTTTTTCTACTTTTCAACTACAATTACTTCAATATCTACTAATCTGAATTCGGCTCTAGTCCTTAATGGGGAAAATTCAAGGACTGTAAAGAGAACATGGAAATTATGCTTGGCTGCATCGATCTTAACCTTGCATTAAAGACGGAGCAACTAGCTTCTCTTACGGGATCTAGTACCTCTAAACAGAGGAAATATTTTGAGAAGTGGGATCTCTCTAATCGCATGAGTCTTATGATCATTAAGTGTGACATTATTGGGGTCTTCAGGGGTACTATATCAGAAGATATAACAAATGCAAAAAATTTCCTTGCTGAAGTTGAAAAGCGCTTCAAGAAAAACAATAAGACAAAAACAAGTGCTCTTCTTTAGAACTTGATTTTCATTAAGTATCAAGACAAAGGAAATATAAGGGAATACATTATGGGCATGTTAAACATTGTTTCAAAACTTAAGCCACTAAGGCTTGAGTTGTCAAAAGAATTGATCATTCATTTAGTATTACTTTCTCTTCTTTCACAATTGTGACAGTTTAAGAGATCTTATAACTTTCAAAAGGAAAAACGGTCTCCTAATGAGCTCATTTTATTTTGTGAGTATGAAGAGGAAATGATGAAGTAAGATAAAATATAAAGTGCTCATTTTATTGGCACCTCTAAAGATATGTGCAAAATAAAGAAAACTAATGAGCCCAAGAATGAAGTTGAAAATTTTCCAACACAAAAGAAACAAAAATAAGATGGTAATTGTTTCTTTTGCAAAATGTCTGGACATGTGAAGAATGAATGTCCTAATATCACGCTTGGCATGCAAAGAAATGTACATTTCATACTTTGTACCTCTGGCAACCCAACTTCATGAGAGGAGGAAGGTTTGCATAAGAAAACTAGTTTTATGTAGCCTCTACGAATCTTTGAGGTTAGAATCGTGTGACCTCAAACAACGAAATAATCCCGAAAGTCTCCAAGTAGGCGGACCCATCTGGCTCATGCAGTTGTGGCTCAACGTCACTTTTGAACCTTCTCTAAAAACCAACATTCCTCCTAACACAGAGGTGGGTGTCGAAGGTGCGATACTTGCTCAACTCACTCCAAATGATGGAAAAGTTGCATCTAAGTAGGCTCTTAAGAAATAATTTGATATGTTTTATAGATTTGAAAAATTTGACTTGACCATGGCACCATTTTCTAATTGACAGTGTGGACCTACTTAGTTCAGGACATTGTTTTCACACCCCTCACGCAATGAAGAGAGGGATATTCATGACACCTAATTGGCATGCTTCCAACTTGATCCTCTATGGACAAAGCTCAACTCTTCTAAAACATGGATACTGGCAGTTGCTTATCAACCCAACTTAGTGGCTAGGCAGTCTGGTTTAAGCAAACTATTACCCAAATCCTTCATCTCTATCATCGATGTTCTCTTCTTCTTCACTAACGAACTAGGTGGAAAATGGCTTAAGAGTTGTCAATATTTCTTCAAGATGAATCATGTGTTCCATCATTCCCTAGCCTTATCTCTCTTTCCACTACATTAAGGATTTTGAGGAGTGGTGGAACATTTATCCTCGCCTCATATCTCAATGCCTGATTGAGGCTTTCTCCTTTCTGTGGGACTTAGACAAGAAAGGCAAAGGTAATCCATTTCAATTGTTTTCTTTTTGTTTTTCTCAGGTGTTTCCTAAGATCCAAAATCATTGATGAACATTCCTCAAGAAACGAGTAACACATGAGTGAGGTTTGAGCTGACCCAAGAAGCTTCACAGATATAATTTTCAACCTTATTTTCCTTTAGATTATTAATTTTTTAAAACTTCCTAACCTTTTGAAATTCTCCTTCATGGTCGAAAGAAAGAAAGTACCACCTCTGCTGTAGAGACTTCGAGAAAGAAGAGCAAGGGAAATGAGGCCTCAACTAATGAAGAAACTATGGTGCATATTATCTTTGATCCTTACTCCTTTTAAATTCACCTTTCATCTTATTTACTTTTGATGACACGTGCTAGTCTCCATAAAAAGAGGCAGAGTTTGAAATTATTGACGGAGCCCCGCAATTTCCTCCACCTATCCCTCCAAAATATCTGACAGACACAAGTACCATATTTTCCCACATCAATTTTGTAGACCAAGGTGAATATAAGGCCCCTGCTAAGTCTTTTGGCCTCCGATAGGAGAAAGAAATAAGAAAAAGAGGGCTAGACAAGAAACCATTTTGGTTTTTGATGAAGAAGATACTAGAAAAGATGAAACTTCTGGAATGAGGAGGAATAAAAGAGGTCAAATATCCCCTTGTAAACCTTCTTAGAGACTAAGAAGTGCACACTCATGTCCACACCCAGATGTTTCCCAAGTAATTTGTTGCCTTCCTTTACTTTTCCTTGACTCCCTTTATTTGCCAACTCTAATATTGATTCGACCCTTTTTATTTGTGAAGCTTGTAAATATTAATCTCAAAACCTTCCATGTACAAACAAGTAATTCTTTCTAGCATGGTGACTTCTCCAATATCAAGTATAGAACGCCTCCGACAACCAATTCGACATCTATTCATCCACATGTTATTGTTGGAGATGTTAGAGCAGTTGTCAATCAAATAGAAAGGACAACTAGAAGGAACTTGGATCCTAGTGCAGAGGATGCTGAGACTCAGACACATGAACCCATGCCTAAAAAGCAAACCGTGCTCATGCCTGAGACAACTTCTCTTCAGGCTAAAGAGTTTGATGCTTCGACACCAGAAACTTTTGTTTGCATTGGTCATGCATAAGAGAGAGGGTGCTTCAGTTGAGAAGATTCTAGAGCTGAAACAACCGACTGAATAATCAACTGATAATGAAATAAATGAAGTCGCCATCCAACATTTTTTATCCCACGGGAAGGGAAAGGTAAACATCGAGTAAACCTGAGAAGGGTGAAATCACGATCAAACGACCGAGAGATCGGGTAAGAGAGTCTGTTACGCGAGGGGAAGGTATTAGCAGTCCATACGCTCGTAGTACTCTATGGTATCCATTCTTGTTGTTCTAATCACAGGGTGTGTTTCAAATTTATCTAAGTTGTACAAGGAATGCATGCAAAAGAAAGGAGAAAATAATGTAGGGAAAATAAAAGTTGTGCTTGTTCGGGCCCTACCCTAATGCCTATGTATCCCTTTTAAGGAACCAGAGCATCCGTAGTTCGTCTTCAAATGTTTTGGTTGGTTTGTATTTTTTAATGAACAAATATTAATTTCGCCTTCTGCCGCAACTCGACCTTTGGAGACTTACGCGTCAGTACAGAAGAGAATTAACTTATTCTTTTGAAAAGGTTGAAAGAAAAGCCTGTAGGCAAAAAGAGTTTGCGTTGGTTAAAGTTTTTGCTATAGATAACAACTAGTTAATCTTAGGAGAGAGATATTATCCATTTCTCTACTTATTCATGAAATAAGTCTTTGAGACTTGAACCACACCAAGGCTTAGAATGGAAGAACAATAAGATTGAGAAGAAACCCGGTTATAATTTCCCATGCTCAATAAAGGTATGACTCTCATCAGTAATCTTTAAGTGTCTTGAAGTTTGCAAGAAAAAGAAGTTTTTGTTTTAATGCAAATGCAAAAGAAGAAAAACATCTAAGGGATACTAGCCTAAATCTATCCCTAATGTTATCATACAATGGTGGTCCTATGGTTGAGTTTTGAATGGAAATCTCTACCCTATACTGACATGCTTGGATTACAATCCTAATGTCTATCTCAAATCATCATCTATAGATGAATCAAGAAGTCCTAAAGGAGAATAGCAAGGGTCTATCACCTAAAACTATGTCTATCTTGAATCATCACTTATAGTTGAATCGAGAGCTCCTAAGGGAACATGTAGAGGGTATATCATCTCAAAACATGCACACAAAGACGAAATCAAGCAAACAAGCCAATAAGCTCAAGAGAACACACCTAGAGAGATCTTATCTAGGTTATCATGCCAAAGAAAGTATAACAAAACTATCCTATGGGGAACATACAATGAGAGCGAAGTCGTGATCTCAACTTTATAAATTGAGTGACTCATCGATCAACAAGAAATCAAGGAAAGTGATAAAATCCTATAGGGAGCATGCACTGAGAGTGAAGTTGTGATCTAAATTTCTAAATTGAGTGAATCATCGATCAACAATCAAGGAAACAAACACAAGCACAACGCATATAGCAAATGAGATAAGCAAGGGAAAATACCAAACGAATATCAATCTGTAGCAAAGCGTATCAAAACAAAGGAATCCGAAAAACTTAGAGTAAGCTTCACTAAGCAAAGAGAAAAGAGTCAAGAATCAAATGCTCGAGATAAATATCGATGCATCATCGATGTGAAAATAAATCACAATCAAAATATAAAGCGCATCCGCATATCGCACAATAAACCTGCATAAGATTCACATCTCAACAAGCAAAGGTGAATTATTGTCTCAAATATAATCAGATAATAGGAATTTAATTTCCTAAAACTAAAATAATAAAAAATCTAGAAGTTTTTATTGATTTTTTTATTTTTATCATGTAAAGAAAATTCAAACAAAACTAAGCAACTATCAAAATTATTTAAAAGAAAATACTAAAAGAATATACTCAGGGGGTGCAAGCCAAAATCCAGGGGTGTTGAAGAAATCTAGGCGCTAGGCCCATCTAAACTAAGTTCATGAGTTTGTTTTTGTTGCAAGCTTCCAAGTGTCCAAAAATCAGATATTATCGGCTTTAGGGGTGCAAGTCAAAATCTTGGAGTATTGTGCAGAATATTGGCGCTAAGGCCCAATTAGTAAGTCCAATCAACCATTTTTTGTTCTCAAGAAAAAAAATGTTGCCCAAAAACAGGAAACGGGCCTGGTAGAGAGGGTGAGAACTAGAACAGGATGTTTGGCAAGCAATTGCAGCGTATGGCCCAATCAGTAGAGGTCAAATAAACTATTTTTTTGTACCTTAATTCATCAAAAAAATGGTTATGGTTCAGCACATGATTTTAAAATAAACTAAAAGGAATAAAATGAAGAACAAAAATCTAACGCAATCGTTTGGATAGGGTTCAGAATCATGGCTTTCCACATCCACATGGAACAAAGTCTTGAACTCCTCTCTTCTTCCCAGATCGAATTAACACGCAGCACCGCCACTATCATTCATCATTGTCCAAGAAATTGAAGAGAAAAAAACGCAAGGCTTACCTACCAAAGTTCGTTCGGTGCGTCTACAATTGATGAAGATGATGCGAAAACCAGAGATTCTTGCACATTCTGGTACGAAATCCCTTAACTCTTTGCGCGACTTATTCTTCTACTTCTCGATCTTCTCATTCTTCTGTGTTTTGAGTTTTGTTATTGTTACTACATGTTCTGTTTCGCGATGAATGTTACAAAAATGGTGTTGTTTTTGTTCGCAGATGGTGCTTGAGGTGTGATGAGGATGAGAGAGTTTCAGAGAGTGGAAGAAGAAGAGAGGTTGAAGGTGGTTGTGGCCAGGTTGAAGTTGACTGAGGATGTGAAGTGGCTGCGGTTTGTTGGTGAATGGTGAAGGGGAAAAATGGTGGAGAAGAGAGAGTTTCTGATCTTCTGTGATTTTTTTCAGAAGTGAAGAATCAAGATTGCAGTGATGCGAGCTCAGAGAGAGATAATTCTTTTTGGTGATTTTCTGGAGATTCAAGGAATGATGAAGTAGATGAAGAGTAAAGTTTTGGGAGAGGAAGAAGAGAGAATTTTCTGATTCTTCTGCCCGTTGAAGAATGAATGAATCCAGGTAAGCTTCTCTTTTTATATTTCTATTAGTGTTGTTATCTGTAACTGATTCAGTTATAGTTGGTTAGTTGGGAGGTAGTTATAAAATTATGTTTTGACAGTTAGGATAGTTAGAGTTTGTTATGAAATTAGTTAGGAGTGTTTAGACTGTTTGTTAGTTTTGAATAGGGAGAAGGAACTGGTTAGGGGCTCGAAAATCGGTTTGAGATTCTGTTAAGCTGTTAGTAGTTAGTTATGGACTGAAAAATTGTTTTGGTTTCAGTTAGTTTGGATTCTGTTATAAACTGTTATAAGTTTCTTTTTGTGTCTTTTCAAATGATGCAATCTTTTCTTGTTTTCATTCACTCGCCCTGATCTGAGTGTATTGAGATTGAACTGAATCTTCCAATTGAAACTTGTTTTTTTCCCATTTTTTAAGGCTTTACTGTACTGGACTGAAATTTCTAATATTTTCTGAATTATTGAATTCTTGTGAATTTCTTGATACACGTATGTTGTAGATGTAACAGGGCCATTACTTTGCTATGCACATATGCTGGGAAATTGCTTTTGTAACATGTTTATGGAAAGCCATCGATTAAGTCAAGGAGAAACGATGAAAATGTCCTACGGAGCGATGAATCTGGTGAATTCGGTTAACAAGCTTGTTAAGAACTCAAAAAACTGGTATTTCTGTTATGCACAATTTCTTACTGAATTTCTTATCATGAACATGTAAGTTGAAGCGGCTTTAATACTTGTATTATGTGCTAATTTTCTTTTATACAGCTCAGGAAGCATGGTATATCATGATCCAACTTCCTAGCACCTTGCTGAGAAGACCAAAGTTTCTCTTACAATCATTTCCCTAATATGACATCACGCTAGCTACTATAGGCATCAGTTGGTGAACTGCTCGCAGTATATGGTTGCGTATGGTTGAAGCTCGAAGCGTACGAGTAAGTGCGAATACCAAACAATATACTTAGACTTAGAATGGACTAATGATTTGCTTATGACCTAGAGAATTATACTGTCATGAATGGTGCTTTATAAATATAAGAATGGTATGGGTAGCTGCTTGATTAAATGGTTTCGCTTAATAAGTTAGTTTTTCTCACCATTAGCAAATGGATTATACACAATTAGCTAAAGAGGGTTAATTGAATCCACTAGAAAACCTATTAGTAAACTGCAAAATTATTTGTGGAAACTTAAATGACAAAGATAGTTAGAGAAAGAAAATGAAAATATGTTAGCTAAGTGCAGGGTGGTTCATTTGAATTTTTTTAACCTTATTATTTTGTCTGAATATATGCAGGGCTGCAAACACTCATGAACTGATTCTGGATCTGATTTCACTTTCTTCTGGTGTTTCCCCTTGCATGACTTGATTTTGGATAATTGGTGCAAGAGCTGAGTTTGGTATGAGGAACTTGCAGGTTTTTCAGGACCGTTTTTTTTACTCAATATCGAGGTCCGATTTCTGGTCTTCACCAACAAACAGCAGGAAGCCTAAGCTTTTAGTTAGCCTTTATCCGTTATGATATGCTTATGCGACTATTTTTATTCTATTTTTCTCAGTTGTGCAGAGTAACCTTGCATTGAGACAAGATAACAATGTTTCGTATCATGAACATGAATTGCTCTGAAGTGTCTTCCTACTTTGTAATGAAGCTAGCTTGGTTTTGTGCATAGGTGCAGGGTTGAACCGGTTTTGTAGCAGATGGCAGCCTTTTAATTTCCCCTTTGAATAAGTCTTGCAGTATGCTCAGATTTTGATTGAATGAGATGCATTTTGTAGCTTTGGTGTAATCACTTGAATTTGTAATGAACAAAACCTTGTAAATTCTTGCATGACAAATTCCCAATAATTCAAAAACACTTCCCTCATTCAATTTGTGTTCACTTTTGAATCACTTTACGACTAAACCCCTTGTGAGATTGCTATCCATTGTTTACTATATGCACGGGAGACCGACAATTTTGTTTTAACTTAATTTTGTTATGTTTAATCTTGTATTTATGTTGATTCGTATGAAAGCATGAAATTATCAAGACATTTTGTTTGATTTTAAGAAAAACCACCTAACCAAAAGTCATTCACCTTGTAAGTGAGCGATCATTTTTGAACCCCTTTGAGCCTTTTAGTTAGAATTCATCATGGATTTTAATGTTGTTTGTTGGTAATTAACCCTCAACCGTGTATCGTGGTTGAATTTTTTCTCGCCTTAGAAAGTGGGAGCAATTTGTCACTATGTGTGGTCGTGTTTAAGTTAGGGAGAGAAATGTTGCTTGTTTATAAGATGGTTGTTTGAGGTTGAAAAAAATAATATGGTGGAAAAAGAAAAAGAAAAAAAATGTGTGTGAAAAAGAAAAGAAAAAAATAAAGAGAAAAAGTTTTGACAAAGAAAAAAAGTATCAAATAAAAAGTTTTGTGTTGGTATAACATTTGGGAAAGTTGAAAAGGTTGATTGAGCGGTGCTTGAGACTTTGTGAATTGATCACTCCCATAGGATTAGGCATTTTTGTTTGTTTCGATTACCTTATATATTAACCCTTCCTTGTTACCCAAGCCACACTACAACCCTTGAAGCCCTTGTGATTTTACTTTTGTGCTTTTCAATATGAATTACTTTGATGAATGCATAATTTAGTTGTTGTTAGCAAGATTGTTGGGTGAGAGTTGAGCACCTCATGTTCTTGTTTTTCATCTACCGATAAAGGGTGTGCTAGGTGTGATTCACTTGTGAACACTGTATTATTTTAGAATTTTTGACATGTTCTTTGTATTTAGGATTTGTTTCGTTTTCAAGTTATCGTTGTAGTTTAGTGGTAAGTTTTTACCTTGGGTGTACGTTTTTATTTTGAACCATAAATTTGTTTTCCGTTTTAAAAACCTAATGATTCGTGATTCTTTGATTATTGTTTCTTTGTTCTTTGAGTTGTTTGGCCTTTTTTGAGGACAAACAAGTTCAAGTTGGGGAGAGTTTTATAAGTGCAAATTGTAGTTATTTTTGTATATAAGTTTTGCTGCACTTATCAGTACTGTTGTTAATATTCTTTGAATAATTCCCCGCTTTGTTTGTAAATACGTTTACTTTGCGAGTGATTGTGTTTTTATGTAAATAGTGTACCGTTTGATAGTTTTGGTCTATTTTATAGGCATTTGTCGCATACTTGGAGCATCGAGGAATAAGGTGTCGAAGGCACAACTCCGGATGCGTGTTTTCGGAATAAAAGACCATTTTGAGAAAGTTATATCTAGGCAGGCACGCTAAAAGTAGTGTGTTGTGAGTGATTTTATGAAGTTTGGTAGAAGCATAATTTTTGAGCCCGCTTAGAGCGGATAACACTCTTAGTTCAGTTTATGCGTTTTAATGTGTAAATATCACGCAACCCGCTTAACGCGCTGAGGCCGCTAAGCGCGGTCTGCTGAGAATAGTTTTATAAAATAGATTTTAGTTCATTTTCTAGGTTATAATTTTTGGGGTATTTGTTCCCAAACACCATCACCTTCATTATTTGATATTTAGAGCTTAGAAAACAACATTTGTGGCTTGCAATTGGATGATCCGGGATCGGGAGCTTGATGAATCATATTTGACACCGTGTAGAATTTGGTTTCTTCTCCTCTTCCTCTCTTTGTAATTATTATTTGTTGGATTTTGTATGTAACTTTACCTTGATTATATGTATATTTATTGCTCATGGTGTTGTATGAAACTTTCTTTACAAATCTTTATTGATGTTTATCCTTTCTAGCTTGCTAAGCATTTGGATTTGAGTTGTTATAGAGATGGATGGGTTGAATCTGGACTTAGTATGAATATCTATTGGGCTTAGATTCTAGAGATAAATTTAGGCTTAGTAATCACTTAGGTATTGACTCTTAATGCCTTCGTGTTATTTTGTATTGTGCCGAGAGATCGTTGACATAGAGCGATGCGGTTGATATCTTGCTTTGTGTTACATATGACCTATATGTGAGCGATACATGATGATATTGACGAGTAGTTAAGGTTAAGTGCAACTGGGTAGTAAGTTTAAGTATTTTATAGGGTAGACGAAATACAAACTTGAGAGTTCTTTACTATTCGAAGAATGAAATTCTTTTTATGTTTATAATTTTTAATTACCATATCTTACAAACAAACCCATTCTATTCCTGAACTGAAGCTCTTATCTTCTTTCAAAATTTCATCTTGAAGCTTAGGCTTTGCCCTTTATGACTCTATGCTCCAAACATGCTCAAATACCTACAAAAGAGAAGAAAATATATCAAATGGTACACTAATTACTCAAAAGCGCAATTGTATACAATATGGACAAATATACGTAATATATACAAATTCACACATAAGTTGAGGAAAAAGAGTGGATAGGTACCACAAAACTATATACAAAAATAACTACGAATTTCCAGTTATCAACGGGAACAACCACATTCTTTAAGGATATTGAGTTTGGGGGAAGAATAAGGCTAGAGACTTTGTTTTAAAGGAAGAATCAGTAACAACTTCAGAACCGATTCCTATAGTTGCTTTTGATCAAGTTTGTATGGAAACTCCACAATACATTGTTGTATTTCCTCAAGAATAACAAACTCAAGATCCTTAAGAAAAAGTGTTACATTAACCAATACATTTGTGGAGATCCAATAAATAAATGAGAAATGTTATTCCGTATGATTACATATTCTTTCTCCAAGAGCATGAGGAAAATAATAGTATGATAGAAGATGGACCACTCAACCTCCGCCAAGCCATGCATGATTCCAACTCAAAAAAGTGTCTTGAAATAATGAAGGAGGAGTATAAGTCCATGAAAGACAATAATGTTTAGGAACTTGTCTCGTTACTAGAAGGTATGAAACCCATTAGTTGCAAATGGATTTTTAAGACCAATCAGGATTTTAACGGTAATTTGGGGAGGTATAAGGCTCGTCTTGTAGCTAAGGGTTATACCCAAAAAGAAGGGATCAATTTTAAAGAGACTTTATCTATGATTTTATCGAAAGACTCTTTTAGAATAATCATGGCTCTTGTTGCCCATTATGATTTGGAACTACATCAAATAAATGTCAAGACTGTATTCCTCAATGGCAACATTGATGAAAAAATCTATATGTTGCAACCAAAAAACTTTATGTCAGGAGACTCAAAGAATATGGTTTTCAAATTGATAAAATCCAATTATAGGCTAAAGCAGGTGTCTCGTTAGTGGTGCCACAAGTTTCATGAAGTAATTCTCTCATTTAGTTTTAAGGTGAATATTGTTGAAGATTGTGTGTATCACAAATTATGGGAGCAAATACATTTTCCTAGTCTTGTATGTCAATGATACACTGCTTGCCACTAATGATATAGGCATGATGAACGAAACCAAGAAAATTTGAAATGAAAGATCTTGGTGATTCCTCCTTTGTATTAGGAATTCAGATACATCTAGTCTAATCTTGAGGTATTCTAGGATTATCACAAATAAGCTATATCTAAAAGGTACTTAAAAGGTTTGGCATGTAGGAATGTAAACCATAGGATACTCCAATTGCTAAGGGAGACAAATTTAGTCATAGTTAGTGCCCAAAAGGAAACTTAGAAATTCAATAAATGCAAAAGATTCCTTTTGTGTCAGTTGTAGGGGCTCTGATGTATACCCAAGTTTGTATGCATCCAGACATTGCGTTCATAGTTGGGATTTTAGGCATATATTTCAGAAATCTAGGAATAGATCATTGGAAAACAACCAAATTGTTTATGAGATATTTAAAGAGAACAAAATATTATATGCTCACATATAGTAGGTCATACTAGTTGGAGATCTGTAGATATTCTGACTCACGTTTTGTTGGATGCTAAGATTGTAAATTATTCACTTCAGGCTATATCTACACGATGGTTGGTGGTGTAGTTTCTTAGTGTAGTGCCAAGCAGACTCTTATAGCTTCATCCACCATTGAAGCATAATTTATAGTATTTTTTAAGGTATCTAATCATGAGATTCGGTTGAGGAACCTTGTCACCAAGCTACGAATTATGGAAGGTGTTGAAGGACCAATTGAGTTATACTATGATAATAAATCAACTATCCTATATTCCAACAATAATAGGAGCTTGACTAAGTCAAAACATATTAACATAAAGTTCCTAGTTGTTAAGGAAATGGTACAAAGTGGACAAATTTCTATATAACACCTATGGAAAAACTCCATGATAGCATATCCTCTTACAAAAGGTCATCAACCCAAGATCTTTCTTGGAGACACTACTCATAAGAGTGCTTTACAGTTTGAGAAATCTTTAGTATATTGGGAGTTACTCATTTATTAGTTTTGTGTTCTATGTTTAGTATTATGTATGCATACTATTATTTTGAATATTTTTGGTTTATAAAGTTTAATATTCATCTACTTATACTTTGTACAATAAGGTTATTGAATAATTTCACTAAAGTAAAGTATGACCAATTCAAAATTGACATGTACATGTAACACTCTTGTGATTTTCATGTTACACATTTCATGATGAATCCATGTCATCTAGTTATGTCACTATTAGTAATCACTGATGGGTTTTAGTTATGATTGATATAACAAAAATCACTTTGATTTTGAATACTGACATGACTAATCTACAGGATAATTTGGATATGTTTGAAGTATATAATGGAAAATTTTGAGATCATAAAGTTTAACACGTGTGTAAAATCACATATGTGACCAATGGGAGATTGTTAGAATTGAAGGTATAGAAAAACACAAGAAGTGGGGGGGGGGGGGGGGGGTTGAATTGGGTTTTAAAATCTTTTCCCTTTTTGAAAACTATTTGATAAAAATATGAAGGAATATAGAATGCTAGAAATATAAAGAGACACATTCAGTTTATCAAATTTCACCTCTAACTAAGCTACATCTTGTCCACCCTCCTCGGGTGATTTTGGCTTCAACAATGACTTAATCCATTATAACCAAATCTGATTATAATTTACAACAATAAGTTCGATCAACCTTGCTGACAACCCCAGCAAGTTCAGTTGATCCTTATTGCCAATTCTGCACAGGCCGCAGTCGATTCCTTATTGAGAATCCTGACTCAACTGAATCTCTCATGGAACAATATAATGAAACATTCAATGATCTCCACGAGATATAATGAGCATTGACCCTATAAGAAATATAACCATCTTAGTCTTTCTAGAGGGAATTTCTCACAAGTCCTCAGCTAGTGATCTCTTAAGAATTATGACCTTCCTAGTCTCCTAAGTGATATAGCGATTATTGACCCTATAAGAATCGACCAATCATGGTTGCTTAACTGGATTTCATGTACAATGACCGCTGCCAAAGTCTTCCCAAGTATAATATCTTCACTATATCACTTGAGGCAACACCAATTCTGAACAAAATTATTTTTCTGGAGATTACATGAGTGCTTCTTAACAAGGAGATTACTCCTAATTTAAGTACATATTATTTAACATAATTATGAGCAACAACTCTTGTGTTCAAACAATTTACATGAAGAACTTAAGATATAACACAATATGAGCAACAACTCTTGTGTTTACATGATTCTAGAAATATGAATATAATCTAAGTTTTAGTGCAACATCTTGTAGTCTTCTTTATCTTCATCTTCTTCCTTAAGCAAGTTATGATCAATAACTTCTTGCTTCTTCATATTTCTACCAAGATGTATTTGATGAGAATTTGATTATCATATTATAGAATTCTTCTTCTTCATCTTCTTTCTTTGTTGAGCAAGTTATAAGCAACAACTCCTTGCTTCTTGTTTCTTTTCATATCTTTTTTTATTTCTCTCTTTCTTTTTGGTTAGCTTTAACATGATCACCGTAACAGCTCCAACAACATCTGAATCCATGGCTTTCCAGCAATTTTACTTCATTTCATTGATCTTATTTTGTAGCCTTCAAAAAGGGTCGTTGTAAGGATAAAAAGGTCTTTTCTCCTTCCAACGGTTGATTTCCAATGGATAGATTCAAGAGAGGTTTGGAACAGTACAAAATGTCACTTTTCTTAGCCCGTTGCTTGCAGTTGTTAGCATAAAATATGGGAGACAACTTCTTTGAATAGTACAACCAATATAATGATAGTGGAATTTATGGTGTATTATTTGTACTGTATTCTTATTAACTCGGTTTCTTGATCTTTATCTCCTGATGATGTACTTCTGATTTTGAAGTATTAACATTGGAAGAGATCAATTACTTTGTCTTAATTCTTCTGATGATTGACAGATGAGTAGTTCAGAAACTACTTTGTTGTTGTAGCATATAAGTATTAGAGTTATCAGAACCATGATTTGACTTCAGAAGCAACAGCAACAGCCTTTCTGAAACACAAAGCTTGACTTCTGATTTTAGAACTAGTTTAGAAGGCGTATTTCTGATCTGATCTGAGAGATGAATATTAAGTGAGAAGATGTTTCATTTAAAAATCTTTCAATAGTGGATTCTTGTCTTCAGATATTTAAGCAACAACTTATCTGATAAACAAGTCTTGTCGTTGTAGGCGAAAGCTTTTCTGATGTTGATATCAAAAGTTTTTCTGATGTTTAGATCTTGAAATCAGATATTGTGGCAACAACTTTTATGATTCTCAAGTCTTTGAGTTCTTGAGCTTTAATTCTTTTCTTGCTGGATTGATTTCTGATTGAAGAATGACAATGATCCAAAATATTCTTCTTTGTTGTAGAGTCAGAGCCTTTCAGTTATCTGAACATTTTCTTCAGATATACAAGAAACAACTAATATGAGGAACACCTTCTTAGTTTATGAATGAAAGCTTTTCTGATCCACTTCGTCTTGATCTTGATTTCTGGTAATAAGCTTTTCTGAGCTGCATATCTGATGTCTAATTTCTGAAGTAGAAGCTTATATAAGTACATCTGATTATGACGTTGAATTCCTTCTTTTCGATCTCTTGAATTCTGATTTTTGGATTGAGTTGGAAGCAACAACTTATGTCAGCTACATCTTAATTTTTGATTATGAATTCTTGTATCTGGATATCTTGGATCTTCTTTCTTGAGAGTGACGCTTTCCTGAGAACATACTTGATTCCTTTCTGATAAACATTATGCATTCCTTAGAACTGCTGATATTTCTTTAGAAACGGTCATAATAGTTCTTATGTTGAGAGGATTGACTTAAGAAAATATCATCTTTTGATCTTGTATTCTAATAGACTTTATGATGTTGATTTGAAGTGAGTCCACAAGATCTTTCTTTCTTTGATCCTTTCTTATGATGGAATAATTCTGATGTTGAATAGAAGTGCATATTCCATGAACTATCTGAGTCTTCAGAATCTTGACTTTGTCTTCAGATATATGAGCGGAAACTCTTCTGATGAACAAATCTTTACTTCTGAAGTTTGTGTTTGAAGCTTGAGTTATTCTTAGAAACTCATCGAGATTCTTTTCTTGTCGAACATTCAGTATTCAACAGAACTACTGATGTTTCATTAGAAACAAACTCAATGATTTTTCTTCTGAGTGATAAAATAATTCTGATGATATCTTGATTAAGACTATCCAAAATTCTAATATCTGCACACTCAAGAAACCATTATAACTAAAATTGTTCTTCATAAAATATATGCATTGATATCATCAAAACACAGAGATTCAAACACATATTCAAATCTTGTTCTAACAAGAATTTAGGTCACAAATGTAATATTACATGTGTTAGGGTCATTATTTAATTGACCAAAACTATAGTGGTCTGATTGATATTAAGTACATGGCTATGGGCATGTATGTTATGAAAGGTCATTGCGTGGATACCATAAGTCAATATCTAATTTGATGGTCAAATTAGAATATTGAAAACTAGGAATTAACCCTTTGATTATTTATATAGGTCATGGTCCTCATTTATAGAGCGATCAAAATACATGGTTTATCTGAATTGTCTCTTCATCCTCATCAGAAGAGATTCAAAAAACCCTAATAAACTCTACAGATTGAAAGATCTCATACCTGTAAACCTTCAATGATATCAATGACAAACTCTGATACGCATTCGCTTTCATTTTTATTCTTTAATTAAATTCTGATATGAATTTAAGAGATATAAATTGATGAATTATCAACTCATTTAAAATTATATTTATGATTTCTATAAGGATTGAAATCATTAAACTATCGAACAAATCTAACAAATTTATACCATTCTTTTAAAGAAGTCCAATTTTATATTAGAAGTTTTTTTATCTAATAGAATAATAGTGAGACTTTTGCATCTCAAAGATAAATAAGCAATGTGTCACAAATTATATATTGTTTACACAAACAAACTTATATAGTCATTTTATTTACCTTTATTATCTTAATTTTAAAAATACATTTTATGTTATTATTTATATTTATTAATTAATGGAACCGTTAAATTATGTTAAACATTTTGAAATTCACATTTACTTATCAATTATTAGCTAGATTATTACGTGTTATCCTTACTTTGACAAAAAGAGCCTAAAGATCATTGTTATTAAATATCTCTAATTCGATTATATATTAGCATAGAAAATAATTATCATAATTACGTACATTTGAGATAGTGCCACATGAGCCCTTAACCATGTCGACATTGAGATTACGTATTAAAACTGCTTACATTGAGAAAGTACCATATAAGCCCGTGTCGACGTTGAAATTTTTTATGCCATGGACATTAATAAAATAATGGTGTCTCCATAGTCTTTGCAATTGTTTTCTTCCTACAGTTTTTGTCGTAAAATAATTGTCCTTCTCAAAATATTTATGTACGTTATACATACAACTAAACTAAGGTGTTCATGGGTGAAACAAATAACAATTATAACACAAATAAATAGTTTCAAACAACAAAATAATCTTTCAAAGATTATTAACAAATCTAGATCAGATAAGAGGTAGATAAAAAACAAGAATACGGATAAATTTATTATTTATTCACTTCGATTAAAGTGATCTACTTTATAAGGGAGAGCATTTCTTCCCTTCACTGTATTTTAAAAAATTATTACAAAAAGTGTTATAAGAAAATAGTTACATAAATTTTCAACAAATAATTTTATTTTATACAAAAGTATTTTTTAAATTCTCGAACTTTCTATATATAAATCACGTATAAATTTAAGTGTTTAGTAATGTTTCTCAATCTCCTTAGATACCTATAAAAGTTTCACAAAGTTTAAGAATTCGATCGTATGAATTTTTATCTTTGTCACTCTAAGTTTTTCAAAAATTGTCACCTTAAAACTATTTTTTAAAGTTGTTCATTCGGTCTCTAAATAGGTGTCATCTATCTTATTTTTATTTGTCTCAAATTATTTGTTCATTTAAAATACTAATGTATTATATATTATTTCTTTCCATTAACTTACTCTTATTTATTGTATTTTAAATCATGTAATTATTTCACTACCTATTATTAATGAAATTATTTTAGTAAATGACATTCGTTTTATCATTCAAATCAACACAATTAATCATTATCTTAAAAAGTGTGAAATTTTTATATAAAAAAATCTATTATGAGACAGAGAACATAAAGACAAAAATAATAGAGATTCAGATATAACTTATAAAATTCAATAGACCTTTAACTATCCCAAAACACGATCCATTAGAAAACAAGTGCGCGAACTAGAGACGGACCAAAAATATTTACACTATGGAGGTTAAATTGTTAAATTGTAATCCAATGTGTCGAAACTATGTGTCGAAAAGATTTGATTTGTTTTAGATTTAAATAGATTTGATTTAAGTCTAGAATAAATTATATTTGATTTAATAACAAAAAGATATTTTGGGCTTTGGACTTAGGGTATAAGCTCAGTTATAAATAGAGGGAGTAACCCCTATTTTTGTAAGCAAGTCAAGCAATTCATTCACAGTATTTTGCAGTTGAAAAGTGAATAAGAAAGTTTTCACAGTTTGTGAGCAGAGCTTTGCAGAAATTATTTGTCTTGTCTTCTTTTCTTTGTTTGTCTCATAATTAAATTGTCATTGTGGTAGAAATTCATCATAGACTTTGGTGGATTTCTAACATCTGGTATCAAGAGCTTTGTTTCGATTCAAGGGAAGTGTCAATAAAGAACGATTGAAGAATTCACGATGACAAGTTATGAGAATGCAAATTCTCCAGCAACCCTACCAATTCTGAAAGTTGACAACTATGAGAATTGGTGCAAACAGATGAAAGTCTTATTCAGGTGTCAAGGTCTTTGGGACCTTGTAAAAGATGGAGTCGAAGCGCTTGGAGAAAACGCTTCAGAAGAAGAAAAGAAGAAATACACAGAATCTGAGAAGTTGAGTTATAAATCATTATTTATAATTCATCAATGTGTCAGCCCAGACAATTTCGAAAAGGTTAGTGATTCAGAATCTGCAAAAGGAGCTTGGGAGATCCTCGAGAAGTCTTTTGGAGGTGCCGAGAAAGTGAAAGAAGTGAGGTTACAAACTCACAAAAGGTCCTATGAACTGCTTCAGATGGAAGACAATGAAACCATATCTGATTTCTTCACTAGAGTTACAAAACTAGTAAATCAAATCAAGATATGTGGAGAAGCGTTAACAACAAGAGTTGTTGTGTCGAAGATCTTGAGATCTTTAGCTCCTAAGTTCGACCACATAGTGGTGGCGATAGAAGAGGGGAAAGACTTGTCTAAATTGACAAAGGAAGAGCTTCAAGGGACGCTTGAATCTCATGAACAAAGAATGAACGAAAGAGCTGTAGGAAAATCGAAGAGTGATGTGGCCTTGCAGGCACATTCAGCAAAAGAGACCAAAGGCAAAGGAAAGTGTTTCGACAGAGGTAGAGGTGGCTACAACAAATCGAATGGTAGAGGAAACCAGATTGAAGGAAAAGTGTTGAATCAAAGAAGACCATACCAAGACAACCAAAGAGGTAGTGTTGCAAATAGAGGAAGAGGTGGTGGTCGAAAACCTGATAAGAGTCACATTCAATGTTACAATTGTCAGAAGTATGGTCACTATTCGAGTGATTGTCCAGAAAAATTAAAGAATCAAGAAAGTGATGCAAAGCTTGCAAAACATGAAGAAGAAGAAGAGATGATGTTGATGGTCACAACAAGAGATGAAGATAGATTCAAGGATCAATGGTACTTGGATTCAGGATGTTCATCACATATGTCTGGAAGGAAAGACTGGTTCGTCAATATAAAACCCTCAATGAAAAATATGGTAAAATTTGCAAATGACAATACCCTAGCAGCTGAAGGTATTGGTGATGTTATGATTATGAGGAAAGATGGCAAAAGGTCAGTAATCTCCAATGTGTTTTACATACCAGGCATGAAGAGCAATTTGCTCAGTATAGGGCAGTTGGTCGAAAAGAATTATAAAGTGTCAATCGAAGATAAGATGATGAGAGTCGTTGATGCAAATGGGAGATTAATCTTGAAGGCTCCTTTGTCTCAGAATCGAACCTTCAAGATTGAACTAAATGTGATGGAGCACAAGTGCCTTTCGACTGCAGCTAGCAGAGATGAATGGATATGGCATTATAGACTAGGCCATCTCAACTTCAGAGACATCAGAGATTTGAAGAGAAGAAATATGGTTTCAGGATTGCCAGAAATTGACATTCCAAACGAGGTATGTGAGGAATGTGTGCAGGCGAAGCAACATAAGAATAGCTTCAGCAAGGATGTAGGAAGCAGATCAAAGGCTAGTCTTGAAGTCATATACTCTGATGTATGTGGACCAATCCAGGTGGATTCGATGGGAGGTAACAAATACTTTGTTACATTCATAGATGATTTCGGTCGAAAGCTATGGACTTACCTGGTCAAGAAGAAAAGTGAAGTGATCGAAGTATTTACCAAATTTAAGTCTATGGTTGAAAGACAAAGTGGTCGAAAGCTCAAAGTTTTGAGAACTGATGGTGGTGGAGAATATGTGTCGAAAGACTTCGACAGATTATGTGAAAAGGAAGGCATTGTGCATGAGGTGGTACCACCCTATACTCCACAACAAAATGGAATTGCAGAAAGGAAAAATCGAACCATCATGAATATGGTGAGAAGTATGTTGAAAGGCAAGAAATTAACTAAAGAGTTTTGGGGTGAAGCTGTTTCGACTGCAACATACATTTTGAACAAATGTCCTACAAAAAAGCTAGAAGGAATTACTCCAGAAGAATGTTGGTCTGGTGTGAAGCCTAGCTTGAGTCATATGAAGGTATTTGGATCTATTGCACATAGACATGTGCTAGATCAATTGAGAAGAAAACTTGATGATAAGTCAAGTCAAATGATTCTAGTTGGATATCATTCGACAGGAGGCTACAAGTTGTTCGATCCAGTGAAAAAGCAGATTGTGATCAGCAGGGACGTGATCATAGATGAGTTTAAAGAATGGAATTGGACTGAAAATATCAAGAAAGATTCAGTGGGAATCCTTCTTGAAGAGCCAGAAACTCAAGTCGAAAGAGAAGTTCGACAAGAGGAACTGACATATATACCAAGTACAAGCAGGTCTCAAAGAACAAGACGCATGCCTGCAAGATTGCAAGATTGTGTGATTACATCAGATGATGTAATAGATAATGAAGGTGAGCTGGTACATTATGCTTTCTATGCAGATGTCGAACCCGTTAATGCAGCTGAAGCATTAAAGGATTCGAAGTGGGTGAAATCAATGAACAAAGAAGTAAAGTCTATCGAAGAAAACAACACTTGGTCACTTGTCGAATTGCCTCAAGGCAAGAAGGCAATTGATGTCAAGTGGGTATACAAAGTGAAAACGAATTCGAAAGGTGAAGTAACTCGACACAAAGCAAGACATGTGGCGAAATGATTTCTACAGAAAGAAGGAATAGAATTCGATGAAGTTTTTGCACATGTTGCTAGGATTGAAACAATCAGTTTGGTTGTTGGTCTAGTAGAAATAAACAGTTGGCACATATGTCAGATGGACGTAAAGTATGCATTCCTAAATGGACCCTTAGATGAAGGAGTCTATGTTAAACAACCAATTGGGTTTGTGAAACATGACGAAGAAAGAAAGGTGTACAGGCTACATAAAGCCCTGTATGGATTGAAACAAGCTTCAAGGGCTTGGAATAAGAAAATTGATAGTTTTCTAAGGGTGAAGGAATTTGTGAAGTGCACAACTGAACATGGAGTATATGTAAGAAGAAGCAAGAGTAAATTGCTTATACTATGTCTCTATGTAGATGATTTGTTGATAACAGGTAGCTGTAAAAGTGAGATCGGAGACTTCCAAGGTGATCTCAGCAAGGAATTCGAAATGTCTGATTTGGGTGAGATTTCATATTTCCTTGGTATCGAATTTTACAAGAGCAGTAGAGGTTTGATGATGCATCAAAGAAGATATGCAGGAGAAATTCTCAAGTGGTTTGAGATGGAAGAATGCAATTCAACTTCGACACCTGCAGAACCAAGACTGCAACTGTCGAAAGATGCAGATGAAGATGATGTTGATCCAACCCAATACAGAAGACTTATTGGATCATTGAGATACCTTTGTCATACAAGGCCTGACTTAGCATATAGTGTAGGTATGGTAAGTAGATTCATGCAGAAGCCAAATGTATCACATCTAACAGCAGTGAAGAGGATACTAAGGTATCTCAAAGGAACTTTCGATTATGGAATTTTGTTTCTTGTAGTTGATAAAGGAAAAGAATGCAAGTTAGTGGGATACACTGATTCAAGTTGGTGTAGTGATGCTGAAGATCGAAAGTCAACAGCAGGATATGTGTTTATGCTAGGTGGTGCACCAGTTGCTTGGAATTCAAGAAAGGAACCAGTAGTGGTATTATCATCATGCAAAGCAGAATACATAGTTGTTTCTCTTTGTGCATGTCAAGCAACTTGGATGGTGAACTTGGTCGAAGAGATAACAGGGAAAAATCATGGAGTAATACCATGAAGATAGACAGCATGTCAGCTATTAATCTGGAGAAGAACCCAATAGCACATGGTCGAAGTAAGCACATCGAAATGAGGTTCCATTATCTTCGAGAGAAGGTAGTAGATGGGAAGATGAATTTGGAACACTGCAGAACTGAGAATCAGATTGCAGACATCATGACGAAGGGAGTGCAAGTCGAAGTTTTCAGAAAGCTAAGAGCCATGATGAACATAGATAGTTTAGACACAATGAATTAGGTGGTGTGTTAAATTGTAATCCAATGTGTTGAAACTATGTGTCGAAAAGATTTGATTTGTTTTAGATTTAAATAGATTTGATTTAAGTCTAGAATAAATTAGATTTAATTTAGTAACAAAAAGATATTTTGGGCTTTGGGCTTATGGTGTAAGCTCAGTAATAAATAGAGGGAGTAACCCCTATTTTTGTAAGCAAGTCAAGCAAGTCATTCACAGTATTTTGCAGTTGCAAAATGAATAAGAAAGTTTTCACAGTTTGTGAGCAGAGAGAAACTCTACAGAAATTATTTGTCTTGTCTTCTTTTTTTTGTTTGTCTCATAATTAAATTGTCACTGTGGTAGAAATTCATCGTAGACTTTGGTGGATTTCCAACATAAATAAGTTCACATTCAAAAACAGTTTTATGTATATTATTCTAAAGTAAATGTTTTAGGTTTTGAATTTATATTAAATTGAATAAATTAATATTAAAGAAGAAAAACTTATTCATATTATTGATTTTTTCTTTCATTCATAATTTTTTGATAATTTGTGAAAAATAAGAAAAGTTAATCATTAAATTGGTAATTAGCAAGTGAGCATTAAGTGATAAAGCATTAAACATATAAAAATAAAATAGCAAGAGATCTATATGAAGTATATTGTATATTTGTATAGTTGTTTTTACCAAACTAAAATATATGCATAGTTTTAAAATTTTGAAAATTTAAGTGGGGCTTTTTCCTACAGACCAATTGGTATAGGTTCGTCCCTGCTGTGAACCAAAGCGACCAAGCATAATACATATAAATTGCTTGAATTAGACTCGGTGCTTGAGGGGTCTGATCCGCTGTCGCTTGAGCATTGCCACTGCCATCACCCAGAATCCAGTTTGTCGCCATCAGGCAGCTTGCTCTGCCACTGTAAATTGTTGTTGAACTTTTTTCGGATGGCAGACTTCCTCCATCAC